>CM051003.1:19623959-19801459 GCA_027704905.1 Muraenolepis orangiensis
GGTATAGCAGAACTTCTGATCCAGTAGTCCTACTGCGTTATAACATAACTTCTGATCCAGCAGTCCTACTGTGGTATAGCAGAACTTCTGATCCAGTAGTCCTACTGCGTTATAACATAACTTCTGATCCAGCAGTCCTACTGTGGTATAGCAGAACTTCTGATCCAGCAGTCCTTCTGTGGTATAGCAGAACTTCTGATCCAGTAGTCCTACTGCGTTATAACATAACTTCTGATCCAGTAGTCCTACTGCGTTATAACATAACTTCTGATCCAGCAGTCCTACTGTCATATAGCAGAACATCGGATCCAGTAGTCCTGCTGGGGTATAGCATGCTGTGTAGCTGTGTTATTTTTATGAAATCTTGACATACAATAATTTTACTAGTGGTTTCCAGGTTCGTTGAGCTCCCCAATAGAGAGCTTCACAATAGATAAGTAGATGCACTCTAAATTAATTATCTCTATGAACAACCACCTTCTTGTGACCAAACAAATGGCCCATAGATGGGTTGTGTTATCTTTTCACCTTAATGGCTTATGCGACTTTACATCCAGTGGATTTAACTCTCGGTTCATCCAGGATACCATTTTGTCCTATTTTTATATTAGACAACATGAAAAAGCTTTCAGCTTGCACAACAGGAAAACAACCAACAGACAGACGGGAAAAGAGGCTCAAAGGTCATCGCCTATGAAGTGTTATCAGTATATAACCCAATAAAGATGACGTTCTTTACAGGGTGAATTGGTAACTAGGTTGTATTACAGTCCACTTTCCCTCTCTTCTTTATCACAACAACCCTTGAGTGCTGACCACTGGCAGGTTTCCTCAGATTCATCTGCATGGAAATAACACCCAACGACCAATGATGAAACTTGCTGTGCTCTTACTGTTTGCTGGCTGCAGTCTCTCTCAGGCCCATGTCTTAGGCCAGAAGCCAGATACTTCCGGCTCCGCAGACGAGACCGCCGACGCTAAGACGCTCTCTTTAGAGCTCTGTTTGGAGCTGAGACAGATCTGGGAGGAACTAACCATATTACATGTATGTATGTATATACGGTTGTGTCTATAGTTTCTGTCAGCCTTTTAGGAAACTTTGTAAAGATAGTCCCTCAATTTGACCTTAGACTAAGACTAAAGATTAAATTGACAGAGTTGAGTTTTTGACCAGAAATGAAGGCCAGGCGCGATGTCAGCAGCAGCGCAGGGAGCTATGAGAGGACGTTGGTATAACTCCTGAAACACGCCACAGGGCCTTTTCCAAAATCAATCATATCCATAAAAAATCCATAAAGTTCCCCTTTCGACAAATCAAGCTAGCAGCCAATATGCCGTCACCTGAAATCCATTCACGACGATGTTGCCTTTGTTTACATTGCATTCTTGCACATGGAAAATAAAAGAACATCTTGAATCTTGACCATTGACAGACGTAGACATCTGATTGGGCGAGCTGACATAGTAACCCCCTTAAATTAAGGGGGAACACAGTGCTTCCTATTGTGGATTCATATTGAACTTGACCTCCAGGATCGGAGAGGAAGAGGAGGAGAAGGAACCCAACCCAGATGGACCAACCCCATGTGGACCAACAAGGCGGCAGGATTCAACGGCTAGAGAGAAAACCGCGGTGCAGCACACACACACACACATTATAGTGTAGTCATACAGGGAAACACGTTGGAGGTCATGGCCCGCACACCGGCGTTACACAAATGCTTAATGTGAACAGACGCAGGTATATAAACGCCTCAGTCCACGATTAATTTCATCCCTTAATTATCTGATCTCAATGTTGTAAAAAATAATTTGCTTGCCACTTGCTGAAGCGTACTTGAATCAGCATCATTGAACCATAAAAAGAGACGTCTCTAGGATCCATTTTTAGCATTACGGCAATTAAAACATTAGCTCAAATATTCCTAATGATTTTTACTTTTATTGGCATAACATAAGAATGTCAATTCTCATCGTGTCTCATCTGGCAGGATGCCACATGATTCAAAATGAATCATCCATTATAATTTGAGACAAACAACTGTGTTCCGCTTTTGCTGTGGGACAATGTGACCGCACTTCTGCCTCGATCAATTACGATCAAGATTGTCAAAATATTCCAATAGCTTATTTTAAACTAAACTTTAAAACATAGACTATCAACTTCAACATGGTCTATATACAATTTAATCAGACTATTAACTGTTAATATTAACTATTAACTGTGCTGCCCAGCTGAGTGGAGTCCTGCAGTACATCTTCAACCTGAGCATGAGACTGGAGAGGGTCCCTGTGCTGTGGAAGAAGATCCTGCCTGGTGCCGGTTCCGAAGAAGGCCCGTCCCAGCTCCTCTAACGACTACAGACCGGTGGCGCTGACGTCCCACGTGTCGAAGTCCTTTGAGAGGCTGATCCTGTTGCTTCTTCGGCCCCTGGTCAGATCATCACTGGACCCTCTTCAGTTTGCCTACCAGCCGAAACTGGGAGTGGAGGACGCCATCATCTTCCTGCTTCATCGTGCCTACACCCACTTGGACAGACCCGGGAGCACTGTGAGAATCATGTTTTTTGACTTCTCCAGTGCGTTCAACACCATCAGGCCTGCCCTGCTGGGGAGTAAGCTGACGGCGATGAAGGGGGACTCTTCCCTGGTTTCCTGGATTACAGACTATTTGACGGGTCGTCCACAGTTTGTCAGACTGCAGGACTGTGTGTCTGACACTGTGGTCAGCAGCACTGGTGCTCCACAGAGAACGGTTCTTTCCCCATTCCTGTTCACCCTTTACACCTCAGACTTCCAGTACAACTCAGAGTCCTGCCATCTGCAGAAGTTTTCGGACGACTCTGCAGTTGTTGGTTGTGTCAGCGAGGGAAACGATGAGGAGTACAGGGGAGTCGTGGACTCCTTCGTTGAGTGGTGTGAGCTGAACCACATGCAGCTCAACACAGACAAGACGAAGGAGATGGTGGTGGACTTCCGCAGGAGGATATCTACCCCCACACCCATTTCCATCAAGGGTGTGTCCGCAACAGAAGTTGTTCAGGAATATAAATACCTGGGAGTTCACCTGGACAACAAACTGGTCTGGGCCAAGAACTCTGAGGCTGTGTACAAGAAGGGCCAGAGCTGTCTCTACTTCCTGCGGAGGCTCCGGTCCTTCAACGTTTGTAACACGATGCTGAAGATGTACCAGTCGGTGGTAGCCAGTGCCATCTTCTCCGGTGTTCAGGGTTTCCATTAGCCGGCATTTACCGGTTTTTAGCGGGTAAAAATGATAAAAAAACGGTAAAATGTCCTGTAATAATGTTGGGTTTTGGTCATGAAGTGACCAATCAGCTGCCGCCCCTCTCATGACGTCAAGCCGCCCGACGAGATGCAGGTGCAGTGATGGCCGCTCCACGGCTATGGGGCTTTAATGTTAGCGCTCCACGGCTATGGGGCTTTAATGTTTGCGACAGCTTGCCAAGTGCTAATTTCTGAGTTCAGCGAGCTGTACCCCGACTGGGCCACACAGGCTCAAATTGCCTGTGTTGTGCCTGTGTCAAGCGACCAGCAGAGAGGGGCTTCTCCCTGCAGAATGGTTTGAAAACATCAGTGCGGAGTCGTCTGGAGGAGGAGAGAGTGATGATCTTATGCGGATTGCAAGCTGCAAAGACACATTAGACACCTTTGATTTCAGCTCGGCAGCAGAGGACTTTGCAATGAAATGAAGGAGAAAGCAAAAAGTTGCCCAGTAGCCTACAGGGTAAATGTGATGCCATGTAGCCTATGTTAAAACAGACTACAGATGTTACAGGGGTTTTGAAATAGCCTCGATTTTTGCGGCTAACGAGGTTTTGCTCAATCGTTCTTGTTCGTTTTGTTGTTCATTAAATATGTCACGAGTGGGATTGTTCGGGGGGACCCAGAACGCAGACCAAGACAGTGGAGCTATAACATAAAGCTTTATTTAAAACACAACACAACTCAAACACAACACTAGAGAGATCAGGGACAGTCCAGGGGTCTGGGTACCGGGAGGTCGATCCGCGGAGAACCGGCAGGTAGTAGACCGGCAAGTAGTCCGGGACGGGGGAGAAGTCTAGATACGGGGAGGTCGGAGTAGCGACAGGTACCAGACAGGTAATTATAATGACCGGGGAGCTCGTATAGACCGGAGTAACGCGACAGGCGGGTTACGCGGGATAGGCAAGGGATCTGGATCTCCGGGACATCGGCGTGGCGATTCCGTCCAGAATGTACGACTTAACGTGAACAACGTATGACGTGCAGACGTACAACCTAACACTGGGGTAACGGGAAGCCAGGGTCTATATACCCCAGGTGAGGGGATTAACAATTAGACGTGGCAATAGCTGACAGGTGTGTGCGTGTGTGGCTTGGCCACGCTCCCTGCCAACTGCCGTAACCGTGACAAAATAGTCCAATTGATTTGAGGTCTTTGTCATTCTTTCGTCAATCTAGGTGTACATTATAGTTGCGTTTGTAATATAGACCGTTTTTGAAACATGACCGGTAAGTTTCGAATTTGTCCGGTAAAATAGAATCTGTCCGGACATTTGACCGGCAAGAAAAAATCCTAGCGGAAACCCTGCCGGTGTCGTGTGCTGGGGAAGCAGGTTGAGGTCAGCAGACGCCAACAAGATCAGCAGGATCGTCAGGAAGGCTGGCGCTGTCCTGGGGGTCCAGCTGGACTCCTTGTTGGTGGTGTCTGAGAGGAGGATGCTGCGCAAGCTGCGTAGTATCCTTGACAACAACTCTCACCCTCTCCATCAGGTGCTGACCTCATACAGAAGCACCTTCAGCAACAGACTCATTCCACCCAGGTGTACCACAGAACGCCACAGGAAGTCCTTTCTTCCTGTGGCCATCAGTCTCTATAATTCATCTACCTCGGGTCGTGAGAGGGACAGTGGAGACTCAGTGACCTGAGGCCAACGCACTGTTATTATTATATTTTTTGGTCAACGCACTGTAAATCCTTTCACTGTAATTTTGCACTGTAAATTCAATTTCACTTTTCACTTTTCACATGTCACTTTTTCAGTATTCATCTGAGTTATTTATTAGTTATTATTTTATTACTGCCAATTTGCACAATACGTATTGTTGTGTATTCTATATACCTACGTATTACTGTAATAATACTGTAAATTGTGCAATTCATCTATCAATACATTTAGATTTCATTTAGTTATATTTTGTTTATAGTAGTTTTGTTTAGTTTTTAGTTTGTTGTTATTTCGTTTTTAGCTTTTAGGTATATATTTGTGTGTGCATTTATTCCCCCTGTTTCAACTGTTGCACCTTAATTTCCCTCTGGATAAATAAAGTTATCTTGAATCTTGAACATGGTCAAAAGTCTATCTCAACCCATTCTAAATGTCATTATGGAGTTTCCATGCGTCATTCTCTGAAGGTGAAGAGTTAGGGTCTAGACTGGAAGCCAGCAAGAGATCAGAGGAGACTTTGAAGCAGAGACTGGAGGAGACTGCAGAACCAGACCAGAGGTAACAGAACAAGGATTGATCACAACGATACAGCTCCGTTAGTCCAACAAAGAACATATTGAAACAAGTCCATTTGGTTACCGCTACTGTTTATACCCTATTTCTTCAAGATTCAAGATTCAAGAAGACTTTCCCGAGGGAAATTAAGGTGCAACAGTTGAAACAGGGGGAATAAATGCACACAAATTCTAACTATTTCTAAACTATAATCTAATCTATAATTCTTTGTATTCTTTCTCCTTATTTTTTCCTTTTTTTTTGTTCGATTTGGAGTCAAACTGTCTGCAATAAGGGCGAAGTGTCGATCTGACTCTCAGAATTGGAGACACACGGCCTGTGAAGACGCTGGGGGCGGTTACTGACAGTAAAGATGGTTCAATATTCCTGACATTTACTCAGCACACAAACAGACCACCTTCTTCTTACCCACTCCTTTTTTAATCATTCCGAATATAATCTTTAACGGGGAACCTGTCTATCAGGGAACCTGTCTATCAGGGAACCGGTCTAACCGGGAACCTGTCTATCGGGTAACCTGTCTATCAGGGAACCTGTCTATCAGGGAACCTGTCTATCGGGAACCTGTCTAACCGGGAACCTGTCTATCGGGGAACCTGTCTATCGGGAACCTGTCTATCGGGGAACCTGTCTATCGGGGAACCTGTCTATCGGGGAACCTGTCTATCGGGGAACCTGTCTATCGGGGAACCTGTCTATCAGGGAACCTGTCTATCAGGGAACCTGTCTATCAGGGAACCTGTCTATCGGTGCAGAGCCGGAATCCGTAGTTCAGTGAGAGTCTTCAGGCACAGCAGAACACAAGGCTTGAGGATGGCTACATGGGTCTGAAAGCACTGGATAAACGTAAGGGTCCTTCAAACAACTTTTGTATCATGTCTTGCCATGTATACGCCTTATTAAAAGGGTGCTATAATTATTACATTTCATTACAGTCATTAAGCAGACGCCTTTGTCCAAAGTGACTTACAATAAGGTCATTCAACAGGTAGACAAGAGAACTACTAGTCACCAGAAATCATAAGCGCAATTCATTCCTAACAAGCCTCCATGAGCAGAACCAGTGCTGAGGTAATAGTACAATAAGCTGGCTACAAGTACATCAAACAGGGGCGATGACAAATAGCTAAATTATAATAGAAAAAAAGCGCAAGACGTATTGATGTCATTGTCACATACACACACAGGTTTCAACTTGTCATTTGGATAGTTCTTTTTTTTCCATGTCGTGGCCTAATCATAGTGTTTATATTTTTCATGGCAGAGCTGAAGGTGAAGCCAGGGTCAAACAAGGCTTTCGCTGGGGGAACTAAAGAGCAGTGCTGGCCAAGCGGCTGCAGAGGTGGAAGCAGTGAAGGTCCCCATGAGCCATGGTTAGTGTTTTAGGTACGACAGGCCCAGAGGGACTGAACCTGTTGTATAGCACAGAGTAGTTGTCACTGCCATGTATGCTTTGTGTTACATTAACTATGGCCAAGGGTTTTAAAGGCTCAGACAAACAGTCCAAAAATAACACAAATGCATATATGATGTAATGGTTAAGTGTCCTATTGTGCATATATCAACATTTGAGTATGAATGTTGGTATAAGTTCACAAAAGTTTGAATTGTGAGTTTAGAGTGTATCATGTACATAAGACCCTAAATTACACAGTTAAAAGTTATATTGTGGCTTTATGTATTACTTGTGTTTCAGCCAATCCCAAACCTTTCTACAGTAAGCCCTTCTTCAGCAGTTTTACAAGAGAGCTTTGGACCATTCATCTCAGACACCACTCTGGTTTACAAGAAGGTCGTCACCAACGTTGGTGATACTTTTCTGATTGTATTGAGGAGTGTGTGTGTGCAAGGCTTTTCCTCAGACGTTTGAAGAAGTTCATTATAAAGAGTAAAGGAACAGTGTGTGTGTGTGTGGTATCTGGTTCAAGCAGAGCCTCCTGCTTGGCTCCTGGCTCCAGCCAGACTGATTAGAGTCTGGAGCTGCTGAGGTTACACACCTGTGGGTCATTGGTCCACAGGTTAAATAAACCAGGTTAAACCAGCCACCAACACCACACACACACTCAGGAGGGAGCGCTAGCATGTACCACCTGCTCTGTTTGCAATAAACAGGTTACTCATCCCACTGTGTCCTTGTCATCTTGAGGAGCCCTAAAGAAGCACAGCATGGCATGGCCTGTGGCAGCGTAGACTCAATGTCACCTCTCTCTGTGATTAAAATCGAGATGGGGGCGGGACATACGGTATAAACAAAGGTGGAGGAAAGACTGATACTAGCAGTCACTGACAACCAAGTGATGAATGATTTCTCAATAAATAACGACTACCAATGCCAGAATGTGATTTCTTTCCGTTTTAAAGTAACAACTTATTTCTAATAGAAAAAGTCTGCTACTGTTTACCTTCACAAAGAAGGAATGCGTAAGCGTCAAAGAGTTTTTGTTACCTAGCAACAATAAACGCTTGGGGAAGCGCTCTGAAAAGGAGGTTGTGGGCGGAGTCAGAGTAAAAAATGCAACTGGTGGACACAGGCCCTTATTCTGTGTTGTGTTGTAACGTCTGCACACGCCACTAGAGTACATCACCCGCCTGCTACCGAGTTACCCTCCCCATCCCTCTCCTCTTTCCCTCCCCAAAAAGGAGTGTTTACAGCCCCGTGGGGGGAGTGTACCACTTCCCCTTTTACGACGGAGGCCGCCCGGCGGGCCGTCTGCTCTACCGCAACAGCAGGCAGGAGGTGGTGGTGGCGGCGGTGGGCTCTGCCCGCATCTCGGACAGTAGGTCCGGTGGTCCCTTGGCTCCTTCTCCGGGACACTATTTTCTGTCTACTAATGTGTCTAACAGTATTTACCACTCCAAGGGAGCATTGTTCAAGTAGCATTGTTTTTTTAAGCTGTTAGTAACCTCCGCAATCGAAGATGGGAGGATGTCATGTTTTCGTCTCTGTTTGTCTATTTTAGTTTGTTTGTTTGTCTATTAGCAAGATAACTCAAAAAGTTATGTACAGAATTGGACACAACTGGTTCAAACTTGTTCAACCAAGTCTTATATGTAAGGAAGAGGGGGCTCATGTTTTCGCAAGCTGAGCTGGATCAAGCCCTACATCCCAGCCAAAGCGCTCCGCTCAACTTCTGCCAGGCGACTTGTTCGACCTTCACTGAAAACAACCAAGCATCGCTCGTCCAAGACCCAGCTCTTCACAGCTCTGGCTCCACAGTGGTGGAATGAACTCCCGTCTCATGTCAGGATGGCAGAGTCCCTCGCCAGCTTCCGCAAGAGACTCAAGACCCACCTGTTCAGAGTCCACCTGGACTCTCCATGAACCCTCCTTCTCCTTTGTGAACCCCTAACTTGCTTAAGTCCTGACAGTAACAGCTCTTAGCATGTTGTATATTCTAGCAAGTGTATATCCTTAATGTTGATAACACGCTCTTATCACAGCTACTTAAGCAGGTGACCTGGCAGTACGGAATTGTGTTATTCATCTTGTTAATATGAATACTTGTGAACTGCTCTATTTTTATGTTGGCGTACCTCAGCGTTATGCTATTGTCTACTTCAACAAATGTACTCCTTGTAAGTCGCTTTGGATAAAAGCGTCTGCCAAATGCCATAAATGTAAATGTAAATGTCACATGCTCTTAACAACCAGGGCGTTATTGTATTCCAAATGACAACAAAGGGATACCAAACCAGCTCAAAATAAGCTTCTGAGTGCCAGGAGAGCATAGAATTGAAAATGTACTGCATTTATAAAGTGCTTTTCGTACCAGTCAAGCCTCACACTGACCCAATCATACACCATTCAACCAATGGCGGAGTTTGCCATGCAAGGCATTGCCCCCCCCCCCCCATGTCGCCGAAATATGTTACTAAATCGAGTCTAAAATAGGTCCAATACAAATATTTCTTGTATATATATATCCAAATATTTCAATAGATGGAATAAAATCAAATAATTATTAGACGAGAAGTGTTTCCTTTATTTTGTGCATTTAGCAATTCAGCTAGCTATGTTTCTGTACAATGTTCCTGTACGCCTAACAGTAATGAATATTCTGAGATTTTTTTAAACGTCCAAGCAAAGCTTTAACAACAGAGGAGCCGCTTGAGCCTAACCTTAACGTTACCAACCAGTAGCCATCAGTATGTAAAGACACAGACACACAAACAAGCTGCTCTGGATTAGCAAGACCAGCTAACATTAACCCCGTAGCAGAGGGACCACCGGTGCAGGGACCATCAGTGGGTAATGAGGATCTTGGGGAAAAACACAGCAGTCCCAAGCTGCTTTATCCGAAATGCCAATCAAAAATGATTGGAAAAACAAACAAATACTTTTCCACGTATTATCACAAGAACTATTCCTGGCTTGAATATTCAGTTTGAAAGGATGCTGTCTTCTATTTTTCATGCCACCAATTCCAGACTGATAGTGGCGTGGATGAAAGGGCCTGAGTGACTGGAAATGGGCAGCAAACTGGATAAACATGCAAACTCTTAGGCCCATCTGAACTGCAACTACTGTAACAACCCTGAGCATTTTCTAACTGTGTGTGTGCTATAAGTTGGACAAAGAGTTGGCCTATTTCATCATTTTCAATTTAATACAAAATGTGTTTATGTGTACACTAAATGGTTTAAAAGGGTACATGGAAAATGAAAGCCTAACTGTTAAAAATTAATTGAAAATTTACTTTTCAGACTTTAGCTTTATGGTTGCCAGTGCACTTCAGTTGTGTGCAGCAGTGCACTTATGTGTGAAAGACAAATACCCAACCTACCCAATGTGTGATATTGGAAAGTGGTCAGAAACTGAGCGCTGTGTTGTTCGGCTTTATGTCAAGCTCGGCACCAGTGTCTTCGGTCTTCTCTTACTGTATGCGTAGTATGCCACGCAATAGACAGAGCGCATCGCGTCATCATCTGAAAGCCACACCCACCGGGGGGGGGGGGGGGGGGAAAGGAACCTTTCATCGCTCTCCATTGACTTTGTATCGTGAGAAGGTGCCTTTTTGGTTGAGCATCCTGTCACACAGCAGCTTTTAGGCATGTTTCAGTTTTTTGTTAAAAGTCAAAAATGACGAGGAGGCACCTACCAGCAATGCAGAGGCAATGGAGAGCGATCTATTTGTTTGCCCCCCGTGTGGCGTGGCCTAAATGTGCTTTGTCTCTATAGTTGTACTCCACAGTACTGTGTACTGACATTAGTTACATAAAATCTTTGCCCCCCCCCCCCCAGCGCAAATGTCAAACTCCGCCTATGGTTCCCACCCTTTATGGCTCACCATTTTCCCTTTCCCCAGCACCTTCCTGTGGTCATTCACATACATTACACAATGTTACCTTTCAGTAAATAACTCACTTTGTGTTATTCCAGAAGGGTAATTTGGTTAAACTTCTTAACATTCTTGGAAATCTGCCGTTCTGTATTTGACTAATATGGAGGTTTGTTCTATACTGAATGAACACACTGTGGGCCCTGACACCCTGACACAGGGACATCTGATGCCCTACCGTGTCAGGAAAGATTGACCTCAGTCTCTCAAACAGCAGAGCGACAGGATGGAGGGGTACTACTACAGCGCATGTTACCGTGGAGACTGGAGAGGGAGAGTGCATCAAAAAAAGGAGCGTCAGAGAGAGAAAGAGAGCGAGAGAGCAAGGGAGAGTATGCAAGAGAGAGAGAGAGAGAGAGAGAGAGAGAGAGAGAGAGAGCAAGGGAGAGTATGCAAGAGAGAGAGAGAGAGAGAGAGACACAGAGAGAGAGAGAGAGACACAGAGAGGGAGAGAGAGAGATGATGATACAGCTACAACATGACAATTAGGTGTCCAGGAACACACAAGTTAATAAGATCAGTTTCCGTCCATACAGCAGAGCACTGTAGTAACGCCCCCTGCTGTCACAGCATACGTGTGGCAATGTGTGCATGTGTGTATGCGTTAACGTCTCATTTGTGTGTACGTGGACCCCTCTCTGCAATATTTTCTTATGAAAATTCAGTGTCTATTTGTTAATGTGCCGTGACGGGGCGTGATGGGAGGCATGATGCTGCGTGTCGCCACGGCAACAGAGGTTGAGGACTATTCAGAGCGACAGGTGTGACGATGCCTGCCATCCCCGTCACTCACCCTCAGCCCTGTGGCACAGCCACACATACGGGCATCAGTGTGTGTTAGCACATACATGCCTTAGTGTGTTTTTTTTTTGTGTTTCTATTGCTGTGCTTTTCATTCATATTCAGCATGAAACTGTTTGTGAATACTCTGTGAGAGAGTAGTATGACTGTGTGAATGTGTGTGTCTGTGTGTCTGTGTGTGTGCATACTGCATACATTGCTTTCCCATTAGGCCTAATGCTACATGACAGTTCTGGATCAGGCTGCTAGCGATGTGCGCACACACACACACACACACACACACACACACACATACACATACACATACACACACACACACACACACACACACACTATTATGTTCTAGGTCTACATCACAAGCTCTTTATGGTGAAGAGAGCTATTAATCACTTATTGGTCAAGATTATTCATCAGGCTCTTTGATTCAACTTTAAACCTGTGACACTGTGTCTTTTGTTCTCCACCACCCAATGCTTGTCGAATGGATGAATTAATCTACATTTATTGGAAATTGAAACTTATGAAACATTGGTCTAAACTACTTCTTGAGATGGCCCATGCCGTCTTTTTCAGAATGCTTCTCTCAAGCGCTTATTGTTGCTAGGTTACGAAAACTTTCTGGCACTTCAGTCTACACTAGCAGTCTATTTTCTTTGAGAAATAAGTTGTTATCTTTATTATGTAACGATGGACAGAATTTGCGTTATATATTGACTGTCTCTCCAGTCTCTCTCCCTCTCCTCTCCCTCTCTGTGGAGTCTCAGAGGTGGGATCACCTGCATTCCCGTCCTCCTCCCAGGTGAGACAGGGAGACGACCGCTGGCTATCTGGGTCAGGGGAACTGACCGAGTGGCTGTCGCTGTCGTGTGTCATGCTCATGATTTCTGCTAATTAGAGAGAGAGAGAGAGAGAGAGAGAGAGAGAGAGAGAGAGAGAGAAAGAGAAAGAGAAAGAGAAAGAGAAAGAGAAAGAGAAAGAGAGAGAGAGAGAGAGAGAGAGAGAGAGAGAGAGAGAGTGTGTGTGTGTGTGTGTGTGAGAGAAAGTGCGTGCCCTTATACGAGAGCATAAAGGAGCCAGGCACAGACTCAGGCCACACAAATGCACATGTAAACATACCACACACACACACACACACACACACACACACACACACACACACACACACACACACACACACACACACACACACACACACACACACACACACACACACACACACACACACACACACACACACAGGGGGGCTCACCTCGGGGGCTATGTAGTCGGGGGTGCCGCAGAAGGTGCGTGTGGTCACATCGTCGGCCATGTTCTCCTTACACATTCCGAAGTCTGCGATCTTGATGTGTCCCTCGGAGTCCAACATCACGTTGTCCAGCTTCAAGTCCCTGCAGAGAGAGAGAGACACACACACACACACACACACACACACACAATGTCACACACTCCCTTATCCCCTTATATTCAGGGTTTATTTCTAAGCCTTCATCTCTCCTTCAAACTGTTGATGAAAACGTGGGTTACTCAGTTTAAAATAATATGTGCTTATCATTTGACTTATGCCATAATCATGAAAATAATACATTACAAAATGGCCATGTCTTAAGTGTTACTCTGAGCAACAATAGAGTGAATGTTATATGTCACAGTCATTATACAGCACTCCATCAAAGGGCTTGTGTACCTATGGCAACCATTGCACAGCTAGCCCCTCCCTGAAAAGAGAGATCCCCGCTCTGCGCTCCTTCTCAAGGTTTCTTCCTGCATAATTAAGAGTTTTTTCTTGCCCTTAGGGGGGGGGGGCTAAGGGTTAGGAGGGGTGTAGTATATATGAGGCCTGTGAAGTCCTTTGAGGACTGTAACTGTGACTAAGGGCTATACAAATACAATTTACATGACTTGACGTGTAACTGGTCGCTATGTGACAAAGAATATGTTTTGTTCTTGAATGACATTGGAAGCCTTAGAATAAGACTATCTAGTGATGGACATTTTTTCTTTAACAAGTCTAGTGATGGAGTATAGTTCTGTCCATGGTCACCCCCTGGTCCACATCCAAGTTGTTTCTGTCCAATCTTTTGGTTTGTGCGTGATTTTATTGCTGCCAGGTCACAAACCATTTTGACTTAAAGTTCACCAGGACAACGTTGGTACTGGAAAGCATCTGTAATGGAATGTGGTATAGTATATACTGAGACACTGAAAAAAAACAAGCTTAGAAAACATCCCAAGGTCTATAGCTTGAGGAGGCTCATAATCATTATGTGTGTGTATATGTATTTATTTTGTATGTAATTGTGTCAGTTTTAAACAGCCATCGGACAGAAAGCTGTTCCCCACCTGTAAATGACTCCTTTGCTGTGCAGGAAGAAGAGGCCCACAGCGATCTCTGCGGCGTAGAAGCTGCATCAAGGACCACACGTGGAGACACACAGGAGTTAGGACCATCCGTAGGAAATGACATCTAGATGACCCTGGACCTCACCACAGTACTGAGGACTACAATACTGACCAGTCCTCTGATGTGGGACATGAAGTGAGGTGTTTACAGGAGTGTACATGTAGGGAGGTTGTTTAGAGGATTGTACATGTAGGGAGGTATTTACAGGAGTGTACATGTAGGGAGGTTGTTTACAGGAGTGTACATGTAGGGAGGTATTTACAGGATTGTACATGTAGGGAGGTATTTACAGGAGTGTACATGTAGGGAGGTTGTTTAGAGGAGTGTACATGTAGGGAGGTTGTTTACAGGCGTGTACATGTAGGGAGGTTGTTTAGAGGAGTGTACATGTAGGGAGGTTGTTTACAGGAGTGTACATGTAGGGAGGTATTTACAGGATTGTACATGTAGGGAGGTATTTACAGGAGTGTACATGTAGGGAGGTTGTTTAGAGGAGTGTACATGTAGGGAGGTTGTTTACAGGAGTGTACATGTAGGGAGGTTGTTTACAGGAGTGTACATGTAGGGAGGTTGTTTAGAGGAGTGTACATGTAGGGAGGTTGTTTAGAGGAGTGTACATGTAGGGAGGTTGTTTAGAGGAGTGTACATGTAGGGAGGTTGTTTAGAGGAGTGTACATGTAGGGAGGTTGTTTAGAGGAGTGTACATGTAGGGAGGTTGTTTACAGGAGTGTACATGTAGGGAGGTGTTTACAGGAGTGTACATGTAGGGAGGTTGTTTACAGGAGTGTACATGTAGGGAGGTTGTTTACAGGAGTGTACATGTAGGGAGGTTGTTTAGAGGAGTGTACATGTAGGGAGGTTGTTTACAGGAGTGTACATGTAGGGAGGTTGTTTAGAGGAGTGTACATGTAGGGAGGTTGTTTACAGGAGTGTACATGTAGGGAGGTTGTTTAGAGGAGTGTACATGTAGGGAGGTTGTTTACAGGAGTGTACATGTAGCGAGGTTGTTTACAGGAGTGTACATGTAGGGAGGTTGTTTAGAGGAGTGTACATGTAGGGAGGTTGTTTACAGGCGTGTACATGTAGGGAGGTTGTTTAGAGGAGTGTACATGTAGGGAGGTTGTTTAGAGGAGTGTAAATGTAAGGAGGTTGTTTACAGGAGTGTACATGTAGGGAGGTTGTTTAGAGGAGTGTACATGTAGGGAGGTTGTTTAGAGGAGTGTACATGTAGGGAGGTTGTTTACAGGAGTGTACATGTAGGGAGGTCGTTTACAGGAGTGTAAATGTAAGGAGGTTGTTTACAGGAGTGTACATGTAGGGAGGTTGTTTACAGGAGTGTAAATGTAAGGAGGTTGTTTACAGGAGTGTACATGTAGGGAGGTTGTTTACAGGAGTGTACATGTAGGGAGGTGTTTACAGGAGTGTACATGTAGGGAGGTGTTTACAGGAGTGTACATGTAGGGAGGTTGTTTACAGGAGTGTACATGTAGGGAGGTTGTTTAGAGGAGTGTACATGTAGGGAGGTTGTTTAGAGGAGTGTACATGTAGGGAGGTTGTTTAGAGGAGTGTACATGTAGGGAGGTTGTTTACAGGAGTGTACATGTAGGGAGGTTGTTTACAGGAGTGTACATGTAGGGAGGTTGTTTAGAGGAGTGTACATGTAGGGAGGTTGTTTACAGGCGTGTACATGTAGGGAGGTTGTTTACAGGAGTGTACATGTAGGGAGGTTGTTTAGAGGAGTGTACATGTAGGGAGGTTGTTTACAGGAGTGTACATGTAGGGAGGTTGTTTAGAGGAGTGTACATGTAGGGAGGTTGTTTACAGGAGTGTACATGTAGGGAGGTTGTTTAGAGGAGTGTACATGTAGGGAGGTTGTTTACAGGAGTGTACATGTAGGGAGGTTGTTTAGAGGAGTGTACATGTAGGGAGGTTGTTTACAGGAGTGTAAATGTAAGGAGGTTGTTTAGAGGAGTGTACATGTAGGGAGGTTGTTTACAGGAGTGTACATGTAGGGAGGTGTTTACAGGAGTGTACATGTAGGGAGGTTGTTTACAGGAGTGTACATGTAGGGAGGTTGTTTAGAGGAGTGTACATGTAGGGAGGTTGTTTACAGGAGTGTACATGTAGGGAGGTTGTTTACAGGAGTGTACATGTAGGGAGGTTGTTTAGAGGAGTGTACATGTAGGGAGGTTGTTTACAGGAGTGTACATGTAGGGAGGTTGTTTAGAGGAGTGTAAATGTAAGGAGGTTGTTTACAGGAGTGTACATGTAGGGAGGTTGTTTAGAGGAGTGTACATGTAGGGAGGTTGTTTACAGGAGTGTACATGTAGGGAGGTTGTTTAGAGGAGTGTACATGTAGGGAGGTTGTTTACAGGAGTGTAAATGTAAGGAGGTTGTTTACAGGAGTGTACATGTAGGGAGGTTGTTTAGAGGAGTGTACATGTAGGGAGGTTGTTTACAGGAGTGTAAATGTAAGGAGGTTGTTTACAGGAGTGTACATGTAGGGAGGTTGTTTAGAGGAGTGTACATGTAGGGAGGTTGTTTACAGGAGTGTAAATGTAAGGTGTTGTTTACAGGAGTGTACATGTAGGGAGGTTGTTTAGAGGAGTGTACATGTAGGGAGGTTGTTTACAGGAGTGTAAATGTAAGGAGGTTGTTTACAGGAGTGTACATGTAGGGAGGTTGTTTCATAGTATGCCCTCTAGTGGCCTGGAGAAGAAAGAAAACCCTCAATGGATCATAGGTTTTGCTGCGGTCTTGTGAATGAGTCATACGGGTTGCAGATTAAGCCAGATTGTTCCATCTTACATGAAAACAAGATGCATGTTCTTTAAATGATTAGGAGGAGAGCATGAATGGCCTCTCGGCACGGGTCTTACACAGCCTGGGGCTCCTTGAACTTGCCAACTTGTTGGATGTGGTACATGAGGTCTCCTCCATTCACATACTCCATCACAAAGTATAGACGATCCTATAGGAAAGACAGAGAGAGCATTTGTGTGTGTGCCAAAAAAAGGTTTCAGAAAGGAGACAATCCGATAATATTACTTGAGGAACACTAAAGGTTCCATATTACATGCCTTCAATGTACTTCAGTCAGCAGCTAACCTTCCTGCAATCACTCTTCAGTGCTCCTGTGAACACTTTCCAATGACAAGATGACCTCTCAAACCCATAAAGGGACCCCAAAACAACTCAAGGAATTTAGCAAAAGTCAGCCAAATCTGACTTGGGGAAACATATTGACACACTTGGTCCCTTATCTCCCCTAGCAGGCATGGCCCACAGAGGTCTGAGTGGTAGGAACACCGACAGATTGCAGTCACACACTCCCCAAGATCATTTTCAGGTACTTCTATATAGACAGGCCTATTTTAATTCAGGTATATCAGTGCAACTGGTACAATGAAAGTGGATTTACAGGAATATATATTGCTCCATCTGAAGTCTCTCTCTCTCTCTCTCTCTCTCTCTCTCTCTCTCTCTCTCTCTCTCTCTCTCTCTCTCTCTCTCTCTCTCTCTCCTCTCTCTCTCTCTCTCTCTCTCTCTCTCTCTCTCTCTCTCTCTCTCTCTCTCTCTCTCTCTCTCTCTCTCTCTCTCTCTCTCTCTCTCTCTCTCTCCTAAGTCAAATGACTGCAAGCCATTTTTCAGGTGGGAGGTTATGACGTTCTTAAGGCGGGGATGGGGGGGGGTGGTTGCCTACCTGGGTCTGGAAGCAGGAGTGGAGCTGGGTGAGAAACGGGGGCTTGTCCTGCTGGGCCAGCACCCTCTTCTCCACCATTGTGCACTCCACGTCGTCATCCTGGATCACCACGTCCTTCTTTAGGATCTTGATGGCGTACAGCTCCTGGGAGGTCTTCATCTCCGCAAGCATCACCTGGTGGTGAGAGAGGTGGTGTGCGAGAGAGAGAGAGAGAGAGAGAGAGAGAGAGAGAGAGGAGAGAGAGAGAGAGAGAGAGAGAGAGAGAGAGAGAGAGAGAGAGAGAGAGAGAGAGAGAGAGAGAGAGAGAGAGAGAGAGAGAGAGAGAGAGAGAGTGTGGGAGAGAGAAGAGAGAGAAAGAGAACATATTGATTATATGGCTATATGTGTTTTAATACATTCAATTGTCGTCATTTTATTGACTTATTACTTACTTATTATTATTATTATTATTTTTTGTTCTTTATTAGTCCCACAGCGGGGAAATTTACACTGCATTTTACCCATCCTAGTATTTTAGGAACTATTTATAAGCGCCCGGGGAGCAGCGTAGGGGGTGCCTTGGTAGTAACCTCGTGTTTTTTCGGGGACTTGAACTGGCGACCTTGCGGCTCCAAAGCCAAGTCCTTACCCACTGAGCTACTGCCTCCCAAAAAACAAAATATATATTATATTGTTGTTATTGAATGCTTTGGCGAGAGAGAGAGGGAGCGGAACAGAGATAAAGAGAGAGAGAGAGAGAGAGAGAGAGAGAGAGAGGAGAGAGAGAGAGAGAGAGAGAGAGAGAGAGAGAGAGAGAGAGAGAGAGAGAGAGAGAGAGAGAGAGAGAGGATGAGAGAGAGAGAGAGAGAGGATGAGAGAGCGAGAGAGCGAGAGAGAGCGAGAGCGAGAGCGAGAGCGAGAGCGAGAGCGAGAGCGAGAGAGAGAGAGAGGATAGGGGCATATGAAGTACATGTGTGTCCACATCTGCAGGCGAGTAGCTGCCAGGCGCTCACCTTGCCGAAGCTGCCCTTTCCCAGCACCGCCAGGAATTGGAAGTCCTGCAGTTTGACGCTGTCCAGGTTGGACACCATGGAGCGGTTGTCGTCTGTTGGCGTGATCGCCTTCTTCTGTGGTCCCAGCTTGGCTTTCTGCACCCGTGGAGCACAAAGCAACACTCAGCGACAACAAACACACACCGCTTCCCACAGTTCAACGCAGTTTCCCACTCAGATCAACGTCATGTCAAAATCTGTCTAAAATGTCAAATCAAGTCTAAAGTCCTAAATTGCGAAGAGGAAAGTCGGTCCTGATTGTATATTCTGTAAACGTCCACGTATGACAGGTGAAAGCTACCTACATTTCACTTCACATCATATCCCAACATTCCAACGTTTGACAAACTTTTGGGGGTTTGGAATGACGAGCCATCCGACTACACTGAACGAGCTCACGGCATCAGTCGTCAACCGGAGACCCCTTTCCTCGCGCGGAGTCACACAACTGAATCCAGAAACACGTACAAACGGCAAGTGGTATCCCCCATCCCGGAGCGGCACAGTGAATGTCGACACACAAGGAGCAACATGTTTATGATGTTTATGATGCTTTTTTTGGTCTCGTGAAAGAGGCCGAGTGCCACCACTTATCAATGAGGTTTGTAGTGTGACGCACGATCCTACGGACAGCAACAGAGTGTGTGTTTCTTGGTCCGAAGACGGGAGAAGGCGGCTCACCTCAACACCATTCCAACGGAGTTGACGATCTGAAGCGAATCCTGCTGGCTGAAACCAATTTTGCATCTATGCAGAAAACGGATCTATTTACTCTACGTGACAAACTTCACGTGACTAGTTAACGTGACTTAACGCTATTAAGTCACGTTGATATGATTATTAGGATTATTAATGTTTCACAAACACAGGCAACCACAGGGAAGGGATTTCATTAGTGCCTTCGAGGTTCCAATCGTCAGGTTCCGACTTCTCCTCCGCGTTTCAAATACCTGAACTACGTCACTGCCGGGTGGTATGTCGGGGTCCCCCTTACGACTTGATTGTAGAATAGGCCAGTAGGAGGTCAGACAGACAAGGGTCTCTTTGCAAGTTTCCTTCATGCTACCGAGCTCTGCTCCACAACTCGACAACTCATGCAACGCACAAAAAACTTGTGTGCAAAAAAAAAAATACCTTAAGTATTTTTTTTTTTTTTGGAGCTTGCAACTGGGTGCTGATGCAACAGTACCACACACCACACACACCTACACAGACACACAAACACACACATCCCGCACGCATTCATGTTGTGCAGGGACACACACTCTGGAGGCCAGACCATGCTGCGTACAACACCAACTTAGTCAGCGGACTCACGTCATCAAACACACACACACACACACACACACACACACACACACACACACACACACACACACACACACACACACACACACACACACACACACACACACACACACACACACACACACACACACACACACACACACACACACACACCGCAGGTTCAACAGAAGCCATGGGTTAAAACAACGACAACAACCACCACCACCAACAACATCGTGTATACATCCTGCGTACCAATAGCCCACTTTCACATTTGTTTACACCAGTCTTATCGGACTCCCCGGTCGACCTCGATCGACCTCCGCAAGACAGGTGCCGCAGACAAAACCACAGTCATCATCAGCAACATCACCGCACACCTGGAAGCTCACGAAGCAGCTCGAAAACGAAACCAGCCCTGTCAAGCCAAGCCGAGCCGCAAGCTGCTGAGCCAACAGCGGGGAGCACCCGTCACTCACGTTGCTGCGTTCTCACGCACCTGATCGTTGTCGTCCACAAAGGTGTGAGCCTGGAGCCACAGAGGGGAGAAACGTCCACCTCAGCTTAGGACCACATAGATACACTTTGGAGCGTTAGGGAAGCGGCTCTGTGGGTCTCTGACTTACTCCACGGGGCACGCAAGCGATCCCCGGGGTCGGATTAATGGACCTCATTCTTGATAATATGAAAAGCGAACGGAGCCAATCATGAAATGTGACGAACTGGATCGAATTGAACAGGATCAAAAACAGCTAAAGAGACTTGCACGCACGCACGCACACACACACACACACACACACACACACACACCACACACACACACACACACACACACACACACACACACACACACACACACACACACACCACACACACACACACACACACACACACACACACACACACACACACACACACACACACACACACACACACACACACACACACCTAAGTGCCGACAGGCTCTTGCTTTGTAATGAATTGTCGCCACCTAGTGGCTGTACCTACAACAATGGTATGGACGTTTCACATTGCTCCACATTTTTGTATAGTGTGAACAAGTTGTGAACAAGTTGAAAACATCACAGAGGAACATTTGTATTGTCTATATTCAACTATCAAGTAAATTTCCTATATAAGTTCTGTCGGGTAAAAGTAAAAGTAAAACAGACAATAAAGACAAATAAAACAGGAAGAATGACAGACAGTGTCATTTCCTTTTCCACAGAAGCATGGGAGGGTTACTTCCTCATGTTCATGTGTTTCATCATCCCATAGATTATTACAATGACCGTACACATTTCCTTGCAGTCACAATGAAACTTGGCTGGTCGTAGCTATTATGAGAGAAATGTAATTTAGCAAATCCTGTGGCCAGTACATGTGGGGCATTAGCCAGAAACCATATGATATATAAAGAGAGTGGAAAGGAAAGATATAAAAAGATAATGGAGAGAGAGAGAGAGAGAGAGAGAGAGAGAGAGAGAGAGAGAGAGAGAGAGAGAGAGAGAGAGAGAGAGAGAGAGAGAGAGAGAGAGAGAGAGAGAGAGAGAGAGAGAGAGAGAACAGGACAACAAGAGAGAACCGAAGAGGAGGGAGGAGGCAGGAAGGAGAGGTTAGTCAGGAGTGAGGAAGGAAAGGAGGAACAAATGACAACGGAAGGACGAGGAGAGAGAGTTGGAAGAGGAGAGGTGATGAGGTAGAGCTACCTTCAGGCGAGAGTTAATTTGGCAGTCCTGAGGTCGAGGGCAGGAGGGAGTAGAAGAGAGCAGGGGAAAAACTCAGGCTTTAGATTAGACAAAAGGAGGTGAAGGAGGCATCCACAGGTCTCAGACAGCCTGGAAGGTGAGGAGGTGCTACGAGGAGAGGTTAGGAGGAGGTGCTATGAGGAGAGGTTAGGTGGAGGTGCTATGAGGAGAGGTTAGGTGGAGGTGCTATGAGGAGAAGTGAGGAGGAGACAGGCTAGAAGAAGGTGCTATGAGGAGAGGTTAGGAGGAGTCAGACTGGCTAGGAGGAGACGTTAGGAGGAAAGGCTAGGAGTAGAAGCTAGGAAGAGAAGCTAGAAAAAGTTAGGAGAAGGTAGCAGGATATGCTAGGGGAAAAAAGTTAACCAAACAGCATTTAACCATTAATAATAATAATATTATTATTATTAATAATAATAATAATAATAATAATAATAATAATAATAATAATAATAATAATAATCCAGAGGAAAGAAAACAAACACCAAGCCTGTCTTTATGTCTTTGTTCTGGTTTCATGTGACACTTGAATGCATTTGTATGTCTCTCTAAGAACATCTCATCATTGTGTGTGTGTGCATGTGTTCCTGTCTGCATGTGTGCATGTGAAGGGTCAGTTGACCAACTTACTCTCAGAATCCAAATAAATGTAATTTAATTTAAAAATGTAATTTTCACACATACAAATTCTATGCAGTTCATTATTCACGCAAATGTTGACACTATCGGGCAGCTATATTGTCATATTGTAATCTGTCCAATATGGCCCCACTCTGAATAGGATGCAGTGATGGGTAACTCAATCGACCTGGCTCTCCTCTCTCTGGTGTGCTTGAATCACACAGAACGAGTGAAGACATCAAATAGATCCGCCAGATTTGCTGAATGGGCTCATGAATAAAGTGCCAGCTGTCGTTAAGTACACCTTTTGGCATGCTCATCAGTGTTTACTAAAACACTAGATCTAGGGATGCACTGATACCATGCAGCTTTCTTGGCCGTTGCAGAAAAAGCCCTGATGTCAGCAGTTCATGGCCTCATCAAGGGTCGTTTTCCAAAATGTATCCAAACTGGTTAAATTGACCGCTTTTTTTTGCGGCATCTACCGATATTAAACTTGTTGGGCGATATATTGCTGCATTCCAAACTTAAACGCAGTCGAAACTTAAGATTGACACATGGGGTTTGTTAGTTAGCAGAACGACAAGCGACAGCTACGGTAAAGTCTCTGGGATGGTCAGACAGTGAATTCACACCAGGACGGATTGTGACACCAGACTTCGCAAGTCAGTGTAGCTTTTATTTGAAGGCCGTTCCTCACCTCAAACTTCTGTCTCAGTTCCTCATTACCATCGTCCTCCTCTGAGATGGGCACATTGTAGTACTCTCCCTCCTCCTGGCACAACATCTTGTACCTAGCGAGGGAGAGAGAGACAGAAACACACACAGGAAATCAGAGAGAGAGAGAGAGAGAGAGAGAGAGAGAGAGAGAGAGAGAGAGAGAGAGAGAGAGAGAGAGAGAGAGAGAGAGAGAGAGAGAGAGATCCTTTTCCCATCTTGTCAAGCTCTGCCTCATAGCCAGTGATGTATGGCCCCAGGGTCTCTCAGAAGCACTTCATTATGAACTAATGGGCCCCTTGGCATCGCAGACGCTGACACCCTCTCAAGCTACCATTGATCCACCTTAATAAACACAAACAGTTTTTATGACCAAGGAGGGGGCTACATTTCTGACCATTACATAAGAGCTGAACACACAAGCCTAACGCTATTGGGAAAGCCCTGCAATAGTAAATAGCAAACGCATATAAAACGCTAAGAATTTAAACATGTATTGGTACATGTAAGATCTTGCTTCTGGTAAATCAGGGAACGTTTCAAGTAGCACAGTATGTGGCAAGTGTTAAGGTGAATCAGACAGGGTTTATGGTAAAGGATCTCCTTTACCATAAACCTTGTAGGAGGAGGAGGTAAAGGAGATAATGTTTCAGGTGAAGGAGACAAGGTTTCAGGTGAAGGAGACAATGTTTCAGGTGAAGGAGACAAGGTTTCAGGTGAAGGAGACAATGTTTCAGGTGAAGGAGACAATGTTTCAGGTGAAGGAGACAAGGTTTCAGGTGAAGGAAGTGAGGGTTTACCAGCCACAGATGGGAGACTTGATGAGCTCAGACACGCCGAAGGACAGCGCCCCCATGAAGTCATTCCTGGTGGTGCGGTCCCAGTCCCACACCTCCACAGAGAGCCTGCGGTCCTTATCAGTGGCCTTCAGTTTGCTGGAGAGCACACAAGGAAGAGGAAGACCATTGTTCATTGCTGTATGAATTTTCTAAAAACACTATACTATAAACAATAAAATATGTTCATATGTAGATGAAGACGTAGATGATGTCACACACTGCAAGCAGACTTGGTACTTCCTCACCGTTATAATAAGAAGAATAAGAACTGGTTAATGTGCTTCTACTAGTCCCTACAGCCTCTACTAGAGCTACTACTACTACTACTACTGCTAGAAATACTACGAGAACGTCTACTACAACATTAACTACTACTATAACTACTACTACAACTACTCCAAAAATTATGAAGTACTGACAAGTTGAAGGTCTCGTTCCAGGTGGGGTTGAGGTTGGAACGGACGGTTTTGGTCTTCTGTTTGGTCTCGTTCTTGGGATCCGGGATGAGCTTCAGCTTTACATAGGGGTCTGACAGACCGTTGGGGTCCATAGGGATCAGGTTCCTGCCCTCAGTCACTGAGAACACAGGAGAGAGAGAGAGAGAGAGAGAGAGAGAGAGAGAGAGACAGAGACAGAGACAGAGACAGAGTGAGAGAGAGAGAGAGAGAGAGACTTTATTAACAGGCCTGATGGTAAAACCCAGTCAGAACTCCATCACATGTCTACATCACGTATGGTTTATGTGCCATTTCTCATGACTGCCACGGCTTCACGAGTCACACGTGTTATTATCCCTCAGTTACACTTTTATTACCGTTTAAGTATGTTGGAGGAAAAAACAACGGCTCCTTCAGCTGAACACTCAAGAACTAATTCCTAGTACTCTTTAAAACAGACCATCATTTGTTTGTCATCCATCTTTTGGAGCACTTGGGTGTCTGTTATGTAACAGGTGGAATGGGATACAGATGGTCACTGGTTGTGTGCTAAAGGCACTGAGCTAGAAATGTACTCTGAAATGTACTCTGCAACCCCCCCCCCCCCAATCCACTCTCTTGCCAAGAGTCCATTCCTTTAGGAAAGTTCCACCTGAATGACAGCATTGTTTGTGTACATGTGTTCTAGCTGTAGACTAGTCTGAGACAAATAGTATTTAACTGTTACATATTTAAATATACAAAGGAGACAGGGCATTAGCATTCCAGTAGCAGAGCTAAGCTATAAAGGCACCGCCAGTCCTAGTGTGTGTGTGTACATACTGTGCGTGTGTGTGTCTGCCTGCCTTTACATATATGTACAAACACACACAGACAGTAATGTAAAGGACTAACTAAACACCAGTAGCAGAGCTAAGCTATAAAGACACCGCCAGTCCTAGTGTGTGTGTGTGTGTTTACATACTGTGTGTGTGTGTGTCTGCCTGCCTTTACATATATGTACAAACACACACAGACAGTAATGTAAAGGACTAACTAAACACCAGCCATCATAGCCTGAAGCCAACTGAAGACCAACGGAAGATTCACGTACAATGGAATGCTTACTCCCCATTCTCTCCTGCAGTATGACTTTTCGAAAACACTACAATCTAAAAAAACTGTACATAATAACAATAACAACAAAAATAACAATACAGTGACTGATGGGTGATATATACATGTGAACCTGGTAATGCGCAGAGGGCTGCGGAATCAGCATAGGGGGAGAAGGAATGGTTTCCAGGGTGGTTGCAGTCCTTTGTGATGGAGATGGCCTTCTTCCGACATATGGTCCTAAAAATGATCTAGCCCTAACCCGATGATCTTCTCTGCCGTCCTCACAACCCTCTGGATGGCTTTCTTGTCCCATGCAGTGGTGTTGCCGTACCACACAGTGACGCCACTCGTCAGGACGCGCTCTACGGTGCCACGGTAAAAATTCACCGGCCACCGTTTGCCTATGCCGTTTGTGAGGTTGCTTCTCAAGGTAATTTTACTTATTATATCCCCAAACAAAAGGTTCAGGGACATTATGGTTTCAACGCCATCAAGACTGCCACGTTCACCCAAAAGGTGTGTGGACTCAAATTTTTTACAATTTCATTCTGATATTTAGGATACCCAAGGCCCAAAGAGGAAGAACCCTATTGATTTTCAGAATGGGTTAGTGTTTCACAGTATCAATACAGTAGTGTAGTTACACAGAACAAACAGTCAGTGTCAGTGTTCAATTATCTTATGGCTCTGGGGTACAAACTGTTCCTGAGTCTTCTTGTCAGGAATGGCAGAGAGGAATAGCTATAGAGAATATGGATGAATATCCAGGTATTAAAACAACCCAGTGCACCATTGAGGCCAGACAGTGGTGGTGAGGCAAAACCTCAACCTATAAAAATAAAAAAAAGGTACATTTTGAAGTCATTAACAGAAGCCTGGAGGCTCCAGCATGGCATTTTATCCCCACAAAACATAAATTACAGCTTTGACGAGATGCCACTTTGAATAGAGACTCAGCAGCACACGTGTGACTCTGTACATGGGACTTAGTTCGACACTTGGACAAGACGAAAAAAAGATGAACAAGATGAACAAGATGAACAAGACGAACACTTGGACAAGATGAACAAGACGAAAAAGATGAACAAGAAGAACAAGAAGAACAAGATGAACAAGAAGAACAAAACGGACAAGAAGAACAAGACGAACAAGATGAACAAGAAGAACAAGACGAACACTTGGACAAGACGAACAAGATGAACAAGACGGACAAGACGAACAAGACGAACAAGACGAACACTTGGACAAGACGAACAAGATGAACAAGATGAACAAGATGAACAAGATGAACAAGATGAACAAGATGAACAAGATGAACAAGATGAACAAGATGAACAAGTTGCCTCTTACAAATGCCTCTTACTGGCCCACATGTGGGTTCTATGAGCTGTGATATTATTCAGACATACAGAGGGGACCCGCGAGCAATGCTATTTCACTGATCAAATATTAGCGTAGCGGTTGCGTGCCAACATGGGAACCGTTTCTCTTCTGTTTTGACCCACGGCATTCAGGAACTGTGGGTGTTTTTTTCTATTTATTATTTTTTGCTATTTGCTACATGCTAGCGTAGCTGCAGATCTTTAAGCTTGCGGCAGTTATGAGTGTTATTGGTTATTGGTTTGCAGACGCGCTGTGCTCGCAGGGCGTCGGCGGCCGTCGTCCCTGTATGTCTAATCTTGTTTGCACATGTCTCCCATAAACCAGCAAAACACACCAGGAGGTATGCTCGAAGCAGGCAAATAAACACTACAAATAATGGGCTTTGTTTGAGTATTCAGCTCATTGAGCGTTTGGCCACCGACGCTGAGGTATACAATGGTAATTTGAGGCTAAAGGCCGGGACACACCAAGCCGACAGTCAGCCGTGCATAAATTAGCATTAATTTGCGCCAACATAGCCCCCGCCTTCTACAGTCGGCTGAAAAAGTTGCACGCAAACACACCGCACAGACGGTGGACTAGCACATACGTTCTGCACCTGGGTGAGAGAAAACTACTCTCCTCACCACAGATTTGTTTAAAACCACAAACAGCCCATCCGTCAGTGACGGAGTTGTGAGTGAGTCAGTTCACTGACTCACAGACTCCGTCCCTCGGCTCTGGCTTGTCTGGACTCCCGTTCCTACTCCAAGTTCAGACTTTGGATTTGAGAGAAAACATTCGTTATTTTGTTGATTTGTTTCTTCCGAAAATGTAGCAAAGCACAAGACTTTAAAAAAATGTTAATATTTAAAAAAATATTCAAAATATTGAAATTATTTTTGCACTTCACCAATCACCACAGAAATCCAAGTAATGTCAGTCTTATTTGTTTTTAAAAGAACAGCAAATGCAATAACAAAACAACAACTATATTCCTGTTAATATAACTGCATACCCCTGCTCACTACTGTATATACATTTATATATATTTATCCTGTTGATATAATTGTATACCCATGATCACTATCTGTTGAATACTTGTATTTTACCTGTGTGCATATATATATATACACCTATAATTCCTATTATTATACATACTCTATAATGGCTCTATAACATTTAGTCAATTTGTAACCTATTCGACCTATGGGTTGCGTGTGAGTTGCGTGCAGAACTTACGAGTTGCGTTTGAGTTGCGTTCAAAACTGCTGAAAAGACCTGCTAGTTGCGTGGTATTTGCGAATATCGGTCACGTGATAAAAACCTATAAAAGCGGAGCCAATTCAGTGTTTCCTTCTGATTTGGTCATCGAAGAGTCAACATGGGGAAAGGTACCAAGAAATCAGATAAAAGTGACCCCAAAACCTGGCCAGATACCTCAAATTTGGACCTGCGTTCATAACTTATGAGTTACGTACCTGTTGCGATCGTGTTGCGTGTGTACCCTGTTGCGTATAAATTGATCGCAGGCATTCACAGAGAATTATTGAACATGTTCAAAATTTCCGAACTTACTCTGCGTGTGTCTGGATCACCTGTGTGCTTGTTGTGTACTTCAAACCTATTATTTGCGTGTAAGTTGCGTTTGGAACTTATGACCACTATTTTTTATTCGCAACTGGTGATCGCTATGGTGTGAGGGCACCATAAGTTATTTTATACCGTTTTTATACCATTAGACTGTCTTTACATCTTATTTAACCACTGTACATTATTTATTATATATTACCATGCACTTTACAGTAACATTTGCACTCTGGTCAGATGCCAAATTATTTTCGCTGTACTTTACTTGTGCTGTGCAATGACAACACATTTGAAAAATGCTGAGATAAAATACAGTTCGTTCAACGAACTGGGAGACAACTGGGAGAACGACTCGACAAGAGACTCGTTCATTGAACGACTCAATGAACGAGTCTCCAATGAACGAGTCTCTTGTCGGTCGTTCAATGAACGAGTCTCGTTGATTCGTTCACCTAAAGGGATGAGGAACGAGAGTGGTGGATTCAGAACAGTTATCCCGCCTCCTCGTGACTCAGATGCCTAGCTCGACCAATAAGAAAGACTAATGTCACTCTTTGGGCTACAGCCCTCCCTAGTGCTGCGATCCTGCCCGCGAGGCACTTTAATAAGACTTCTGCAAAACCAATAATAAAAATGTACGAACAAACAAGGTGGAATAATGAGTTCACTGAAAAGACCCGTTCGTTAAGACTCGTTTGTTCACGAACGACACACCACTATTGGTTAACTGATTCCCTAGCTGAACAGCCAATCTCTACATGCCGGTTGTGTTTGTTAGGTACATTGTATGTCTGGTGCAGGTTATTTTATTGACATTTACTTTTGGTTTTCTTGGTGGTAGGTTGCATATATAGCAACTGGCAATGTGTGGTGGTGAACAGTGGTCTTGACTGGTCTGATTGGTCTGTTGCTGTGCATTATGTTTTTGTTGTCTGCACTTCTTTAATACGTCTCTGCACTCTCTTGACTGTTTATTTCTGTTTATTTTAGTGCCCTGGACTGAGGTCCCCCTTACACTAATTTTGTAACAGTACGATCAATGCTAGAGTGAGCTTTTCCCTATATTGTCATGCTTGGACTGTAAATCCAGATTTTAAATAAGATAAAAAATAGATATCCCCCCCCCCCCAGAAGTTAGTGTTACCACCCAACAATTTAATCACCAGCCGCCACTGGTACATTGATAGGAGCTGCAGCAGTTTGTGGATACTGCTGATTCATTCAACTCTCATAGCTCAAAAGAAAATACTTTAAGCTACACTTACAATGTGAGAGTTGTGACTGAGTAGGTTTTTAGACAATGTTGCTTGGAGTGGATGGGGTGTCTCTCACTCTCTCACTCACACACACACACACACACACACACAATATGAAGCTCTTTGGGTGTCTTGAAACATGCTATATAAATGCTAAATATTTGATGTATGCTGTCAACAAGACCCAATATCTACTGTTTATCAAATTCATCTTCAAACAATTTTGGAATTTGAATATAAAGTATATATTCAAAATATAGTTAAAAACACACACACACACACACACACACACACACACACACACACACACACACACACACACACACACACACACACACACACACACACACACACACACACACACACCACACACACACACACACACACACACACACACACACACACACACACACACACACACACACACACACACACACACACACAGTCCAGTAGGGGGGAACCTAGTCTATTTAATTTCCTAGTTGCTCATATTGCTCATATTGAATATAAAGTATATTTTCAAAATATAGTTAAAAACACACACACACACACTGTCCAGTAGGGGTAAACCTAGTCTATTTAATAACCTAGTTGCTCATATTGAATATAAAGTATATTTTCAAAATAGTTAAAAACACACACACACACACACTGTCCAGTAGGGGGAAACCTAGTCTATTTAATAGCCTAGTTGCTCATACCCTGCCTTTAGAGAAGGGTGGAATTTGAATGTAATACCAGAGCATCTACAGATGTGTTTACAAATGTATACTTTGTGATACCTTCTTCCAAACCAAGGGGCTAAACAGTTTGTGGTGCCATTGCTTTATCCTCCAGCAGGCCAAGTGCCTACTGAACGTAACACATACAAGGGGCTCAGTAACTCATCAGGAATTACCTATGTCATTGTTTCAAGAGTTTAGTTAAGACTTAAGTTAGTTTTACACTGGACATTCATTTAACATCATGTTTTGCTGAAATGCATCAACACACTTGCTGAACCTGGCCAGTTACCTTGGAAGGTATGAGTCATTGTAAAACTGACAGGGTATTGTAATTGAAAAACACACGCACCTAGGCCTGGCCTGGCTTGTACGGGCCACATGTTTTATATAGGCATTTTCAAAATGTCACACATAATCACAAACGTACACACAGAGTGAATAACACAGACGGCCCAGCAGAGACATACAAAGGATTCTGGATTCTTCTGAGCCATGAGGTGACCCTTCCTCCAAAGGTCAGGGCTGCTCAAGAGTTTACACGACACCTCCCTGGGTAACGATTACACACACACACACACACACACACACACACACACACACACACACACACACACACACACACACACACACACACACACACACACACACACACACACACACACACACACACACACACACACACACACACACACACACACACACACTTTTGCAAACCTGAAATGCTCTATTCTCAGAATTTTGGTGTGTGCGGGGGTGTGTGTGATTTTCCATTTAATCTCCACAGGAAAACTAATCTAAAATACAAAACAAAAATATAACTAGAGGACCCTCAATAGACTACTTCCGCCACACCAAAAATCCCCTGGATACCCAAAATCGAATCAACAGTTCCTTTGCCCATAAGTAATCCTACCACATAGTTTATGAGTTATCTTGCTAACAGACAGACAAAAAGGGCGAAAACATTCCCTCTGCCCCTCTAAGGCAGAGGGAATAAGGAAATACATAAACAAACAATAAGGGGTTTTATAGACACATGTCACTCATCTGTTGTGCCTTCATACACAGTGACTGCCTCACGGTGGTGAGTCAACAGCGGCCACGCCTAGAACTGGGGAACGGGGGGACAAGGACAGAGCCTGCTGTGTTCTGACGGGCCGGCCTGGGAGCTGCACACTCACCACCACCACCACCACCCCCCCCCCCCCCCCACTTGGTGCCCTGTATAGATACAGCTCCAGCTGCACCACCCCTGGAGGCAGACAGCAACACATTTCATGTAGTAGGACGTGCTTCCCCTACTCCAAATATCAGCTGTGTCTGTGTCCTCTTTTAGAAAGAAGCTTCTTTAGTAAGACACATTTCTAAAGGATTGCTTACAATCTACTTTCATTTATTTTTGTTGCTGGTTCTGTGTCTTATCTGCCAGTTGGCTGCCTGGGAGTCTCTTTGATATAAAGGTTGCATATTTAGCAACACTTGCTGAACTTGCTCTGTAGATTCAAGATTCAAGATGTTTAATTGCCATTTAGTACAATGGAATTGGTAGAGCGAAATGTGTGTGCATGTGTATGTGTGTATGTGTGCAGAGGCATGTATATGCATTTATCCTATCCTAGTATTAGGAGCAGGGTCTGGTGCTTTGCTCCTGGGCACATCGGCAGTGCCCAGGAGGCGAACTGGCACCTTTTCCAAGTACCAGTTCTCACTCCGTATTTGGTCAGTTTCGGGAACTTGAACCGATGACCGTTCGGTGCCCAAGCCAAGTCCCAACAGACTGAGTCTGTGTGTGTTAATAAAAAATAAAAAAAGCACGTAAGACAAACATTACAAAAACCAAATGGTCATTATCCAGAACCTTCCAGACTTTGAAGTGTAGTGCAGTAAATTCCTGTGAAGGCCGAGGCAGACCGTCTCAGACCGAGAGAGAGACAGAGAGACAGACAGACAGACAGAACATTATTGCAGTGGAATGTTTCTTCAGCATAATAATATCAAAATCATCTGGCGGCGGTAACCAGAAACACGGGCCACCGACCAACATGAAATGAACGTCTCTCTCTCTCGAGCTTGAGAACAGGAAACACTGGGCAGTACAACAACAAATCGTGAGGATTGAATCCTCTTTATTGGTCACATACATGAAGACATACAGTGAAATGTGTTCTCTGCATTTAACCCATCCTAGTATTAGGAGCAGTGGGCAGCTATTCATACAGCGCCCGGGGAGCAGTTAGGGTTAGGGTCTTCCTCAAGGACACCTCGACAGTTTTTGCTAGGAGGAGCCGGGGATCGAACCAGCAACCTTCCGGTTGTGAGGCGACCGCTCTACCTCCTGAGCTATACTGAGCTATACTATCCTGAGCTATACTGAGCTATACTGCCCCCAGTACAAATGGGCAAAGGGGGAGAATCACACCTACTGTCGCTACACTGCCAAGTAGCTAACGTAGCTCTGCTCCCCTGTTGACTTTCACGCTGTGCTCAAACATAGAACATTTCTAACCAGGGAAAGCCATTCTTTCTTGTTCATGTTTATCATCCTAGGCAGCTCTGTGGGGTAGACAAGTTAAGACTATACAGCAAAGTCCTGTGTGGACTTGCTCCACACAGGACAAGCTGCTGATTTTGCCGCCGCAACCAGTACACTGTAGTTGTACATGACTTCAACCTTCTTAGAGATCCTGCTCAGAGCTAAACGCTAACCCCTCCTCTAGTTTGTACAGTTCCTCTCTCATATCCCTTGTGATATGTGTTGTATCAGGATGTCACATCTGTCTCACTCACAGTCTCTCTTTGTCTCGCACGTGTACCCACGGATGTGAGTGTGTTTGTGTGTGGACAACACAGGCTGGTCACTGTTTGGACAGCCTGGTCATCTCTTGTCTGGATGGACGGAGAAAGAGGCTGTACTTGAGCAAGCAAACAGTTGGACGCCGTGGAAGAGCCGTGTGTTTTTTCCCTGGACTAAGACAGGAACTATCTGTGAAATGTGTTTTCCCCTTAATTATTCATGGCTAAGACACTAAGCAGCATGTACAGAGAACACCGTTTCATTGTGTTGCTGTCCTTAAATTATGCACACGTTAGTTTTCTGTCCAGATGTTTTGTTTTGACATGCATTGTTGACGTGCGTGTACATATCATCCATCAGTCACTGTTGTTGTTTTTATGTTCATTTTGATTGTATATAGTTTTTTTTATAGTGTTTTGTTCTAGAAATTCAGACTGTGGGAGGGAATGGGGAGTGAGCATTCCATTGTACTTTTTGCAAATGGCAAATATAATTCTTGAATCTTGTGTGTGTGTGTGTGTGTGTGTTGTGATGGCCCCACCCCTTTCCCATGTGTAGTTGCTGTGTTTGTTTTGGAGGGCTGTCTGACTGGGGTCCCCTGACACTTGAGCAGGGTTATTTAAAGAGCATATTTGACATTGTATTATTTATGTTTTGTTGTTTTATGTTTGTTAGTTTTTTACTTACAATTACAGCCGGACTTGGTTGGGGTCACCCTCTCTGTTTGACACACTTCCCATTCATTCACGCACACGCGGCACTTCTGATTCTGTGTGAGTTTGTCGGCAGCGTTCGTTTCAATAAAGTAATAACATTTTTTTAGCAGGTTGTAACAGTACGGGGTGTCATGTGTAACGCTTGTTAGAATTCATCACTTTTCTTGGGTGCGCAGGAAAATTGACGACTACTTGGCCCTCAGTAGAGCGTGTAGCTGTACCACACCAAAACGTTATTTCTGAGGCTCAACAATCCCTCAGTAGCAGCAGTTGTTGCTCAGGAATCCTTCAAGCCATTCAGATCTGGATCACCAGATTCGTATCCCGATATTTCCATAAATGTTCTTAAATAATAATTGCCATTCCACCTAAACCCTCAACAAGTCTTGTTAGCAACTGAAATATGATACAATATGGGATTTTTTGCCCGATATCCCAATGATCCCAAAACCTGATCAATAACCTAAGCCAAAATCTAGCAATAACCAAGGGTCACTATCCGCTTGTACGTTGCCGCAGACATTTAAATATCAGACAGTTTCTAACACCTCCCGGTGGTGGTGGTGGTGATGTGTGTGTGTGTATGTGTGTGTGTGTGTGTGTGTGTGTGTGTGTGTGTGTGTGTGTGTGTGTGTGTGTATGTGTGTGTGTGTGTGTGTGTGTGTGTGTGTTTGTCTATCCAGCAATGGGATAAGCGCTCTACAGAATGTAGCGATGATCCCCGGGCACTCGCCTGGCTTGACCCCTACTTGACCCCCGCTAGACGAGCTAACTGAATGGTCATGTGCACCTGCTGACAGCCGCCTGCCAACCGGCTTCCTCCAGCACAAGTGCTAATGGGCTAATTTTCTAATGCACCACCACCTACTTGTGTGTGTGTGTGTGTGTGTGTGTTTGTGTATGTGAGTGAGTGATAGAGCAAGACAGCGAGAGAAAGAGAGCGAGAGAGAGGGCGAGAGAGAGAGAGAGAGAGAGAGAGAGAGATGGATGAAGGATACTGCAGGGTAGAGCTAAACTATTTTGGCATAATAATAATTTAGCAGGATTATTCATCCAATTTGGGGGAATGCCATTATTTTATTGCACTTTCTGAATTAACAGAAAACCTGCCTTCACAATAAAAAACCTAGAAATAAATAGATGAATTATCAATCAATTCTGATATTGTAATGATAATAGACTGAATCTAGTGGTAGGCCTATACAATGAGATTGTCCACTCGTCATTAAGTTTGTTAAACCAATAACAATATATTATATAGGCGGTTGTGGTGGAGGAGGTGATAGAGGAGGAGGTGGAGGTAGAGATACTATATTCGGTGACCCAAAATAAAAAAGACCAAGTTATCGTGAATCTTCGGACAGGAAAATTGGCAAGACCAGAAAACAAACAGTCATGTTACTGCTTTTTGCTTTGGCTTTCCTTGAGCTTCTTCAAGTTATAGCAAATACGCAAACTGCAGTAGAGTACTCTTTATTATTCTAAAAATGTACCTTTTTTTTTTTACAGCCTTTTGCCAGTTTGGCAGTTGACCTACCTTGTCTTTTCCGGTGTATTTAATAGCATCTTAAAGGCCAATATCGACATCGCAATTAATATACGATCAATTGTGCAGTCTACTTCAGGGTACAAGAAGCACTGTCTTCTCCACAAACACACACACATCATTACCCAAGCGCATGCACACACACACCATTACCCACACACATCATTAACCCCCCCCCCACCCACACACACACCATTACCCGCACACATCATTACCCCCCCCCCCCCCCACACACACACACAACAAGCAGTGGTACAAAGGGTATGCCTATCACTGTGTGTAACTGTGGCAGGGCCTACCTGTCACCTGCAGCTTGTCTCCACTGACTTCACACTTGAGGAAGAGGCGGCCTCGTCTCTCGGTGAAGTCCATCCCACACAGGCTGGGCACGTTCATCACACACGTGTTGTGGACATTCATGTCACAGGCTGCAAGGGAGAGAGACGCGCACACACACACACACACACACACACACACACACACACACACACACACACACACACACACACACACACACACACACACACACACACACACACACACACACACACACACACACACACACACACACACACACACACACACACACCGTTAGAGATGTCGAAAGAGAATAAGGTAATAAGACATATAGAAAGAGATAAAGATATAATGTATTATTATGGTTTGTTTGGAAGAAATTTTACTTGCAGTTATCTTGCCTAATTGTTGACCTTATTGTAAGTGTCTTTGAACAACAGTGTCAAGCTAAATGACTGTAATGTAATGTACATTTAGAAAGCAAGACTATACAATCGTTATCTTTTCAGAAGTGAACCAAATGTCACTTTATTCATCACTTTTAAAACACAGTTTATTATGATCACACTTTGCCCAGGCAGATAAGACAATGTCAGTCGTCTCTCTTGTACAGCATGTCCCTCGTGAACTTTTTTTTGGAGCATTTTGTCCTTTATGCTCAGGAGAGTGGAGATTGACAGGGGAGTGGGTGGAGAGAGAGGGAATGACACGTAGCAAAGGACCACAGGCTGGAATCGAACCAGGGTCGCTACAAGGCATCTTTCCTATGTGGGTGATGGACTTAAAGGATAACCAGTGTGTTTCTACACATTCAGTTACTGTGACGACGCCTTCTTCCAGCTAACATTGAAACACACACACACACACACACACACACACACACACACACACACACACACACACACACACACACACACACACACACACACACACACACACACACACACACACACACACACACACACACACACACACACACACACACACACACACACACACACACACACACACACTAACCCCCAATTAACACATGAAACTGAAAATCCCTAATTGGGGAGTCTGGAAATAAATATATATTTCCTTTTTCCTGACGCCCCAATTAGGGATTTTCAGTTTCAGTTTTTTGGTTTCTCCTTCCCCCACCTTCACCTGAGTTTATGTCTGCCTATAAATAAACAAATATAATAATATGACACTCATCACTAATCATATTATCTTATTGTGATGGTTACACAGCAGGTGCTGCGGCCGGAGACGTAGTGTTGATTCAGGTGATTCACTGCGCTGGACCTCCATCCATCGTCTCCATTAAAGCACACCCTGTAGACGCGACGTTGCGGCGTGAAACAAGATAACGAAAGCTAATTAAGGCCATCGCCCATTTTCATGCGCTAATGAAAGGCGAAGGAAGCCAGGTCAAGTGTGAAGAAAGCTATTAAGACCGACCGGACCAGAGGTATGCATGTCGTACTGTAAATATAATAACTATTATTTCCTTTAAACCCGGCAGGATGGCAAATGGTAAATAGACTGCATTCATACACTTTAAACCAAAGCGCTTTACAAGCGATGCCTCACATTCACCCGTTCATACACACATTCATTCAGACATTCATCAGCCATCAGCCATCAGCCAGCTCGTCAGGAGCAGTTAAGGTAAGGGTTAGCGAGAGTCGAAGGTCTGCAATTTTGGTTTTGCCTGGACAGAGCTGTCAGATACAGGGTGTCTAAAACCCTGATAGAGGGACTCCTGGTCCACATTGGTGTTCCGTCTTAAAGGTGGAGGCAGTATCTCACACCTGTAATCAACTGGAACTGAATGCATCATTACAATTGTATTGTAATGAAGTATTGTATTGTAAAAGTTTGTATTTTCCATCTACTAGTCATTTTCAGGCAGGAACTTAAAATAATGGGAAAAGCGGGTAATTCACAGCAGACACTTATATATTTTTTATTATAAGGGTATAATCTGAACAGTGTTTTATATATATATATATATATTTATATATATATCTCAGGGTTTCCGCTAGGATTTTTTCTTGCCGGTCAAGTGTCCGGACAGATTTTATTTTACCGGACAAATTCTAAACTTAGCGGTCATGTTTCGATCGAGAGCCGGTTTTCGCGATATATTTATTTGTTTGTTTGTTTGTTTGTGTTCTTCTCAGTGGATTTGACTGTGTGATGCTTCAGAACCTAATTTGTACCAACTGAGCACTTATTTCATCATCATTTACTTTAATTGGCCCCTTTAGACAGAGGTATCCTCGTAAGACAAACACAGGTGTTGCTCATAACAGTAATTATGTGTCTGCTCCTTGTTACTAGGACACGGGTAGTAGACTCAATTAGTAGAGATGACACCTTGACCATTGCTGCTGCTTTGACACACTCACGAAAAGACTGCCAACCCACCCAATGTTAATGTTGGGGACTACACCCGTGACAGCTCTGTGAAAAGGGTCTATTTCAATTGAATATGCCAAAATTCACAATATTTGAACTAGGATTAATAAACCCTAAACCCCATTGGTTTGTGTTAGATGACTCCCTCTCAAACAGGGGAAAACATATCCTCTGCCCCATCTCCGATGGTGGAGGTAAGAAACCTGAAGGCAGGTGAAGTCAGGGGGGGCTGGGTTCTCCTTTAAGGTCAGTACTTACTGTCACACTTCATGCCCTGGTGGATGAGTCCATAGAGCAGGGAGCCACAGTGGTCACAGAAGGTGGGACTCCCATAGGTGTGGATCTTGAACTTATGTTTGGTCCGGGGGTCCTGACAAACACACAGAACAGCGTATGAACAATCACATGTCTTTTGCAAATATGTTAACAACTTTGTGAAATAATACACAATATGTGATTTTTTTGGCCTAATGATAAAGAATCCTTCAAAGAATTCCTGGATCCGGATCTGCACCAAAATAGAATCAACAGTTCCTTAGCCTAAGTAATCTAACCATCAAGTTTTGTCCATACATAACCTCCAGTCCATTTTTGATGGCGGAGGTAACAAACCCATCACATGCTTGTGTCACTGAAGTGAGTTTGACTTTGAATTCACATGACATGAAAAGGCTGTGTAGTTTGAATCATTTCAAAGAAAGACAGGTCGTCTCCGACCACAGCGACCAGCAACGTTAGCTTCCGAGGTAGTGCTAGGTTGCGGGTGAAATGGAGGGTTGCCGGTTCCACCTTTGGGATGTCTCCTGGATTAAGCGTTGAGGTGTCTCTAAGCCTTGGAGCCCCACTGAATGTCACTTAATAGGGTTCAATGCATTGTGCTCCATGAGTACAATTGTGAGGCTCACGTTGGGACAGAGAATAATGACTTCCTCTTTCCACACATCAGTCGCCAAAGGAATTACAATCAGTAGTGGAGGTAAGGGTTGCCATCAGCCAATCAAAAGAAGGCGCCCCTACAGGGGGGAGTTGGACATCACTGATTGCCATCAGAATCACTTCTCCCACAACCACCTTTCTTCATTTCTAAGAATAGATTTGTTTCAGGAAACTTTTTTTCGCCATCCAAAGATGTCAAGGACACTGCGTATGTCTTTGGAGGACAAAAAACTATGCAAACCTGCACAAACCAGTTTGAGCCCGGAACCGTCGTACATGACCCTTACTTCTACGAGATGAGAAGATCAGAAATGTTCCCCGCCACACAAGAGGAACCGGTTTTACAATGGTGTTTTGGTTGTCTGAGCAACCGTCTGGTAAATGGCTGTAATTCTTCAGGTTGCCCTGCACGACGGAAGGCACTCGACAAGAATTCCAAACCCAGCCTCGACATCCCAAGGAATATGTCACCTTTTTTGAGTTCTGCTAAGCCTATGGTGTGGTAGCACCAGCACTGATAGAATCAATACAATCATGTGTGAACATATAGACGTGGAAGCACTGACCTGGCCCTCTCTCTGGGCACAGCGTCTTGTTTGCTCTATTGTTTGCTTGTTAGCTTTATTGGTAGCCTATTGTTAGCCGACTCATTGTGCTTTTACCTGAGCACTGGTTCTGCTCTCGGAGGCTTGTTAGGAATGAAACACACTTATGACTTCTGGTGGCTAGTAGTTCTCTTGCCTACCGATGTTGAATGACCTTATTGTAAGTCACTTTGGACAAAAGCATCTGCTAAATGACTGTAATGTAATGTGTTAACTCATGATGTACAATATATAGCATACAACGGTTTGTGTCAGTTTGTGCTAGAGACCTCTTACTCACAGAGACTCTTGACGCAGTGGAAACTGCACCCTAAACAAGAGCTAGCACTTCCCCGAGCCGCTGGTCGATAAGAACGCAGGCACGGGAATGATAAATCTAAATATCACATTACAAGAATAATACAGCACTGACACTTGATCACACATACATAAAGCAAGCAGCTTAGAGATTTTTATATTTTCTGAAATGTCGAAATATTGGCATTTAAGTTACATTGTGTTTGTTTGTAATAATAAAGACAGATTATGTTTTCTGTTACAGCCCTTTTAGTCCTTTCCGGATCCATCTACCATATCCGTGGTTTGGTAAATGAGGTAAGACTGTAATTGCTTTAGTGGTGAAAAGTGCTAAGTTGGCAGCCATGTGGTCGTGCAGGGCGTCGGTCAGAGGGCCGGTTTTTTGTATGTGTAGAACTCGGCCTCTGGCTTCAAATGCCTTCACTCTTAGCTGCATGCATGCTGAGTAAAACCAGCCAATAGGAGAACAGTGTGCATTATAGCACACAAGGCTTTGTCAAATTAAATGTTGTGTGCTACACATGCCGTTTGTGCAACTATACCGCTAACTGTATGTATGTATACATATAAGTATATATATAATAAATTACACACTGGCATAATCATTAATATAACTGTATTGAGGTTAATACAAACAGAGTATATATATGGTAATGCATGGATGTCTGTTACTTTACTATTTGTGTTAGTCTTCCCCTGAGATATTGATATTGAGTTGTATTAGGTTTCTTCTGTTCCTTGTTTCCAAGCGTAGACCCTTCTAGCAAACCTTAACATTCCTCTCTCTCTCTCTCTCTCTCTCTCTCTCTCTCTCTCTCTCTCTCTCTCTCTCTCTCTCTCTCTCTCTCTCTCTCTCTCTCTCTCTCTCTCTCTCTCTCTCTCTCTCTCTCTCTCTCTCTCTCTCTCTCTCTCTCTCTCTCTCTCTCTCTCTCTCTCTCTCTCTCTCTCTCTCTCTCTCTCTCTCTCTCTCTCTGAGTGGTTGCTTCAGGGAAATCTTTTCACTTAATGAGAATCTGTTCAGAGGCGAGACAAAAGAGCAGGCGTGTTTAGTCCAAGATAAAATCACTTCAGAGGTCCGCTCAGAGTCTTAGCAGCATTAAAGTGTAGCCCCAGTAAGAGTGGGAGAGATGGTATTGCGGATGGTGCAGGATCAAAAGACAATGCTGCATATAAAACCGAGGCTCCTTTTAGACATCGAGTGGCAGATTGAACTTAAATGTATGTTGGCCGACTCGCTTCTGTAAGCGAAAGGTAAATGGATTGCATTTAGCCGATATAAGCACTTTTCAGTGAACTGCTAATGGTTCTTCTAACATTTTTGCTAATGCATTTCAGCGTATAGCAAAAACCACGACAGTCGGTGCTACTTTACTTTAACAGCGATGAATTTGGTAGCTAAATGTTTTGCCTGTGACGGAAGCTCCTAAGATATCCTACGAAAGCGTATAGACCTAGCATGCGTTTCAATGTTTAAACAATGCTTTCACCCTGCAGTAGCATTACTGATGATCAACCCAGGAAGACTATTTTGCCCTGCCAAAAGAAATAGTGAAAAGATAAACACAACTGATGGCTTGAATCGGCAATCAACAATATCCACCTATATAGATGCATAATTAGACAATGTATGTAATCATTTACTGTAAAAACTAAAACCAAAACAAATCTAAAACGGGCCCTTCATTTTATCCATTCTATTACTTCCTCTACGGCGAGCTTCGGGGCCTCATCTACATTCCAGTTGGATGGTGGCCATTCTTTCCCAACCGCCTTTCACAGCTTGTTTCTATTCATTCTCCAAATCTGGCTACACACTGGAACACATACAAATACTCCTGCAGCCACAGAGAAGATGGAATACATTTCATACATACTGTATGTGTTACTTCTCACCAATATTACACTGACATGTTAGTCTACTACAAATAAACACAACGTTTATCTTCTGTTAACTTGGTTTATTCAATCAACGTGCATAACACCAATACAGAGCCATTAACGAACAGTGGACCTCCCGCTCCTGGTCCACACAGACTAACTGCGCATGCGTTTCACAGCTTCAAGAGGGCAACCTAGACTACCGTAATGCCAGTAGTATAGACGCAAAGAGATTACATGTTAACAGACATACTTCTTTACTGGACTCATTACCATTACTGCACTGTTCTGCACTATATAAATGACGTTGCTACCACGCACTACGGTGCTGCACTACAGGCACTTAAAATGCTTTTTGCACCATCTGCCATATGCATATATCATCCATTAGAAGTATTGTTATAGTATAGTGTTGTTTATAGTATAGTATAGTATAGTATAGTATAGTATAGTATAGTATAGTATAGTATAGTATAGTGTGCATAGTGTAGTATAATATATTATTGTATAGTATTGAAAATCAGAATGCGGGAGTGACTGGAGAGTAAGCATTCAATTGTACTTGTTACGAATGGCAAAAATAACGAATCTAGAATCTTGAATATATTTAGTTTGGATATATATATATATATATATTTTGGTTTGTTTGTTATTTGGCAGCATCGAGACGAACAGAGCAGCGCATGCATCATCAACTTTGGGTCAAATAAATGAGACAATTTGGCGTAGAGATGTTTCAACATCAGCGGAGTGAGGGGGGGGACCACACTGTAGAAGGCCCTGAGTCGTGGGCCATCTATGGAGACATCTTGACCGCCTCGGCCTCCAGCTGTGATCGGTGGCTCGGTTTGTGCTTCGATGAAAATGCCCCAAAAGAATAAGCATGACTGTGAGTACTTGCATTAGGGCCCGTCCAAAGACTCTTTAAACAGGTTTTTTTTGTAAAGTTGCCATTCAAATGAAGCACTGATTTGAATGATGGTGGTGTCTTTGATTGGTGATGGATTGTGGTTGTTGTTGTTGTGTCCCTCCCCTTGTGTTCCCTTTGGTTTAGCCCATTTAGTGAATATAGTCTCCCCCTCATGTCTCCATTATGGGAGGTCAGGTTTTAATTGTTGTTCCTGGTTGTCTCCTGGTATGTTCACCCATTGTTTTATTATTTATGTTTTTCCTATTTGGTATTCATTTTTCAAATTTTGGGTGTAATAAACTCCTTTTTGCGGTTTAATCTGCATGTCCAGCACGTGGTCCTTCACAGCTACCAACACAACATAATTGTTTCTCAGACATGTCAATGAACATTAACATGTATCGTAGTGAGCTCAGGCAGCGAATACTTGACAACTGAGAAAGCTAGTCGTATGATAATGTCACCAGAGCACAAGTTATGTTTGCTAAGCCGCCCTTCATCAAACACACAGTCCTTCTCTCCTTCAACTGTCGTCCGACAACGTCTGTTTGAAGTTGCGTAGAAGTTGTGAAGACGCTAAATGAGATGAGAGACAGAAAGGAGAAACAAAGAGAGAAAAGGAGCAATAGAGGACACAGGGATATAGACACATATAGATAAATGTAGGGATGGGGTGGGTGGGGGAGAGAAACAGAAAAAGCCAGACAGAGAGAGACTGGCAGCGAATGGTAGAGGCAGAAATAGAGAGAGAGAGAGAGAGAGAGAGAGAGAGAGAGAGAGAGAGAGAGAGAGAGAGAGAGAGAGAGAGAGAGAGAGAGAGAGAGAGAGAGAGAGAGAGAGAGAGAGAGAGAGAGAGAGAGAGAGAGAGAGAGAGAGAGAGAGAGAGAGAGAGAGGCACACACACAAAGACAGAGAGCTCCCCAGCTGCAGTCCCTCTTGTCCGCCCCCACACAGCTGATCCTGAATGATTATCCTACTGTTTTTTTCAGCCCTTTCACTTTGGTTCCCTGCATCATAGGAGAAAGACTAAAACAGCTTTAAAAAGGACATCTTATCGCAAATTCTTATGTTCTTCTAGGGCTTGGGCAATATGGCCAAAAATGTAATCACAATAATATTTTTTGATCAATCAATTGATATCGATAATTATCACAATAAAAATATATATTCATTATTTCCATCAAGTTTAAAGGCTATGTTTTGCTCCAGAGTGAAACCACTTTTTCCATTAGAATTACAATAATACCAATTCCAATCTGAAATACAAATGTTTTGTATGTATATTGTATAATTTATAAAAATATTCACCAGAGTTCAATAGTGCATTTCCTTCCTAACCAGCCTCCAAGAGCAGAACCAGTGCTCAGGTAAAAGTACAATAAGTTGGCTCTTCCACATCTTTTTACAATAACGCTCCAGATCGTTCTTCCACCGTTGTGGCACTCGCCTGTCGTGCTTCTTTTTAAATATGAATATATCTCTTATCAGATGTAACAAAAAATATGTCTCCTGCCGTAATTATTCTCTTGTAATAATACATTTCTCTTTCATACGATATATATGGAATTGAATTCCTGTATGCACAAAACAACAAAAAAACTGAAATGATTACAGTCGACTCGGGGTTCTCCAAATTCAAAGATTTGATTTGTCAACTTTCCCAGTGCCACGCAAACAGCTGTTCCCTGATTGGCACACAGCAATCGCATTATTCAAGTGAGCCCTCGTCATGCTGACAATTACACCTGCAAATCAGTCAGCCTGGAGGCCATGCAGTCTTGCACTCCCCCAGGGCTGCCCGTAAAGAGGTCACCCTCTCTGGGGGGCTACAGTACATGGTTCCCTGATAGCCTCCTTCCACCCCCCATTATGCTGTGGGTCTGAACAGGGGCCCGCTGGCCAGCTTGCCCCGGTGTTACATTAGCCAAATTGGAAGAGCAGGGGGTGAGTGTTGAGGACCAACTCGATTGCCGGGGCCAAACACAATTAAGCCCCCGTGGCGTAGCAGAAGCCAGGGGCACAGTATTGTCCGCTGATTGTATAATGCACCATGGAAGATGGCCATTGATTGGTGCTAATGGCCAGAGGGAATGTCCGGCTGATAAGACTCGTGGAGAGTCTGTGTGTGTGTGTGTGTGTGTTTTTCTGCACATTTTAAAAAGGGTGCATCCAGGGGAAAGTAAGCCAGGGTCCTTTAAAGAGCAACACAGCTCCTGAGGTGGCAGCAAGCAGTAAACATGAAGGTACAAATCTCCAGGGAACTGTGAGGACAAGGTGGACCGCAACACTGGACCGCAATCATCAGCAGAGTTTTGCGGGGGGAGCTGATCTCATGACAGACTAACAGGAGACTTATCGCCCTCTTCACAACACAAACTACGCAACTAATCATCTCAAAGGAGGCAGAGGATTAAAGATGCCGTACGAAAGATTTACAAGCAATCGTGTGAGTGTTATTTGTTAGAAATCGCAATAGCCATCCGTCAGCTATCAATGAGTGAAACTATTTCTCTTTAGTTTTTCTAATCATCATAAGAGCTACAACCATGTGGGCGGAAGCCTGGATAGCTAATCCATCATAATAATAATTAATGATCTGGTCACCCAGTACCAATACATGGTTCATAAATAATGGACAATGGTCAAAATAAAGGGGACAGCTGCAAAACAAAAGAAAATAAATAAATTGAACCAATCAGGTCAGCTCAGGTGACGCATCCTTTTCTGACCTTGGGGGGCATAATCCCACCCAGATCAACACACAGATCCTGGGATCAAAGGCAGCCTCAGAGGGCCAGCCGGGGGATCAAAAGCACTGCAACGCACGCACACACACACACACACACACACACACACACACACACACACACACACACACACACACACACACACACACACACACACACACACACACACACACACACACACACACACACACACACACACACACACACACACACACACACACACACACACACACACACACACACACACACACACACACACACACACACACACACACACAGCATGGAAGACATGCTAGCGAATTATCCAAGCGAAGCACTGCTGTAGCCTCGCCTCAGCAGGCTGCAAGCAAAGACCCACTAATTAACCCGAGAGGTGGGGGGTGGGCTAGAGGTCAGGTGAGAGAGAGTAGAGGTGGGGGCGGTCAACGTGCAACACATGCCCACTCCAAACCTTGTGTGATTTCCCTCCACGCTGAACTACCGTGGTCAAACTCCCCCCAATCCCCACCTTCCTCCCTGTGTTTAACCCAAACCCAAACAGACGAGGAGAGGCAACACACACACATTAAATAAGATAAGGAGACTCACACATTGTTCATTATAAACAAATTCTGAATCAATTTGTGCTGCACTGTAGCCAACCCAATTCTGCTGTTCGTCGGGTACCGAGGCAAGATGAGAACGCGACACTCTTTCACTACTCAAGTCTGAAATACACGCTAATCACACACCACACTGCTCAACGCCTGGAGTTCTGTTGCCTCTTTCACTACGTTCTCGGTAAATTACTGGGACAACCTTTCAGGCAACGCCAGTAATGTTCACTATTCACACAGGCGGCCACGCTCTGGAGCGTTTTCCTTCCGGCGCCCTTTTGCACACAGCACAACGATGACGGAATAGATGGGCCAAGGGACTGTCCAGTGGATGGCGGTAGTGCAACACTTAAAGAATGCCCACCGCAATGAAACTGGTCAGAAGAAGGCACGAGAGGATGGACTGAGAGGAGCTTATTGTATTGCTATTGTCGAATTACCCAAAAAGCATGGTTTGCTCGCTTCACGTGAAAGCATTTTACGTTCCGACAGACACCTCAACCCTTTAAGATATCTTACACGGTCTTGAGCTGGGAAATCGGCGGTACAGATTTTCTGAGATTTTGACCCCTGTTCCCATTCATACCCATGCAGGAACAGTTCTGGAACATTTATAGGATAGACCTTATGCATGAAAGGGGCCTTTAATCTCCACTCTAGCCAATAATAGTCAATAGACTCGCACTACTGAAATACACACACAAATGAATGGAAGGAAGACAGTTTCAAGTTTTTTTAAATATCATTCAATAATCTGTGTATAAAACTCCTTTATCGTAGATTATTTTCATACCCTCATAAATTCAACATATAAATCATCAATAAACTATGCACAGTGTGTATGTGTTAGTTGATCACATTTCTTTGCCCTGCTTTTTATAACAGCGTTCTGGGAAAATAACATATTTTAGTAAAGCACATTTTCCATTCATCTAATCTAAAAATAGTAGATTATCTTGACAAGTAAATAGAGCCAGCAAACACGCTCTACGCTAGAGTACATGTCCAACTAAGGCAGTAGGTTTGTTTTCAGTTAAAAAACAATTATTTAGCTTAATCTTGAATTAGGGATTTTGCCAACTAATTCTCCTAACAGCTTTGCGTACTCCAAAGGTACAGAATTAGAGCTTAGTGCCATGCTGGTGGACGAAGTCATCATTAGTTGATATTTTGAGTTATAGATAGATGCAGCTCTGTATCATATTTGATCGGCTTATGAGGTCGTCTGGTTCGCCAGACGGGTTCTACGGCTGACCCAGCAGACACCGCAAATGCAAATGCTAAATACACATATATATATATATATATATATATATATATACATACACTTTACATATAAACATATATACATAGAGATATGTAATGACCTATATATCGGGATAGAAGATATTGGCTCTTTCGCCCAGCTCTAGGGCGGACAGGGAGAGCAGCAGAGCGTGTCGGAGATGGGAAGAGGCACAATGCTAAAGATAGCTCAGCTATTCAATTTAAACGATTTCCTTTCCCCCTCCCTTTCCTCTCCTCTCCTTTATCTCATCACGGCCCTCACACCTTTTTTATCTTCCCGTATGTGATACAAATACAGAGAGCTTTTCAAGTCATTCCCCCCCCCCCACCACCCCCCCAGATGTTAAGACTGATGATCCTGGGCATGAAGACAGCTCAGCAGCACCCACTCTCACTTCACACCCGTGTCAATAGGATGAAACGTTTACAGAAACGGCACAATTCGTGTTGACGTGTGAAAGAGCCCTGTGAAAGAGCCAACACCCAAGTGGTGGATATTTACCTTGTGGAAAAGAGGTTATGTTTTCACCCGTTTGTCTCTCCGTCTGTCCGTCAGCTTAAAAGGTTATGTAGGGCATTGGACAAATGGACTTCACGGTATAGTGGAGGTGTGCACTTTACTGCGGGAACTCTCGTTAACTTATCTTGTTAACTGTCATAATTGGGTTGATCACGTGAAAATGAATGGTAAATATTGTCCCAATAAATAATCGGAAACATACTACCAGTCAAATATTAATACCGCCAGCTAAACACTGATAATTATACTAGCCATTGGCAAACATGATTGCTACAAGCCATACACCCATACTGCTAGCTAAACATGAATACCCAACTGCCACCCAAGGATACAGTAGGGGGAATTAAACAATTAAAATAACAAAAAACAGATCCATACAAAAAAATGTTTACACACAATTATAAACCGACAGGCGCTCCCTTAACAAACAAACACAAATCACAAAAAACTGAATCAATAAATTGGCCCGTTTATCCCCTCCTCTGTTTAGGACCACTTCATTAGCTCGTAGTAGATCGGACTCCAGTAGATCGGACCGGGGAGTGGAGCAGTCTAATCGATTTCCCTTCCCCCTCCTCCTAAATCTCCACCCCTCCCAGACCCCCAACATGTCTCGCTGGGAGGTGACATTTGGAGCCGCCATTAGAGAAGGAAGCTCCTCCTTATTCGCTGGCGTTTTAAGTCGTTCGCTCTCCAGGTAACCCATGGTGACAGTCACACCCCCACCGCTAGGCAACGATGACACACACACATGCACACACACACACTCTTTTAAACGCATGCGCACAACCACACACACACACACACTTTTAAACACATGCGTACAACTACACACACACTCATTATCTTGTCTTTTTACAGGAGTCACACACACACACACACACACACACACACACACACACACACACACACACACACACACACACACACACACACACACACACACACACACACACACACACACACACACACACACACACACACACACACACACACACGCACATGCATACAAGTCAAGTCAAGTCAAGTTTATTGTCACTTCACAGTTTACAGTTTAGTATAAAGCAGTGATGTGAAATTCTTGTGTGCAATACCCGACGACAGACAGCAGTTATAGAATAAGATAAAATAAAAATAGATAAAAATAGATAAAAGTGGATAAAAATAGAATAAAAAATAGAATAAAAAATAGAATAAGGAATATAAAATAAAAATAAAAAATGCAATTTATACACTAAAGCCCATGCACATACAAACATGTACACAACCGTGAAGCACAGATCTACGTATGAGAACATGGGCACATGCATGCACCTTGTGTGTGTGTGTGTGTGTGTGTGTGTGTGTGTGTGTGTGTGTGTGTGTGTGTGTGTGTGTGTGTGTGTGTGTGTGTGTGTGTCTCTCCTATAAAAAGACAAGATAATCAGAGTGTAGGCAAGGATGAGTCAATAATAGGGTGGCAAAAAATAAAATAAAACAACGCTAAATCCTCAAGAGGAGAGGAGAGAGTGGAGAGTGAAGAAGTGTTACTGTGACTTAGAACTTAAAGGTAGAGGAGTGGAGAGGCTCAGTCCTCCTTGAAGAGGAGCGCTGAGCCGTTCATCATAGCATCATGTACTTCCCATTAGGTGTAAACACACAGTGCAGGGACACTGGCTCGCATAACAACAATAATCATGAGAGAGGCTCAGGTTGATTTGTGTTGTTGTCCTTGCAGAATTGTAGTTTTTAAAAGTCACGTCTTGGTGATCTGCTAAATAATAACAATAATAATGAATAATAGTGCATTATATTATATTTTGCTACAATTTTGGTAAACAGAAATGTATTTAAAAACCAAATTGTCATTGCAACTTTATCGAGACATGAACTATATGTATGTATGTATAATATATATATATTTCCCCAAGGATTGCTACTCAGTTTCGTTGTACTTGTGCAATGGCTAATGCAATGTACTTCTAAAGGCATTCTGCCTCTGGTTCTGGTTCTAGACATAAAAGGAATGAAGCGGATCAGCTTGTAGCCTGGCTTCTATACCTGCGATGGAGCCTTTAGCTGTGCTTAAGGTAAGTGCTAAGTGCTAGCACATAGTTAGCGGGGTAAAGGTAAGAAAAACCCTTAGGGGAACAACCTGTCACGCTAGCGATAGGAGCGGCCGCCTGCGGCAGCGCATGCAGAGCACTCTATTTTTAGCCTATAAATCACCGCCCTGTTTTCTGTTGGCCTTTCACTAAGCTGTCAAGCCAACCACCCTTCCTTTCCCCGGGGTTCCCCTTCCACCCGGTATCGGTTAATGCCGCTACCCTCTAGCCACGCCCAGTGCCAGCCAATGGCGGCCCGTTGTTACAGAACCAAAGAAAAATAACAGACATGTTCCTAGTCTTGATACGGCTTAGCTGGGCTGTCAGTGCAGACACATCTTTACCTCCGCCCTCGAATATGTTATGTTTTTTCGCCCCCCAGTTTGTCAGTTTGTCTGTCTTTTAGCAAAATAACTGATGTACGGAATTGGACAAAACTTGGTAGTAAGATTACTTATGGGCCAAGGAACTGTTGATTTAGATTTTGATTAGGCAGTGGGGCGGCAGTCTAGCTCAGGAGGTAGAGCGGTCGCCTCACAACCGGAAGGTTGCTGGTTCGATCCCCGGCTCCTCCTAGCAAAAACTGTCGAGGTGTCCTTGAGGAAGACCCTAACCCTAACTGCTCCCCGGGCGCTGTATGAATAGCTGCCCACTGCTCCTAATACTACGATGGGTTAAATGCAGAGAACACGTTTCACTGTATGTCTTCATGTATGTGACCAATAAAGAGGATTCAATCCTCACGATTTGTTGTTGTTTGTTAGGCGCAGATCCGGATCAGAATTCTGATCAAGGGGACCTTGATCTGCGCTCTACTGAGGGCCCTCTAGTTCACAGAGATGACTGTCAGCGTGAAGGGAGATTAAGTCGCTCTGTTGAGGACTGAGAAAAAAATAACCACAAGGAAAATAAATCCTATGAAGTATCCTCTTTTCCTATGCATGTGTGCGAGAAATGGAGAGCAACACCACATTTGAAACCGAGAAAGTTAACATAATCCCCATATCGCCTAGACATGACGTCCGTCATCGTAATACCGCACAAGGACTACCACCAGGTCTACGATGGATTATTGTTGTCCAGACCAACTTCGTTATGCCGGGTCAGAGCAGACGAGGATGAATGTGTCCCGTTAAGGGCTCTGTGGCATGCTCTGGCAGCGGCATGAGGACCTGGTAGAGGCCTCATGGTTACTGTGTGGCCTCTGTGTGTGTGTGTGTTTACATGCACACGTGGGCACGCACACACACACACACAATGTATTTCTTCCTTGTACTTAATTTGGATTACGGAGCCTCTGTCCAAGCACACTTCCCACATTTAGAGAAATGTAGGACATTTCCATGGCAACCAGGAATAAACACAACAGAGACGCTAGTTCATGGGGACAGATAGCTGGCTGTTTGTGTAGAGTAGACCGCTTCTCCAGGAGGAATTCTCTGTTGATTCTTCAGAGGACTTGCATTTGTGTCCACACAAATGCAAGTCATTCCCTCATGCCTCATGTCGGAAGTGTGTGTGTGTGTGTAGGGGGAGGTTGACTACCAACTCATTGGATCACAGGGCTTACAGGACGCCACTCGGGACTGTTCTAATTCACGCCGGGTCTGCGGTCTGATCGGGTTGAAAGTGGCCGGTGATGTACAACTATGTTACCTTCGTGAATGACCAGGCCAGCTCGACCATGACAGCTGACCACGACGACAAAAAAAACGAAGAAGGTAAAAAAAACACCTGGTGTTCACTGACCGCATTCGGATTGTGTCGCTACGCAGCTAGCTTTGGGGCAATGCTAACGAGGCTAGCCGATAAGCTGCATAGCGTGACAGACCTGCCGTTCCCAGGTTTGGTGGGTGGGGCAGGGTTTCACCATGATTAAGAAGATCATATCACAGGGAATCCATCTGGGAGGAGGTTAATTATTAACCAAACTTCGACTTCACACGACTTATTCGCCAAAGGGACGTTAAATAGTCTTTTTCCACAGTAATTAAACCTCCGACAGTCATGTCAGGGGCGGTTCATCTCTCCCATGGCTGTAATAGGTAGGCTGGGGGAGTTAAACATGCATAGGCTGTGTGTGTGTGTGTGTGTGTGTGTGTGTGTGTGTGTGTGTGTGTGTTTAAGTGCACATATATGTGTGTCACAGGGTTTGCCAGAGACATGGAGAGAAGCCAGCCAGAGAGAGAGAGCAAGAGCGAGAGGGAGTAATATGAGTAAGAAGGATGATAGGGAGCCAGAGAGAGAGAGCAAGAGAGAGCACGAGCGCACGAGAGAGCGAGAGAGAGAGCGAGAGAGCGAGAGAGAGAGAGCCATATGAATAAGAGAGAGAGGAAGTTTCGATAGCGAGAGAGAGGGAGTGGGCAACTGTAAATGTGTTTAATCTTACAAGCTACACTTTTGACTTGATGTTCTCGATAACATTAATATATCATAATCCAACGGGGACTACAACACCCAGGTCTACGATGGATTATTGTAGTCCAGGCCACCTTCATTATGCCGGGTCAGCGCTGACGAGGGGTGTCTGAATTCACCATGGATTATATTTTGTTCACCAGGAGCAACACAGCTCAATATAATAGGACAACACGTTTAGCACATGCTGGAGTTGCTCTGTGTATGGTACAAGGCCACGCCGTTACGGTGCTGTTACTTACAATTAAGGTACAACACTGGCTTTTTTATATATATATATATATATATATATATATATATATATATATACACACGCACACACACACAGTATATACTGTCGCACTGGGAGACGAGTGTTCTGTGAGAGAGGGACCTGAGAACACAGAGAGAGAGGGACGCTCAGATACAACGCTCTAGAAACACTTCATATACTCAACCGTACAACAAGCCTTCTAGGGAAGATTGGATGTCAGGTGGGCAGGGTTGGTCCGATGCTGCAGCAGCAACCTGACCTTTGACCCCCTATAACCCCCTTTGCCCACCCCTGAGAAGGAAAACAGACACTTGAGCACACTCAATCTGGGTATGGAGAAGAGACAAATATATAATAGGAGAGTTACAAAATACAACTGGGCAATTCATGATGAAAAAGTAATGAATTTTAAACATGAATAATCAACAGTGTGTGTGGGCAGCGGACATCAAGAGATACAGCTTGGCTGAATCAACACAATTCATCTCATCTGATTTATACATTAAAGCGATGAAAGGACGGATCACTTCAAACGTTTGAACACAGGGACGGTTCAAGTTTTGATGTGCGCCTGACCCCGGACCTCAATTCTGCCCGGCAGGGACGGTCTCCGTTTGGTGTGAAGCCCAAAGCGAGGGTGAATGTTCCCTCATATTTGTAGCACGACACAAACAATAACTTGTTATCGCTCAATAAAAGAGCGTCATTCAATATGAAAAAAAAAAATGTAAAACCATACCTCCACATATGTCCCAACAGGGCTGTTAACTGCCAAAGGTCTCACTATGCTGTTTTCTTATCATCACACACACACACACCGATGTGCCGTCGGCTATGCAACCCTGGTGTGTGTGTGCGTGCGTGCGTGCGTGCGTAGGTGCGTGCGTGTGTGTGTGTGCGCAAGTGTGTGAGGCGTGTTGAACATGATATTTGGACAGTGGCTGTGGTGGACAAAAAGTACTGAATGATTGCAATGGTCATTTTTTTTGATGGAAAAGTAGTTGAAATACCTTGGGCTCACAGAGCACATTATCGTGAAGCAGCCTCGTCTCCCTGAGAATATCCCATGGCAATATATCAAACTGTTTGTACAGTTTTAATATATTGATTTACTTACTCTTTAACATTTAGGGCCGAAATCTATAATTGTTTTAATTAATTGACTGACGGAATAAATTTTCATCCAAAAACGCATACAATATATTCAGACAGCTTTGCCTTTGATTGGAGCAAGAGATAACGAAAGGAGAAAAACTAATACAACATCAGTATAATTTTGCATAACCCCATGCAAAATGTTCCTTGAACTTTAATTATATTGTTCACAATAATTGAAGCGTTTTATATATATATATATATATATATGTATATATATATATATATATGACGTATATATGAAATTATTAGATGAGGTGACACACTACAGTAGAATAAGCCCAGATTGTAGCCTATGTTCTAATCAACTCTCATTCATTGAAAAATAACAGACAAGCGGGCGATAACAACTTTAATAACGGGTATACGCTGCAGCTACAGTGGCAAAAGCTCTCCCTTCAAATAATAACACAGTGGAGTAAGTGAGTGTGGCTAGTGTCTGGCTGCCAGACAAAGGGGGGATAGGCCGGTTATTCCCGGGACCGACGGAGCTGTAGGCGGTGTACATCACGACTCTGTGGTTATAAAAACTCCATGTGTGTTTGCTCTAACCCACGGTGAGACTGGATCCTGAGACCGACGACGCTACCTGTATTGCGCTTGCAATTATGGGCTGCTGGTACTCGGTGCCGGCGTGTGCGTGTGCGTGTGTGGAATCTCTCGAAGCCTGCCACCGCTGCCAGTTCTTGTCCCGACCTCGAACTCTTCTGGACCGGGAAGGTTGAAAAGGATAGCCGTTTGGAGGAGAATCGCCCTCGGGCTTGGTACTACGACAGATCAGAACCGGTCCGGGGCTCAACAGGCCTGAGCTGGGCTGCACATCGCTCATTGATCACCTCATTGAGACGCCCCCAGCATGACAGTTAGGCTGTGGCAGTATAGACCACCACAGCATGAGAAGGGGTGTTTGGCCATTAGGTGGCGGCTCGACACCCTTAGCTTCTACCTCCTGGGGTGCTCTTATCCCTCTGCTCGGACCACGCTCTGCTTCAGTGGCTCCACCGCATGAAGGACACCAACGCCGTTTAAGACGTTTTAGTTCAAGGTGATGAGGCAGGCATGGTGGAAATAGTGAATATCAAAGTGAATATCTGGATGGTCTCTCAAGGCCATCTCAGGCTATAGTACAGATGAACTGAAAATAAAGTTAAGCAGATTTAAGTCACTCTCACCTTCTCACACAGGGATGCATTCAGACAGGCAAAACATTATAGTCTCCGGCAGGCAGAACCTTGCTAAAGATTTGGCCAATCCCCTTTCCTAAAGGGGGCTGAAATATATTGTTAAGAACTACTAAAACTGAAAGGGAAAATCCACAAAAAGATCATATTCCACTAAAGGCTTTAAAATATGCCTTTTGTTCTTGTCCAATGGGATTTCTTTCAATCAGAGAGTGACTCAAAAGCTCCCAAGTATAAAAACCCTCAACCTTTTCCCTCTTCATCCCAGATCATACCCTCCCACATCAGGCACACCACAGGGCACCCACAACAGATCATCAGGACCCCAAAGTCAGGAAATGTATATATAAATAACGTTAGTGTTTTAAAGAGCCATGTTATCGCCCAAAGCTAAATGTACAATTATCTCCACATGATTTATGTATGAAAATAAATTACCTATGAAACATTTTAATTAAAACTAATTTACCATCCCATCATTAGTCCATCCATTTATAATAGGACCATCCATCCTCTCTTAATATCGGCTTTTACTTTTCACTTTTACATTTACTAAATGGCCAAACATTTTTTTCTTTCATATATATACAGTATATATATATATATATATATATAATAGATATTTATATGTAGAGCAATGTTTCCTCAGAGTATTCTAACATGTTTCCTATTCCATCCTATTGATTTCCTTGTAGTGTTACATAGCTAGTAATAGCTAACATAAATAAAGAAAAAGCACACAACGAGGTCCTTGCTCGCTTGACATCACCGTCACACCCCCATGTTTAGCTTCTCTTGACTCCTTATGGAGTCGCCCCCTGAGCAGAGATGGATGGAAATGGAAGTTGTTGTGGACGTTTTTTGTGTTCAAAATGATAAGTTAAGCGAAGCCCAGTAGTTGCTTTGAAAGGGGAACAAGGCATCCACTCAAAACCCTCTCCCGTCCCCAAAGGGAGAAGGTTCACGCCGGCGGTGGTGGTGGCCTACGAAAAAAACTGTGATGCGCTCGCCAGAGCGCATCACAGGTGTTACCCCACACCTCTTGGTGTTACCCCACCCCCTCCGTCCCGTCCGTCACTACTTAACCCTCATGTCTATCGCTGCTCTCGCCACACCTTCAGGGGTGTGGTGGCGGCTGTGTGTGTGTGTGTGTGTGTGTGTGTGTGTGTGTGTGTGTGTGTGTGTGTGTGTGTGTGTTTGTGTTATGTGTTATGTGTTCAAGCAGAGAAAAAATCTGTGCGAAAAACGGCAAGCAGATTGCCTTGGGGTCATATATGTTTCACAGAGTAAAGTGGACATCAATGATGCAATAGAGACACACACACAGTTTCATCTCCAGCGTCCCTGTGGTGAAATGCAACGCCCACTGCATTATTGATGCAGCGTATTCTGCAAAGCACTGCCCTCACTTACACTGTCACCAACCCAACACACCGCCACCGAATGGAGACACTGCTTGGATAGTCGTTGGCCTAATCATCCCCGTCCGCCGATAACCACACAGGACGTGGCCACTGAACAATTACACGAGGGGGGGGTAATGACGCCGCCAAACACTTAGAGTTAACCAAGCTATAAACCTGATTTGCATTGAGATAGCATTTGCAGTCCTTCTTTACCTAAGCATCCACCTCGTCAAAGACCTCAGGCTTTATTCAAATATAGGAACTGGTACCTCTGCTTCAGGGGTCATGTAGGCTGGCATTTGTCGGTTTTGACCGTTTTTCTCTTGACAAAGGTCAGAAAATGTAATTTCCTTCGGACAGTCGAGCCGTCAAAAAATTAAAAATAAATTTCACTTGTGATAAAGTAATTTAACATTGTCTCAAAACCACGGCAATTTAACATTAGGCCTATTGTTCTGACAGTAATGACGGCCTGTGTCATTACTGTTTCACGTCTGCCAGAAGAGTTTTATACTTGACCAGTGGAGAAAGGAAAAGGAAAGGAAATCAGATTAAAATAAATTGCGCCCTTGATTACTCTGACTACTGTGACTCACTGTGCCCTCTCTGCATGGGATTTTGGCAAGTTACAAAATCTTAAAGAAGTGCGAAAAAAGAGAAAAGAAAAAAGGAGAGAATTACAGCAAGACCTGGGCCCTACTTACCTGCACAAATCAAATCTAACTTCGTTTCTATGAATCCTCAACACTACATTTTTTAGGAGTAAGGTTATCAAAGTTCAACTCCAAACAGTTTGGTTCATTTTTAGGGGCCAGGATAGGCCTTGTTGAGCCGGGCCAAGTTGCCACTCCTCGGGAGAATCCTTTGGCTCAGGCTATTTTCTGATTGCCATGACTCCTCTCTGGTGGGATCTATTAAAGGAAACTGGGTCGGTAATCCTGGATGACATGCTGACATATCTCCAGTTACAGGGTCCAAGCTGTCCTGTTGTTTGGCCGAGAGACCAGATATAAAATAAACCCCCCAAAAACATTTGGTTCTGTACACCGACACGCGACTTCCATTAATATCACCGGAGCATGCAAGAGGAATATGTGAAGAAGCCGGTTAACCGGATCGACCTAATGGCACAAATTGTTTATTATTAGGAACCAACATTGCATAGTAGTTTCTAAATCCATGTTTAGGACTTGGTTTGTCCCGGTTTCCCACAGGAGCAGTGAGGCAGCGTTCTGAGACGGGTGCAATAGTTTTAATCAGTACCGCTGGTCATTCATCTAGTCTGACCGGGTCTGTACCGACAACAAGGCCGGTGGCCCACAATCACAGACTTGGTTGTTGCCAAACACCCCCCCGCCCCCCCCCCCCCCCCCCCTCGCTCACGCTGAAATATCTTTCATTGTGTCAACAGGGTATCCATATTGAAGGAGGGGTCGTGGGGTTTATCATGTCCCACAGCACATGTTGACGTTGGGAGGGGTTGAAACCCTTCTGCCTTGGTTGGCTGGATGTGTTTTTAGGACTTATCTCTGGCAGTGGGATCAGCACTACAATATCCTCTCTTTTTACACAAACTATTCAGTTGTGTGTGGTGACGCACAAAGTGTGTCAATAAAGATTGTGTAAAATAAATGATTTCCTCCAAAAAAAACCATCAAAAATAATGTTTGAATAATGTAATGAAAGATCTAAATAAGGTGCAGACGCCATCGACCACAGGCTTACAACGCCATGAGTTTAACAAGGTCGCCCACACTGTGTATTTCATCACGCATATTAATGATTTGCCTTCTCACATGGCCCCACAATCCCAACACGTACAACGACCACACCTCAAGGGGCCTGGAAGAAGAGAAATTACTCCTTTCAAAAGCAGACTTATGGTGGCTACTGAGCCAGGCCAGCGGGGAAACACAATCTAATAACATGGGGAGTAGAGGCAGGACCTTCTGTTGATGCCACTAGATACGATGGGATTCTTGGCACCGGGTGTATCAAGAATGCTCGGAAAAACGACGTTACCTGGTGACCCAAAGCGGGCAATAACCGGAAACTCATGCAATAGCATGCATTAACCTATGGAGGGTGATTTGAGTCTATATTCATATAAACTCCTCCAAAACATTGTGCTTTAAAGAGGAAAGCACAAAGAGGCTTTTGTGCACAGCCCAGACCACTTGTAGGTTGCATGCTTCAATATTTAGATAATACGGAGGAGAGCAGAACGTTTGAGCAAACCTCATCCATTAGGGCTTTTTTTTTGGTCTAACTGGGAGTTTGATGTAGAATGGCTTCTATTGGATAGAGGGGGGTTCACTCACAAGGTTTAACAAACTCCCAATAAGTATTAAATATTGAAGCCAGCAACCTCAAAACGGTCTGGGGTGCACACAAAACCCCCCCCCAAAAAAAGGTGTCGAATTTGGATTCTTAGGCCCATTCACATTTGGCATTAGCATGTGGTTTTTGAGATCCGATCTCATAAACCACAAGTTAATATCCACATTGAGATCCGATTTCTGAAACCACATTCTGAGGTGGTCACAAATGGTCTCGACTCAAGTGGTCTAGACCACTTGTGACAACATGTGACCACATTATTTGAGCAGAATGAAAGCGAATGTGTCTTTGGCCACATTAAGGATCGCCCACTCAACCGACATTCTCCGTGTAAGCGGTAGTAGCGGTAGTATGGGCAGTATATTGAACATTGGTAACAGGCATTAACACAATTACAACACTAACACCGGAAAAGTTATTATTATTTTTTATTATTAAATATTTACTTCTCTACAGACTAGACACAGGAACTGAATTATTGCTGCCTCCCGCTGGTTAAAATGGTTGTTGCAGAAATGCGGAAATTATGCACGTGTTTATTTGCATATAGAGCGTGAAGTGAGATCAAATCTCAAGTGTGAAAACCCAAACTCAACCCCATAGGGTCATGTTTGGACAGAGGACCCTCGTATGACTGTAGCATGTAAGGAAGAACCGCCTGGGGGAGGGAGAACAGGCTATAGGGGAGGAAGAACCGGCCTTAGGGAGGAAGAACCAGCTGCAGGAGGAAGAACCGGCTGGGGGAGGGACAAACTGCGGGGGAGAGACTGGCTTGGAGAGGGAAGCAGGCTGGGTTACTCACGTCCGTGTCGGGACCCTTGTCAGCCCCAGGGCAGGAGAAGGTGACAAACTCATGGCACCTCTTGTGGACAACAAAACAGCAAACTGGAGAGTGAGAGAGAGTGAGAGTGAGAGTGAGAGAGAGAGAGAGAGAGGAAACATTATTAGTTTGCAAGGCAGAGATACTTGCATGGATGCATCTTGCATGGAAATCAACATTGGTACATTACAATAAACTGTGTGTGTGTGTGTGAATGGTAAGCAAGCCCCCCCCCCCCCCCCGGCTCCACACTTCTACATACTGTAATAATCCCACACAACTGTGTGGGGGGGGAAGTGAAATGCACACAAGAAATCCTAGGAATTCCATGTTTTTTTCAGTCCAGTAGCAAACAGCCAGCACCAAGACAGAAGACAATGAACCGGGGGATGAGTGCGTCAGTAATAGTGCATGTTGAGGCATGGCTGTGGTTGAGCAAATGTCTGGGTGTGTGTGAGACGATCTTTTATACTAGTTGGCGGGCTCTCCCCTCCTCCTCTACTGGGACCTGATGATTGTAGCCCCCCCCACTAGTTTTGGGTGGGTGATTTTAAAATGCCTCCTCTTAGCATGTAGTAGAGCACCCAGAACACTTCAGTGGTCAGTGTTGCTTTCATGTTTCATGTTATTCACAGGACCAGACAGTGTTTATCCACTGCACCTTGTTGTATGGTGCACTGGTCATTTGCACTGGCACATGTTACTTGCATTACTGTTTATGGGGCCACCTCAATATGTATATACGGTAAACAATCTTCTTTATGGCAATTTTCTAACTTGTTTATTTAGTTTACTTTAGTTGAGTGTCTCAAAGGCATTCTGATTCTGATTGGATGAAAGACCTTCAGACAATCACCCAGAAAGACAGTGAGAGTGCTCACAAATCAACACACAAATGAATTCGCTTTGGCCATAAATAAATGACCAAATCAATACTCCCTTCCATATGATTACTGCCCCTCCCCCGACTCTCAGGGCATGCCTGGCCCGGGCCAGCCAATCACAAACAAGCAGCAACAGGGGCAGCTATAACTCACGGAGCTAGCCCACCTACAAGGTAGACCAGCTCCCACAATTCAACGATCTGTTCATTAAAGGCCCCTAATTCATTCTTCAAGACTCAATAGAGCTCCAGCAGCTACCTGGACCCGCTGTGGCCGACCACAACTCACCGCCAAGGCAAATATTATAAGCCTATACAGTACATGAAACAAAAATGTATAAACTGTCATTAGTAAAGACCCAGAGGCCCATCACAAGCTTCAACGCTAATAAAAAATATAAATATTAGTTACCTTCACTGAATAACTCACACCATATGGACTTATATCTAACCTTTAAACATGTCTCGCCGTTGAGACTATAACAATAAAAACAAGTAGTGATAAACAACAATGGAAACAATGGAAGTGCCTGAGCACTGGACCTACATCAAAGTAATGTTAATTTCCAACAGACAACTGGTACTAAAATATTTGTCTTTTGAAACAGAGAGACTTTAAACTCAAAGACAATGAGCAGAAGGATAGGTGAATGGAATTCCTTTACAAGCAAACATGTAAAGGTAAGAACATGCAATATGTTCCTTTGTGCAGAATTAATGTATGAATAGTGGAACTGCATCAAATGCATCAAATGCTATGTGAATTGTATGCGTCTAAAGATGCTGATATGGAATATTGAGTCGTACGGTCACCTAACCAATAGTCAATTGAATGGTGAATCTAAGCTACCTCTAGTGGGTTCATGTGTGTAGGCCTGAGTCATATCTGGATCATGTTCAATCTCAAAAGGTTGTACACATGTTTGCTCCGGTTTCCAGGTTTCACCAAGCTCTGAAAATTCTTGGAAAACAACGCAGACATTGGCATTCTCAGCTGTGCCTGCGTAACACGACAGGATGTTCAATGCACCGCTATTTGTGTTTAAAACGTGCTTTGCCCTTACTCTTTCTCTTGTATACTATGTACTATACATTTTTGTCGTATCACCTCGCAGCGGGACATCAGGGAGTGTTGCGCCATGATTTTTACGGAAACGTGGCTGTCCTCCATGATTCCTGACGTATGCTGCTTGGTGAACAACAGCTGGTGTACGGACGTTCAGGTGCTTTCGCAACATTGCTCATCTAATCTGGAATTACTGACTATCAAGTGTCGCCCTTTTTACTTGCCGAGGGAAATCTCCGCTATTCTCATGGTGGCGGTTTACATCCAACCACGGGCTGATGCGAACATCGCATTGGACGAACTTTACATTGAAGTGAGCAAACTTCAGAATTGCTACCCCGAGGCAGTTCCCATTGTAGCGGGAGACTTTAACCACTGCAATTTAAAAAGGGTATTACCAAAATACTATCAACACATCTCATGTCCGACCAGACAGAACAAGACTCTTGATCACTGCTACACCACCATCAAGCACGCTTATCGCGCTGTGGCGCAGCCGGCTTTCGGCAAATCAGACCACGCCTCCATGCTTCTACTTCCTGCTTACAAGCAGAAGTTGAAGTCCACGCACACAGTTGTAAAGAACGTGCGTCGCTGGACAGATGATGCCGTACTACACTTGCAGGGGGGATAGAAATCACTGACTGGAGTGTATTCAAGACCACTGACCTTGATGTGCATGTAGATCATGTCACAGCATACATTAACAGGCTAGTGGAAGAATGCATCCCGACCAGGTCTGTTCGCTCATTTACGAACCGCAAACCATGAATGAATGCTGACATACAGAACAAACTTAAGGAACGGAGTACCGCTTTCACAACAGGCGACTCAGATCTCTACAAGAAGGCCAAGTACGAACTCAGAAAAGCCATCAAGAAGGGTAAATTAGATTACAAAAACAAATTGAAATTACAGTTTGGGGTAAAACGTATGTGGCAAGATCTGAGGGTCCTCTCCAACTACAAGGGGAGCTCAGGTGCAGTCACCAACAATGACCCTACCCTACCAGATGAGCTAAACAAGTTTTTCGCTCGCTTTGAAAGGGACCATGAGCCCAGAGGACTACGTTCTACAACTGTTCGAGTCCGAGGACCGCAGAATCTTCAGGAGGGTGAAGGCAGGGAAGGCAGCGGGCCCAGACGGAGTTCCATCACACGTCTTCAAGACCTGCACCAGCTGGCTCCTGTGTTCACCGACATCTACAATGCATCACTGCAACAGTCTGTCGTCCCAGCGTGCTTCAAAGAGACAACCATTGTGCCGTTACCCAAAAAAGACCAAGGTAACGTGCCTCAATGATTATAGTCCAGTGGCTTTAACACCCATAGCCATGAAGTGCCTGGAGAAACTCATCATGTCGTATATAAACTTGTCCATCCCTAGTCCCTAGACCCACTCCAGTTTGCATACAGACCAAACAGGTCTGCAGACGACACCATTTCCCTGGCACTACACACGGCCCTGCAGCACCTAGACAGGAGTTACGTCAGACTGTACACCTATGTCAGACTGCTGTTCATTGACTACAGCTCGGTGTTCAACACCATCGTTCCCTCCAAGGTCCTTGGTCCTGAAACTGAGAGACCTAGGTCTGGGCGTGCCCATCTGTAACTGGATTATGGACTTCCTGACGGGCAGGCCTCAAGTGGTGAAGATTGGGAACAACATCTCATCCACTCTGGTCCTCAAAACCGGAGCACCCTAAGGCTGCTGCCTCGGTCCCCGGCTGTACTCGCTGTACACGCATGACTGTACTGCCACGCACAGCAATAATCTGATTATCAAGTTTGCAGACGACACCACAGTCATGGGCTTGATAAGTGAGGGCAATGAAACAGTACAGAGATGAGGTGGTCTGGCTGACGCGATGGTGTGAGGACAACAGCCTCGCACTGAATGTCAGCAAGACCAAGTAAGGAGTTCCTAAGAAAAATTAAAGGTTCCAAGCAAAATATTGCAGCCAAGGGAAAATCATAGCAAACTCTTCACAAATGATCTTAAGATATTTTTTTGGTGAACCTAGCACCAGATTCTCATTTGAAGTTAGCCTTTTTGCTTAACCATCTTCCCATTACAATCCCAACTTTTAAGAGGTACTCTTGTAGTTCCTGTCGGTGTGATGGACAGTGTGCAATGATCAAGAGCATAACATTTGGGGATATTCCTCAAAGGCTGTGAGTGGCTGCTGAGAGATGGATGGACACGCTGCTGACTAATGTGGTTCCTCATTGGATCGGGAAAAAAAACAACAACAATCCATAATGGAAGACAGCGGCTGGTGTAAAATATTGCTGTATTTGTGTGGGGCTCCACACATAATTGTTGGTGATTTTTTAAGAAATATATCACATTTTAAACTATTTAAATTAGATCTTATTATATATTCATAATGTGACATTATTGGTATCATTACGGAATATACCAAATGTAAAATCAGTGATCACTGATATTGGCCAAACAACAACAGTAATACAAATATACGTTTAGAGAATAGCTGATGACGTCAGTGGCCCCGCTGTGTACAGATGAGACTCTACCAGCAAGCAAGTATTTGCTTTGAAGAAAAATGGCCGCTGGAGACGGGGTGTGGCAGTTTGCTTGTCTCCATGGCAACAGCTCAAGCCATGATGTCGTGTTTTCTTAAGAACGAGACATTTGCCTCTCACCTCGCGCAAAGCTACGAAATCCGTCAGTGGAAAGTACGCTATGTGCGATATTAGATGCCAGATAATCAGTGAAACAGACCATATCACATTCAATATATAAGTTTTGTTCAGTTGAGCTTATTACACAGCCTGCTTCTGATTTACCCATAAACACACGGGAGTACATTATCACTACAAACCTGCTCTCATATTTAACTTTTCATGAATAGTTGGCAGATTATTAGGAACGAAGATACGAAAGATAAACGCCTGCCGGCGATGGCTGATAGATTTGACTGTTTGGCAGATTTAATAATTTAGGTAACATATCAAAACAACCAATCTGGCAGGAAAAAACACAAAATTAAAAGAGCACATTTTGGATCCTGGATGCATTCTCCCTCTCCACCCCTCTCTCTCCATCCATTCCTTTCTCTCTAACTCCTTCCCTCCCTTAGAAAGGAGCCAAGCCTTTTGGGGTCCTTATCTCCACTCCCTCTGAACACCGGCCTTCTTCTCTCCCAGACATGCCGACATCATACTGCCGCTCGCGCATCAATATGCTCGCCGAAGCACAGATCCACCTTTAAAATCCTGTTTACTTAACAGAATTCCATATAATTTGTGCGGGTGTCATCAGACATGTGGGCTCAAAGCCCATTAAAGACAAACTAGGCGCACTTTGAAATCGTCTCGAGACGTTTCAATGACCCCAAGCTTTGTCTGCGTGGAGGATTCAGTTTTCCAAGGGATGCATCCTTTGACTTCCTAAAAAGGTTAAAAAATTCTCCACCGGTGTGTCTTCTGTTCACACTTTTACCTTTTTTATTCTGTGTATAAATGTATAAATAAATCGCTGGTCTATATATATGTAGACAATGTAGTGTGGCGAGGCTCTTTATGGTCCTATTCCACACACAGACATGTGGAGGACAGTGAGTGTGACCGTCACCCCACAGCAGGCGCTGGAGTCGACACGGTACACACCGCTGCTCTGCTCCCCCCGGACCAATCACCCACACTGGCCGGCTCCCACTGACACAGGTAAGACACAGACAATACTGACAATAGGGTCAGAGGGCGTGTGTGTGTGTATGTGTGTGCGTGTGTGCGTGTGATGGGACCGCCTGCTCTGCTTGCACCAATGACGTCATACTCTATTCCAAATCACAGCCATCAGGGTCAGAGGAAGAATAATGGTGGTACTGTGATACAGTGAGGAGTGACATGTGCCAAGTGACAATCGCATGATTAATCATTCATGGTGGTAACACACAAAGCCTCATTGTGTGCGTCTCTCTCCCTCACACACAGGTCTCTAGCCGCCCGCAGCAATCTCTCTCCCCACCCCTCATTTTCCATTGCGAGTCAAAATGTGTTATATTCTGCGCTTTACAAGAAGCAGAACAAAAAGTCGCACTTTTGCGTGCGTTCCGTCAGTTTGACAGGAAGCGATGTCACCTGCTTCCCCTGCTTCCTGCGGCTGTAAATCAGACCCAATTTTAATTATCGGATGGGCTCTGAGACGAGACCAACCAATCGGGGAGGACGTTACATCGTGGGATTTCAATTGGCTATTGGCTGTGGCCGAGATTGAACATGTGAAAATCATCAAGGCCACAAATTGGTTTGGATGCAGAGGGAATGTCCACTGATCCGGACAAGCGTTACACTGGCAGTGTGTGTGTGTGTGTGTGTGTGTGTGTGTGTGTGTGTGTGTGTGCATGCTCATGTCACAATGTCATAATTCCATGACCGATTAACCAATCAAATTTCCATAAATAAAATATATAAATACAATGAATAAAAGTAATTTCCTCACGCCAGCGAATTAATTTCAAAGTACCGATCCACACTTCAAGACTAACAGCTGAAGTGCCACAGATGTGCCACAGGTGGCTCGTTAAGATCTACATCTTAACGAATAATTGTCGACACAATTACCACAAGCTCAATTTGATCTCCTGTATGAATCCCAGTTGTGAAGTGTGTGGTTGGTGTCTGGTTGAAGCAGCCTCACCTGGCCCCAGTCAGACTGATTAGAGTCTGGTTGAAGCAGTCTCACCTGGCCCCAGTCAGACTGATTAGAGTCTGGTTGAAGCAGCCTCACCTGGCCCCAGTCAGACTGATTAGAGTCTGGTTGAAGCAGCCTCACCTGGCCCTAGTCAGACTGATTAGGTTTGGCTTTGGCTTATAGGCAGGGGACCCCCAACCTCTCACTCTTCTCACTCTTCTTGAAAGTGAAGCAGTCGACACACACACACACACACACACACAATCTCACGCTGAACATTCAAGTGTAAACCAAACTGTACTCCATTGTGTTGCTTTATTAGTTTGTTAAGCCCAGGCCAGGACATGTGTGTGCGTGTGAGTGTGCGTGTGTGTGTGTGTGTGTGTGTGTGTGTGTGTGTGTGTGTGTGTGTGTGTGTGTGTGTGTGTGTGTGTGTGTGTGTGTGTGTGTGTGTGTGTGTGTGTGTGTGTGTGTGTGTGTGTGTGTGTGCAGTGCAGTACCTCAGTGTGGTAAGGTTTTCATTGACACGCAAGTATTTATGAACTGTACTCCATTGTGTTGCTTTATTAGTTTGTTAAGCCCAGGCCAGGACATGTGTGTGTGTGTGTGTGTGTGTGTGTGTGTGTGTGTGTGTGTGTGTGTGTGTGTGTGTGTGTGTGTGTGTGTGTGTGTGTGTGTGTGTGTGTGTGTGTGTGTGTGTGTGTGTGTGTGTGTGTGTGTGTGTGTGTGTGTGTGTGTGTGTGTGTGCAGTGCAGTGCAGTACCTCAGTGTGGTAAGGTTTTCATTGACACGCAAGTATTTATGAACACAGACACAAGCTACTACCAGAGACAGCTGGCCTTTGGCCAACACATGCACTTTGATCAATAGGCTAATGCAATTTAAATCCCTTATTTTTTCCCTCAAAGACAATTCAAGTCAATGAGAGTGAATTAGTATTGATAGGGAAAAACAGCTTCTTGACACAGAAACAGGTTCCCTTCTTCGCTTGTTGACATACTGGAATAGCCTTCTTGTTAAAGTTAGCAGACCGTTGAACATGGAATCAGCAGGTGAAGCTCTCCGGTCGGACCATTCTATGTTCCGTTTGTCTCAATGATTTAATATAGGGGCCAGGTCCTGTAGGGGCCAGACCCTGTCCACAGCTTAGCACGTCTAGCCGAGGATTAACCACCAAACCACCAAACCCTCGACTCTAGTGCTGCTACTACTATTAATACTGGTACTAGTGCAACTACTACTACTACTACTGATACTAGTGCTGCTACTACTACTACTACTGATACTAGTGCTGCTACTACTACTACTACTGATACTAGTGCTGCTACTACTACTACTACTGATACTAGTGCTGCTACTACTACTGATACTAGTGCTGCTACTACTACTACTGATACTAGTGCTGCTACTACTACTACTACTACTACTGATACTACTACTGATACTAGTGCTGCTACTACTACTACTACTGATACTAGTGCTGCTGCTACTACTACTACTACTGATACTAGTGCTGCTACTACTACATTACATTTAGGGCATTTGGCAGACGCTTTTATCCAAAGCGACTTACAAGGTGTACATTTGTTGAAGCAGACAATAGCATAACACTGAGGTATGCAAACCTAAAAATAGAGCAGTTCACAAGTATTCATATTAACAAGATGAATAACACAATTTCGTACTGCCAGGTCACCTGCTTAAGTAGCTGTGATAAGAGCGTGTTATCAACATTAAGGATATACACTTGCTAGAATATACAACATGCTAAGTGCTATTAATGTCAGGACTTAAGCAAGTTAGGGGTTCACAAAGGAGAAGGAGTCTCTTGAGTCTCTTGCGGAAGCTGGCGAGGGACTCTGCCGTCCTGACATGAGACGGGAGTTCATTCCACCACTGTGGAGCCAGAGCCGTGAAGAGCTGGGTCTTGGAAGAGCGATGCTTGGTTGTCATCAGTGAAGGTCGAACAAGTCGCCTGGCAGAAGTTGAGCGGAGCGCTCTGGCTGGGATGTAGGGCTTGACCAACGCCTGGAGGTAGGCTGGGGCAGTTCCATTGACTGCCCTAAAGGTCAGCACCAGAGTCTTGAACTTGATGCAAGCATTTAACGGAAGCCAGTGGAGATCGCGGAAGAGAGGGGTCACGTGGGAGAATTTTGGTAGGTTGAATACCAGGCGTGCTGCTGCGTTCTGGATGCGTTGGAGGGGCTTGGTTGCAGAGGCGGGGAGTCCCGCCAGGAGAGAGTTGCAGTAGTCGAGGCGGGTGATGACGAGCGCTTGGACCAGGATCTGCGCCGCTTCACGTGTGAGGAAGGGCCGGATCCTGCGGATGTTGTAGAGGGCAATTCTGCAAGATCGGGCCACCGCGGTGACGTTGGCATTGCAGGACAGCTGGTCATCTACCACCACACCAAGGTCTCTTGTTGTGGTTGAGGGGGAGACTTGGGTGTTCTCGATGGTGACCAGTAGGTCCATCTGAGGGCAGTCTTTCCCCGGTATGAAGAGGAGCTCAGTCTGATACTACTGATACTAGTGCTGCTACTACTACTACTGGTTCTAGTGCTACTACTACTACTGGTTCTAGTGCTGCTACTACTACTACTGGTTCTAGTGCTGCTACTACTACAACTACTGATACTACTACTGTTACTAGTGCTGCTACTACTACAACTACTGATACTAGTGCTGCTACTACTACAACTACTGATACTCAAGATTCAAGAAACTTTATTTATCCCGAGGGAAATTAATGTGCAACAGTTGACACAGGGGGAATAAATGCACACACAAATATACTAATACCTAAGCTAAAAATGAAATAACAACAACTAACTAAACAAAACTAGTATAAACAAAATATAACTAAAATAACTCTAAATGAAATCTAAATGGATTGATAAATGTATTGATAGATGAATAAAATGAATGAATACTACTATGAATACTACTACTGATACTAGTGCTGCTACTACTACAACTACTGATACTATTGCTGCTGCTACTACTACTACTGATACTAGTGCTGCTACTACTACAACTATTACTGATACTAGTGCTGCTACTACTACTACTGATACTACTGCTGCTACTACTACTACTGATACTAGTGCTGCTACTACTACTGCTGATACTACTACTACTACTACTACTACTACTACTACTACTAGGTGTTGAACTCTTGTTGTGTGTAGTTGGAGTGGTCATAGGGTGGTTGAGGGCTTTGCTTAACAAACATGGGGTGGCAGCATAGGACGTGTTCTACGGATGTCACTTATTGGTTCAAACACGGCAAAGTTGTGTTGTACGGACCTTACATTAAAGTAATTTAGCAAAGAATTCTGTCAAAAGCCACTTACAATAATGTAATTCATCGGTAGGCAAGAGAACTACTAGTCACCAGAAATCAGTGCATTATCTTCCTAACAAGCTTGAAAGAGCAGAACCAGTGCTCAGGTAGGAGGACGGCAGCAGGATGGGCGGCAGGATAGCTCAGTCTGTTGGGACTTGGCTTGGGCACTGCCGAGGTGCCCTTGAGCAAGGCCCCAAACCACTACACTGCTCCCCGGGCACTGTATATAAATTAGCTGCCTACTGCTCCTAAAACTAGGATGGGTTAAATGCATATATGTGTACATATATTTGACCAATAAAGAGGTTTCAATCCTTCAGATTTAGGCAAAAGTACAAGATAGTACATCAAAGAACATCAAATCAAACATGGTCAATGACAACTAGTCAAGCTACGTCATGTATTGGTTGACACAGCGTAGTCGTGTTCTACGGAGGGCCCCATTGTTTGAGATTTTTGCAATCAGCAGCACATTGAGGGCTATTGAATGGGATTTGAATTTCTATGGCCAAAACTCATTCATATGCAGTCCTTAAAAACGGTTTCAGGAAATAATAAAATATAAAAACCGGGACCTCTGAAAATACATAATATGGAAATGAACTAGCGACCGGGATCAAAACCAAACAAGGAAAAAATATATTAGTATAACGATAATGAAATCCACACTGTGAACCTCCAATAAGGCTGAGGAATTACATTAGTGAATGAACAATTATAGTATTGTCTTCACAAACAGGCCACTGCAGCAGCAGCATGTCTCCCCGGAGGGTTGCTAGTTTGATCCCTCTGTTCTCCACGGCTTGTGGGTTGTCAGGAGCCGTCCCGAACTGGGACCCCCAAACTCTAAAGTGCTCCTCACAAGCTGCCCTGCGCTGTCAGCACCACAGTGAATGGGGGACAGTGTGTACGAATGGACTGCTGTCAATGTGTGAAAACGCGGATGAATGGCTGAAGACAGAAGGTCCGATTACAGCACCACAACTATAACAGCCAGTTATTATTACCGTGCTGAAATTAAAGTCAATATTCTGTGCATAATAGTGCACTAAAACATCAGATTGCAGAAGCAGAATGACCTATTTAATGTGAACATGAAGCATGGTAGGCTGATCTCATAGGCTGGCTTAGTTTGGTTTAGAATGCCAGTGGCATCACTGGCTTGTTGTAGAGTTGTGTGCGGTTGAAGAAAAGGTCTGTAGATCAACAGAGCCAAGGCTTGAACTTAATTGCATGGATTCCAGGTTGTTTGCTGGCACTTATCCGCCTCCTCAGTCGATGAAGTCTTAAGTATAATACAAACACATGACTGGGATCTTTAAAGGACTTGTAGTCACTGTTCCAATGCCACGCAACTGTATGACATACAACATCTGGTTACCATAACCGTTCTTCATCAACAAAAGTAAGTAGTAAAAGTAAAAGTAATAAAAGTAAAAGTTGTAAAGTTGTTAAAAAGTTAAGTTAAGTTAAAAAAAAACTGTTAACTGGTTCACTGCCATTGGGTGTATGTATCTATCCTTCACTTAAATTCTAATCTTAAATTTAAACTAAATAACTCTATCTCCTCACGATAAGTTGATGTTTTTATTTCATTACAATACAATACAATTTAAAGACGACAAACACTTACAATTAATTACTGCCCAGTTCTTATGTGAACACTGTTTTGGAAAAGCCGTTAGTTACATGTGATCACGAGACTGTACTCATTCTGCAACATCACTGGATAACTGTGTCTCAACAACACAAACAAACAGTGAACTTAAGAGAATGCCGAACAGAAACACAGACCCTGATCATGGCCTCGGAAATACATACAGACACACACACACACAGACACACAGACCCAGACACACACGCTGAACATTCAAGTGTGTAAACAAAACTGTGCTTCATTGTGTGTAGAGGTGGGACGATCGATCGGCTTCCGATCATTATCGGCCGATTTTGAAGAAAAATGCGCAATCGGAGAATGCCGATCTTTCTTTAATGTTGCCGATTTCATAGCCGATCCTGCACGTGAGAAACACGTGAGCTCATTTCTTTACCAACAAGACAAATTTAATAAGACACCTTAAAACCCATCACCCAGCGCAGCATGGCGAGTTTGTTAAACTGACCGTGGAGAACGAGAACCCCAGGAATGCATGATGGATGAAACTGTTCTATAATACAGGGGTTCCCACCCTTTTTTGTGCCACGGACCGGCAGATACATGAAAAAAAATCTCGCGGACCAGTTGTCAATTTTCGCGGACCGGTTGTCAAAGTGTGTGTCAACACACCCCTAACAAAACGGCAGGGCTCGATTTCAGTATAAACGCGCATGTACGCGGAGCGCCGGTAACACAAACCCCGGCTCGTTCGCGACCGACACGTCACTAGCGCGTAGTCTCTTTAGTAGCGCGTGCAACTGAAAGTCTCTCGTTATGCCGCCGATATATATTTAATCTATATATATAGATTATACCGCTATATAATCTATATATATATATTATACTATATATATCATCTCTATATATAGATTATACCGCCCGCCGTTCACCTATACTCAAATTATTTGAGTCAAATATGATGATAAACACACAGCTGTTTCGCCGCCCGGCAGTAACACCTCCACGGCCCGGTACCGGTCCGCGGCCCGGCGTTTGGGAACCCCTGCTATAATAGACTGCTATAGCAGCAATACACTGTAGACCGCTATAGCTGCAAAAAAAATCGGTGATCGGTGGGGCAGATATTTCTCATTGTGATCGGTGATCGGTGATAAAAAACGTGATCGTCCCATCCCTAATTGTGTGTCCTACAACGTTTAATCCTTTAGAACCACTCGGTACAAACAGCTTGAGGGCATTCAACTGCTAGAAAAACCACAAACACCTCTGACTTGAAGCCACAATATTGATGTAAAAAACAACTATTGTTATGGTTACTGTGCACTCAGCTACACAATGAAAATAATGTGTTGAATATACGTGAATGTAGGCTGAGTGTGTTTACAGTTTTACATAAAGACTGGAAAGCTCTTTGATTCTTCATCTAAGCAAGGTCATTTATGTGTAGTGAACTTAACGAGTTTCCTAAAAAAGTGACACTGAATAATAAACACATTTACACATAGTGTGCCAAGTCACATTGAAAGTACAGCTGAAAACATTTTCATAACATAAACAGTACAAATGTGATTATAGACATTGTGGGGTGTGTTTGGTTGGTGTCTGGTTGAAGCAGCCTCAGCTGGCCCCAGTCAGACTGATTAGAGTCTGGTTGAAGCAGCCTCACCTGGCCCCAGTCAGACTGATTAGAGTCTGGTTGAAGCAGCCTCACCTGGCCCCAGTCAGACTGATTAGAGTCTGGTTGAAGCAGCCTCACCTGGCCCCAGTCAGACTGATTAGAGTCTGGTTGAAGCAGCCTCACCTGGCCCCAGTCAGACTGATTAGAGTCTGGGGCTGGTAAGGTTGCACACCTGTGGATCCTTGGTAATCAAAGCCCACAGGTTAAACCAGGCTCCACCGTTGGCATGTATGCCTGTTTTCCACTGAATTACAAAACTCTGCAATAAACCGGTTTCCTTATCACCCTGTGTCCTGGGGAGGAAATTGCTCAAAGTAGTGATTTTCATGGCTTGTAGTAGCGTTGACTGCTACGTATGTTATATATTCATTGTTAACCAGCTAATCAGCTCATCAAGTCAATCAGTCATATAGCTATAGTACCATCAGTCTGCAAGTCTTTCATTTGTCAAGTCTGCGCAGACATGTGTGTTTTCAATGTCATTCTAGACCCTTTATAGCTAGGATCTGGTGAACAGGAACCTGTTTTGTTTCACAGCTTGACTTCATGTGTGAACTCGTCTTTTGGCGAGTTAAAAAACTTTTGGCAATAAATTGTCGGAGACTCGAACGTGTGTGTGTGTGTGTGTGTGTGTGTGTGTGTGTGTGTGTGTGTGTGTGTGTGTGTGTGCGTGAGAATAAGATAGAATGTGGATATATATAAGTATTACTGAGTTACGTACAACGCAGTATTACCAAGTAGATACATAGGAGGCAGGTGTGTACGTCCAGGCCTGGCCGCAGACCGGTTCCGGCCTTTAATATATACTGTGTACTATTATCTCTCCCTTTTTGTCTCTTTGTCTGTCTCCCTGTCAGTCTGTCTCTCTGTCTACCTGTCAGTCTGTCTCTCTGTCTCCCTGTCAGTCTGTCTCTCTGTCTCCCTGTCAGTCTGTCTCTCTGTCTACCTGTCAGTCTGTCTCTCTGTCTACCCGTCTTTCTCTGTCTCTCTCATTATCTTTCTGAAGACATAAGTCAAAACAGAGAGAGTGTCAACAACAGATTGATTCACTAGTGCAACACAGCAATAGTGCAATTTCAACATTTTCATTGTAAGAAACAGGTAGGCGTGTTGATAGCAAGGGTCACTCTAAGTTGGGCATCTGCAGCAGGTTAGTTTAGGCTGTTGTAGAGGAAGAGCACTCAGGGCTCTTTACTCAAAATATAGCCTTTTGATCTAACCTTATAGCATAACCTTTAGTGGAGCATACAAAACGGCCTGCGGTCACGGTTAGTCTACTGTTACAGGTTCTTGTTGAACCACAAGGGGTCGCTAAAGTCCACACTGAGGAGAGCAAACCCTGGGCAAGTGGCTTAGGCAGTGGGACACTGGAACCGGGGTGACTTTCTACGGGATGGGGCACATGGGTCTCACAAGCCCCCCCCTCCCCTATAGCACTGGGCCTGATGGTGTGGCTACTGGAGAGGGCATAACTTCAGGAGTGTATCTATTGATTCAGCCCTGTGTTAGGAGAGAGAAGTCCATTCACCCAGCTAGAGTCTTCTAGGTAGATGAATTATATATTCACCGAGACAGAGTGTGATGAACAGAGGGAGAGAATAGAGCGGAAGAGCGGAGAGTGTAACTTGGCAGTCTGTACGGTACGAAACGCAGACCGTGCCAGGAGACTACAATACACTCTCTCTGCATACAGAGCCCTTGAGGAGGAAATTGGACCGACAACCAACAATTAGATTAGAACTCGGGCGCAGATGGTCTGAAATCTCTCCCCAATTACACAATTCACAGGATCAGAGCATGCATGTGTGTGCGGTGTGATTGTGTGTACATTGTATTTTGTATAGGAACTGTTGCATTCTAGAGCTTGACCGTGTGTGTGTGTGTGTGTGTGTGTGTGTGTGTGTGTGTGTGTGTGTGTACATGTCTTTTGCAGGATTTAGCTTATTTTCTTAGCTTACCCCAAACTGCTAAAGGGAGCGCAGAAGTCAACATAGACAACTGCAATGCCCTCATGCTTAAAAAAATATTGATCTACTGTGTCCAATTAGTTATTGAGCTGCATTGATTCTAAACCATGAGGTATGTCACACACAAACACACGTGCACACACACAGCTCTGTACAGGTTCTGTATGCTCTATGTACAGGTTCACACGCACTTCTGTCAAGGCGTTAACAGCCTGACTGTATGCAAGTGCATCAGTCACCTGCATCCAATCAGACCATTACAGTCTAGTCATTGGACGTCTAACATAGTCAGTTGCTAGGTGTCCTGACCCCTGGATGACCCCCCCCCCCCATGACCACAGTTCCTGGTTCCTCTCGTGTCAGCGGGCAACAGACAAACTATTTTCTCTCTCTCTCTCTCTCTCTCTCTCTCTCTCTCTCTCTCTCTCTCTCTCTCTCTCTCTCTCTCTCTCTCTCTCTCTCTCTCTCTCTCTCTCTCTCTCTCTCTCTCTCTCTCTCTCTCTCTCTCTCTCTCTCTCTCTCTCTCTCTCTCTCTCTCTCTCTCTCTCTCTCTCTCTCTCTCTCTCTCTCTCTCTCTCTCTCTCTCTCTCTCTCTCTCCTCTAAATTCAAAGAAAGGAAGGCACAGAAAGAAAGGAAGCCAACAACATGTTGTTAATAATAGCACAAAATAAGCGTTACTGTTTGTCTCAGAATGTTGGAAGAGCAAAACAAAAGGTGTTGAAAGGGAGGGAGGGAGCGGAGATAGAGAGAGGGAGAGACAAGGAGAGCGAGAGAGAGAGGGGGAGACAAGGAGAGCGAGAGAGAGCAGGGTTTCCCACACAGAGACTTCACTCTGGCGGGCCGCCCAGATATATGAACGACCGCCCAAGTATATTTTGTTAAAAACATCCTACAGTCGCATTATTCACATTAGGTGCCAAACACACAGGACGCATTTTGCAGGCTGAAAAACACCAGGCGCACTGCACTGCTCTTTATCGATCACACACGGCAAAAAAAATAGACATTCCTAGCGGGATTCTTGTTGCTATGCAACCACCGAATCAGCTGTCAGTCTAAGCATTGTAAACACGGAAGTTGAACTAGCTTCAATGGGCCCCAACACTAAGCTCTAACTGACCACTAAGCTAAGAATAAAATGAATAAAGCACAACTACTTGCAGCACTCCAGTTACAATTAGTATCAACCTGATAAGCAACAACAATATACTCAGACTGTTCAAGATATGTCAAGAAGTTCAGAGTCTCTTCAGTAGTTGAAACAAACACTCAGGTCTTTGTTTGATATATATATACAGTGCTGCTCGAAAGTATGTGAACCCCCTAGACATGGTCATTGTAATTGTACAAAAATGTAAAATAACCTTATTAAATGTATATCCAAACACCAATTTGTAAAGCAGGACTTTCCAAATAATGGACACAAACAAAGAAAAATTATGTATTTTCATTATTTATTCAAAAAAAGTGGTTTCTCCCACAAAAACTGAAAATATGACTTGTGCAAAAGTATGTGAACCCTTTTGGTTAATAGCGTGTGGCACCTCCTTTTGCAGCCATTACTGCAATCAAACGTTTTCTATAGCCACTGACCAGTCTCTCGCATCTGCCCACTCTTCCTTGCAGAACTCAGCCAGTTGAGAAAGGTTGGAGGGACATCTGGCATGTATCCCCCGCTTCAGGTCTAGCCACAACATTTCAATTGGATTGAGGTCCGGACTTTGACTTGGCCAATCCAGAGTACGAATCCTCTTTTTTCTGAACCATTCCTTGGTAGATTTGCTGGTATGTTTTGGGTCGTTGTCTTGTTGAAAAACCCATTTACGGCCCAGTTTCAACTTCCTGACTGATGGCTGGAGATTCTTATCAAGAATTTGCTGATACACTTCAGAATTCATGTTTCCCTGGATGATATGGAGTTGTCCAGGTCCAGAAGCAGAGAAGCAGCCCCATACCTTAACATTTCCACCACCATGCTTCACTGTTGGGATGAGGTTCTTTTCTTCATGTGCTGTGTTGGTTTTTCTCCAAACAAAGCGCTTACGATTATGACCAAATAATTCTATTTTGGACTCATCTGTCCAGAGAATGGACTTCCAGAAGGCCTCTGGTTTGTCCAAGTTCTCTCTGGCAAAGTTTAAACGGGCAGCTTTGTTCTTTTTGGAGAGCAGAGGCTTCCTTCTAGCAACCCTCCCATGAATGTCGTGTTGGTTCAATTTTCGTCTAATTGTAGATGCATGTACATTTACACCTGACGCTGCCAGAGAGCTCTGCAACTCTTTAGAGGTGATGTGTGGGTTGTCCTTTACCTGATTTATTATTCTACGGGTGCTTCTTGATGTTAGTTTTAATGGCCGTCCACTTCTAGGCAAAGATGCGGTCATCTTGGATGCCCTCCATTTGTAAATTATTTGCCTCACCGTGGATGGATGGAGCTGGAATCGTTTGGAGATTGTCTTGTAGCCTTCTCTAGACTGATGGGCTGTCAGTACCATTTTCTTGATTTCCTCGGGTATCTCCTTTCCTCTTGGCATGGTTGATTCGTATGGGTACACCCTGGCACTGCAGTCGTTTGGTTGTTTTTCTCTCTCTTTTAATCTGTGTTGTCCAACCCTTTTCCTAATGATGTCTCATTTGATTGGTTTTCTTAATTGACTAATTAAGCACCCAAAAGTGTTTCACCTGAATCTGTTACCTCCTTGACTTTACCAATACAGCTGGGGGTTCACTTACTTTTGCACATCCACTAATTCCATGTTTCATGTATTTTTTTGGCTACTCACACAATTCCCTCTAAAAAAGTACATGGAACTGTTAAACATAAACCTGACATTTCATATATGTAAAACTTGTGATGATAAAATAGGAAAATCATGGTAAAACAACAGAAAACTCTTAACTGTTCAAGGGGTTCACATACTTTCGAGCAGCACTGTATATACATATACTGCTTTTTGTAATGTTCCCCAAACCACACCCCCACAAGTATATTTTAGATCTGTGGGAAACACTGGAGAGAGAGAGAGAGAGAGAGAGAGAGAGAGAGAGAGAGAGAGAGAGAGAGAGAGAGAGAGAGAGAGAGAGAGAGAGAGAGAGAGAGAGAGAGAGAGAGCAAGATGTGAATTTTGTATTACATCAGAACCATCAACATCTTCACAATACAGACTACATCCACATCGCTGTTGTTTTATAAAAATAGATAGAAAACTATGAACCAGGATCATCACTGACGTACTCAAATGACCACCAGAACTGCAAAACTGACACAAATGTTGTTCATCCAATTCCACAGAGTAAAGTATATTTAGAATGATGCCATGACGGCAAACAACATGTCTGTCACTGTCCCTGAGGGGTGAGCCTGAGACACAGGAGAGAGGACCCCATTTGGGTGTGTGTGTGTGTACATTGTTTGTCCTCAGAGAAAAGCAGTTTAACTGTCTCTGAGGACAAACATTGTGTATGCGCGCGCACACACACACACACACACACACACACACACACACACACACACACACACACACACACACACACACACACACACACACACACACACACACACACACACACACACACACACACACACACACACACACACACACACACACACACACACACACACACACACACACACACACACACACCTGAGCCATTACACTGTTGCGTAACAGCATGTAGTTGCCTTTATGGTCTCCTCCAGGTCTACATTCCTGGGAGAAGAGAGGGAGTGGCAGCAGAGTGGTGTAAAGGAACAACCTCTACACCACAAAACTGGCCGCTCCACCACAGACCAGCAGGGCCGACCCACTTCTCCCTCCCCACACACACACACACGCACACACTCACAGAGTGGATCTACGTGTGTGTGTGTGTGTGTGTACAAATCTATAGATGTATATATATCTATATATAGATATATATACATCAAAACAATATTATATATATATATTTATATATAAATAAATGTATGGCCTTGCCAAATGAGGACCACGATGTTGATGTGATGGCCATTCATAAAAAGCAGGAGCGCTGAAGGCTCCATGCTGGAGGAGACACTGAGCAGCAGCCCTGCGACCCCACCAGAGTTTACACTCCACTCATAATGACACGGACAGAGACACACGTGCAGCCGATCAAATGGACTCTGGACAGACAGAAAGCAGAAATTAGACTTGGAAAAACGGAGAGCTACAGTATGAGAGAGATCCATGCAGCTATAACTCAGCCATTATTTATTTTACACTTGTGTACAGCAGTGGTTCCAACTGGTCCATCCTCAGGACCCAATGTGTGTCATTAGTCATAAGTCACTAGATGTATTTACCCATACTCCAGTGATCAACAAGGCCTTTGTGTTCTGTTAAAAATAAAAACATGTGGTGAAACACAAAGCGTTGGGGCTAAAGTCAATGAAATAGTAAGACATTGAAACACACATAGCTGATTCATGGGCTGGGGTGTGTGTGTGTGTACATATTAAAACAAAACAAAGGGGAAAGTCAATTTTCTTCTTCTAATTTCTCCTCTAGGAACCAGCCATGTCCAAGTTTGCGAGAGTGAGAGAGTGAGATTGGGGGTGAGAGAGAGGCCGACCTGCCGACAGGTTATGTAACGGCAGACACATGTTGGCCAGGCTTTCCATAATATGAATATGCTCATTTACAGATGTAGAACTTATTGCCCAGCTACGCTAACAATGCCAATGAACCATATATCATGAAGATATGTCAGAAAGGTATTCATCAGGCAAGTCACAGGGTTGGATAAAGGATCAGTACGGACAAAAGAGAAGAAAACGATGAAGAACAGATGGAGAAGGTGAAGAGAGATGAAGATAAGAGACCAACCAACACTCGGAGGCGAGATGCGTACGAGGAGAATAAACAACAAAACAAACCATCAAGACTGGCAAGATTTAATTGACTCAATGACCCATTTTGGACCAAATATATTAATATTGCGACGATATTGTAGGGTTGACCTACCTGTGTGTTCACAACATATTTATACAATGAGATGTTTTGACAAATTATCATCAGTAATGTGAATATAATGACTAAGTGGGTAAAGGCAAATCATAGAACAGCAACATGACCTCACATGACCACACTGTAACGCAGCCTTTAAGACCAGGGAACACTTCAGGCCGTAGACCTGAAAAATCCAACACCATATAACCATATCTAGTCTCACATCATAGTATCCATATTAGATTGATATATGGCTCAGCCTTAGACCATAAAAGGTTCACGGGTCCACTGTTTCTGCTAACGTGGAGTACAGCAGGACAGATGGCAGAGCAACAGAACGGCCCTAGATCTCAGATAGGTGACCTAGGCCTATATGACATGAAGCAGAGAGTGTGAGAAAGAAACGAAGGAAAGACACACACACACACACACACACACACACACACACACACACACACACACACACACACACACACACACACACACACACACACACACACACACACACACACACACACACACACACACACACACACACACACACACACACACACACACACACACACACACACGGCATCTGTGTGTGTGTGTTTGTGTGCACGCTACTAGAAGAAGTGATACATATCAGCTTATACCCGTCACACAACCTGACAGCCAATAATGACCCAGCAGGAAGCAGGAAGTAGATCACAATGGGTCAGTGGCTGATTATACGTCAGAACAGAACACATCTCATAAGGAGCAGGAAACAGAACCCAGGGAGATTGTTTACTGTGCTTACTACTACCACCATGAATGATAATGATAATATTGATAGTAATTATCCAGAGAGATCCAATCATGTATCTCATGGAACAGTTTTCCAACTTGTTTTTAGTTTAGTTTGGACAAAAAAAAATCACCTATTCACCAAAAGATATCTGACGAATGGATGAATCTTTCCTCTTAGAACATTTGTAAACAATAGGATTGGGGGGGGGTGGTGACAACCAAAAATGAGGACCAACCTCTCTTGTTTTCGTCATCAAAGTTGCGTTTGATCACATTGAACCCACCATGCATGCCAGTGTCCGAGCACCATTTTGAAACCTCACACGGTCTTGATTGGATTTGAATAGTCAAAAAATGACATCCTATGTCTTTTCCTAAATACTTTTCCTTGACCTTGATGGTAAGGAAATTAACAAGGATTTAGGAAAAGACGACTGCGGTCTGGAAAGTAAAACTAGGATGTTGGTCGACTAAAATATGAATCCACAGTATGTCCTTTCCTTAGGTGACGGATGCTCCAGTGTACCCTATGCTAAAGGAGATAAGAAAGGAACAATTAAAGCCCCTTTGCGTGGAATTTGGACAATTCCACCAGGTCTTATCAAGGCTGCCACTTCACGCTACACGGATCGTTCACTCAGTTAGGAATCTTCCCCAGCAAGAAACACTACTGGAGCAACAGGTTGTGGAGATACCCACCTGTTTGTCATTTTTGCTTCACACTGATTGATTCTATTGATTAAATAATCAATAGAAAAACAAATATTAGTGGCAAAAACCTGAAAAATAGGCCTAGTGAGGTTAACTAACTAAGTCAAGACTCCAAACTGATTATTATACTCCTTACTAACTAGATGTCAAGACTTATCCAACTAGAAGTCAAGCCTTATCCAACTAAAAGTCAATATTCTTCACTAACTACAAGTCAATCCTCTTAACTAACTACAAATCAAGACTCCTAACTACAAGTCAAGACTCTTAACGTACTACAAGTCAAGACTTTCAACCAACAAACCCCCTGAGAGCTAGATACTGTGCATGCCAACAGCCTAGAGCCAGAACGATCCTGTTTGCAAGCTATGCAAAGCGTAAACTAACATGGTCGACAAGACGCAAGATAAACTCCTTGAGCTTCAGCGCTTCGGGCAATGACAGAACCTCCTGTGATGTCATCATAAAGTGACAACACGTCAGAAAGACTACAATTCTGACAATATGTTGGTGGAGTTGTACTAATAGTGCATACCTCATCAAAGTAATATCATATGAAATATCATATGAAAAGATATGAATGGAACAGGAGAATGATTTTTTCATTTGGATTTAAGTTCCACAGTCAATTTTCAAAGCTACAATTTAAAGTCAAAGCTACCAATTTATTTGGAGCACTCGTGTAACTTTTATCCTGCTTATTGCAATATATTTTGGATGTACCTGGTGATTTTTATTTCATAGAAATTGTTCAAAAATGAATTATAGTAGTTTATAGGCTATAGTAGGCTATAGTAAGCCTCTAGTAATGTTTACTGAGAAAAGGGACTGCAACAGAAAACATAAGAGAACAGAGAAGGAAACAAGACAACAGCAACAGAACAACAAAAAGACATCACTAGGTTACAACTCACTAAAACCCTACCGAGGAGGAGATAAGATGAGAGTCAATGCTGTTGTTGGCAGAGGACCTGATCTGGACCACGGCCTGTGAAGCAAAGCTGAACCTGGCTTCTCCAGCTTCTCCAGGGCTCCATAGACCAGACTGGGAGGGGGGGGTCTATGGCGATGGTGTTTCATTACATGCTTTATCTCAGAGAAACGTGCGGTTGGTCTGTAATGGCGTCACAGTCCCCCAAAGGCCCTGCACAATTTAGTCACACAGCGAGACATCGAGTCCTGCCGCAAACATGCTTGCTCGCTTTGCAAGTGTGCGCGACACACACATGCATTTTTGTATAGGCCATGTGTGAATGTGTGTGTGTGTTGTGCATTGTTTATCCAAGTGTGTGGGCGTGTAAAAATAAACATTCCATAACAAATATATATATTTTAGGCAAATCTTTCTATTTCTAAGAAGCAAATGTGCATGTAATAGCCATTTTAGTGATTTAATGCAGCAGGATGTAAACCTAGATAATTAGCACACACACAGACACACAGACACACAGACAGACACAGACAGACACAGACACAGACACAGAACGCCGTTCTAATGTTCTAAGCAGATCGATGACAGGAGACACCTCAGATGGCGAAGAGAACAATATTCACACCTCCCATCTGCCCATAAGTCACACCGCCTCGGCCAATCAGACGCTGGCCCGGGCGCTGGATGTGACTCATCAAGTGAGGGCTGTATTGTGACAGGGAACAGAGCATCTCATGTTCTGCAGAACCATCTACACAGAACACACATCTTCTCTCTCCTACTGCTATCTTCCTCCGCAGAATCTTCTGTGATCGTATGACGAACGGAGGAACACACAAGAGCCAAAAATACACAGCAACAAAAAAGTAGAAGAGACTTGAGCTCGTCGAGGGTGGTAATAATATATTGACTTAATGTATGTTACATTGCGGTAGTTTCTGGTGATCGCTGTTTGTGGATCTAACTCAAATGTTGTCGATTATTATGCTTAATTTATCCAAACTAAACTTGAGTCCCCTTGATCCGGATTCGGATCTGCACCAAAATCAGCTACTAGTAATCAAACCAGTAAGTTTTGCCTAATTCCCTACAGAACTTTTTGCTTTATCTTGCAAACAGACAAACAGGGGCGAAAACATAACCTTCGTCCCTTATGGTAGAGATAACGATTGCAGAGGTGGATCCGGCACATGGAGTAAAAGCCATCTCCAGCACCTTGAGAGACAACCACCTGGATTTTGCTCAGACACAAAATCAAGAAGTGCAACTAATGAGTTAAATCAACTGTCTCTGCAGGGGGAGAAAACACTTTAAAACAACTTTTGCTTTCTAGAGGTATGAGGTTATTTTTTTACCAACACCATTTTCCATCCATGTTTACCTCCACCATAGAAGATGGGAGGAGGATATGTTTTCACACCTGTTTGTCTGACTGGTGTGGCAGAGGTATGCGCTCTACTAAAAGCTAAAATCCTCACATCATGACAGAACACAACATCTGAATCATCTGAAGGACAAAAGGGACACTTCAGGGTGAAGTCCTCAGTTTTAGTCTGGTTCTCCTGTTGGGTTCAGGGACAGAGGCTCCTGATTGGTCAGCACAGCACTCAGGAGGGTGAACATTTACTCTAATCCTCCATTTGTCCTATCCAACTGCCAGGGATCTTTCGCAAAAAAAAGTCGTTTATATTTTTAGGAAGGGCTTTTTATTCTCAAAAAACACATTAATGAATTATTGTTCACGTTCCTCTTTCTTCCTCTCCAAAACCATCGGTTCAGTTCAGGAAGACAGGGTATTAGTTCAGCTTTCAGTCATTCATTATTCATGTATTCAGAAACACTTTCTCGTCATCTACTTGCAAATGGACAATAATCTTGGTCGGGGATTAGTGGGAATTATCAAAACTGTTAGTCCATTTTTCTGTTAGGAGAACGACTAGAAAGGGGGTAGGCCGCATGATCTTCAGCTCTCAGTGGCGGTAGATTGTGATACAAGCTCACTGAATAGGTTTTCCTCAGCGCTACAGTTTTTTTTTTAATCACACATAGCTTCCCTTTGCCTGCTTACAAGGTGAACAAAGCCCTTTATCTTAAAAATCATTAATTGTAAATGAAACTACCCTGGCAGCACATTATTATTTGATGATGCAGGGTAGTTTATTAGCTTCTTGTTCTGTTCCGTTAGTAACCTATGAACACAAAATATAACTCATCGGGTGGAGGTTAACCACATTGCCGATTGGTCAAATGATATCCATTGATCCATTGTCGTTAATCATTACCTCCAGGTACAACCTTGAAGTGCTGCATTGTTACTCACGTACATTCTTGTAACTGCACAGGTGTCCAGCTAAGGCGCAGCGCTAACGATGTGGCCTCAAAATTCCTAGCACAGAAAAAGCTCTACAGTATTGTGTATTCTGACACAATACAACACACAGTTAATGTCCTTCTTTGTTTAGAGTCGTGCCTGTTTTAAATGTTACCATTTGAAAAACCTCTCAGAGCATTTGCTTCTGGAAGCGCCCTGAAATGACCCTTAGAGTTTGCAACTGTGGCCACACCAATTATTTTGAGTTCCCTTCCATTTAGATAATGCCATTTTTAAAAACAAAACTCTGGGCAATTACAGGGAGATTACAGGGTCATGGGTAGTCTGGGACCTTTGGCACCAGGCGACATGATGGAGCTATCATACACTTCTAATGCAATCAAACAGTAATGTTCATCCCCGTCTAATCCTGGGTAATGTCTGTGGGTCGCCTCCCGGTGGATTAGACAAGCCCACTTTGGGTTAAAAGCATCCAGATCCTCAAAAGTGTCTCTCTTTCTGAAAGGGGATCTGCGGACCGAAGAGCTGATCTTTTTATGTGTCCATTTGCACTGTTTTGAGTCTGAGTTTTGATTTAATTTGTGTTGCTCTGAATGGAAGAGCTTATCAATATCTCAAAGAATAACAGGTTGTGTTTCAAGTTCATTTTTAATGATGATTAGATCATAATGTATACACATGCGTAAGCGCACACGCACACCCCCACCCACCACACACTTATATGAGGTGAGATGTTATATCAGATATCATATCTGTCTTGACTTGGCTTGGCAGTCGAGGTATGATTTATATGAGTTTTAATTTTGGCTTCGGATGACATTTCTACACAGGTCATCTCGTAGTGTCTGTCTTCTTGAAAACATTCTTTCTGTTGCACTACTGTCGGTTGAATAACCGACTAGTGTGTAGCCACACGATATAGGATGGCAGAGGGCTTACACTTCTTCATTTGTTGGACAACATTCTTTGTTTTGCCACGTATTGTGTAGCAATCCTCGCGGTGCACTCTTTCACACCGTTAAGTGAGAAAGCCGTTGAGAAAAAAAGAAAAGCCGTTGAGAAAAATATAAATAAACGATTTTTAAATGGAGACAAACTATTGAAAGTAATTATTTAAAACCAAAACCAAAACTACAGCTGATACAGAAGATGTACAGTTGGCTGCAACCTAGAAACTGCCAAGTTGTGGCAGTAATTCCAGGTTGTCCCCTCGGAGCATTTACATTCTGTGATTTACACACACTACACACACACACACACTACACACACACACACACACCACGCCGTCAGCGCGGAAGAGAGAGAGAGAGGGAGAGATAAACAAGCTTAGCGGGAGAGAAACGGAGTGAGGCAGATTAATAGACAAGAGACGGGGTCAGGGAGGGAGAGAGAAGGAGAGAGAGAGCAAAATAAAAGAGAGAGAGAGAGAGAGAGAATGATAATGAGAGACTAGCAGGTGCAAATGACGAGTTTAACAGCCATTCGTTTGGTAGAGAAAACAATGCCCCCCCCCCCCACACACACACACACACACACGACTTCGCGCTATGTCGTCGACTCTGCGGTAATTAATGGAGCTATAGGAGGAGGGGGCAGCTAAGATTTGGTGACACTGATTTGGTTTTCTGGGAACAGGGTGTGAAGCCAGCAGCGGGCCCACTGCTATAAGGGCTGCTGTCGAGGAGACTACACAGCCCTAGCTTGACTACAGAGCCCTAGCTTAGCCTTCACAGCATATAAAATATCCCCAATATACAGCTATTACCCCCCCCCCCCCCCCACACACACACATTGGTCTGTATGTGGTGAATTCATTAATTACACAATCTTTATACATGGCTACATTTGTGATGTTATGATAAAATGTGTTAAGTGATAATGCTTGATTGAGAAACAGCGCAGGGACCCTCTATATATTTTTTAATAAAATGCTGTTGTATTTTATCCCAGGCCTATAGGCCTTATATTTGTAATGCCTTATTAACTTCTTAATATATAAGCTTTGATGCTTAGTTATATGCTTAGTTATAAGCCATGTCGACGTTATTAAAATCAATGCATCAGTCTCAATGTTTTACATTGAGCCTGATGGCTGACCCTGGTGTGTGGCAGGGTAAAAGTGATTCATTAAATTGGGTCTATCTTTGTCGATGACCAGGACGCTCCCTGTGGAGCAAACACTGACTAAGAGGTGGAGTTTTGGTGAAATGTGGGAGTAAAGTGGTGGCATGCGGTTTCTGCAATAATCATGTTTGCAAACCCCCTGCAGTACCTCCGCAGACCCCCTGGGGGGGTCCCCCGGACCAACTGCCCTTGAGGACAAATAAAGTACTTACTATATATATATATATATATATATATATATATAAAAATTCTGTTCATTTCATGTATGTTTTGGCAAATAGAGGGGGGCAGTTGCTCAGTCAGCTGGGACACCAGACGCCTACCCTGCTCCCCGGGCAGCTGTATATGCAATAGCTGCCCACGGCTCCTAATACTAGGATGGGTTAAATGCAGAGAAACACATGTGTATGCTTAGAAATAATCCATTAAGATGTATTATTTATTCACACTATACAGTGTATTTTGAGCTGCATGTCATTAAGTGGCATCTTGCTCAGGGGACGCCTAAAAGGTAGACTACACACACTGGCGGGGTTTGAAACCAGATCCTTCCACCGGGGAGCCCTGCCTTTTACAGCACTACATTACCTTGGGAAAGGGTTGAGCGGGCTGTGCAATTGAGTGGACAATAAGATCACTTAAAACATGGGTTTATCCTACGGAAGTCTGTACGTTTGTATGTAGTACAGCGGCTATTCCCGAGGTGGGGTATGTGTACCACCAGGGGTATGCACAGTTATGACAGGGGAACGCCAACAAAAAACACACTTTTTAAAAAACACACACATAACAGAATACGACATTATATCATGACTTATTACTTAAAACACTTTTTAAGGGGGTACGCAGCAGGAGAGTCAATGTTTGAGGGATACAAGACATTAAAACGTTTGGGAACCACTGTAGTAGAGCAATGTCATCCTCTGTTTTGATTTGGAGTATAGTATAGACACGTCGCTCATGTTGAACCCATGAAACTGTTCTACATACAGTATACAGATAGATATCTATATCTGTGGTAGTGGTTATTCTGGGATGGGCTTCGCTGGAGCTGCAGGGCCAGCCCAAGAACTGTTGGCTAGGCTGTCGTCAGCGTAGCCAAAGCATCCCCCGTGTGGATGGGCGAGAGAGACCGATATAGAGGGAGAGAGAGAGAGAGACACTGGTAACGAGACAGAGAGAGAAAAGATAGAGAAAAAAGGTCCAAAAGAGAGACAGACAGACAGCAAGAGAGAGAGAGAAAAGAGAGAGGGCGAGAGAGACAGAGACAGAAAGAGATAGTCACTGAGAGAGGTATTCAACAGTAGTCCAAAAGGGAGAGAGCAGGCCACATTGCTGCTTCTTGTTAATATTTATATGAATTCATGTATTTCATTTTCCATGTTGAAGGACAGATGTAATTGGTTCTGACCCTCACGCCACCTTACTTGTGTTGTGCCATCACATGGTCGCGTTTTGGATTCATTTAAAAATGAGGGATTTGTAATTTGAGATTTAATTTGCAGACCATTATTACACACACAACAATACACACACATCGTCATCAAACGTTCACAGTTCCCGAGGTGTTCACACGCATGTCCATTGTGCTGCGTTGTGCTGGCATGAGGAGCGTTGAGGCTGAAGCTAATGTCCCTCCAGACAGAGCCGCTCCACACCGGTTTGAAACCCACTGAGGGAACACAACACGCCACCTAACACAAATACAATTGATGACCAACTTCTTGAGTCCATAGGGATTTTGCCTTCAAACGTCTTGATGGTGATCATGCTAAAGTCGATACGATACTACTATCGCAGACCTTAAAGACATATATTGAGGCATGTGCTGGACGCCACCCACTGTGTTTAAACACCACTGTGTTGACTGGCCTTCTAAGGAGTGTCGTCGTTTTGAGACCAGCACCAGAAACCATCCATATTTTGTACACATTGAGGGCGGGACTCGAATGACCTCCTGCGACTAAACTATGGTCAAACAAAGCCATTACTATTCGATCCTTAATAGCTGGTTAATGAACTGTTATTAAGCAGTGAGGGCCGTCCGTGGAGCGCATACCTTCACCACGCCAAAAAGTCCCATGGATCCTGATCTGAGCCAACATCTAATCGACCCATAAGAAATCGAGTCACCCATTTTTACTTATTTTGAGTTACTTTTCATCTAAAGAGGCAAACAGGGGCGAAAACATTACCTCCTATAACTCTTTAACGGAATACAATATAATAGTACAACCAGGACCTCGCAAAATACATAATATGAAGATGAACTAGACACAGAGACCCTAACAACAAAACAAAGAAAGAATGTATTGGCTTTGTATTACCGAACAAACAGGGGACTTCAACCTTTTTCAGCCCAGGGATGGTAGATTAAAATAAAAATGATTCAAGACCTGGACCTCCGTTTCACCTCATTTTGGGTGAACCGTGGGAGTCAGGTGAAAGCAAGAATTGGTTTCTGCATTAATCATATATGCGGACCCCCTGCAGTACCTTCGCATACTCCCTTCCATGGTGGTTGCCTTGTTGTTCAGCGTTGACAGCGCTCTGCTATTTAGTTAAATGAGTTATGTACGAGGCAGGAGGGTTGCCTGTGTGCCTGTGCTGCTGCCAACTATGGTCAGCAGAGCCAGCTTATTGGCCTGATGGTTTCCATCAAGGAAGTAGAAGCACTCTGGAGACTATGGTGCATCCGGGGTTCATATCTGGCCAGACGTTATTTCCTCCGCCAGCCCGCACCACATCCTTTTCAAGCCAACAGCAAGAAGTGCCTAAGAAGTGCCTCATGTTGTCTACGGGGAGTGGTGTACAATTACAGGAGAGCGCTAATCATCAGCAAATGATTTGGACGGGAAATCAATGGACACCAATAAAATCAATCACACAATTAGGAACGTTTCACACAGGTCTGTGATTCACATGTGGGGCAGAATTAACTTGTTTCACTCCCTCTTATCCCGGAGAAGCAGAGACTCGGAGAGTACTGTATCATCCATCAGCCACTTTAATGTTCTTTGAATTGTGTATTGTTATAGTATAGTGTTGTTTATAGTATATAGTAGGTAGTATATAGTGTTGTTTATAGTACAGTATTGTTTAGTATAGTATAGTATTGCATCGTTTATCGTATTGATGTTCATTGGAATTCGTACTGTGGGAGGTAATGGGGAGAAAGCATTCAAATGTACTTGAACGGCGAGTGCTCTGTTCCTGGCGTTAGGAACAGAGCAGATATGTTACTTGGAGGGTTTTTACTCAAAGGATTTCACAATACTAGGGCAGGAGAAAAACGAAGAGGCTGTTTCTTGAGTTTCAGCCCTCATGAACTATAATTAGACACATTTCTGGCCAAATATAATAGTTACAGCATGCGTAAAGAGCTCATCATTATGTCGATCGATGTGCTTTTCTCTGACAATTGCTCTTAAAGTGCTGTGGGTGAGAAATTATATCTTCACATTTCCCTTCACTCGCCAGAAATTGGGACATTTCTACTGGCATACGAGGCCATCTTAAAGTAGCAGTGGGCGGACTGAAGAGATGACATTACCCCACAGTATATCTTGTGCCACATGACAGACACGCATGCACACGCATACACACGCACACCACTAGATACACACCAGTAGACACACCTCCACACACACACACACACACACACACACACACACACACACACACACACACACACACACACACACACACACACACACACACACACACACACACACACACACACACACACACACACACACACACACACACACACACACACACACACCAATGGCCAAACAGTCGGTGAGCACAATATGGACGATGTGCGAATGGTTAACTGTGTGACTTCACTTTTGGACTGATCAGAAGGAGAGATCTCAAAGTGGAGCTGCTGCTGGAGTCACGCTGCTCAGCATGAAGGCAGATGCATTCTTCCACCATCTGTTTTCACTCTCAACCAGCCTGTATGGCATTACTCAGATCACTTTGCAAGTAAAGAAGGGGTGGAGCAACAGCGGTCACATCTTCACTCGACGTGAAGGTGAGTCTGGTCGTCCATTACGGCTCAAGAAGTGTGTCTCCTCCATTGAAAGAGGAGCAACATTCCCTGTATGCAACCTTCAGCCATCCGCCTCATCTGAGAAGAGAGCGAGGTGACCTTAAACAGAGAGAGAGAGAGAGAGAGAGAGAGAGAGAGAGAGAGAGAGAGAGAGAGAGAGAGAGAGAGAGAGAGAGAGAGAGAGAGAGAGAGAGAGAGAGAGAGAGAGAGAGAGAGAGAGAGAGAGAGAGAGAGAGAGAGAGAGAGAGAGCGAGCGAGCGAGCGAGCGAGCTAGCTGCTCTACCTAAGAGACATGGAGTTGTTCCATTGGGGTGGGGGGGGGGGGGAGCGCAGCCGCTATTCACGTCACACTAAGTTTGTGGGATGAGTATTTGTAAAGGGAGAGGTATAGACAGGGGGTTGGTGGGGACAAAGTGATCAGGCAAAGCAGGACAGTGCATGGTGTGCAGACTGACTGCTTTTGCTCTAATTTGTCTCATTTCGATTTATTATTTTCTTAATTTTTTGACATCTGGCCCAAAACCGCAGAAGAAATGTTAAGCCAGAGAGAGACAGAAAAAGAGAGAGAGAGGCAGACGGATTACAGAAACATGAGATAAAACCACACAAACAGGTGATGCGTCCATTTACTGAAAAATAACAAAAGCCAGAGCTGCCATTAGTTTGTTAACCCCATTTCCAGATCACGACCACAACCATGAGTTGACTTAAAGCTGGAATAATGGATGTGAATTTAAATGGATTTTTAAAGGATCATCTTTTTAAAACAGAATTCCCTGGTGCTGTTTGTACCACAGTAGCGTGATGCGACACTAAGTAGGGGCATTTGTGTGTGTGTGAGAAAGGGGAGTGAATGCATCACTATAGAGGTCTTTATTTAGATGTGACGGCTCTGTCTGATTGAGGATTTACATCTGTTATTCACACACTCAAAAAACACCCCTCATAAATAAATCACTAAATAGCAGAATAAACCAGAGCGCCCTCAGTAGTGTGCATACCTCCGCCACACCAAACGCTTCCTGGACCCGGATCTGGATTTGGATCTGCGCCAAAATTGATATAACTGGTCCTTAAGTAATCTAACCACAACGTTTTGTCCAATTCTGTACATAATATTTTGGTTTATTTTGAGAGACAAACATGGGCGAAAACATTAAAACATTGTGTTCATGTACTTATTTTTCATAGAATTAAATTCATTCCAAATTCCTCTGAAACATTATGAACACTATGTGATACGCCGAGGCTCATCGCTGCATCACCGTCGTGGTTATGAAACCTGGTGATTTTAATCAGGACTGGAGCACAGACAAGCCGGCATCAGTCAACAGCCAATGGCACTACAGTGTAAAAGTCCATGTCATATATGAAGTATATCTTCATAAATCAACAGGCCACAAAGAGGTCTCATGAGCAGGTTGGTATAGCCACCCTATAACAAGCATATCAACTCTTGTTTAAACATCATAAATGCTACGCCGCGTTCACAGGGAAGCTTGAATAGAGATTGTAAATTCACAGGCATTGCAGTGCATTATCATCATCATGATCATCATCATCCCAGTTTGACTGGCACGATGAAATAATAGCCACCATTTTCATATTTTATGATGTTCCTCTGAAACGTTAGCAACAGATGCCATTAACTTAAATGCAAAAGATGGAAAATGCTTTAGTGCTCTCAAGGAGTATTAGGGTTAAGCCTGTGGAAGCTAGAAAGGATGAAAACTATAGGCTACATTTACGACTTATTGTACTCACAGGACATACAGTATTACACAGTAATACAAAGTATTAGTAACAGTATTGCTAGACACTAAATCATATACACTCATTTGGGCATGTGTCTGCCTCTGTCAGTCTCTCTCTGTCCGTCTCTCTCTGTCCGTCTCTCTCTGTCCGTCTCTCTCTGTCAGTCTCTCTTTGTCCGTCACTCTCTGTGTCTGTGTCTGTCTCTGTGTCTGTATCCGTCTGCCATCCAGGCGCCTGCAACAGCACAAGGAAGAGAACAGACAGGCATGACATCAGCAGGCATGACATCAAGGCATGACATCAGCTTCCTTCCGTTGTATTAACTGACAAGCAGCATGTTCCCCGGGCAAAGCAAAAGCAAAGATGAGTTATGTATGAACGCATCTTCCCACCCCCTCCATCCAGCCCCTGTGGAGCCCCCCTGAGATCAACACCAACCCCAGAGACCCACCCAGAATGTCACCCATCCCGTATGGGGCTGACGTGAGGGGGAACCGGGTGCAGCAGCAGCGGCTCCCGCTATATACTTGCTTTTCCCTGTTCGGGATCAATAAAGCATTATGCTGAGCTATCCCATTAACCAATGTGATATGATTACTTTAAGATTATTATTATTACACATATGTGACCCGCGTTGTGCCGCCTTTTCACATATTTCTCGCCATGGGTCTCTCTCTGGGGTGGCCATTTAAGAGAAATAGTCACTTCATGTTTGTTGTTAAAGAAAACCCTGCCTCATAAGCGCACATAGGCAAACATAAACACTGGGGGACAGGCGTTTGCAGACTGAACACGATGAAGTGTTCTCCCAAATGCATTATGGGTAATCACAAAATGAATAATTCAGAATACCAGGAAGTCTTAATGCTGCATAATCGACTCCCGGAGAGATGTGGAGATGGTGCCTCTGGGTGGGGTACATTACAGCCATCCGCTGACAGAGATTTGGACGATACTACAACCATTTACTTCCACTAGACTGGCTGATCGCTGGAGGAAGGAGTAAAAGGAATTGTACCCCAAGTTATGCTGCACTGATTTTACAATGTCATTTAGCAGACACTTTGGTCCAAAGGGACTTACAAAAAGGTCATTCAACATAGGTAGGCAAGAGAACTACTAGTCATCATAAGTCATAAGTGTATTTCCTTCCTACCAAGCCTCCAAAAGCAGAAGCAGTGCTAATGTAATAGTACAACAAGTGCAATAACTTGGCTCTCAAAAAGTACAAAAATAGTCTATCTAGTTAGCCAACTTATTGTATTTTTGATATCAATAATAATAATAATGCTTCGAATGAATAAAGATTCCAATTGACAGTGAATGATGAAGTTAGTAAAAGGCAGCCTGTCAGTGGATATGATCAACAACGCTTCCAGGCTTAACGTAAATACAGGTCATATGGACCACTTCCACAACCCCCATCGCATGTGGACTTGCACTTGGCCTGCCTACACACCAAATAAACACACACACACAAACACACACACACACAGCTTTAATACATTGTGTATGCAACTACCTTTTTACAGCACCGCTGGTAAATGCATGCCACACCCACACCATTAATCATCTTTGATCCGTAAAGAATGACAGACCAGAAGCCCTAATCCCCCTGTTCAGAGTTCTGTTAATGGACGGATTAGTTCCAGAGGCAGCGTAGTTACAGCCTCTCTACTCAGACCTACTCACTCACACACTCTGGTGCTGCTTGCCAGGGCTCACTTTGAGAGCATCTCTCACACTCAAGTGTCTTTTTTTTTTGTTCAAAGATAAACAGACATGATGACTTGCCTCGGGAAAACAAAGCAGTGGCATTTTAAGGCTACAAATCCCAAACAACGGGATGTTTGAATTGCCACTTTTACTTTGAGATGTTTAATTGGTAATCGCTTCCTGCCGCCAATGCTGAGAATGTAATCTCGCCGCGTGAGTGATGCCTCGTAGTGCGGAACGGAGGGGCAAGACCTGGCGAGGCCGCAAGGGAAATGAAAACCACAAAGTACCGCTAACTACCTCCGTAGTACACCGACTCACATACACGTCTTCCCGAGAGATGTGGGTGTATGGCTTTAGAGGACACTGCACTGTTGATTTACAATCTCTATCTAGTGTAATCCCAAAACCCAGACCTCTGGGGGAAAGATGCTCTAAGTCTGCAAGCCCGAAGGAGACATCGAAGAGAGGGTAAATTATAAATCTACCAAATTTCTAGAGACTGAAACAACCATGTGCAGTGTGTATGTGGTTGGTGGCTGGTTGAAGCAGCCTCACCCGGCCCGAGTCAAACTGATTAGAGTCTGGTTGAAGCAGCCTCACCCGGCCCAAGTCAAACTGATTAGAGTCTGGCTGAAGCAGACTCACTTGGCTCGAATCAGACTGATTAGAGTCTGGGACTGCTGGGTGAGGCTGGGTCCTTGGTAATCAAGGAACACAGGTCAAACCAGCCATCACCACATGCACTTGGGAGGGGGCACTAGCATGTACCATCAGCTCTGTTGCAACATCTCAAACCTCAGGTTTTGAGATATCGTCAGGAGGACCAAGAACCAATTTGTTATTGGCATGTGGCAGCGACGTCAGTTACAAACTGAAAATGCCATATTTTAGACCGTCCCTCCCTGCCCCAATCCAGGGAATACCTGTCTCAGATTCACATGATGATGATACTACACGCCAGGCTAGTTGTTCACTGGGAACTCTCTCCATAGTATGCACGCTTCCAGATGACCCAAAATCCAATGTGCAAGACTATCATAGAGTTACAGTACGCTGATCCTGACGTGCTCTCGTGTTACCAGACACTATCAATCACAAGTCACTCTCACCATCGTCTGTTCATCATAGGATAGGACCGTTCCATATAAATTACTCTTCTTCTTCTTCTTATGCCAATAAAATATTTAACTGAAAACTGTTGCACTCAACTGATAAACAACCAGTGAAAATGGTATGGTTATTATAATGGTGCACTCAAGAGCTTAAAAACGAGCAGCCGTCGGAATAATAATAAGAACTTACAATGTAGTTATCGTTTTTTTACATGTTATTCCATCAGAATAACGGAGCATTGAAGAACTTAAAATGTAGTTGTTGTTATTTACATGTTTTCAAATGATATTTGTGTTGTAGCATGTTATTTAAAGAGAAGGCTCAACAGGCCAGTCTGTGAAACATCAAAATTCTTCATAGTTTCCATTGTAGATAGATGCATAACATTGCATCCCAGACCTCGTACAAGAACATGATCGTTTGGCTCTTCCCAGGCTAGCTCTGCCCCATCTTCTACTACAGCCTGGCGATGAGGATGGAGACCATCGAAAGCTTCCACGTGGGGTTTCTCCTCCTGGGCCTCCGCCTGTAGGGCTGAACAGCTCTATGCTGAAGCTCTACGTCTACGCAATATGATTTATACATTTTTTTAATCAAATGGAATATGGCCCGTTTGCATTCTTCAGTCCAAGGCGCAGCATCACTGCTCCCATTGAGTGAAATGCTGTTCCAATTATAGGTTAGTTAAAGAAGTATGACAGTATTTGTGATGTGTTTATAAGCACTTTAATTTATATATACTTAGATTTAATACAAATACCTAACCGTAAGTAGCCCATTTGATGTGTTAATAAGCCTAATAATTGTATTTACAGAGGCTACACAACACGCTGATCCTGTAATACAGTTTACTAACCCCTCCCTGTGATAAGGGAACAGTGCTGTGATAAGGGAGCAACATCCTGAGTTAAAAGAAACATTGGGAACTTATGTTGTGAGAGCTGCTCACAGCTGCTAGACGACTACATCAAAGGTTGATTATTGAACTCATGGAACACCTGCAGTACCTTCACGGACAACCACTGATAGAACCAGGTAGAACACTGTGGCCTGTGACTCCTTTTTTTCTGTATGTGGCCCCCAATGAAAATCGTTTAGACACCCCTGGTTTACGCCCTACAGGGGGCTACTCCCCCCCCCTCCACCGCAGAGGCTTTGAGACTAAGCCCTTTTTACTGGGCCGGGATTGGCTGGTGCAGCGCTAGTTATTATTATGGTCCTGCTAAGCAGGGAGGTTGTGTTCCCCTCCCTAATCCCACCCCACTGGACGGCTCCACAAGCCACCGAGGGGTGGTTGCACGGGGGACTCCTGTGCGTGTGCGTGCATCAGAGAGATAGTTTACAGTTTACATCCTAGCGTGACATCTAGGCCCATGGTGTCTATGTACACGATGACCTGCTTGAATGGTAGACAGAACAGAGGTGGATACAGGTTAACAAACGACACGCATCTCTCAACACCGTGTGGGTTGGATATAGAGCTGGACTCTGTCCCAGAGGTCCAAAACGTCAGGATTGAGACCAGACTCCATTCAGTCTGACTGGGGCCAGGTGAGGCTGCTTCAACCAGACTCTAATCAGTCTGACTGGGGCTGGTGAGGCTGCTTCAACCAGACTCTAATCAGTCTGACTGGGGCCAGGTGAGGTTGCTTCAACCAGACTCTAATCAGTCTGACTGGGGGCCAGGTGAGGCTGCTTCAACCAGACTCTAATCAGTCTGACTGGGGCCAGGTGAGACTGCTTCTTCTAAGATCACACACTAATATAACAGTGACCTTACACTCGGGAGCATGTGCTGTGTTTCAAGTGGATGGGAAAAGATATTAACTAATGCAAAAAAATAGATTATTTTACTACTAGATCGATCCATGTGTCCATGTAGTTTGAGGTGTTGATATCAATATCAGAAACAGCAACATATGAATATCAATATATATATAATATAACAACAATATAATAATAAAAATAGTTGTTTTGAATAGTAGGCTATAGGCAGGACAATTTGGTCGAGCGCACCATAGAAGGGCTGTGGTTTGGTCTAATGCACATAGTATGTACACCTGACACACACACACACACACACACACACACACACACACACACACACACACACACACACACACACACACACACACACACACACCACACACACACACACACACACACACACACACACACACACACACACACACACACACACACACACACACACACACACACACATAACCACATAACCACATAATGGGAATCGTTTGGCCAGGCAAGGTTTTTTTTTATTTGGCTAACTGTAGTTTGTACACACCTAAGAGAAAATTCAAAATATGAGGATTTTGGTGAATGCAAGAAGTGTTGTTAAAACGCTCCTCCGCCTGATTTAAGCACAAATCTGTCAACGTCATTTTATTGAGACACAGTATTTGTCAGCAGCAATGGAAACTATCCATATTTGGCACAGTGTACAACTAAAAAATGCATTGAACCAAAACTCATTAATATTAAATCCATACGAAACAAAGTCTCACAAATATGAAGCAGAACTAGCCACTGAAATCCTAACGCTTGGAAACTCCTCAAGTTTACCTCAGGCTACATGGTCACAGGCCTCAGGCTCCCGGTTACAGCTATGCTATATGTAGCTCGCCACCCAGAGACACGCCAGCCGTGCATATGTAACCGGCCCGGTAGCCAAAACGGACGACTTGCGAGTGTGGGACCTATAAACGGAACTGGAGTGTAATGTGTAGCGGTGGGATCTTCTGGAGGACCGACCAGCGGGGTTATATTTAGTCCCAAGTTGAACTCTCCCCGCCACTGCACCCACCCCTCTGTGACCTCCAACCTCCAGCAACTCCCAGCCGGTCTCACTCCCTGTTCTCTGCCATCTTTCTCTTTTGCAGTCATTTTTTTTTGGCATAACATCTTTATTATATTGTCAATATAATTTGTCATTATTTAGCGCTGAAACAATGCTTAATATTCACTAATATGAGAGAGAGAGAGAGAGAGAGAGAGAGAGAGAGAGAGAGAGAGAGAGAGAGAGAGAGAGAGAGAGAGAGAGAGAGAGAGAGAGAGAGAGAGAGAGAGAGAGAGAGAGAGAGAGAGAGAGAGAGAGAGAGAGAGAGAGAGAGAGAGAGAGAGAGAGAGAGAGATTACAGCTGCAGCTTGGCATTTAAATCATTCATCCATCAATCCATTTTCTACCACTTCTTTGGGGAGGTAGCAGCTTCAGCAGGGGACCCCAAACTTCCCTTTCCCTGGCAACATGGACCAGCTCTGACTGGGGGATCCCAAGGTGTTCTCAGGCCAGCATGGAGATGTAATCACCCCACCTGTACCTTGGTCTGCCCTGCCGCCTCCACCCAGCTGGACATGCCTGCCTGGAAAACCTCCAATCTCCAAAGCTCCATAGTCCTCTCACTCGAGAACAAGATCCTGAGATACTTCTTCACTTGGAGTAAGAACTCACTCCCCACTTGGAGTAAGAACTCACTCCCCACTTGGAGTAAGAACTCACTCCCCACTTGGAGTAAGAACTCACTCCCCACTTGGGGTAAGAAGTCACTCCTCACTTGGGGTAAGAACTCACTCCCCACTTGGAGTAAGAACTCACTCCCCACTTGGAGTAAGAACTCACTCCCCACTTGGAGTAGGCAATCCACCGGTTCCTTGCTGAGTGAGAACCATGGCCTCAGATGTAAAGGAACATTTCTCTCTGCATATTTGACACTTCCACTTAACTCAGGCAAAACAGCCTTCGGATACTGAAATAACGACGGGCGACAACCCTGCCCCATGAATGTACAAATAATAATCTGAGCGACTATAACGCACCCCTCTCTCCCCTCTCCCACCCCTCTATCTCTCCCCCTATGTGCCTGCTCCTCCTGATTGGCTCTGGCAGGGGCCCCTAAAAGGCCTGAGTCACTGTGTCCGCTTCCTGCTGGCTGCAGAGCCATCCCCAGCCGGCAGCAGCTGGATTACCCCCAGCCGGAAGCGGCCCTGCGAGGTCTTTGTGCAGAGATGCACCATCACAGCAGCTCATTGATCCGGCCACTCGCCTCTCCTCACGCACAGCTAGACCACAATGGATAGCATATTGGGGTTGGTGGGTGTGTGTGCATTAGAGAGAGCGCACAAGGCAAAGTGACAGAGAGTGTGTGTGTGTGTGTGTGTGTGTGTGTGTGTGTGTGTGTGTGTGTGTGTGTGTGTGTGTGTGTGTGTGTGTGTGTGTGTGTGTGTGTGTGTGTGTGTGTGTGTGTGTGAAGAAAGCGAAAGAGAGAGTGAGACACACACACAACTGGCTCAAAGAAAATATATGGGTTCAATAAAATGACAGAATGACATAAAGAGAAAAAGGAAGAGAGAGGGAGAGAGCAAGACATGGCGAGTGACAGGTAGACAATAAACCAAAGAGACAGCCATCACACAAAGTGGTTCAGACTCAGGGAAGATGAGGAGGCAAACTAAAGGGCAGCTGTCGGGAGAGTAATCTCCAACAACGTTTGGGGGTTGGTTCCACAGGGTTCTACGGTGGAACTATCGGACACCCCCCTAGGACACCCCCCCAGACCTCCTGCTAGTTTTGAGACAGTAGTTAAGGAAAGTACATTATGTATGTCTCTCTCTTGTCAGAGTTGGATAGATGTTCATGCAGGCAATTATCTCTGCAGCAATCGGGGCAACACATACAATATTAATAGACAGATATTGACAGAAGTACACACATAAAACATTTAAATAACCATACCGTATGACAGAGTAAAGTGTAGCCCGACCAACTCCATATGCACTGAATATGAGAGCAGTAATAACAGCTATAACTCATCTCCTTCGACTATATCCAAAATATTCAAATCTAAACTTAAAACCTACCTTTTTACATTGTCCTTTGGCACCTAGGAGTGCCCTTCAGCTCTCGTTACAGCTACATCGACCCGTTAGCTTGCACTAGCCTTCCCCTGCTGCCGATACTGCCGATAGGTACTAGACTAGAGGTTCTCTACATGTTCCATGTCCACCCTACCCCATCTAACCATACCGCAGTCTGCTTCTGTTTTCCAGTGTGCAGCTGTGATCCCCACCTGAAGGATACCGGCCAACACCACACACTAATTATATTCTTATTTTACTATTTGTATAAAAATGTTTTCTTGTAAATTACTATGAAGGATACCGTGTTCCTTCTCAAGATTTCTTCCTCCATAATTAAGAGTTTTTAGGGTTTGGGGGGGTATCGTAAATATGAGGCCTGTGAAGTCCTATGTAACTATGATAAAGGGTTATGCAAATAAAATTGACTTGAGAATCCACCACACCAAGATAGAGATACATTCAATACTGATTGCATGAGCACAAGTGATTTCTCACACACACACACACACACACACACACACACACACACACACACACACACACACACACACACACACACACACACACACACACACACACACACACACACACACACACACACACACACACACACACACACACACACACACACACACACACACACACACACACACACACACACACACACACACACACACACACATCTGATTTCCACCCAAACACAGGTCACCTCCTTCACAACCCCTTCTGGGGAGAGAAGAATAAGGGCGGAGGTAGTAAGAGCTTGAGGTTTGGTTTGTAGCGTGTGTGACTGTGGATCACCACCAAAGTGCAGCGCTGGAGTGGCATCCTAAAATGATTGCAGGAGGACCTCAAAGTGGCCAGGGGGAGGAGCCTGTGGATAATGGCCATAATGAGGGATAGACCAGGCTAGACTAGATTAAAACATTAAAAGCACAACAGGGTATACCTTTCAGTATACCACTATCACTTTTTCTCTCAACGTTAAATAACGTCACACAACGTTAAGCCATTCAAATGCTGTAAGCCGAGCCATTAATAAAGCTCTGATTAAAAGAGTCGGCAGAGAGATTACCAAGTGCACCTCAGGACAAAGAGCATTTCAGACTCAACTATTAATATTCAATAATGTATTCGAGAGAGAGAGAGAGGGAGAGTAATAATAATAATAATTAAAACTGCACACCGTCTCGATAGGTATTCACAGCCCACACACACCTTGAACCTCACACACCGCAATTCCAGCAACCGCAACAATTATTAACACAATAATTGCAATTTTGCTCTCTGCCACTTGACTTTTTTTTTTTTTTTTTTATCCCTAAGAACCCTTTGGGTTCTTAGATGAGACAGACCCATAGAGTACCGGTTACACATTTTTGTATAATTTGGATAATTTGTGGTTGTTTTATTTTCATTACCGTCATTGTCCCGTGCTTGCGGAAGACAAACAAACAAATGGTCCACGGTCATTCAACACAGCAGAAGCTGAATTTGTTTGCAAATCCACCTTTTCTGGACTAACTCACTGTAGTTCACCATTGGCAGCATTGTACGCACACATCACTCAGGAAGAATTTATTATGATCATCTCTTATCCCAAGGGAAATAAATAATGATTCATGTACACCAACATCAGCGCTGCGATGGAACTGCACAGAACTCCGACCAGGTCCAAGTCCACAGTCCCAGCACTGACGATAACAACCAACTGACGACTGCGCTTTTCGTTGCGCGCGCGCGCACACACGCACATGCACACGCACACACACACACACACACACACACACACACACACATATTGAAGGCAAAAGGCTGAATGAATTCTTGAGTGTACAGTGAGGCTAGACCAAGGTTTCAACACAGAGGCACTACAATGTGCCAGGTTGTGGAGTCGATTGTGATTAAATTGGTGACCCAAATACGAAGACTCTCTCTTGTGTTGCTGTTTTTCCCAAGAATGTAGTCGTCAACAACAATTTGAAGTGTGTCGGCCCTGGGTGAGGACACAAGAGAAGGAATGTTCTACAAGCCCCATCAGCACATCAGGCAACAATGGTCCTCCAAAACAGAACAGAGGTCTAGTCCGGTTAAATAGTTGGAAGAACGGCCATTTTCAACCTGTAAAATTCAAGAACTATTTTTTTTGACAGAAATAAGGAGAGCTTATTTACATAAGAAAACATTATATCCTTTTATAGGGCAATATAAATCTGTTATGTTAATGTTGGAGCCTGTTTATTAGCAGAGTGCTGTAGGGGCTCTCTGTATAACTAACCATCCACTACTGTACTGCCTCAATACAACAATACTTAGTGTCTCAAAGGTTACAGCGAATAATATATATATGTTTACTCATAATTGGCAATGTTAATATTTATTTAGTTTATTGTAAAACATTTATATTGTCAATTACGGTTGTGTGTACAGAGTGCAAACGTGAGGATTGTTACACAATTTGTTGTACTTGACAATAAAGGCATTGTGACTCTGATTCTTAACATGGAGGAAAACTCAACCCAAAAGATTAGACCAAGACATATAAACGTAGAATATGGAAAAGTCTTTTTTTTTTCTTTTCCATATTCCAATGAATCACCATTTTCCCCCACGTTCCTTGAGCCCCACTTCTTCGTATTCTCCCATGCTAGGTCTGCCAAGGAATGACAGAGCGAGGAAAAAAACAAAGAAGGGAGGAAAACTGACAGGAGGAGAGGAAGCAGAGGAAGGTAGGAGTGCGATGCGCTAAAAAAGGTTTGGTCCCTGCCGACGTCAGCCCGAGACGGCGGGCACACACAGGCCCGTTTGCTTTTCCACTGGGCTGTCAACACCCAGGCAGTGGCGGATGCACACGAGGATGTTTTGAACGCTGTCCAAACACACCAGACACACACCAGACACACAACAGGTTTGCTTCAAACAGTGGCACACATCAAAAGGTGTTTGGAACACAGACATAATCAAAAATTAAAAAAAAAACTGTCCTGTTGAGTACACCTGAAGTCACCTGCACCCAGGGGAGCCACTAACTAGCTTACAGTGCTGCTCAAGCATCATAAACATAGCCTTAAACAATGAAAGGGTCTAGGAATCCAAGCACCAACCAGATCCACCCAGAAGGTTGTGTAAGTGTATGTGGATGGTTTTCCAATAAATATCAAGATTCAAAAGATTCAATAACTGAATGGGAAACATCTGGAGCTGCAACTACTATAGTAGTAGTAGTAGTAGTAGTAGTAGTAGTAGTAGTAGTAGTAGTACTAATAGTATTAGTAGTAGTGATGTCGTAGCAAAAGTAGAAGTTATAATAGTAGCAGCAGCAGCAGCAGCAGCAGCAGCAGCAGCAGCAGTAGTAGTAGTAGTAGTAGTAGTAGTAGTAGTAGTAGTAGTAATATTAAAGCAAAGACGCTTTAAAGAATATTTTTCAAAAATTGCAAAACGCTCCAGGTCCAAGTCTCGTAACGTGACAAGCGAAGCTAGCAGTGTGACTGTCAATGGACAGGTTTAACAGGGATTGATGTGTCAGGTACAGCTGGCTCATAGGCAGTAGACACTGATCCTTATCTGTCCTAAACACATGTGTTTCACACACATGCTTATTCCTGACATCACACTACTAATCCATATGAACACGTCATATTAGCATAAAAAGCAATAAGCGCGTAAAAAAAAGCTAAATGTCACAGAAATGCCAATCCATTATAACTTTAACAATGCACTCAGCGAGCAGTCTTTAATAATTCACATTTTGACGGCAATCTTTGAGGGATAACTTCTTCCTTCTTCGATGCGAGGAACGCTGGATACCTATCATCTGCATCTGGAAAAGGCAGTCGTTATTTATTTAGTGGGGCTCCAGCGTGTGGATATATGGCGTTTTGTCAAAAAAGCTGAGATTGAATGTTTAGGAGAGACAGAGAGAGAGAGAGGGGTTCTGAAGAGCCACAGCATTTCCTGCTAATAGCAGCGGATAATGGCTCGCTAGAGACATCGCTGCTTTTTTAAATGATTTGCCGCTCATCCAAAACTTAGCGTCACCTTTGTGTGTACATGGTTTTAAGTGTGTGTGCATAAGTGTGTGTGTAAAGCTACACTCATGTGGTTACATTTTCATTATCTTGTGTGCTTTGTGAGACCATGTGCTTGAATTAGTGTGCCGTAAATATATCAAGTGCATTCACACAATCGTACTTTCAAATGTGTGTTTAAGATGTCTTAGTCCCCCCGTAAAGGGGGTGTGCCATTTTGACTTCCCCCCCCCCCCCATGTTTATGTAACTCCAGCAGGTACCTAATTTCCAGCCTTAGTTGAGCCCAGATGCATTTCTCATGCCAACTTGCTTTTAATAAAAGGGAGTGAATCGTAATGGTTCTTCACATGGTCCACGCACACCACACACGTGGTGAAAAGGGCCCAACAACGCCTGTATTTCCTCAGGCGTCTGAGGAAATTCAGCATGGGCCCCCGCATCCTGAGAACATTCTATACCTGCACCATCGAGAGTGTTCTTACAGGGTGTATCACCGCCTGGTACGGGAACTGCACCACACTCGAGCGCAGAGCGCTTCAAAGGGTGGTGCGGACGGCCCAGTATATCGTTGGAGGTGAGCTCCCCTCCCTCCTGGATATATACAACCAGCGGTGCTTGGCCAAGGCCAAACGCATCATAAAAGACAATGCCCACCCCAGCCACCAACTGTACTCACTGTTACCATCAGGCAGGCAATACCGCAGTATCAAGTGCCGCACAAATAGACTCCGAGATAGCTTCCACAGTCAGGCCATCAGGCTGCTGAACAAGGGCGTATAGCATATAACAATGTATATTTTATTACATAGATTTGTATATACATACTGCTCTTTTTCTGTGCCGATATATTGCATTTTATAAATTGCATTATTATTATTTTTTTTACTTTATTCTATTCTATTTTTATTCTATTTTTATAACTGCTGTCTGTCGTCGGGTATTGCACATAAGATTTTCACACCACTGCTTTATACTACTAATAAACTTGACTTGAAGAGCCCTCTGTAACCCTCATTAACACACAGACACATAATATGATGTTTTTCTCACTAGTGATGTCAGAGAATGTCATGCACACACACACACACACACACACACACACACACACACACACACACACACACACACACACACACACACACACACACACACACACACACACACACACACACACACACACACACACACACACACACACACACACACACACACACACACACACACACACACACACACACACACACACACACACACACGTTTTGTTTGGTCATGTGTTACCGAATGTTAACAGGTGTCTGTCGTTCTTCCAGGGGTCGGCTGAATGTACATTTTTCCACTGTCATACGACCCGATTAAAGGATAAACCAAGGGACATCAGGACAGAGTTATCTGGTGAATATCTCACTCATTTAAAAGTATACATACACATATATATTTTTTTTTTGCCAAGTCGGGGCTTCAGGCCCTGGCAAGACCTACAGTTTCCACATTAGACGGGGAGCCGTCCACCTGAGGCATGCTTAACATCACACCGGCCACACTGCTCCACAGGAAACAGCCTGAGAGGCGCATTGGTTAAAAGAGGCGGAGCTGGGATGCGGTCTGACATATTCCTTCTTAGAAATTAATTTCATCCCACAGCAACATGGATGTATTACATAGACTTATAGAGAAAGAGAGAAAGAGAGAGAGAGGGCGAGAGGGCGAGAGGGCGAGAGAGAGAGAGACAGACACAGAGAGACAGAGATAGCAAGAGAGAATGAGAGATAGAGATGGGGGAGAGCTAGGGGAGAGTGAGAGAGCGCAAGGGAGTGTGTGTGTGTGTGTGTGTGTGTGTGTGTGTGTGTGTGTGTGTGTGTGTGTGTGTGTGTGTGTGTGTGTGTGTGTGTGTGTGTGTGTGTGTGTGTGTGTGTGTGTGTGTGTGTGTGTGTGTGTGTACAATCAATCTCTGTTATGTCACGTGAAATAAAGGGTCGGCCTTTATTACAACCTCCCCCTGCTTCCCCCGGCAGCCGGGTGGAGCCCCATGGGCCTGCGGAGGAAGACAAACGGTGGCCAACACTAGTCCTGCTATATTACACCCATCCATCAGCCCTCGTTCAGCTACTTCTGGGCGCCTTGCAAGGTACCATGTGAGTATTCTGACAGAGAACAGGGCGCAACATTAAGGTTCATTTTTGGTGGGTCACCAATTTACTTGCCTGATTAGGAGTGGTTATGAGAAAGGCTAAAGCTTATTGGCATGATTCAGTTTAATAAAATAAAAAGCTTAAATGGTATAAAAGGTTTTTGTTTATTTACAACTTGCCCAATCAGGCAAGTGTGTTGTTAGGTTGACTTGGCCGACATGGTAATTCACTTGCCCTTGGCCAGAGAGAGAGAGAGAGTGAGAGCGAGAGCGAGAGAGAGAGATCCACACATTATGGTACACATGATTGCCAGAGCCCATGTTATCAATATGATTGCTCAGCGTTCACCACACCATCATTCCAACAGCCATCATCTATCTCCCTATCTGTAATAAAAGGCCATAACGGTTGACTGGTTTGGGGCAGGTCACCGTCTCCAATAAACATGGCGTGTGTGAGCGTGTGTGAGCGTGTGTGAGCGTGTGTGAGCGTGTGTGAGCGTGTGTGAGCGTGTGTTTGTGTTTTTTCCGGGGCTACACGCTTTCATAAAAAAGAAGCCCCGGTAATTATTGTTTATAACTGGGCCTTCGTCGTTATGGGATAGGGGACATGACATTAGGACAGAACAAGGCCTGACCTCAACCACAGGAAGGAAAGAAGGAAATGAAACAGAGAGATACCCAGCATCTGTGTGTCTGAAAGAGTTGTCCACTGCATATTAAAACACTGACACACACACACACACACACACACACACACACACACACACACACACACACACACACACACACACACACACACACACACACACACACACACACACACACACACACACACACACACACACACACACACACACACACACACACACACACACACGTGTGAGTGAGGAGAGTACAGAGTGTGTGTGCACATCAATCAAACTCAGATCTTACCTTGGCACTGGAAGCCTTGTTTTCCAAACCCCCTGTGAAAAAAGAAAGAAACAATATAAACATGTATCACAGCTCTCCCATCGCCTTGTGCTTCCAACCACTCTGCTGAGGTTGAGCGACACACGCACGCAACATCACGCACACATCGGAGTTGGTTGGTTGAACACACACACACACACACACACACACACATGCATGCACAAACACTCACACCACTTTCATTCAGTTGGTTGGTTGAACACACTCAGACACGCACACACAGCATTTTCATTGAGTTAGTCGGTTGAATACAGTTTAGCAATATAGGCTACACTTAGGACTATGTCATGTGATTACTTATTTATTAACTAGGGACTCACGGATGCATGACTAAGCACCGAAAGGCCACGTTAGAAGGTTACTAAGGCATGTAGATGCCATTGAGCAAAGCCTAAGTGGTGGAGGAACACGCCCCACTCATGTCAACATGGCCACTCAACTACCTACAGCGTCATTTGTTAGGTAAAGCAACCCAAGACAGACATTAGAAGGGTCGTATCAGTCATGACACACACACACACACACACACACACACACACACACACACACACACACACACACACACACACACACACACACACACACACACACACACACACACACACACACACACACACACACACACACACACACACACACACACACACACACACACACACACACACACGTGAGGTTATATGAATACGCATAGTTACACTAATTACTAATACAGCTCCAACGAAGTCATTTGGTAACGGGAGCGGTCATGATTTGTACGGGTTGTACATGATGTGGTATTTTGAATCGGGTGGACTTGGGTAATACAATGTCTCCCCAGTAAACTGTTAGTAAGACATTCCGCCACCAACAACGCGCTAATACTTAATATAATAGCATAACGTGTGGTGTAATATCTCCAGAAACCAATGGATTAAACGGGCACCAGTTTCTACCCTTGGTTTATGGAAGTGAGGAAAGTTGTGTGGCCAACGTCGTTATGTCACCCGAGCAGAACACACACACACCGATCCCGACGCGCAGAACACACACAGACACTCCTCCGAAATGATCCGACATGCAACAGGCAGTCAACGGGGAGATCGGGACACACACACACACACACACACACACACACACACACACACACACACACACACACACACACACACACACACACACACACACACACACACACACACACACACACACACACACACACACACACACACACACACACACCTACCAGATGAAGTCGGTGCAGTGGCTACAGAACGTAGGCTGCTTGAAGAAGCGCGCAATAAACTTGTGGTTCTTCACTTCGTGAACGTTCTTCTGGCGCAGTGCTCCTTTGCGGGCGAACCGGTTCGCCACGTCCGAGGAGGAGGAGGAGAACGACTCATTTGAACTCGCATCAGCCATGGCCCCGAACCAAACCAAACAAAACCCAAAAAAAGCAAAGCTGTCGTTTCTCCCTCTCTCTCTTTCTGTGTGTATGTGTACTTGAAGTCTAACGGAGAGTGTGTGGTTGAAGACGCGCAGCAGAACCTGGAGTGAAGTTCGACCAGCAACAAAGTATAGAGATGTGGTCCACACTCGGTGTGTGTAATCGGAGACACAGTCGCTGGCTTTTCCCTTCCCTTCCTTCGGTCCGTCGCTACTACAACTCCTCGGTCGCGGCAGTGACAGCTCGCCAACTGGGCTCGTCGCTTCCTTCCTTCCACTCCGGATGATGTCACGAAACGTACGCGTGGTGCCTCCCCGGTCGGGCTGTCGGGGGAGGGAAATTGGAACCGGGGCGCCATCGTGTGGAGGATGACGTTATTGCGTGTATTTCAAAGAGAACGACAGCACTAGACTTGCGGACAAGCGGGGCCTCAGTTTTGTCCAATTCCGTACGTAACTTTTTGAGTAATCTTGCTGACAGACAGAGACACACGGGTGAAAACATCAAATGTATTATTAAGGTTGTAACCGGTGACAAAATCGACCTACTTTTTGGCATTTTCTCTTTTTAGTTTGTGTAATTTAGCATTCATTTAGCTTTTTAATATGAATAGTTTGTGTTCCTTGTAATTACATTACATTTGTCACTTTTGTCCAAAGTGACTTTCAATAAAGTCATTCAACAGATAAAAACTACTCATCACCAGAACAAAGTCGTAAGAGCATTTCCTTCCTAACAAGCCTCCAAGAGCAGAGTTTATTTTTTTTACCAGTGCTCAGATAAAAGTACAAAGTACATCAAAAAGTACCTCAAACAGGGCCAATGACAAATTGTAAAGCCAATAGACTCACAGAGCTAATCAGCTAATAAACAAAAGCTAATAAACAAGCGCAGACAAACAAGAAATAGAGCTAACAAGATGCAAGTGCTAAGAGGTAGTCCTTCCTGAACCTAATTCATGTTTCTGTGCTGTACTTTCATCTGGCTTTAATAAAGCAGACCATATCTTATGATCCATCTTTATGGGTCGAATCCTGATGGTCAGGGGGCTGTCTATCCTTAGGTCGAAGATAGACCTTGCACCTCATACACGCCATGCTCTGTCTGTGTGTGTGTGTGTGTGTGTGTGTGTGTGTGTGTGTGTGTGTGTGTGTGTGTGTGTGTGTGTGTGTGTGTGTGTGTGTGTGTGTGTGTGTGTGTGTGTGTGTGTGTGTGTGTGTGTGTGTGTGCGTGTGTGTGCGTGTGTGTGTGTGTGTGTGTCGTTAGAGGGAAGGTTTATATACTTCTCACCTGCTTGGTTACTGTCTTGCTGACAGCTGGCTGCCGCTGGCGAGCCTCTGTGGTGAACCGGAAAGCAGCCTTGTGCGTAAGCCTTCTGCTAGTACACAGTCCTCACAATGACTCCCACCAGGCCCCCTCGGGGCAACACATGGTAACTGGGTGTCTTTGAGCCCCAGGTACACTTGACAGGGGGTCAAGAGGTGTGTGATGTGCAGGCCCACCGCTATGGACACGCCCTGGCATCCAGCAACGAGAGCTGTTGCCTTTTGGGTAAGACTCGCGGCAACAGGACGTCTGGTAACCGGGGCAGGTATGAATGCACTGGGAGCTCAGAAACAATCTCCATTATACTGGAAACCATGCACAAGGCACATGGCACGGTTTTTAAACCAGCCTACATTGAAAAGACTGAAGCAGCACTGGAAAACAATCAAGGAGCAGTCTGTTTGCAGTCTAAATGACTGGAAGACTGGCAAGACCCAAGCAATCCAGGCAATTGCAGTAAAAAAAACGATATGCACCACTATAATGCTGTTAAAACCATAAATGGCCCCAATAACTTCTCTCTCTCACCTGTGCAATCTGATGATGGCTCAACCCTCATAAACCCTTACATTTGATGTATGAAGCACTACCCAACAATGGCGGAAGCAAAATTTTTAACTATCTATATCCTGGCAACAGCAGGGGAATATACCTTCTGTCTGTTGCTGGCAAAGTCCTTGCCAAAGTGATGCTAAGCAGACTCATACGGAACATATCAGAATACCTACTGCCCAGGTCTTAATGTGGCGTTCCGGAAAAAGGGGCTGAAAGTGCAGCTTGGGGCTCCTCAGGTGGCTTTGGGGGCCTCACGCAACTGCATAGTCTGCCTTTAGCAAGGAGCGGCCCTGAGTTGCGTCGTCAGTCAACCTTAATGTACCAATTTGCAGCAGATTGTATGAGCATCAGCCAGTCGGATCCCGCAATCCCGAAAGAGGCCTGCTGAAGTGCTGTATTTCAAAAGTAAACATTAGCAAACGTAGATTTCCTGCATTCAAATAAAATGAGTTCCAAAGCAGAATATATATTCTAATAATTAATAAATCATCATTTAGGCTACAACTATTGCTGGCTGGTTCCAGACTCATATTGTTGTGTCGTGGGTTTCTTCTAGATAACTATGGAATGATAAGCCGGACACATGTTTGACTGGTACAAAGCACTCTACTTTACTGAAGGACTTACATAAATAAAAATCACGGTAACAGCGTAGACTAGTGGTGCATATGTCCAATTACACATACATCACAAATATCTCCATGCAAAAGATGGCTTTGTGAGGCTACTCCCCAGGAAGAACAGCAGCCTGCTTTGGCCTCTAGAGGTCCTCAGTGTTGCTTGTACAATGTAGCGTTGGCCTCTAGAGGTCCTCAGTGTTGCTTGTACAATGTAGCGTTGGCCTCTAGAGGTCCTCAGTGTTGCTGGTCCAATGTAGCGTTGGCCTCTAGAGGTCCTCAGTGTTGCTGGCCCAATGTAGCGTTGGCCTCTAGAGGTCCTCAGTGTTGCAGGCCCAATGTAGCGTTGGCCTCTAGAGGTCATCAGTGTTGCTGGTCCAATGTAGCGTTGGCCTCTAGAGGTCATCAGTGTTGCTGGTCCAATGTAGCGTTGGCCTCTAGAGGTCATCAGTGTTGCTGGTCCAATGTAGCGTTGGCCTCTAGAGGTCCTCAGTGTTGCTGGTCCAATGTAGCGTTGGCCTCTAGAGGTCATCAGTGTTGCTGGTCCAATGTAGCGTTGGCCTCTAGAGGTCCTCAGTGTTGCTGGTCCAATGTAGCGTTGGCCTCTAGAGGTCATCAGTGTTGCTGGTCCAATGTAGCGTTGGCCTCTAGAGGTCCTCAGTGTTGCTGGTCCAATGTAGCGTTGGCCTCTAGAGGTCATCAGTGTTGCTGGTCCAATGTAGCGTTCAGCTTTCCCCCGGAACCTCCTGAGCTCTCAGAGGGTCACAAGGGTCAGGGGCTTCTTGCTTCATCAGAAGCAAGAAGATCGCCACCAGATCCTTTAAATATAAATACGCCACCAGATCCTTTAAATATACTGTAGCCATGAAAAAGAACAATGCATTCCATTGACCTGCAGTGATATTGACACAGAATGGCTTTTATTTGTCATTTGTTTTTACACTCACACAAAAATTAACCCAAAAAAATTGGGAATTCCTAGGTGACATAACAGCCAGTCCACACATAGCTGGTCTGAAAAGGTGAAACAGTGCTTACATCCCCAAAGTTGCAGCGTATAGGCCAATACTGACAAACTAATGCTTTTGAAAGTTGGTGAGCAATATAATAGGCATATTTTATCACATTATTGACAATCTAATCCAGAAATGTGGTATATTGACATAATTATATACTGTTAATGATTACAAACAATGTAAACAGCACTAAGCTCCACACCATGGGGGGCCGGGCTTTTTGCATGGCTGCACCGCCCACGCCTGTGGAATGGAACGGCCTTCCCTCATCATTCAAGGGCACCACATACCCTGGACTCTTTTAATATAGGCCTAATATAGGCCTTTTTATTTAGAAATGCCTTTTTATGTTAATATTAGTGTTCACTATTCTTAGAAATTGTATTGTGTTTGTGTTTGCAATGTTTTAAACTTTGTAGCACTCTAAAATGTATTTATTGCAATATAAATAAAGTGCATTATTATTATTAATTATACACATTGTCATGTTTTTTTAGGGTATGTGTGTATAGCTTCAGTATATGCACACCCACATATCCAGTAGAGGGAGAGAGAGATAGATAGATAGACGTCATATAATCCTCTATATCACCTGTGCAATCTGATGATGGCTCAACCCTCATAAACCCTTACATTTGATGTATGAAGCACTACCCAACAATGGCGGAAGCAAAATTTTTAACTATCTATATCCTGGCAACAGCAGGGGAATATACCTTCTGTCTGTTGCTGGCAAAGTCCTTGCCAAAGTGATGCTAAGCAGACTCATACGGAACATATCAGAATACCTACTGCCCAGGTCTTAATGTGGCGTTCCGGAAAAAGGGGCTGAAAGTGCAGCTTGGGGCTCCTCAGGTGGCTTTGGGGGCCTCACGCAACTGCATAGTCTGCCTTTAGCAAGGAGCGGCCCTGAGTTGCGTCGTCAGTCAACCTTAATGTACCAATTTGCAGCAGATTGTATGAGCATCAGCCAGTCGGATCCCGCAATCCCGAAAGAGGCCTGCTGAAGTGCTGTATTTCAAAAGTAAACATTAGCAAACGTAGATTTCCTGCATTCAAATAAAATGAGTTCCAAAGCAGAATATATATTCTAATAATTAATAAATCATCATTTAGGCTACAACTATTGCTGGCTGGTTCCAGACTCATATTGTTGTGTCGTGGGTTTCTTCTAGATAACTATGGAATGATAAGCCGGACACATGTTTGACTGGTACAAAGCACTCTACTTTACTGAAGGACTTACATAAATAAAAATCACGGTAACAGCGTAGACTAGTGGTGCATATGTCCAATTACACATACATCACAAATATCTCCATGCAAAAGATGGCTTTGTGAGGCTACTCCCCAGGAAGAACAGCAGCCTGCTTTGGCCTCTAGAGGTCCTCAGTGTTGCTTGTACAATGTAGCGTTGGCCTCTAGAGGTCCTCAGTGTTGCTTGTACAATGTAGCGTTGGCCTCTAGAGGTCCTCAGTGTTGCTGGTCCAATGTAGCGTTGGCCTCTAGAGGTCCTCAGTGTTGCTGGCCCAATGTAGCGTTGGCCTCTAGAGGTCCTCAGTGTTGCAGGCCCAATGTAGCGTTGGCCTCTAGAGGTCATCAGTGTTGCTGGTCCAATGTAGCGTTGGCCTCTAGAGGTCATCAGTGTTGCTGGTCCAATGTAGCGTTGGCCTCTAGAGGTCATCAGTGTTGCTGGTCCAATGTAGCGTTGGCCTCTAGAGGTCCTCAGTGTTGCTGGTCCAATGTAGCGTTGGCCTCTAGAGGTCATCAGTGTTGCTGGTCCAATGTAGCGTTGGCCTCTAGAGGTCCTCAGTGTTGCTGGTCCAATGTAGCGTTGGCCTCTAGAGGTCATCAGTGTTGCTGGTCCAATGTAGCGTTGGCCTCTAGAGGTCCTCAGTGTTGCTGGTCCAATGTAGCGTTGGCCTCTAGAGGTCATCAGTGTTGCTGGTCCAATGTAGCGTTCAGCTTTCCCCCGGAACCTCCTGAGCTCTCAGAGGGTCACAAGGGTCAGGGGCTTCTTGCTTCATCAGAAGCAAGAAGATCGCCACCAGATCCTTTAAATATAAATACGCCACCAGATCCTTTAAATATACTGTAGCCATGAAAAAGAACAATGCATTCCATTGACCTGCAGTGATATTGACACAGAATGGCTTTTATTTGTCATTTGTTTTTACACTCACACAAAAATTAACCCAAAAAAATTGGGAATTCCTAGGTGACATAACAGCCAGTCCACACATAGCTGGTCTGAAAAGGTGAAACAGTGCTTACATCCCCAAAGTTGCAGCGTATAGGCCAATACTGACAAACTAATGCTTTTGAAAGTTGGTGAGCAATATAATAGGCATATTTTATCACATTATTGACAATCTAATCCAGAAATGTGGTATATTGACATAATTATATACTGTTAATGATTACAAACAATGTAAACAGCACTAAGCTCCACACCATGGGGGGCCGGGCTTTTTGCATGGCTGCACCGCCCACGCCTGTGGAATGGAACGGCCTTCCCTCATCATTCAAGGGCACCACATACCCTGGACTCTTTTAATATAGGCCTAATATAGGCCTTTTTATTTAGAAATGCCTTTTTATGTTAATATTAGTGTTCACTATTCTTAGAAATTGTATTGTGTTTGTGTTTGCAATGTTTTAAACTTTGTAGCACTCTAAAATGTATTTATTGCAATATAAATAAAGTGCATTATTATTATTAATTATACACATTGTCATGTTTTTTTAGGGTATGTGTGTATAGCTTCAGTATATGCACACCCACATATCCAGTAGAGGGAGAGAGAGATAGATAGATAGACGTCATATAATCCTCTATATAGAGATACATACAGACTATTCATTAAAACAATTATAATGTAGTAACAACCACAACAATTACTTGCACACACAGTATCTCTGTGCTGGGCTTGCACCCATTCAACCCAGTTGAAAGTTACTCTTCAACTCTGAACAAATATCGAGTTGTGCTGACCTTTGAGCTTAATCAATCAAGGCTTCTGATTGGATGGTGGCAGCATAGTGCCCTGCCACCCATATGTCTCATTAATGCTGCCATAGACGGCACATCTCAATCTGAACAAGATGGCTCCACTTCTCTTCCTCCTGCTCCTCTGCCAAGTCACCTTATACACAACAGTGACATCCAAAAAAGGTAAAGACGATAGTGCCATTGAAGTTATTATATATACAAAACTAAATGATTGTATTGTTGATTAATGTCTAGAGTCTCTCCCTCACTCCGTCTTTCTCTATGAAGGTAAAATGTTCTCTGGCAAATTACTCAGCAAAATGGACTGTCTCTTTTTATGTCTGCATGTTCTTGAACATACAAACTGTTTCACGACACGTGATTGTGTGCCGAAATATGTCTCTTCCTTCAGTGTGTGGCCGTCCGGCCGTTAGCGACGGCATCGACGAGTCCAGTCTCAAGCAGGTGTACGAGGTCGGGGATCAAGTGACCTTAACCTGTGAGCCGGGATACATACCTTCCACGGCCGCCCCTCAGCATCTGGCCTGCACCCCGGCTGGAGAATGGACAGAGTCCGGCCTGGCATGCTCACGTGAGTTCAACAAGTGGACTGAGCTTTTGGCTTCAGCTATGTTGCAAATTCAAAACAGGCAAAACCATATATACTGTATATATATTCAAGATTCAAGATTCAAGATTTTTATTTGCCATATACAACAAATACAATGGAATGCTTACTCACCATTCCCTCCTGCAGTATGAATTCCCTACACTTTAATACCATATGGTCTGTCATCCACTGCCTTCTCCAGTTTATATCATACCACACGTTATGTGGTATGATATAAACTACCATGTTAAATAGCATTCTTATACAAAATGTAGACTTCTTAAACAAACACAGCAAACCCATTACTGCCTTTCCCCGTCCTACACTTGTTTTATTCATTACATTTTTTAGCAATTTAGTTAATTTAATATGCTGCTTTGTAATCTGTTGTTGTAGCCAGAACGTGCCCCATCCCCAAGCCTCTGCAGTCTCTAGTGCCAGGTAGAACCGTGGTTCCTTTCAAGACGGTGCTCAATTACACATGCGATGATGGGTAAGTGTGTGTGTGTGTTAAGACATATGGAAAATAAACATAATCAACTAGAGGGCCCTCAGCAGAGTGCATACCTCCGCCAAAAGTCCCCTTTGCCCTAAATGCCAAAGAATCCTTCAAAACACTTCTGGATCCAGATTTTTATCTGGATATGCTAAAATCAACTGTTCCTTGGCCCATAAGTAATCTAATCACCAAGTTTTGTCTAATTCCATTATCATCAGACAGACAAACAGACAAACAAACAGGGGTGATAACATAACCTCCTTCCATATTCAATGGAAGAGGTTATGAACCCAGGGTTGTGTTTTTTACAGATATGTCATGAATGGAGCCAATGAGAGCAGCTGTTTATCTGACGGGACCTGGAGCCACCCTCCACCACTTTGCAAAGGTATCAGAGGAGGAGGAGCTTCTGCAAGCTGCTGCTAAAAAAGAACACCTTGTATAATGATTACCTTGTATTGTCCTGTGAGGGACAATACAAGCGACAGTAGCTCAGGGCGCAGAGCGTGTTGTCACTGGTTCGATCCCCTGGCTCATCGTTACCAAGTGTCAGAGTGTCCCTGAGCAAGAAACCCTGACCCTAACTGCTCTTGATGAGCTGGCTGTCTTCATTTTAACAGGTCCAAATCGCAGTGTGTGTGTCGAGTTAGGGTTAGGGTGTCTTGCTCAAGGACACCTCAACACTTTTGCTAGGAGGAGCCGGGGGATCGAACCAGCAAGCTTCTGGTTGTCAGATGACCTCCTGAGCTACTGCTACCCCATAAATCAAATGTAACTTTAATGGACAGGTGCATTGATTTCCAAAGTACCGTTAATTTAAGAAGCACTTGTTGAAATATAGGCCATGAATGGGTAACATTGTTGCTTTGTAACTATAAGGACCGGACAGAGTTTGATTCTATTGCTCATTCCATTGCTTCATGCTATCTCTGGGTACTCAATCAAGTTGTTTTGCTTTAGGCGACGGGTTAGGAGCAGGTAAGGAGGAAAAATCCTGATTGACGTTTGACAGTCTGTCTTTACCCCCCACAGTGGTGAATTGTGCGCTGCCAAAGCCACCACGAGGTGGCACATTTGTAATGGACAAGACGACCACCGCCGCCACCACCATGTACGGGCAGGGCTGGACCTACAAGTGCAACCCGCCAAACGCACCCAGTTTCGAGCGGGGGGAGTGTATGGCCGACGGTACCGCCACCGAACCTCCCATTTGTCGCGGTAAATCAAATGACCCATCGTGCCAATATCTTCAATATCCAACCCTTATTTGATGGCTTTTTTTTAAATGGGGGAGCTAAAGGTCAAATTGGCTCAGAGTAGGCAGGTATAAAATTTCAATCATTGATTACACTGTTAAGGTGTGACCTAATGAAAAAGTAACCGTGCTTACACCATGGCAGATCGGGCGGCAGGATAGCTCAGGAGGTAGAGTGGTCGCCTCACAACCACTCTGCTGGTTCGATCCCCCGCTCCTCCTAGCAAAACCTGTCGAGGTGTCCTTGAGCAAGACACCCTAACCCTAACTGCTCCCAACGTGCTGGCTGACTCCGCCGTTGGTGATTGAATGGGTGAATGTGATGCTTGACTTGTAAAGCCCTTTGGATATAACGCGCTGTGTCAAAAAGCATCCATTACCATTACACACTTACACAATGTAAAGCGCTTTGGGTGTCTTGAAAAGCGCTATATAAAATGCAATGAATTATTATTATGACCATACCATACCACCTCCATTTCCCTAACCCAAACCCTTACTCAGTGACTCACAAACACTCCCTGACACTATGGCACCACCTTTATCATCCGTCATGCACAAAATGCACTTTTGACTTCTTCTGACTTCTTAGTAGTGCTCTTGAATTGTCTTTGTTGAACGCACTGTTGTAAGTCACTTCTGACAAACGCACCTGCTAAATTACTGTATGTAATGTCATTTAATGTCATACCCCAGAAGTCAGCTGCTCTATTCCCGAGGGGATCCCTAACGGCTTCATCGCTTTCGCCGTCATGAAGACCCATGGTTACAAGGAGACTGTCAAGTACGCCTGCAATGACCACTATGTGCTGGACGGACCGGCTGCCATCGAGTGCACCAACACAGGAAATTGGTCTGCCAAGCCCATCTGCAGGGGTGAGTTATGGCAACCATGGAAACCATTGTGATCTTTTGGAAAACTGTTAGGATATTCACTAATTTGTTATGAGTGAATGGGGTGTGTTGACGTTCGCCATTGAGAGTTGAAGCTTCTGCGCACCACAGCAGGGGAGGATAGCTGTGGGTTGTCTTCCATTGATTCTTACAGTCCCCCAGCCCAATTAGAGCAAGTTCACCATTAGACATGGCATTAGCTCTGGTGGAGCCGAGGGGTAAACCTTAACCCTTCTACACAAATGGAGCCGCGGAGGACACCTAGGATTCAGAGATCCTGACCGATTCTGACCAATTTGTCTGCAGCGAGTGTAATAAAAATATATCTCTTCGCAGCCCCGTGTTCGATTAACATTGCAAGAGGCCGCATCCTCTACAACTCTAGGAAGATTTGGATCAAAGATCTGAAACCCAACAGAGTCCTACACGGGGAACATGTGGTCTTCTACTGCAAGAACAAGGTGGATAAGTGTGGGTACCAAGTGGCATCCACCTGCCGTGATGGCACCCTGGCACTCCCAGAATGCTTTCAGGGTAAGTGTCAATCAGCCAATCAGTAGATGTGCCCCCCAAATAGTCCTTCCCAAGGAGTAATATATAAGGGTTAATGCAATCGAACAATAATGCACAACATGGGGTTAAGAATGAAAGGGGTTTGCCTCCACAAAGTAGTGAACCAATTTACCATAACCACCACATATTTAACTACGTCTTACATTTTTAAGCCAGTAGGATCATGTCGGCAGACCAGCAGATGCCAATGGATGATTTCAGGAATATGTTTATTGTTATGTGTTGTCTTTAAGTACCGGGAAAGGTGGAGTACACACTGAGGCCAGGGAGTCTGCCGTCGGAGATCACCATGTGTGCTGGGCCCCCCACGGCTCCTTCAGGCACTGCTAGACCTGCCTAACAATAGAGGGCCCCCAACACCCAGAGGGCCCCCAACGCCCAGAGGGCCCCCAATGCCCAGAGGGCCCCCAACACCCAGAGGACCCCAAAAACCAGAGGGCCGACAACACCCAAAGGGCCCCCAACAACCAGAGGGCCGACAACACCCAAAGGGCCCCCAACAACCAGAGGGCCGACAACACCCAGAGGACCCCAACAACCAGAGGGCCGACAACACCCAAAGGGCCCTCAACAACCAGAGGGCCGACAACACCCAGAGGACCCCCAACACCCAGAGGGCTGACAACACCCAGGGCCCCCAAAATGTGTTGCACCAACAGAAAATGAGGGTCATGGACAATGATCACGCAATAAAGCTTTGATTTGGAAAGAGTTTGGTCTTCTTTTGCTGCGTCTTACTTTTGCATTTTGTTTCCGTCATATATGCCCTGCTTTTATTTAAAAAACAAACAAACAAATAACATACAAGCTAACATAATTATAAAGTATATTGAATTAAATAAAGATGAGACAATTCAAACATTGAAAGTGTGAAAGAAAGACTGATACAGTGTCTTCATTTGCATTCAGAGATGGTTTATTTTAATAACCAAATATGTCCACTCAAACATCCTCTACCACCCACCCTCAAACGATTTTATATCCCAATTGTTAATCCATATTTTTCCCCATCTTTAAATTGAATCCAAAAACTGTAAAAATGCCAGCCATCCGGTCTTGTCTGACATGTTATCTTTGCAAAATACGCATTTCAAATTTTCCCAGAAACAAATTGGTGGGATCTTCTACTGGAGATGTTCACAGTAGGAACTCTTAACAAGACTCCTGGCCTTGGCAGCATTGGACAGAAGATTGAGCAAGAGAACGGCTGTCTTACCACACACCTCCCACCATTTCCACACACTTGAGAAATCAATGCTGCGTTAAGGATAACTCGAAAACATGATGTAAGATGAATAATTGCTTTTCCAAGGGCAAAAACATGAACTAAAACTACACAGTGGATACCAGAATATTTCTGCCCAACTCCTATCTGTTGTAAAGGGGACCTGTCATGCTCAGCCATTCTTTACAGTTTAAAGCGGTAGAAAATAGCAGTGTGACAGTTACCCGTTTCAAGGTGATTATTTGAACGTAAAGTCAGTTTTTAACCAAATTCCGGAGGTCTGTTGCTTGTTGTTATGTCACAAAAAGTGACTCCTCCTCTTCCCCGAAATCCAAAAAGGCAGGACCTTCCGAGGAAACTGAGGGTAAAAAAATGGGCAGATATTCAAATATTAGCAGTTGACCTTATAAACACAACCAGCAGCACTGAGGTCGTGTTTCAGCCAGCAGTCATGCATCATTTACTGAGTGTACTTCTGTTGAGTCTCTTTACCCTCGTGAAGTCAGCGGAAGGAGGTACTGGTGTCTTTCATTGTGTAAAGTGACATTTTAAATTGGTAATATTGTAGTGCATCAATGGTGTGTGTGTGTGTGTGTGAATATGGCTTCATATTTGTTTTAATATATATGTCTGTAAAGTTTAATATCTAAAGGCTAAATCATGCATCTGAAACTGCAAAATTACTAATATTAAATATTTAGTCTACAGTATGTTACGTAATTGTCTTTTCATAGAGTCTAGTAGTACCAGTTAGTGATGGGAATTCCGGCTCTTTTGAGTGAGCCGGCTCATTTGGCTCGGCTCACCAAGAAGAGCCGGCTCTTTCGGCTCCCAAACGGCTCTTCTATTTTACCACATATACCTTTTATTTACATGAAAGTGGTGGTTCTTGATGTCCAGCAATCAGTGGTCAACTGCAGTAGCTTCCTTAACCCTGGCCTGCAGTGAAGCACGTTCTCTATCATACAGTCTCGGAATGATTTTTTGAGAGTGTTTTCCTGCTTGGAGGAACATTGGATTGAGAGCCTGTGTGAAGCTTCGGAATCCCTTGTCCTCCACAATGGAAAATGGTTGGAAATCACTTGCAATAATTTTGGCCTATTCTTCATCCACTATGTTCTGTCTAGCTGGGGTCATTCATTGCCTTTGCCATTGCCATTCATTGTATATACATTGGCTTATTGAGGTCTGTGTAGCTGTTGGTTTTTGGGTACCTGATGCATGGGGGGTAGATCCTGTAGCTGCAGCAACAACAGGTGGAGTAGACACACAGAAGCAGAAGCAGGCAGTCTGACCTGCCTTTTTTTCTTCCAACTGAACTGTTGGATGCACAGTTCTCAAGTGCCTGTGGAGGTGGTTTGTGGACCCTGCTCTATATGAGAGCTTCATGTTGCAAATTCTGCATTCTGCCTTTGTGTTTGCACAATTGTTAAAATGCAGCCAAATGCTGCTTCTTTTCCTACTTTCACTTATCTTATTTGCGCGACGCAAACGGACACTTCCCCGTGTGAAGTGTCACCCCTTCCTCTGTTCAGCTATCAGCACTGACCACACGCCGCCCCTCCTCCTTATCTATCCTCACGTGATGCACAGCATGACATGCAGTCATGACAGTGACATTCAGTCACTGCATGTACGCGGAGCACCCGTAAAAAAATTAATAACGGCTCGTTCGCGGGTGCGAGCCGGCTCCCGTCGTTCACTAAAAAGAGCCGGCTCGTCGTTCGCGACCGACACATCACTAGTACCAGTAGTACTGTCACGGTTACGGTGGTTGAGAGGGGGCATGGCCAAGGCGCGGGCTTTGGCGGCGCACACACAAACCTGTCGGCAATTGCCGATAATGATTAGGGTAAACACCTCACCTGGGGATGTATATATACCCTGGCGTCCCGTTACTTCGGGGCTAGGTCGTAGGCTGCGGGAGCTGGAGGAGGAATGGAAGGACCTGTTAGCCATGATGGCCCCCGGCGTCCGCGACCAGTTGAAGCTCGAGATTCCCAGAGCGCCCGTCACGGACGGTTGGGTCAAGGGCCGCAGGCGCTGATGGACCAGCTTAGGGACCTGGCAACCACAGTTGCTTCCCTCGTCGGAAGGCCCCCCGGTGCCGCGGTGGGCGCCCCACCACCCGCGGTTGTCTTGCCGGTTATTTATGCCTCCCTCCATTTGGAGCCCATTTCCGCCGCCGCCGCGCTGCTCAACGTCGCGCTGTCCCCATCTGACAGCGCCACTCTTCCCCCGTCTGACAGCGCTGCGCTGCCCAACGCTGTGCTGCCCAATGCTGCGCTGCTCGACGTTGCGTTTTCCCCGCCTGCTGACGCTGCCGTCGTTGCGCTGTTCCCGCCTGACTACGTCGTGCTGTTCCCGTCTACCGATGTTGTGCTGCCCTCGTCTGCCGACCAAGTACATTTATGAGTCCAACTTATTGTCACTGCACAGCAAAAGTACAGTACAGCGAAAATAATTTGGCATCTAGCCAGAATGTTGCATGTTGCAGTAAAGTGCATGGTAATATATAATGTACCGTGGTTAAATAAGATGTAAAAAAAGTTTAGTTTAGTGTTTTTTGGTATAAAAACAGGTCAAAGATCAAATAACTTATAGAGTAGGTATGAGGTATGTGCAGAATTATAGGTATATATATATACAGGTAAGTATACAACTATCAACAGGTAGTGAGCAGGGGTATACAGTTATATCATCAGTTGAAGATTCATATATCATATATTATATGTAAGTACAGTAAAAATGTACATGGCTATCATAGAGGTATGTAAACAATAAATATGTAAACTATAGGTTGAGGTAGGGAGTTATGATTACAGTGCAAGGCAGTTGAAGACATTGATGGTGAAAGGGTATAGTCAGCAGAGTTCAGAGTGTGTACAGTGGGCAGCAGAGGGGGAGTGGGCAGCTTGGGGGTGGGAGGGGGGAAGCTGTCATTGTGGTACAGAGTTCAGAGAGATGACAGCTGAGGGGAAGAAGCTGTACCTGAGCCTTTGACAACTGTTCATGCCTTCCTCAGACACTGTTTGTGGTGGGTCCACTTCTCCAGAGCATTGCACGGTAGCCAACGAGAGGGCAGACTCGTCTGAATGAACACGCGTCCAAGTCTCCTGTGTTGACACAGGATTCTGTGAGAGGCACCATGGAGCGACGAATGGCAATACGAGAGAAGAACTATGCGCAAGTAACTAAGCATCACAATTAAATGTTGGAATGGCACACTGAGAAAACTCTAAATGCAACGACAATCCGCGTAAATGTATTTTATTTTTTTACTTCCATGCCCCGGTCTGATTGGGTAGCCTGATGGAGGTTCTGAGCCGATCTGATCATGCCATCAGCTCATAGGTCCATCGTCACTGTGAAGTGGGAATTTAACCTGTTTTGTAGCCTATAGTTATGTTTTACTAAATCAACCACAACTAATTGCGGCAGCCATTAAAGCATACGGTTATTGTTTCACAAGTAGGCCTACGCAATTACCACAATTATAAAAATCGCTGGCTTCTCCTCTTGCTTACACTATGCTACATCACTCCTAACGTAGCTCTGGCGTTATTGGAGCATAAATAGGTTATGTAAGAACCAAACAGCGGTATTTCCACTTAGTAATGCTACCTGAGCTAATATTATTTGTGAATAGAAAGGGAGGTGCAATCAAGTCAAGTCAAGTCAAGTTTATTGTCACTTCACAGTTTACACAAGTATAAAGCAGTGATGTGAAAATCTTGTGTGCAATACCCGACGACAGACAGCAGTTAAAAAATAAAAATAAAAATGCAATTTATAAAATGCAAAATATCGGCACAGAAAAGAGCAATATGTATATACCGGTAATCAGATCACCTCACTTCCATGTAGGCACACGTGAAGGTGCTAATAAGGTCAAATAAACACATACACACACATACACACTGAATGACTGAAAGGTGGTAATTGCTATTAATTTGCGTTTATCAATTTGCTCAAAAACATAAGAGTTTCTCTTTCTGGAAAATTAGTTTCTCTTTCTGGGACATTAGTCTCGCACCTCCCTAGGAGTCGCGCCTCACACTTTGAAAGCCATCCAGTCTTCAACGGCCTTGCACTGTAATCAAAACTCCCTACTTCTACCTATATTTTACACATTTATTGTTTACATACCTGTATACAAACCTTTAGTTTACATATTTATTGTTTACATACCTGTATGATAGCATCTACATTTGTACTGTACTGAACTGTATATACTGTATATCAATCGTATACTGTTGACATAACTGCATACCCCTGCTCACTACATGTTGATACTTTTGCTGCACTGTAGTTGTGCTGTGCAATGACAACAAGTTTGAATCTAATCTAATCTTATCTAATCTCAAACATGTGTTAACGCCATGTAGGATGCTCCAGGCCTGCCCTGAAGCCCCATGTGGAGGCTCTGGGGCTCCAGCAGTTTTCACCCCCCGGGACGAGGGCTCGCCTGACGTGCGTTCCGGGCTACACCAGCCACAATCACTGGCCGTTCATCGTCTGCACCATTGGGGAAAGCTGGAGCACCGCACAGTTCATGTGTCAGCGTGGGTATTTATGAGAAAAATAAAAAACAACTAATACATCCATCCAGTCATTTGACACGTAACAGCAGCCAACCAATTGCACAATTACATTACATTACAGCTTTTGTCCAAAGTGAATTACAATAAGGTCATTCAACTGGTACGCAAGATAACTACTACTCATTCCTAACAAGCCTCCAAGAAAATGAATTCTTTATGAAGGAGCCTACGCAAGAACAAAAGTTTTCCACTTCTTGACATTTTATAGAATTCATGAAAAACGAATTGATTGATTGGACTGAAGAATTTCATTATATAGTCCTCTTCATTGAATTCCCTAGAGAGGGAGTAGGGAATGAGGGAAGGATTTAGCTGTATTGTCCTCTACATTAGATTAGATTAGATTCTGATTTATTGTCAGTGTACAGCACAGTACAGTACAGTACATCCAAAGGAATTTGGCATCAAACCACAGTGCAAATGTTGCAGTAAAGTACATGGAACTCCCCTCGAGAGGGACTATGAAGTAGGGAATGAGGAAAGGATTTCCCTGTATAGTCCACTACATTGAAGCGACTACACATTACACTATATTACAGTCATTTAGCAGCCACGTTTGTCCAAAGCCACGTATAATATGGTAATTAAACGTAGGGAGACAAGAGAACTACTAGTCACCAGAAATCAGAAGGTCTCTATACACATACAAACGCGGGGAGTGCACAGGGCAACCTCTCTGAGGCTCAAACTGAAATAATGTTCTTCTATAGAGCCAGCAGCACTATCTGACTGTTATTGTATGTGACTGTATGTTATTTTTCTATCTTCTCTCCTTTAGCAAAGAGCTGTGGCTACATATATGCCCCACAAAACGGAGACATGCACTTTGAGGACATTGTGTATCTGAGTAGAGTCAACTTCACCTGCAACGAGGGGTAGGGGAGTAGCAGCAGTACCTCTCATGTTAACAGCTTGGAAAACATGTGTATATATACACACACACACACACACACACACACACACACACACACACACACACACACACACACACACACACACACACACACACACACACACACACACACACACACACACACACACACACACACACACACACACACCCTTAATGCCCTACAAATGGACAATTATTTTAAATGTCTAATATATGTATCAAATATTAGATTCTGAATTCTGTATTCTTCTTACTATTAGATTCTGAATTCTGTACTCTGAATTCATTTTGTTCATTGCCTTATTAGACTACTTTTTTGGGGGGGAAAACCCTGTACAATAAATGAGCACAGAGAGAATGAGTGAGTGAATCGTTTTTTGCAGAGTGAGCGAATAGTCATTCAATGGTTGTTGTTCTCGGACCCATCAGGTACAATTTGCATGGAGTCAGCAGTGTTGTGTGCCAAGAAAATGCAACATGGAGTGCACCACGTCCAGAGTGCAAAGGTATGAACCGCTGTGTTTGTGAGTTTGTGGCACAAACTTTATCCACAACCCTGGATAGTGCACTCATCATAACCCACAATGCATCGTGAAAGTAGTGTAAAACCGATGGTCATTAACCAAGCAAATAGACCATCATGCATTGTGCTGAAAGACAAACGTCAGACCGACAAGCGACATCCACCTGCATAGATCTAGAACGTTTAATTATGAGACAGCAATGAGGTATTTAACGGAGATTCCAGTAGTGTCACAAAGTGTTTTTTAATTGTGCCGATGAGCTCACCATATAGTGCTCTACATTGAACTCCCGAGAGAGTTAGTAGGGAATGAGGGAAGGATTTCACAATAAATTCCTCTACATTGAACTACTAGAGAGGGAGTAGGGAGTAGGGAATGAGGGGAGGATTTCTCTATACAGTCCTCTACATTGAACTACTAGAGAGGGAGTAGGGAATGAGGGAAGGATTTCCCTATTCAGTCCTCTACATTGAAATACTAGAGAGGGAGTAGGGAGTAGGGAATGGGGGAAGGATTTCACTGTATAGTCCTCTACATTGAACTACGAGAGAGGGAGTAGGGAACGAGGGAAGGATTTCACTATATAGTCCTCTACTTTGAACTACTAGAGAGGGAGTAGGGAGTAGGGAATGAGGGAAGGATTTCACTATACAGACCTCTACATTGAACTACTAGAGAGGGAGTAGGGAACGAGGGAAGGATTTCACTATATAGTCCTCTACTTTGAACTACTAGAGAGGGAGTAGGGAATAGGGAATGAGGGGAGGATTTAACTGTATTGTCCTCTACATTGAACTCCCTAAATGGGACTATAGAGTAGGAAATGGGGGAGGGATTTCACTATATAGTCCTCTACATTGAACTATTAGGGAGGGAGTAGGGAAAGAGGGGAGGATTTCACTATATAGTCCTCTACATTGAACTCCCTAGAGAGGGAATATGGCATAGGGAATGGGGGAAGGATTTCACTGTATAGTCCGCTACATTGAACTACTAGGGAGAGAGTAGGGCATGAGGTAAGGATTTCACTATATATTCCTCTACATTGAACTACTAGAGAGGGAGTAGGGAGTAGGGAATGAGGGAAGGATTTCACTATATAGTCCTCTACATTGAATTCCCTAGAAAGGGAGTAGGGAATGAGGAAAGGATTTCACTGTAAAGTCCTCTACATTAAACTCCACTAGAGAGGGACTATTGAGTAGGGAATGAGGAAAGGATTTCACTGTATAGTCCTCTACATTGAACTCCCTAGAGAGGGAGTAGGGAATGAGGGAAGGATGTTGCTGTATTTTTCTCTACATTAAACTTCTAGATACAAGATACAAGATATGTATTTGCCATTTGTAACAAGTACATTATAATGCTTACTCCCATTCCCTCCCACAGTATAAATCTCCAAAACAATACCATAAAAATAATTTATACAATAAAAATGAACAAAAAAAGGACAGCAAAGTGGCTGAAAGATGATATGAACAGGTGTTAAATTGTGCAAACATAGGAAAAGAAAAAAGATAGGGAGTAGGGAATGAGGGAAGAATTTCACTATATAGTCCTCTACATTTAACTACCTAGAGAGGGAGTAGGGAACGAGGGAAGGATTTCACTATATAGTCCTCTACATTTAACTACCTAGAGAGGAAGTAGGGAGTAGGGAATGAGGGATGGAATGATTTCAGACACAGCCCGTGTGTGTTTGTTGTTCAATGCCGTGTAATGCGAGAACAAAATATATCAGCATTAATTTCAAACAAAATTATAATGAACATTTAGTTTGTACATTCATATATACAAATTCTTGCACTTGGTTTGTTTAATGAACACAATAGATTGTGGCCATCATGGCTATGTATTTCTGTTTCAGCGTTGACTTGCGGCCCTGCTCCAGTCCCAGTGTACACCATTCTAGTGTTTGACGTCCTGCAGCGCAGTGGGGAATCTGCAGTGTTTGGTACAAAAGGAACATACAAATGTCTGCCACCTATGATTCTCATAGGAAACCCGAGAGCAGAGTGCACTATCTCTGGTAAATGGACAGAGGCGCCCGTGTGTCAAAGTAATAAGTAGTTGTAACTAGTGGAAGCCATAGTAACCACAACAACTCTTAACTCTTAACAATACAGTATATATATACAGTATATATATACAGCAGTGGTGAAGCGTCAGGGCCTTCAAGGTATTCAGAGAAGACCCTGGAACTCGCAGATGAAACAACAAAAAATTGAATTAATTGTATTAATAAAATGTAATACAATGTAACAAAATTTAATACAATTAAAATCAAATGAATAAATGACAATTGTATCTGTGTTGTTGTGTGTGTTGCTATCTTTCTCGGTCCATGCACTACGCATTTAAGTGGTTTTGTGTTAGAAAAACAACACAACCAATCAGATATTTTTCTAGGTCGCTGGGAAGAATATCCTTCTACCAAAGTACTCCCGCATGCTTTGGCCCTTAGACTGAATGAGAGCGTACATTTGGATTGACAATTTGATCAACCAATCATATAGTGATTTGTAGCCAATGGGCGAACTCTTTCAGATTTCCCCACTGGTCCATACATTTCACATTTCCATTTAGGGCATTTGGCAGACGCTTTTATCCAAAGCGACTTACAAGGTGTACATTTGTTGAAGCAGACAATAGCATAACACTGAGGTACGCAAACATACAAATAGAGCAGTTCACAAGCATTCATATTAACAAGATGAATAACACAATTCCGTACTGCCAGGTCACCTGCTTAAGTAGCTGTGATAAGAGCGTGATATCAACATTAAGGATATACACAGCTATTAATGTCAGGACTTAAGCAAGTTAGGGGTTCACAAAGGAGAAGGAGGGTTCAAGGAGAGTCCAGGTGGACTCTGAACAGGTGGGTCTTGAGTCTCTTGCGGAAGCTGGCGAGGGACACTGCCGTCCTGACATGAGACGGGAGTTCATTCCACCACTGTGGAGCCAGAGCCGCGAAGAGCTGGGTCTTGGACGAGCGATGCTTGGTTGTCATCAGTGAAGGTCGAACAAATCGCCTGGCAGAAGTTGAGCGGAGCGCTCTGGCTGGGATGTAGGGCTTGACCAACGCCTGGAGGTAGGCTGGGGCAGTTCCATTGACTGCCCTAAAGGTCAGCACCAGAGTCTTGAACTTGATGCGAGCATTTACCGGAAACCAGGATCACACCAGTGTGAGGAAGGGCCGGATCCTGCGGATGTTGTAGAGGGCAATTCTGCAAGATCGGGCCACCGCGGTGACGTTGGCATTGCAGGACAGCTGGTCATCTAGCACCACACCAAGGTCTCTTGTTGTGGTTGAGGGGGAGACTTGGGTGTTCTCGATGGTGACCAGTAGGTCCATCTGAGGGCAGTCTTTCCCCGGTATGAAGAGGAGCTCAGTCTTGTCAAGGTTGAGCTTCAGGTGGTTGGCGGCTGATCATCTGCTGATGTCGGCCAGGCATTTAGAGATGCGTGTTGCGATTTGGGTTTCTGAGGGGGGAAAGGAGAGAAACAGTTGAGTGTCATCTGCATAGCAGTGATAGGAGAAGCCATGAGATGTGATTACAGAGCCTAGCGATTTAGTGTAAAGAGAAAACAGAAGGGGTCCCAATACTGAGCGTTGGGGGACTCCGGTGTCCAGGGTGCAGGGTCTGGACAGGGAACCATTCCATGTGACCTGATAAGTGCGATCTGCAAGGTAGGAGGTGAACCAGGATAACACAGTTCCAGCGTTCCATAGTGTGCTAGACGGTCAATGGGCTACTTGCACTACGCTGTGTGGAGTACTTCCAGTTTCAAATAATGCGGCTCAGCTTGTTCCGGTGTATTTGTTTACTTCCAACTAGCTAGCTACAGCTCCTGAGGTAATATTTTGCCATGAATTCCCATAAGAAAATGCATTTTCAAAAACAGGAGAAGAAATACCCCGAACATTGTTGTGTTCCGCTTTGTTCGGCATCATCGAAATGTGAGTTTCCATGGCTTTCCAACCCATCCCGAGCTGAGAAGAACACGACATGAACATCCGATTCTATACAAGGTAACGTTAGACCGAAGTTGTTCTATTCAGCTAACTGTTTGACATCGACCAAAGTAAACATCAGTTAAACTATAAAGAATCCTATTATAAGTCTTAATACAAAAAAGTTAATGTGCCCACTGCGTAGGGGGCGTGGCTATCCGGGCGAGGGCTGGGGAAACGGCGACAGGAATGCGGTACGTGATAAGGGGGCGTGGCTACCTGGGCGAGGGCTGTGAACGTGGGGAGGCAGAACTGCCAATCCTGACAAAGAGCCTCCAGAGCACGTCCATCAACGGTAGGTTATGATCTGAGCGTGTAAAGTAACAGAGCCAGGGGTGGGATGCCATTGCATTTGCCATACATGTAATTATATTGATGGTCTGTACATTTAGTACAAGGTATGTATTTTGCAGTCTTGCCTGGTAACGCGATGGTGGTGTTTTGTTTAGGAATGGACAGCGTTCAGTACCTCACCGTCGAGGGGCTGTGTGTCTGCTGTTCAGGAAGGCATCACATCCACGCAGGAGAAGAGGACAAATTGATCGGCTCCGGCGACAAGCTCTCCAGGAGAGTGGGCCACTGTACCCCCTGCCTTACCGGGAAGTACCCAGTTGAGCTGCAGTGGTGACTGTGTGGCCGTGGCCAGAAACAAGTGCTGATTATCTCTTTTTATGTAAAAATATAGTCGCACAAACAGCTCCGTTGGTGTCATTAGGGAGTACAGTGGAGGAGAAATTCAAGAGCCACGACGCGAGGGGTGTATGTGGCAGGGGTTACATACGATAACGAACTTCAGAGGGAGAACCAGTTGTGTAGAGCAGTGGTTCCCAACCTTTTTTGTCTTGTGTACCCCTTGAGCTGGTAGCCAATAATAAGTACCCCCTCACTCATTTGGATGATTTGCCTTACATTTTCTCTTATATTAAACCTTTTGCAATTGAATTACTCATTCAATTGCTACTTTTTTAACTACTCATTAAATAAATGAAAATCACTTTTATAACTCACCCTTAATACAAATTAATTTAAACTTGACATTGACACTTATTGTGAATGAAAATAATACTCACTTCTAGCAGTTTCAAAGATTCAAAGGTTTTATTGTCATATGCACATGAATCAGGTGCATGCATTCATATGAGGCTCTGCCCACAACTCAACATAGAATAGAATAGTGCAATAGAAACAACAATAACAGTAGTATAAACTGTGTAAACAGTGCAAGTACAAGAACAACAGCAACACCAACAGCAACCACACTAGAACAAAACGAGATAAAATAGAATACAATAAAAAATAAATATATATTTTATTATATATATATATATATATATATATATATATATATATCATTATTTATGTATATATATAATTATATATATATATATTCAACATATTTTATTAAGTCACTAGAGCTTATAATGAGACACTTGAGCTTGCTTATCTTTCATAAGCTTTGATAGTTCTGTGTGGCCACAACCGTCACTAGGCTGCTCTCCACATTCAGTCTGTTCCTCTGCTTGGTTTTGATGTGAGTCAGGGCCGAGAAGGTAACTTCACACATATAGGTAGATCCAAAAGGCAAGAGTTCATTCAATGCACATTTCCCCACCTCTAGATACTCAGTGACTTTTCAGCATATGTCATCTTTTGCCCACGATCAGAGAACAAATCCACCAGGTTTTCCTGCAGTCTGGCAGGAAGGCTGCTGCTGCTCTCACTCTGAATGTGTTCCTCACCCAGTCCAGCTGTTCTGACTTTGCATCAATGTCATGAAAGTACTGGTTGAACTCAGTTTTGAGTTTGGACTGATGCGTTTTAACAATTGTGACCATCTGCTTGTTTTCAGCATCAGTAGTGGCAAGATATCCATCAAGCAGTGGGAAACAGCTTATATCCCCTTTGTCGCATTTCGTCTCCCATAAGTTTACTTTATTTATGAATCTTCACTCTGTCATACATGTTAAGGATATGCGAGTCCTTGCCTTGAAGTGAGAGTTTAAGCTCATTGAGCTTGGAGAAGACATCGGCAAGATATGCCAGCCGTGCAACCCACCCTGCATCCTGAAAAACCACTGCGAGAGGATGAGAGTGCTGTATCAGGAAAGCAGACACCTCAGTGTGAAGTTCAAACAGCCTGGATAGTGTTTTGCCATGCGACAACCAGCGGACGTCTGTGTGAAGCAGTAGCTGCCCATGCTCTGCCCCGCTGTCTTGACACAGAGTTTGAAATAGTCGGTAATTCGTAGGTCTGGGGCTGAATGAAATGAATCACCTTAACTGCGTCATCAATGACAGCACTTAACTCGGGGCTCATCCTTTTACTGGCGAGAGCCTCCCGGTGGATAATGCAGTGATTCCACTTAATTTCGGGGTTTACCTTCATCACACGTCCATGCAACCCACGCACTTTCCCCGTCATCGGAGCTGCGCCGTCGGTACAGATGTGACTGCACGATTTCCACTCAAGATTGTTTTCTTTGAAAAAGCTGTCAATCGCCTGAAATATTTCTTCGCCAGTTGTCTGTCCTGTTAGCTTCTTGCAAAACAAAATATGCTCATGTATGTCAGACTCAAAGGCCAGGAGCTAAGCCTCCCCACTCACATCCGTCATTTCATCCAACTGTAGAGCGAACTCCGGCTCTTTTAATTTTATTCACAACCTGTCCAACAATATTAGTGGACATGTCATCGATCCTGCGGCAGATTATGTTGTTCGATAATGGAACGGTTTTCAGCACGTCTGCTGCTTTCTGGTCCAGCATAGTTTCAGCCAAAATGATCGCGGCAGGGAGAATCAGATCTTCAGCAATAGGCCTATATCACGGTAGATTAGAACGCCGGAAGTACCCGCCGAAGCAGTGTATCCCAAGTTCCAGTTAATGCATTCACCGGACAGTTATCGCTGGACAACATCGCTGCATAACCTTCCAAAAGTCGGTCAAGACGATGTGGTTCGACTAGTGAATGAACACTCTACATTGAAGTCTAAACTGGAAAAAGGATACAAGTTCTTTTACGAGAAGTTCATCTTCAATTATAGAGGTAAGTGTTTAGATTCTGTTGTGTCGTCCATTCGGTGTATAATGGTGTGTATATATATATATATATATATATATATACACACACACACACCGAATAATGGATACCGTTCTCTCTCTCTCTATATATATACAGAGTGCTTAGATTCTGTTGTGTCACCGCTAGCTTGCTAGCTTGTAAGGTTTAATGAAAATGACCAGTGTGTCAGATAAGTTCAACTACAGACATGTCCACCCTACCCCATCTAACCATACCGCAGTCTGCTTCTGTTTTCCAGTGTGCTGCTGTGATCCCCACCTGAAGGATACCGGCCAGCACCACACAAATCATCTTCTCATTTTATTATTTGTATATTGTGTATATTATATGTATATTATTATTTTAATTTTTTTTGTACTTTGTACATTACTATAAGTCACTTATGGCACCCATTGCACTCCTGAACCATCCCTGGAAGGAGGGATTCGGTGTATAATGGTATATATATATATATATATATATATATATATATATATATATATATATATATATATATATATATATATATATTATGGTGTATAAGTGGTTCATAAACCTTTACCTGACCACCCAAGAGCTATGGCGAAGCTCTTGGCTCTCTAGCTAGCGTGCATGAAAACATTCGGTGGAAAAGTGTTTGCAATGTTGAAAATCGTTTCTGAAAGTGACTTTACTAACTTGCTAGTGTTATGAAATGCCGTTGCGGCAATTTAAGAACCACATGATAAGGTTAAGTTATATGTGGTTAAATCAAAAAGTCTCAGACATAATGCTGTATGATGTGATAATCTTTACCCCCCCCCCCCCCTTACTGCAGTGTCAGATTTAGTGAGTGAGGAAGTGGTAGTGCAGGCGAGCTGCTACCGTTCTATGCGGAAAAATGACGAGCCTCACACCCTACAGGTTACAATGTTAAGAATGAGTCCGAAATCATGCTCTAGCCCCTACACATCAACATGCTTAACTGGCTTTCCGCAGTCTTTTGTGTATCAATAGGACATCATGTATACATCAATCTCTCTGGTCACTTTTGGATTTACACATCAGATTTACATTTAGGACCCAGACAATACCTCAAACGTGTGTAGTGGAGAGCATGATTTCAGACCTGCACATGTTCAGGTGCGCATGTTCAGTATTTTGTTTCTTGTTGCTGTTGCAAATGCTCTTTCCTGCTCCATAACTGCTGTTGCAGTTTCTGGGTTTTTTTCCATGTCTGCTGTTGCAGATTCTCTCATTTTTTGTTCTCATTTTTTGTACATCCATTTATAGATTGTGCTGCGTGCAGTTACACCCGTGCAGTTAAATGGATGCTCCTGTTTGTGTGCTGCTGGAAAGGTGTTGTGTAATCACGTGGTCGCACTCCTATTCCAGACGGCTCACTACAGCACCATGGGGGTGAAAAGTGTGCAAACACCACTGACCTGCACCAGTGAGATTCAGTCATGGCACCGACCAAGGACACAGGTATGTTTTGTCTGGATCCCTCAGATATAGCTATACATACTGTATAGACTACTCAAAGATGTTTAAGATTCTAGCATTTAAGACTCGCAAGACCAACACATCACTTAAAGTGTATACATTTGCATGGAGTTTCCCTCTATTTCTCAAAGCAGCAGTTCCCTGAAGAGGATGTATAATATGACTTGCGTGTTGAATTATCCCGATATTCTCTGAAACTTGCAACAGCATCTATTTTCTTTTTGTGTCATTCCAGGGGATACGTCCGGAACCCACGGATGAACTTGTGGTCCGGAAGCCTAAGGCTCCTGGACGCAGCAGTGTCAAATCCACGCTGTATCGAGCCTATGCAGGTATGTTTATAATTTTTATTAATTTCATCACTTATTGTGTAGTTGTTGTTTTTTTTAGAACATGGGCATAATATTAAAACCTGCAGATGGTGCTTTACTAATTGAATTGACTGATGAATGGTTCCTGTTACTTGTGTTTGTAGGACCCCTTCCTGACCCTGCAGTGCTGTCCTTAGGAGCCAACCTACGACACCTTCAACCACAACCTGGAATATGCAAGATCTTGTGTGGCCTGTTAGGCCTATATCACGTTAGATTAGAACGCCGGAAGTACCCGTTAAAAATCGCTGAAGCAGTGTATCCCAAGTTCCGGTTAATGCATTCAGCTTGGCATTCACCATGGCGGACAGTTATTGCTGGACAACATCGCTGCATAACCTTCCAAAAGTCGGTCCAGACGATGTGGTTCAACTAGTGAATGAACTCTACAGTGAAGAAGTCTAAATCCGAATCATACAATTCCCCGACATTGTGTCTTGTGGCTCTATCTGGATATATCGCCATATAACACATATATAACACATACATTTAGATTTAATTTAGTTATATTTTGTTTATACTAGTTTAGTTTATTTTGTTGTTATTTCGTTTTTAGGTTTTAGTGTACTTTGTGTGCATTTATTCCCCCTGTCTCAACTGTTGCACCTTAATTTCCCTCGGGATAAATAAAGTCATCTTGAATCTTGAATAACGAAGGTGATTTTGTGTAGAAGCAGAGGTATGCCTATGTATATAATATAGGCGATTTATTTGATGGATTTTGATTATTTCAATGTACCTTTTCATTTACGTGTTAATATGTAGTGTGCAGCTGTATATTTTCTAAAAGGGAATGCCTGTTATTCTTGTGAATATGAGTTGTCTTAAAATAAAAGTGCTTGTGACATACTTGTGGCATTGAGTTAAAACCGAATTTGTACCGATATATATCGTATATCGCAATGCAGCCTAAAAATACTGGGTTTTGGTCCGTATCGCCCAGCCCTACTTGGGATCAGTGCTTTAAATCACACACATACCCGACATTATGTGGCTCTATTCGGATGAGAGATGGAGTGTGTGTGGGGGTCAGGACCAGTGCTTTTAATCATACACATACCCGACATTATTAGCCTATTCCGCCCACTTTTCGAGACGCATATGCTCTCCTTGTCAAAGTGCAAACTGCAGACATACGCGCTACTCCTGAGAACATGAAACGAGGGACCTTCATCCTCCTTATCAGCCACACACAAGACTTGCAGAGGAGTTTGTCTTTGGGTAAATGGTGTAAACTGAGGTAGGGCTGTCTTTGTTTAGATGTTGAGCAGCCGGTACATTACAATAACAGAGAGGAGGGGAGGCGGCCAAAGTTTGTCACGTATGTGGGGTAACTACCGGAAGAAAGAGTACACTGCTCACGGCTCCGGAAGCAGGAAGTGTGATATAGGCCTATTGAATGTGTTGTTTTTGACTTGGCCACAAGTAATGCCACAGCATAGGATGCCTCCATTGCTTTGCTCGACACACTTGCCGCTTTCTTTAATGTAGTCTGACACCACACACGTGGTGAAAAGGGCCCAACAACGCCTGTATTTCCTCAGGCGTCTGAGGAAATTCAGCATGGGCCCCCGCATCCTGAGAACATTCTATAACGGCACCATGGAGAGTGTTCTTACAGGGTGTATCACTGCCTGGTACGGGAACTGCACCACACTCGAGCGCAGAGCGCTTCAATGGGCCCAGTATATCGGTGCGTGGCCAAGGCCAAACATCATAAAAAACAATGCCCACCCCAGCCTAGAACTGTATTAACTTTTACCATCAGGCAGGCGATACCGCAGTATCAAGTGCCGCACAAATAGACTCTGGGACAGCTTCCACAGTCAGGCCATCAGGCTACTGAACAAGGGAGTATAGAAAATAACAATGTTGATTTTATTACATTGATTTATATGGATATATATTGCTCTTTTTCTGTGCCGATATATTGCATTTTATAAATTGCATTTTTATTCTTATATATTTAAAATTGAACTTTATACAGTTTTGTTATAAATACACTTATTTTTTATTCTATTGTTTTTTTATAACTGCTGTCTGTCGTCGGGTATTGCACATAAGATTTTCACTCACTGCTCATACTTGTGTAAACTGTACACTGTGGCCGCTGCTCATCTCTCCTCCTCACACGGTCTACCTCACTCCAGGGAGAGGCTGGACACTCCTGCTGGCAACTCCTGGCTCCGGCCAGTCGGCTGCACTGCTGCTTTCGTCTGCTGCTTTCGGGTTGTGTACGTTGGTGAGTCTTATATATATATATATATATATAAACACCAACGTATTAATGACCCATATGTAACTGATGCCTGCCGGTGGTGCTGTTTATTAAAGTAAACCTCACTCCCCGACAACTTGCTCCCACACACGCTCAGCTGAGAAGTAAGCAGAAGCTGGGCCACCATGTAGTTGAGCTGGGCCTCCCTGCTGCTCCCATGTATGAGAGCAGCAGGGACAACTATTTGAGTTAGTCGGTCTCGGAAATGACGGGCCGACACAAAAGTCCATCAAGTACAATCAGATGGTCAAATTCCATGCAATGTTTCCTCAAGCTGATAAAGACCCCTCTTAGCCACGCTCGTGATGGCCTCTGAGACATCTCCCTCCAGCCCAGCACAACTTGAATATCTGCATCTGCCTACTGTTGTGCTTTAATATCCGCCAGGCCAAGCAGCGATGGCAGGCTACCTGGTTCTGCACCTCTTGGCTCTGCCAAGTCACTAGAGGGAGCAATTAATACTATCGTTATTTTTACTTCTTGCAGTTGTTTGTTTGATTACTTTTGTTTATCTTTGGTTTTCGTCACTTGTTATTGAAGTGCATTGCAGTTGTTTTGGTTTGTTTTATTTAGCTTTCCCCTCCGATCTAGTGACTAGTCTACCACACCAATACAATCGGCTTTAGCTATGTTTAATCGACAAAGCTATAGTGGAAAACAAATAGTTAAGAGACACTTTGCTACTACTTTGTGTTTTATCCCTAGATGTAATGCTTAGACTGAGTCTAGTCCGAGACTGCTGTGGACCGCCCCCCCTCGCCAGTGGCATCGAGGAGGAGGACAGCAGTAATGGCGAGGAGTAACCTTCTCTGGGACTACAAACTCAAAGACTCTAGAGAGATTAGAGAAAGCACTTGGACTCTAGCTATTAGCGATATTTTTCCTTTTTAGATTAGATTAGATTAGATTCAAATTGATTGTTATTGTTATTGTAAGTACAGTACAGCGAAAATAATTTGGCATCTAACCAGAGTGCAAATGTTGCAGTAAAGTGCATGGTAATATATAATATACAGAGGTTAAATAAGATGTAAAGACGTCTACTAGGTATAAAAACGGTATAAAACAACTGATTTATAAGATAAAGCTCATCTTGTTTAATTAGCTACTTTTTTAAATAAACTGTTGAACTGTGGACTGCGCCCCCTTGCATTTGATTGTTTGAGAACTCCCCAGTAGAATCTGAGGCTCTGGATCTTAGCACCCGTACGCCTGTGACACATTTCCTGACCCTTTCGGTCTTTGGATCAGGCAGACCCTGTTGGGAGATGATGTGGACTAAGAACAGCATGTGATTTTGGACGAGGTGACACTTTGAGAGGTTTAATTTTAACACGGCCATCCTGATTGTTGTCCCTGTGCTGCAGCACCAGTGCTGAAATTGCCGCCCACTGTGTTGCCGAAACAGTGGGAACCCTACAGTGACAGTGAAAATAAAAATAAAAATGCAATTTATAAAATGCAATATATCGGCACAGAAAAGAGCAATATGTATATATAAATCAATGTAATAAAATATACATTGTTATATGCTATACGCCCTTGTTCAGCAGCCTAGCCTGATGGCCTGACTGTGGAAGCTATCTCTAAGCCTGTTTGTACGGCACTTGATACTGCGGTATCGCCTGCCTGACGGTAAAAGTGAATACAGTTGGTGGCTGGGGTGGGCATTGTCTTTTATGATGCGTTTGGCCTTGGCCACGCACCGCTGGTTGTATATATCCAGGAGGGAGGGGAGCTCACCTCCAACGATATACTGGGCCGTCCGCACCACCCTTTGAAGCGCTCTGCGCTCGAGTGCGGTGCAGCTCCCGTACCAGGCGGTGATACACCCTGTAAGAACACTCTCGATGGTGCCGTTATAGAATGTTCTCAGGATGCGGGGACCCATGCTGAATTTCTTCAGATGCCTGAGGAAATACAGGCGTTGTTGGGCCCTTTTCACCACGTGTGTGGTGTGCGTGGACCATGTGAGGTCCTCGGAGATGTGCACGCCAAGGAACTTGAAGCTGCTGACCCTCTCTACTGCAACACCGGCGATGGAGATAGGGCTGTGCTCTCCTCTCTGCTTCCTGAAGTCCACGATCAGCTCCTTGGTCTTCTTGACGTTGAGGGCGAGGCTGTTCTCCTGGCACCACTGCTCCAGCGATCCGACCTCCTCCCTGTAGGCTGTCTCGTCGTCACCGGAGATCAGGCCCATCACTGTCGTGTCGTCAGCAAACTTGATGATGACGTTGGAGCTGTGCATAGCCATGCAGTCGTGTCCAGAATGTCCAGCAAAGTATGATAGTGTATGATTGTGTAATGTATTTTCGATGGCAATGTTATGATAGTGGCAGCACTCCTAGCAGTTCAGTAGGCACACTGCCTGTGGATAAATACTTTAAAATGGTAGTCCTTGTACGGATGCTGCGGGGGGACAAAAGATGGTGCCCAGGGTGGTTCCTTTATGATGGACATTAGATTAGTTTAGATTCAAATTCATTGTCACATACAGTACAGCGAAAATCATTTAGCATCTAACCAGAGTGCAAATGTTGCAGTAAAGTGCATGGTAATATAATTTACAGTTTAAATTGACAGGTTAAAAGACAGTCTACTAGGTATTAAAATGGGATATGAGCATAATAATAATAGGTATATGTATATACAGGTAAGTGAGTATTTAACAGGTAGTGAGTATGCAGTTATTGAAAGCAGGATAAATATATATCAATGTAAATGTATATACAAGTGAGCATATATAAATGTAAATACATTTATGGGATATGCAGGGATATGCAGTTCTATCAACAGTTTAAAGAGATTTAAATATATATGGCAGGTACAGTAAACAGGTATCTTATTAATAAATATGTAAATTATAGAGAGGTAGGTAGTTGTGATATTGTTGTGAATTTGTTTTTTACAGTTAGTCAAAGACATTGGTGGTGATTTATTATTATAGGTGTTGAGCAGAGGTGTGGGGCGGGGGCGGGGAGGTGGCAGCAGGGGGGGGGGCAGCAGAGGGGGGGGCAGCAGGGGGGACGGGACAGCAGGGGCGTGGCAGCAGGGGGGGTGGGGGCTGTCTTCGTGGTGCAGAGTTCAGGGAGATGACAGCTGAGGGGAAGAAGCTGTTCCTAAGCAAACAGTCCATGGTTGAGAGGGGTCATCCACAGGCACATTTTTTGTGCCTTCTGGCAGTTTGCAGCACTGTACTGCACTCTATTCATGGTGCTTTTTGCACAATATAACACATGTATATATCATCCATCAGTCACTTTATTGTATTTTTATTGTTTACAGTATTGTTATCATATAGTGCTGTATAGTATAAGTATAGTACATAGTATAGTATATAGTGTAAGAAGAAGAAGAAAATGTATACTGCGGGAGGGAATGGGGAGTAAGCATTCCATTGTACTTCTTAAATCTTGAATCTATGGGTCATAGAATTAGGCAATCATTCAATTCCTTTCCTTGCATTTTCAGAATAAAAATGCATGATCAGCTATCTACAGTGTGTAAGTCAGCAATTTCCCATTACCAAATTGTGTGTGTGTGTGTGTGCGCTTGTGTGTGTGTGTGTGTGTGTGTGTGTGTGTGTGTGTGTGTGTGTGTGTGTGTGTGTGTGTGTGTGTGTGTGTGTGTGTGTGGTTTCACTTCCCAACAACACGTCCTGCTCTTACTGCCAGGGCCGGCCCGCCGCACTGGCATTTTAATTTTAATATATATATATATATATTTTTTAAAGATCAGGTCTCTAGTAATTGTGTGCTCAAAGTGCACCAGATTGAAGCATTTTACTTTAAAATGTTCAAAAAAATCTTCCCGGGGGAGCATACCCCCGGACCCCTTAGAGGATGTGACGTCCACCCCCCACTTCAAACATGTTCATACAATACTGAATACGTGAAGCCTTTTTGATGTATATAACCCATGTCAATAAGTTTCTGTTTTGTAGTGTATTTGTCTTTTGTAGAGATGTTTCATGTATTCTTTATATTCTGGGGGGGGGGCGGCGCCAGCTAAAATCTCGCCTAGGGCAGCAAATTGTCTAGAGCCGGCCCTGCTTACTGCGTACCGCTCTTACTGCTCTTACGCTGCTTGTGCTCGGTTCACGGTCCTCCTCGTTCACTTGTTGAACTTCATTGCTGCTGGAAATATTCTCCTCCACACTTCTCTTTCGAATACCTCCCGTTTTGAGCCACTTTTGCAACATCCCTCTCGGCTTTCTTGTCATCCCTTGCTTGCTTGTTACGTTGGCTAATCCTGCACGCGCACCAGGTAGTAGTGTCCGTCAGAAACAACGTCAGAAACAAACATTTACTTTGTTTCTAAATCTAAAAACAACTAAATTAATGTAGAACTTATTTTAAACCCCAATTTAAATTATCTCAAGCTTATTTTCATTCGTATTGTTCATATATGTTTTTAGATTAGATTAGATTCAAATGTATTGCACAGCACAAGTACAATACAGCGGAAATCATTTAGCATCTAACCAGAGTGCAAATGTTGCAGTAAAGTGAATTGTAATATAATTTACAGTTAAAATTTACAGTTAAAATGTACAGGTTAAAAGACAGTCTAGGTATTAAATGGGATATGAGCAGCATAATAATAGGTAAGTGGGTATTTAACAATATGTCGTTATTGAAAACAGGATAAATATATATAAATGTAAATGTATATACAAGTGAGCATATATAAATGTATGGCATATATAAATATATATATGTATCAACAGATTATATATATGGCAGGTACAGTAACCAGGTATCTTATTAATAAATATGTAAACTATAGAGGTAGGTAGTTGATACAGTTTTTTTTTACAGTTTGTTTTTTCTTTTTCTTTTTTTACTGTTAGTCAAAGACATGTGATTATTATAGGTGTTGAGCAGAGGTGTGGGGCAGGGGCGGGGGAGGCAGCAGGGGGGGGGGGGGCAGCAGAGGGGGGGGCAGCAGAGGCGTGGCGGCAGGGGGTGGGGGCAGCAGGGGGGGTGGGGGCTGTCTTCGTGGTGCAGAGTTCAGGGAGATGACAGCTGAGGGGAAGAAGCTGTTCCTAAGCCTGCTTGCCTTGGAACAAAGGTTTCTATAGCGCCTCCTGGAGGGGAGGAGGGCAAACAGGTTGGGGTGAGAGGGGTCATCCACTATTTTGTGTGCCTTCCTCAGAAATCGTTTGTGGTGGGTAGTGTTTATTGCAGGGAGGGGCTTTCCAGTCATAAACAGCTGCGAGACACGCTCAACCTCCGCTCCATTGATGAGGATGGGGGCGTGTGCCAGTGGCGTAGCGGAGGCCCCCGCACCCCCCGCAGTGCGGGGGAGCCCCGGAGCTTAGGGCCCCCCCCCCTCCCTGCTATGTTGCTAGGCGCCCCGTCATGTGTACACTGTACAACAGTGTATCATTCTAATAATGATTTGCTCACCTGCGATAGGGCTAGCCGGCTGATAACTAATGTTCATTGGCAGGCTGGGCAGCGTTCAAAACAAAGCGGGAAGCATTGCTCATATAAATAACGTTCATTAGTTGCGTTGCCGGTAAACATGAAAAATGAAGCGCCACTACCCAAGCGGTGCTCAGAAAAGCAAAATGAGAGCGAAGAGTAGACTCTAACATTACTGCAGATAGACCGCTAGCAACCCCCCCCCGGCCGTCAGCTCCGAGTCCAGGCAGACAGCCCAGCAGCCCCCTTACAGCCCACTCCGAGCCAGCTAGTCGTGCCTCGCGCTTCGAGACAGGTTAGAAATTAGAATAATGGAAAGTTTTATTCGCCATAACCAGTACGAGTATGCTACAGGTTACATTGGAATTGGAATCTAATCCGTTCCTTTTTGCAGGTCAGCAAGAAGTCAGCGGTGCCCCCTCCGAGGCCAGTTCAGACATAGCCAAGGTTGCCCAGCCAGCTAGCCCACAGTGACAGCAGCTCCCACCCACCCCAGGGACACGTTGGCCAGCGACAACTCTGTGACTGAATACCCTACTGATAGGGGGAAAGTCCCTGTAGATTTAGAAGACGATGATGTTAAACGGGACATTCTGAATAACGGGTCATGCAAGCCTGAAGGGCCATTCAAAAGGGATGGGAAGGGAAGGTGCTTTTCAAAAGGGTTCTATAACAAAACATCTAAAATTGGATGTAGAATTCTGTATGTTACTCTCCATCTATGGACCGGGTGTACTGTGAGCAGTGCTGGCTGTTCGGTGACAGACCGTCTGCCCATCACCTCCGCCAAGCGTGGAGAATAGGAATAAATGATTGGCAGGGTCTCTCTAAAAAGATTAAGGAACACGAAATTCTCTCGCTCTCATTTGGCAGCATGTGTCGTGTATGATACGTGGAAAAATAATCTGACCATTGACGCGCAAATATCGCGCTCGTATAAAATAATAGGCCTACAAAGCAGCTCCTGATTGCATCCTCTACTATGTAGCCTATAGGATGTGTTTTGTTTGTTTGTTTTTTTGTAGGCTACTTTTCTTTTATACAGAATGTTATATATGTGAACCGTTCCGTTGTGTGAACTCCAATGATGATAGGCTATAACGTTCTACAATATACCTTCATGTTACAAAAAATACACAGCCACTTGTTTGTATTTGTCAATGATGTTTAAATCAGATGTATATTATTATACAGTTCCTACTGACCTTACTGTTTAAATCAGATGTATATTATACAGAAAGTTCCTACTGACCCTACTGTTTAAATCAGATGTATATTATACAGAAAGTTCCTACTGACCCTACTGTTTAAATCAGATGTATCTTTATACAGAAAGTTCCTACTGACATATACTGTTTACAAAAGATGCCTGAAAAAATAAACATTTAAAAAAGTGGCCGCGATGTCTATCCCATGTCACTCTATTATTGATTTAGGGGAGGGGGCGGGGCCCCATGGTCCAACCTGCGGGGGTGCCCCGAAATATTGCGCAACGCCACTGGCGTGTGCGCTAGCTCTGGTCTTCCTGTTGTACTACTTCCTATATAATGTTTGGTAAAGAAGTGCTTCGTCAGTCGGACCAGTATGGCGGGGCAGGCTCCATCATGCTGCAGTTGATGATATTTAATGCTTTGTTTAAGAAACATATTGAATGTAGGATCCGGACCTGCAAAATATTCTTATTCCACCCGAGTAGAAATTATACTACAGTGGCTAGTGGGAATGACAGTTGTATTCTGCTCTTCACATGACATCATAGGCCTACAATAAAGATTGCGTCAATGACGCAGTAGCTCACTATCAAGTTTGACAGTGTATTCGGGTCATTTTAGCAGACAAGCCAAACAGAATTTAAACCGATTGTGATCTAGATCACTAGGCTTTTTTTTGATGAAAAAGAGATATTTAGCGATTACTCCATTAATGATGAAAATCTGAAGAATCAGAACAGAAGCACTTTGTAGCTAGTTCTACCAAACAAACAAACAGATTTTAGGGAGACGTATTTTAAGTAATAAATCACAAGTCATTTTGGATTAAAGTGTCTCCTGGATGACTAAATTGCATAAATCATTCATATATATTACCTGAACTTATTGTACTATCTGAACTTATTCTACTTCTACCTGAGCACTGGTTCAGTTATTGGAGAGTTATTGGTCGCTTTGGATAATAGCTTCTGCTAAGTGACTGTAATGTAATTTAATGTAATATTTATCTTTTATCTATCAACCCTATCTGACTGGATATCTGACTTCCTTCTCATTTGTCCATACCAAGTGTGGTAGTGAAATACAAGGAAATGGCATTCTTAACATAATTTAAGTGAGCTTTCACTTCCCCATTTGGAATAAATATAATGTAACAGATTTGTGGCATTGACATATGCTGCAGCCCTCTAGGAGCCGTGGCCACGTCTGCACAGTGGCAACCGGTTACACATAAGAACACTGCTGTTGTTTTAAAAGCTCTCTGGAATTCACACAGGTAGGTCACTTGATAAATTATGCTTTCGAAAACTTTAAAAAAGTCTTCAGCTCAAGAATTCAAGTGGTTCAGATGAACATTGTACCTAGGCTCTTATATGCATTCCAATATGTACCAATTATGGTGTATAAAATTTAATCCATAACATAAAAATAAATCAAGATGTATCTGGTATGGGAAAAAACCTAGAATAACATATACAATACTTAAACTTCCTAGAAACAAACAAAGAATGGCCTTCTTATGAATGCAAATATTTGTATGCGTATAATTTGTATGCGTATCATACCATAAATCCAGATTATGAGGCTTGAGGGAAATAAATGGAAAAATAAGTACAGGGTTATTAAAGCCAGGTGAAGGCAAAATATTTGACAGGGACTCCGAGACCTATGTTATGAATCCAATAATAGGCTTCACACTGGATATATGGGCTATTAACATGAAAACATACAGATAAAGTGTCTGGTTTAAGCAGAGGAAATTCAACACAGCATAGAGACATTAGACAAAGTGTTTTCTTGGAAAAATTGAACTATGTTAACTTCCTTTAAATCCAATCACAGCATTTAACGGAAGTTAACACAGTTACTTAACAAGTAGGCAGCAAGTAAAAAGGCTGTTACAACAAAGTGGCACAATGTAAACCGTCCAAATTACTAAATGTTTGATAACGTTCTTAAAAACACTACTTTTGACAGAGTTTTACAATGATGAACTTGGATTTTGAGGACAGCTTAAAGACATACAATCAAGGGAAAGCAAGTTACCAAACAGGTATAAAAATATGCATACATGCATACATAATTAGTATATGCACACATTTAAAATAATTAATAACAAATGGATGACTGCGATGATATTTTCTCTATGCTCATGTGTATTTTGTAGTCATGTGGTTAAGAGACAGACCCTTCAGAGCTGCTTCTGTCTGCCTTGGGTTGCTCTGTGTTATACTTTTGATTGGCGTCATAACCTTAGCCAACCAACAACCACGTGAGTAGAATATCATTTGTTTACTATGAGGCTATGATACTTTAGCGATGACGTTATCTGTACCAAGCAAAGAAAAAGACTATGATGCATGTCCTATGTTGCAGATCACCAGGTAGGAGTGGACCAATCAATCAACATTGGTAACATAAGCATGAAGCTAGCCCAGATGAAGACCAGCAACAGCAATCTGACCAAGGAGAGAGACCAGCTACAGACCAGTAACCACAATCTGACCCAAGAGAGAGACCAGCTACAAACCAGTAACACTAAACTGATTCAAGAGGGAGACCAGCTAAAGACCAGTAACAACAAATTGACTCAAGTGGGAGATTATCTACGGACCAGCAACAACAACCTGACCGAGGAGAGAGACCAGCTTAAGACAAGCAACAGAAACATGACTGATTTGAGAGATAGGCTACAGATAAATTACAACCAGCTTTCTCAAGAGAGAGGCCGGTCTATGACCAGTGACGACAACGTGACTCCTCCAGGACCCCCGCAACAGACCGGTTACAATGACCTGACTCAAGAGAGAGACGAGCTCAGAGCCCGTTACAACCAACTGGCTGATTTAAGAGACCAGTTACAGACCAGCAACAACAACCTGACTCATGAGAGAGACCAGCTACAGATCAGTAACAACAATCTGAGGCAACAGAAAGACCAGCTAGTGACCAGTAACAATAATCTGACTCAAGAGAGAGACCAGCTACAAACCAGTAACAATTACCTGACTGAAGAGAGAGACCATCTTAAAACAGAGCTCCACCAGTTGATTGGTAGGTGTACCGTACGTTACGTCTACCATTATACGTGAGTCATATTATAATATTGTAGCTTTAAAATATATAGCTAAATAACTAGTCACTAGTAACCGATACCATGGAATCCACTACATACTATTTATACACGTCTAAATAGGTTGCCAACATTTAAATTAGTTGGTAACCGATTGATTTTACATCGAAATATCCTAATATCGAAATATGCCAGATAATGAATGGATGTTATATGTGTTCTTGTGTGTCCTAGCGTTGAATGCTAACATCACCATATGTCCATCCAAATGGACCCATGGTGACGACAACTGCTACTTCATCTCTAAAGAAAGTAAAAGTTGGAAGGAAAGCCGAAAGTACTGCCAGGAAAAAGGCGCTGACCTGGTCATCATCAACACCAAAGCGGAACAGGTCAGGATGGAAGGCTGGGAGTAAGAGAGGGAGTGAGTGAGAGAGGAATCAAAGAAGTAAGGGAGTGAGTGAGTGAAGGAACAAAGGAGTAAGGGAGTGAGTGAGTTAAGGATCAAAGTATTGAGGAAGTGATCGAAAGATCGAATGAGCAAGGGAGTGAGTGAGTGAAGGATCAAACGAGTAAGAGAGTGAGTTAGAGAAGGATCAAATGAGTAAGGGAGTGAGTGAGTGAAGGATTGAAGGAGCAAGGGAGTGAGTGAGTGAAGGATCAAACGAGTAAGAGAGTGAGTTAGAGAAGGATCAAAGGAGTAAGGGAGTGAGTGAGTGAAGGATTGAAGGAGTAAGGGAGTGAGTGAGTGAAGGATCAAACGAGTAAGAGGATGAGTGAGTCAAGCATTGAATGAGTAAGGCTGGTGAGCGAGTGAGTAAATAAGAAAGAAAGTCAGAAAGTTAACTTAATTTAGTCAATAAGTCCATTGTGGCTTTAAAATAAAGGACACTGGAAAGGTCATTCAAACCAGCATGATTGGGAATCATGGGAATCAAATCTAACCAAAAATGCTGGAGCAGTTCTAGAGCAGTCACAAGTTCAGCTCCTCACGCCCTTGACTGGACCACCTTACATCCCCACTAAGCAAAGCACTGTCATGGAATACTAAAGACAATACGTATAAATCTTAGTGTGCACCAAGCCTCTTGGTGCTGACCTCTTGGTGTTGACCTCTTAGTGTTGACCTCTTAGTGATGACCTTAGTGTTGACCTCTTAGTGTTGACCTCTTAGTGTTGGCCTTTTAGTGTTGACTTCTTAGTGATGACCTCTTAGTGATGACCTCTTAGTGATGACCTCTTAGTGTTGGCCTCTTAGTTTTGGCCTCGTAGTGTTGGCCTCTTAGTGATGACATTTAGTGTTGACCTCTTAGTGTTGGCCTCTTGGTGTTGACCTCTTAGTATTGACCTCTTGGTGTTGACCTCTTAGTGTTGGCCTCTTGGTGTTGACCTCTTAGTATTGACCTCTTGGTGTTGACCTCTTAGTGTTGGCCTCTTGGTGTTCACCTATTAGAGTTGACCTCTTGGTGTTGGCCTCTTAGAGTTGACCTCTTAGTGTTGTTGTTTTTCTTAAATTGTTTGCAATGGGCTAAAAACACCAGGAGTGTGATGAGGCGCTGAGGCACTACACTCCTTTTTACCTCGTCGCCGTGAGTTGAAATTGTTCATCTTTGGGTAAGTCGCAGCACTAGTCACTGTCACTTTCTACCCCACCGTCCAATCACAGTGGATGAGGTGCGGGCAAATTCTACAACAAGGTAATGTCACGTCCTACCTGCACAACGGTATATCAACAATTCAGGAGAAGCTGATTCTGTTGGTCTCTGAGTATACTTTGTTATATGACTTCTTCGGAATTGACTTATCAATTATTATTATTACAATTATTGACTAACAACTAGTTTATCCGCGAAATTAGAACACAACTGCAACACAATTGCAGCACATCACTTCTGCGAATATTCCGTATTATTGCACTCCCAGCTGGGTGTTTTCAGCTTTATTAAAAGGCTTTGGTGGACACAAGGCTTTTGTGTTGGCCTCCTACTGATGACCTCTTAGTGATGACATTGATGACATTCTTGACTTTTTGAATCATGTCCATACAAGGTCATACTATAGCAACTAAACATCAGGTACTAAACTAGCTCAGTTCAGATTTGATGAAATTCTAGTGATAGCATAGAGGCCAATTTCTTCCACAGTGTCTCGATTTCAGATTATTTTTACTGATCAACACCCTCTTCCCTCTTCCAGGATTTCCTCATGACCATAACAACTTTAAGCAGCTGGATTGGTTTATCTGATTTGGCTACCGAATCTGTGTGGAAATGGATTGACGGGTCACCACTAAAAAAGCTACCTCGGTATGAAGTTTATTTGCACATATCACAATGTGCATTCTAGTATTTCTGACAAAATAGGATAGGAACCCTGTGGTTTTAAATGCAGCTATTACAGTTGGCCGCATTTAAAACCACAGCTTGAATTCAAAGAGATGATCACTGTGATCAGAAATCATTGGATTTTGCTTTAGATAAATAATTTCACTGCTCTGCACCGCTGCTGTTTTTCTATTGTGTAAAACAGGTTTTGGGCTCCAGGTGAACCCAACAATGAAGGGAATGAAGACTGTGCAGAGCTTCACATAGGCCTTGAAGCATGGAATGATGTCCCTTGTGCTGAGAAAAGGCACTGGATTTGCGAAAAGTAAATATAATCCAGTTGTAAGCAGAGATCAAACTTTCAAACTGTTCCTCCACCAAAGCATATATACAACATGCCAGTGGTGAATTATGTTCTCCTTCAAATATTAACTGCAAATTGTCCTTCTAGGGAGTCGGAGATTGTCCCAGGTGTGTCAGATTTGAGTCCAACAGAAGATCCTGGGATTCAAACTTAGGCCATTGGTGATTACCAGTGCTAAAATTGGGCCGGTACATCATACTGCACTTCTGATTTTTGTCCACCTGTACACCTTTATTTACTACTGTGTACCGCTTTGCTGCAGATTCATTTCTGGACGAGGGGAAGTGTTGTTGTTGATCTGTCAAAGATAATCTTCAATACAGACACTTCCTCGTCCAATATTGCATTGAAACATTAGAGAGAAGCTATTAAAGCTGCTACATTCTAAAGCTTCCGAAAAACAGATGCTAGGGACACTTTTTCACTTATTAAACCACCACTTATTGATGAATCTTGGTATGTGTGTTGTAGTTATTTTTTATGTTGTGGATATCTATAATTTAGCTTCTTTCAAATCACATCTGTCACAAACTTGGCTCTATGAGACTCTATGTTAGATTCCTGAACCACCGATGCAATACACCTCTGCATAAAAATAAAGCCCCTAATATAAACCGATTAGACTTAATTATTAATCATTCATTATTTTTAATATAAAATAAACTTCTTATTGATATTTTGAAAAATGTACATCATTATACTAACACTATGCCACAATAGTTGTCTGGGACAAGGACCAGGCTGAGAAAGCATAATTTAGGTATGGTTTTTAATTAGAAATGTTTTGTTTTTGCATAGGGAGAGAAACCCATCTGTAAATAATCATCTTGTAGTATTACTTACTGGATCTATACCTAAGCAAACCAGATAAAAACAGCCCTGACTCATGACAGCCATGAATGGCAGATGCTGTTCTAGAGTAGGCCTACTGGCACCTTTTTGATTCCAATCCAAGTACTGGTTTTCCGAAATGAGCCTACTATATGTAACATGTGTGATATTATAAATCTATATCTGGTGCCTTGCTCAAGGGCCCCCCAGCAGTGCCCAGGTGTTTCAAGGACAGGCAACCTTACGATTCCCAAGGTAAGTCCATACAGACTGAGCTCCTACCACCTTAAACAAGTACTAGAAAACTAGAATAGCACATGCAGAAGAATACATTTAAAAAACATGTTAAAAAGGTATTCCTCAGATTAATGCAGTATATTATATATATATATATATATATATATTATACATTATAACATTATGACATTATGACATATATTATGACATATATGAGATTTCTGAATAAATAAATACCTCCAAAGTTGGTGGAGCTTAAACATGCAACATGAGACAGAGGACGTGAACCTTTGTATTGATTTGCTCTTTATTAAGATCTTGGAAACACATTTTAAATAGTGCTAAGATTAAAGAAATAAACATAACAACTTTTTTTTAAACATACAAATATACACATCATGTTGTAAATCCTCTGGTGCTTCATTGTGATTAACACAAAAGCTGAAAGTTGACCTGGGCAACACGCAGTGTAATCTAGTACTGAGAGCTGGCCATCTCCTACACTCTTACAGTGACTGTATATAGTCACACTGTGACACAGTGTGTCGTGGTGCTAGGGTTGCACCCTCTCTGATGGAAAGTCACTTTAGTTCTGCACTGACAGAAAAGTAGCCTTGACGACCCGTTTGCATGTGCAATGTGTCTTGCCTACATTAAAATATTCATAAAGTTTGCCAAAAGCATGCTGACAAAACATGTGACAGAAAAAAGGATATTGTTTATTTTGGTTGCTGAATAAGTTGCATTTACAGTGCCATCTAGCGGAAATTGGTGGTCCAAATATGTATGTTTCACTGCGGTAAAGAGCTGAGATGAGAGAACTGAGGCTATTCATCCCCAAGAGGAAATACAGATCCCTTTCACTGTGACTTGCAGCAATATGCATGTGTTATTGATTTATCAAACATATTGTGCTAGATCATGGGGCTTCGGTTTTATATCCCTCCCTCCCTTTTATATTAAAATAAATCAAATGGATGGTGGATAATAAATAGGCAGACACTGTGTGTGTGTTTGTGTGTGTGTGTGTGTGTGTGTGTGTGTGTGTGTGTGTGTATTTGTGTATCCATTCCCATTACAATTCTAAAACCAGTGCTTCAAGATTCAAGATTCACTAGTACACACATGTGAGGGTAAAGCCTGCTAAATCTACAGAACAATGCACTAGACTCAATGGATTGGAACTGGAAGATTGATCAATGAGATGTATCGGTCACACACGTGACCCAAACATCCATCGTACCTACAAACCATCACACATAACATCACATCAAATCACACCTACAAACACATCTCTACATCGCATTTTCACACAGCAAACACAGCAACTTGAATTGTTTACAACTCAGCTTTTCTCTCACACTTGGAAGCTCGGAGGTTCTTTGGTGCCTCCCAGTAGGGAGGTGCGGACCTCACACTTTTGAAAACCTCTGTCTTTAGACTGATTGACTAGCAAACATCTCAGTAATGACCATCACCACCAGCAGAGTCCCAACAACTCCAACCACAAAATATCCCTGGCGAAGTTTGATAAGGACAACAGACACTATTACTAACAGTACCAGACTTGCTGACTCTGACAAGAAGACAACAAAACTACGAAAGTCTGTAAAGTATAGTTTGGGTTTCCTTGGGCCGAGCTTACAATTTAAGTCACTTTTAGGTGTTCTGGTGCTCTGTAGCTTGTAAACTGCTGCACACTCCTGGTCCTTTCTAGTCAAGACATCAGTGACTTTGAAAACCTCATACGGCGGAATTAATACCTGTCCGTCCTCGCGAATGGCTGAGTAATACGAGATGTCGGCACCAAAACACGTGTATATTTCAAAGCAAGAAATTTTACCTGAGGAGAGATGTGATCTATTGCTGGAAGCGGCTAAAGTGAAGCTTCCCAATCTGATCTCTTTATTAATGACACCCTCACTGAAGTGTTTGTTTGTGCGGAAATACGTGGTCCTGCACCACGTTTGGTTTCCTCTCAGCATCTGAATTGCGTCGGTCAGGTAGAAGTACAAGTAGTGGAACCTGAATCCATACGTGCTATATCCCCGCTTCAAAGCTTTAACCGTTTGGTCAAACTTTTCCCGAAAGTTCTTGAGATTCCAAAAGGTGTACATGTATAAGACCTTAGTGTGGTCATCTCTAAAGTGTGTGTGGGCGGGTCTTTTTGCTTGTTTTTCAATGTACGCCCAGGCTTCGCTAAATTGCTTGTTGGCGTGCCACTCAAACACACCGATCTGGTCGATCAAAGCCGCCATTTCAGATCTGCAACCGGCAAACATGTCGTCGATGGACTCCGTCTCCATGTCCAGAGGGATCGTAACACCTGTCCTTGACTGGTATGCAGCAAATAAAAGAGCACATGGGTTGGATTAAAATCTTTTATACCTCAAAATAAAAACTACTAACTACTACAACTACTAATATAACAACAACGTGTGCAGGCATTGAGTGTGTGTGTGTGTGCCCAAAAATACATTTGTAGTGTGCGTACATGCTACTGTATACCCAGGATACTTACTGTATATTATAGCCTACAAATAAAATGTTCCTTACCTGGAGTGGCTTCTCATGCCACCAGAGGACCAGAAATGGGTCCCGGAACAGCACCACGGCTACGACCAGCAAAGCCCAAAATGCGGCACAGTTCCCAGGCGATGTCATCCTGCGCAGTCGTCTCCAGCTAAACGTCCTCTCTTGTCTCTTGTCCCTGGTGTTAAAAAGAACATTCATCCATGTTTGACCACTAGAGGGCACAGCAGGACCCTCACCTCTCGCCTACTTGGCAGTCCTAATACACCCATGGCAACTCTCTAGATTCAAGATTCAAGATGATATTTATTGCCATTTACAACAACTTCAATGGAATGCTTACTCCCCATTACTCCCCTTAAGACCATACTTATTTTATGAAGTATTTGAAATTTAGATATTTTAAGTAACATTTTTGAAGCGTGGTTAAAAAGGTCACCGGCCATTAAACTGTCACTCATTGGTGGTGTCAAGCAACTGTCAACTGTCCTATTGTGTCGATTAAATTCAGTGTTCTTTTGCGCTATGCTGCATAACATCTACCTATCGGTATCAATGACTAGCAGACAGTTGATGAGATTGCCAATATGAATCATGTTGACATTTTGCCCTTGGAGGAGACATAAAGGAAAAAAACGAATCTGTAACACCACCGGCCTACCAGTATAACAGTCACTCAAGCAGCGAAGGATAGAAACAGGGGCTGCTAAAGTTTCTAATGCTTGATTCATCCATTAAGGTGCAAATAGCTGTTAGTTAAACTTCTCTACACATCAAAGTTGAACTAAAACAGTAATTAATTAGACTTTAAATTGAAAACTAGAACTATTGGAACACAGAACCACCACAGATTCTTCTTAATCACCAAGCCAATCACCTGCCAGAAAGCCAGTGGCAACATTTCCACTGTTACATATATACACTGCAGTTTGAAATATGGGTCAGAGCTACACTTTAGTTCAAATCGTATCAGCAAATGATAAAAAAGCAATGTCATTATGTTTTTGAAATTAGATAACAAATAGCAAGGTTGGGTTTGTTTGTCCAAATGTTTTAGGGCACAGGTAGTAGACTTATATTTTTATGTACGCACATACCCAGGGTAACCAGGAATAAAAAAAACCCCCATCTCCATATCTCCATGAAAAAGCAAAAACATGCTGTCAAGAGCATGCCTAACCAACAGGTGGCAATATGTAAAGAGCATGCCAAACCAACAGGTAGCAATATATCCTTTAAGCCGATTGCGATTCTGATTGGTAAATTGGAAGCCGGATAATAAAATTTCCGTGGTACATGGTACCACGGAACATTGAACATGGTACATTGAGGAAAGGGGAATCATATGTGTGGACTAATAGTGAAGTCGAGTTATTCCTGAATATCACACTTCAATATAAAGTTAGCAAAACCCGCATTATGACACCGCTGTTCTTCTATATAGTGAGAGTAAGTAGAATGTTGTCCTGTTAGCATGGTTAAAACCAGGGCTGCATCCAAAATGGCATACTAAGCACTACATGCTCAATGTGTATACAACAAATAGTTCAACATACATACACTTTTACAGTGGTATCTATCTGTTCAGATGCACTACTCCGCCTGTCATTTTCACGCCACTTCCCAAGGCCTCCTTGCCAGTCGGAGTGAGACTTGCACAACTGTTATTGACGTCACTGCCTTGGTTGCTGTTTGGTTCCTATCGCTTCTGCATTTCATTGTGGGATAGCCGAGGAACTGTTTCGGCTACATCTGCTATTGCACAAAATTGGCTCATGTAAACAAAGGAGATAATGGCCCACACTCTGATGTCCCAAATCGATGTTTACCCTGTCTACACTGAAAACTGCGTGTCTGAACATCTTGACCCTGGAAGAAGTATTGCCAAAGGTCAGTTTTCAGTGACCTAAAATGCAGTTTGCGTTTAAAGAAAGACCCTTAATAATTACTGTTATAAGCTGCGACGGTGACTTGAAAAGGCTATATTGTCCTGTACTGTTGGTACTTTTGTGCTTCTATCAGATCTGTCTCAGTGAGACTTAATATAATAAACAAAGGCTAAATAAAGGGTGGAATTGGTGTTCATAAGACAATCTTTGAAAATAACTGGCTAACAAATTTGTGGAGGTAAACTTGAAATAAACTGCAAATCCCTCAGCTAGTTAAAAACTTCCTGCGTAGCTTTCTTTTGTTTGACACTAATAATCCTACTTTGCATTGGCCTTCCCCCTATGAATCGCCTTGGCATGCATCGCTCCCTTTGCTTTGAAAAACATACAACAAACATACATGTAGTCTTACCTCTGCATTGCCAAGTACGTTCGTCCGACTCAGGTTCAACAGTCTTCACTTGGAGAGAGGCTCGGGGAAAGTGTCTGTCTGGTGAGGCTCAGTGGCAGTAGCCGATCAAGGACACACACTCAAACACACACACACACACCCACAAACACACATACACACACACACACACAACACACACACACACACACACACACACACACACACACACACACACACACACACACACACCGGAATTACAGGAATAACAGGCCACATACCAAGAGCCGTTCCTTAGTGTTGGCATTCGTCTCTAGATGGTGAGGTCATTGTCTCACTTTGCTTGAATAATGGTTCTCCATTTCCCTGTCTATTGCCATTACCCCGGAGTTGAATGATGATATTGAATCTGTTACTGTATATTGACAGAACATACATTTGGTGTTATAACTCAGATTTCAACATAAAGACATGACACATCTGTTGGTTTTCAGACGTAAGGTGAGAAGAGGACAGCTTCTGGTGGAACAGGTTAATCATGTTGAACAGGATTAAATATACAATCTGAAATCAAACGCTTACAGTTAACAATCAAAATTAATAATCAACAGGGTATTGATGATAGGGATGTGACACAACAGTCTTTCCTTAGAGACCGTAGCCTCACAACTAACCCGTAACCTAAATCTGCTGCACATCAAAACCCAACCATCTTCTGTCCAATAGCTAAACAGAACATTTTCAAATGCATCCTGGGAAATGATGGCATGAGGAAATGAAGACAAAGCAACCATGTCACAAGATTTAGGCAAGTCTCAGCATGCATGGCACAAATTGGTAATTCAAACAAAAGTGGGCTTATAAGTGGTGCACTCCCGCGACAAGCAAAGTCAGTTTTGTATGTAACATTTGGTTTTGATATTCAACATTTATTATTCTGTTCTCCCATACATGTTTATGATAACAATGGGCCTGTACATTTACTGCATAACCACTTCATTTTATGTGTTACGCAATGCTATGTCTCACAAAGCTTGTATATATTAGATATACGAGTTGTTTATGTATGCCACAGCAACCTACATTTCTGCTCCAAGCCGAAAAATGAAACGTGTTGCAAGTTTGTGTGCTATATGATGTAGTTATTATTACAACAAACAATGTATATATATTCGAGAGAGGGCCCTCTCTCGAACATTCGTTGAGAATTACAACTTGTATTTCTGACTAAACACTTCATTTAATCATTTAGTCATTTAATTTATAAAAAATAAATATGTTTCACTTGAAACAATTCTGGTGTGTGATTTGTATTGTCCATAGTTTTACCGTATAATGTGTGGGTGGTGATGAGGTGGGGTTAATGTGTGAAGCCTGTGCGAACGCTTAGCCCTGCGGTCCAGCAGAAATGTGAACGAGGATCAAATAATAAGCCCTGATGGGCATCCTATCCTGGGGCTAACGGTAGCCTGGGGCTAAACAGTGAACAACAACTTACACTGGTTCTGCTTTTAGGGGCTTGTTAGGAAAATAAATGCACTTATGATTTCATGTTAGTAGTTCTCTTGCCTACCTATGTTGAATGACCTTATTGCAGGTCGCTTTGGACAAAAGTGTCTGCTAAATTACTGTAATGTAATGTAATGTAATGTAATGTGATGTACCCTCATTCTCTTTTACAGACAACCTCGTTCCTTGCCGCTGTCCCATCCCTTCGTCCGTCCACCCACCCGATCCTCCAAACATATCCCAACTTAATAAACGCTGATTGACTCGGGAGCAAAGTCGCTCCCGGCTTATTAGTGCCGTGTCTCTAGAAGGGTTTGTTGTAAAGGACTCTCCTCGTTATGATGCCTTCATCAGAATGACATTTTCAGTGAGTAGTCGAGAGTGGCCCCCGGAGACCGCCGGTGTGTGGAAATAGCCGGCGTGGGATCATTAATCTCAATTAAAGCTCTTCTCCTCTGAGGGGGGGGGGGGGGCAGCGTATCACTTCTGTAATATTCCTGGCTGGTTCGAGATCACAATCAATTATTGATTGAGTTGGTAATAAGCATCTTTAATTACCAATGAGATGTTAAAGGTGCTCTTGGATGAACCTGACTTGACGTGTGTGTGTGTGTGTGTGTGTGTGTGTGTGTGTGTGTGTGTGTGTGTGTGTGTGTGTGTGTGTTTGTGTGTGTTGTTTCTCAGGTAAACCTTTCACTTTGGTTATGTTAATTAACAAAACAAGAATCTGGCGTGTGGGTAGTAGTGACTAAGATTGAGAATTAAATTCATTGAAAGCGAAACTTTTCAGTCAGTAGGATAGAGTGGGAGACTGTGGACATCTTTTAAATTATTTCGGTGAACATCTCCGCCTCCACAATTTTGAAGCAATTGAGAAAACGAAGGCGACGCAACAGTGACCAAGTCTTGTTAGTTCTCTGTATGACCACAAGGTGGCAGTGTACGAACGGGAATCCACAGGCTCTGATGAGAGGTTCTTTATCTTTTAATTTGAACCAAAGCACGTACATTCATCAAACATTTATAATAACGATTACAATTTGTTCAATTACAGAACTAAGACCCAAACTAAGACCATATCTTGGATAATAGATAATGGCAAACACAAAAGGGAACAAACTATTGCTCTACTGTCCAAACAAAGCCATAAATGTCATCCATATAGCGGCTTTAGAGGATGAAAAAAAGACCTTTTCCCAATACTGCAAGTGCCCACCCCCCCAAAAAACAACATTCACCTCCCGCCAAATAGGCCTAGCGAGTACACCGCCACAAGTGCCATCCACTCATTCTGTTGAACAAGAGTTAAAAAATGTCTGCCCATTCGCACAACTCAAGCAGATAAATCCTGCGAATGCAGCCCAAGCAGCAGTAGCAGCGATAGAACAGGACATTTTCTAGACTTTTCTGGGTCCCTTGAGATGAAAAAGTAAAAAGAATAGAGAGAAGTAGTCACTCTATCCCCTTTTCGGAACACGTGCACTACCTGGGAGCCATTGAGCACGGCTGCCAGGACCTCATGGAGACAGACAGCCGCAGCACAGCTTGCTGCACACGATTCTCAGAGAATACTTTTTTATTTTACACACACACACACACACACACACACACACACACACACACACACACACACACACACACACACACACACACACACACACACACACACACACACACACACACACACACACACACACACACACACACACACACACACACACACACACACACACACATCATCATCAGAATAGGATAACCGGTCTGAGACCAAGATCGGGCTCGAGTACGGAGCTCTGTACGTCAGTATGGACGAACAACAACATTGACGAGAAGTATGCATTGATTCTGTCATTGAAGCCACTGCGGAGGTTTTGTCCATGATTGTTTTTGTTCTAAAAGTGTGACCATGTGTCGTGAGTGCTCAGAATAAGGACTAGGTGGCCCTCGGTGTCTTCTTGGTGAACTGTCTTTGTTATGTCTTCACCTGACTTGTCTCACATATGACTCGGACAACGACGTTAAGTTAACTAGTAGTATTACAACTTGTAGTAAAAAAACGGAACTTCATTAACCCCTTGTGTCTCTTCTGAGATAGGCACCCAAAATACCCAGCATTCTTCATTATTTCTCGCAGCCCCCTGTTTTACTTATTCTGCTAAATCCTGGGAGCCAACTTGTTGCACTGTTCCCTGAGCACTGGTTCTGCTCTTGGAGGCTGGTTAGGAAGGAAATGCACCTATGACTTCTGGTGACTAGTAGTTATCTTATCTACCTGTTGAATGACCTTATTGTATAAGTCAATCTGGACAAAATATTTTCATGATGTCTTAGTTTTTGATAAATAATAACAATAATAATACATTTTCTCCACACAAGCACACACATCACTAGGACGTCGAAGTGGCAATAATAATACAAATAATAAATACTAATACTACTACTACTAATAAGAAGAAGAAAAATAAAAAAATAATAATAACAATAATAACAAGATGAACTTGAAATGTTACTTGAATCTGTCGCTAAGAGACGGTCTAACTGGACAGGTTTTAAAATGAAGGTTTTAAACCTGTCTAGATCTCTATCTCTCCCTCTCTCCCCCCTCTCTCCCTTTATGCCCCCAGACGGAGCTACTGTTTCTCTTCCACTCATCCAGAGTGTGTCTCTCGCCCCCTCCCTCGTTCCCTCCCCTCTAATATGTCTGTTCCTCCCTTGCGCTCCCTTGTGCGCCGAATGTATCCCGACCGGAAACATTTTGTCGACAGCGTGGTTTTAAAAAAAAAACATGAACATCTCTATTGGAGATGAACAGTGGGATCGGAATGTACTGTGATGCGTGCGCGTGTGTGTGTTTCAAGATTATCCTGATACTTCTAGGATTCTCACTGCTGGTGCTTTCATGAATACGCTCTGATTACCTGCCAAAACATTTATGTCTGTGTGTGTGTGTGTGTGTGTGTGTGTGTGTGTGTGTGTGTGTGTGTGTGCCCTTGTATGTGTGTGTGATGTTTAGTCTCATTATCTTTATCCATTACAATAAATAGTATAAGCATAATTTATCTCAACAGTGATAAACAAGTCCTCACACAGATATTACCTTGTCATCAAAACATTGTGTGTGTGTGCGTGTGTGTGTGTGATAGGATGATCTTTTATTTCCATGTGTGCATTAATATTCATGCCTTTTTGCAAAATGTGTGTACATGTGTTTTGGTTATGTGTGTAAGTGTGCATGCCCGTTTTTTGGCTTGCCTGTGCGCTCTGTGTGTGTGTGTGTGTGTGTGTGTGTGTGTGTGTGTCTGTTATGTGTGTGAAAACACATGTGCTGAGTGAGGAGAAGTAGAGATGATGAGAAGATTCGATGAAAAATGGCAAACCTCAAAGCCCCTTCATTAAATTCTCGTTTGTTCTAAATGGATGGAGTTTCTCTCTCATTTTCTCTCCCTCCCTGCCTCTTTAAAGTTTTTGCATATTCTCTCTCTCTCTCTCTCTCTCTCTCTCTCTCTCTCTCTCTCTCTCTCTCTCTCTCTCTCTCTCTCTCTCTCTCTCTCTCTCTCTCTCTCTCTCTCTCTCTCTCTCTCTCTCTCTCTCTCTCTCTCTCTCTCTCTCTCTCTCTCTCTCTCTCTCTCTCTCTCTCTCTCTCTCTCTCTCTCTCTCTCTCTCTCTCTCTCTCTCTCTCTCTCTCTCCTCTCTCTCTCTCTCTCTCTCTCTCTGGCTGAGCCATGATGTATTTTTAGCTTTCATCGCCGTCTTGTCCCTGCTGTCGGCGGCTCATGGAAATGTGAATAACATTTTATTTAAAATGATTAATATAGCAAAGCAAAAGCGCCAAAGCACTTTAGTCCACACCGTGTGAGACACATGTTTAACAACAACTAAACAACCAACGAAACAAACCTGGAGGAGTGACAGGCCTACATATTTGACCCATTTTCAATAAGAGCACAAAAAACCTTATACTATTCTCCTACTTTATTAGCCAACTCATTAAAAGGTATGCATGCACATACAATTAGTGTTTAAGTTGGTGGTTCAGTGGTTGATACGGTGATCTCTAGTGGACATTTGGTGCAATGACACCTCATTTGGCAAACCACGCAGAAGCGTGTTTTGAGGCCTTAAGACCCCTTACAGGGAAAACTATTTTCAAGGACCCCCTCAAAATAGTTACACAGAATTGACATATGCTTAATACCATTCGTACTCGTAGATGCCAATTTAACTATTTGTAATCGAAAACGTTTCAACATAAATACTTCAGACCTCTGGCATAGTAATAAACAGAAACCTATTTCAATTAGAATCATGTTAATACCACTTTTAATCAGAGGGCAATTTTATTCAAGTTGCATTTTGACTCAACTTGACACCATTTAAACTTTTTAAATGATTGATCCTAAGCGCTTTCAGAGCAGTTAACAGTAACAAGATGAACAGTAACAACAGTAACACTACATAGCCCTGTGACTATGAACAGTTACAGGACATAGTCCTATGATTATGAACTGGAACAGGATGAACAGTAAAAATACAGACCTATGACTATGAAGAGCTTCGGAAAGTGATCGAGTTCTGATCCTGTTCTGATCTGGTTCTGGAGCAAGAATCCGTTCTCTGCTGGCAAACTTGACACAGGAATGACACAGGCCATGGTTAGTGTTAGAACTAAAGGCCATATGATGAATGACGAGGGACATCATTAGTGTTAGAACTATATTCCGACAAACTGGCCTTACGCAACCCCGGGGTTGTCTGTGTGTGTGTGTGTGTTCTACTGAATATACATGTGTTTATTTATCTGTTTCCTGTGGAGACATCAGCAGACTCCCTCCACAAGACTGCACCTTCACTGTCAGCTTTAAAACAGAAGCGGCATTTCAAAATAAAATCTTGACACATTGACTTTGATGGATCTTGTGTACGTCTCCTGTGTGTTATATAAGGCTCTCTGGCTCTCCGCCTCTCAGCTGTCGCCAGTTTGACTCGCATATTAACAAACGTTTTCAAAATAAACAGTTCTGTGTACTGTGTGAATAACCACATCGTAGAATGTTTGTTTTCCGTTTGTCTTTCAAAAGGTAAAAGACAACACTAGGACAGTCGGAGGAAAGAACAAATGGGCCGAGAAACCAAAAATACTAACAAAAATACTAACAAAACCAAACGTAAAGTCTGGGCAGGTTTGTTTGTTCTTATTGTTGTCATCGGTATGAGGGTGCCATGAAACAACAGTCAAGTCAAGTATTTGTGTAGCCCTTAATCCCAGTTACAGTCTCAAATGGCTTCACAGGCCATATATTTAAGACTGCCCCCCTAGCCTTAACCCCAAAGGACAAGAAAAACACACACACACACACACACACACACACACACACACACACAATCCAAAATCCAATCCGTTTTCTTCGGTTGTCCTTCAAGTAAAGGAATCCATCCAGTTATTTATGTATTCAGAAACACAAGCCCCCCACTCCCAACAGATCACAACCCGGCCTACCAGGCGAAGCAGTCGGATGCGCCACTGTGCTTAAGCCTGGCGCCGTGGCCAATTCCTTTCATTCATCACACTTAACCCGCTCAATATTCATGAGAGAGAGAGAGAGAGAGAGAGAGAGAGAGAGAGAGAGAGAGAGAGAGAGAGAGAGAGAGAACACTCACCCTTTTTTTTTATTATCGTCTTGCGGGGCACCTGTTTCTCTCGTTCACACGCCAGTAGTGGAGTTGGGGAGGCGTTGGTGCTTGTTGCCGTCGAGGGCCGAGTACCGTTTCATGTTTGATGACTTGTCGTTTATACTGCAATCCGGCTGACGTTATCTCCAGTCGTATGTTTATGTTTAAGTCGGGGGGGGGGCATATATGTATTCATCAATGAAGTAAGGTGATAGTATATTGGTTCAAAGGTAAACCCAAAGTGATGCTTCAAGTAAGCCATGGGGGGTCTGTCCCACCTCAAGAGAGACCTTGCCTTTTACACATGAAGCACTTCAGAAAACACAGGAAAAACAAAGGATGATCATGGTACATGGTGTGGTGGTCTGACTCTCGGCTGAATGGTTCTAGGTTTTTAACACAGACGGCCGCAGTTTACTTCTAGGCCAGGATGTCCAACCCCTACCTGCTCATTAAAGGTGCAGATTTTTAAACCAGTTTTGTACAGTTACAATAAGGGTAGTAAATGCAAATGAACAGGGATCAATTCCCCTCCTTAACAAGCTCAGTCGTTTCCCTTCCTCCAAATATCAATCCAGTGTTTCCCACAGAACTAGATTGTATTTGTGGTGGTAGCGATAGTTTTCACTCAATTAGACATATCGAAAGTCTTCATTTGAATCCCTTTTAGTTTAATCTGTATTTTATACAGTCCGTGTGCGTTACACCCAGACCTGCTTTGTCCTGTTGTTGAGCTAGCCACAACAGTCTAACCACTACAGTCTCTTGGACACTAGACTCATTTGTTGAAAGTTTAGTTTAACTCAGAGCGTGAATATCTTTTAAATATCAAATATCTTTCTTAACTTAAACAAACGTTAAAATGTTTAAACTGCATAAGCCGCTACGGAGATAATACAGCAGCACTACACTGCTACACGTTTAACTTTGACTTTTGATTGCGGGTCGTTCCATTATTGTAAAACCATGGGGGGGGGGGGGGGGGGGTCGTTGGTTGGGGAACTATGCCCACTAAACGTTGCGGAACCAACCTTTTTTATACAGCCTCTAAACAACAATATTTGACTGTGAAGTCTTTTGACAAAAGTGAAACAAATAAAAAATCAATGTGGTGCATGTTCTAAATCAATGAATGAGAAACACTGAAATCAAGAGTGACACTAATGTGTCACCAATATCGATAGAAGGAAACAAAGTGGATACATATATGTACCCACACTTTACAAAGTAAACAGCGACACGTCCAAACCCAACAAGTCAGAGCCAAGGGATATCAGGCTGCCACACACACACACACACACACACACACACACACACACACACACACACACACACACACACACACACACACACACACACACACACACACACACACACACACACACCTCCTTCCATGATTACAGAATTACCTCCACCTCAAACTACACCCACCCTGTGCACCACCCCCTCCGACGGCTCCACCCTAGAAGAAGATACAAGTCATGACATTCAAAGACAGCTTCTTGCTGTCCTCACTGCTCACACAAGCATTCAAATTCACACCACCTTCTTTCATCCATCCAGGGACATCCATATCCACTGCACCGTATATACAGTTTATAGTTCCATGTGTTGCGTCATGTCCAGCCATGCACTGAGTCCCATGTGTTCAGCTCCTCTTCTGTTGTCTTGTTTTGAGCTGATTTTAGCTCAAAACAATAATAAATAAATACAATTCCACCAGCCATGGCTGTATCTTCAATTAAAATCACTAAAAGGATTATTAATAGATTTATAAATGGATTTGAACACAATGAAAAAAATGGACGGGATGAGCAGACGCTGCTTCCGTGTTTCTCCTCAAACGGTCCTCTAGCTAGCGTCTCCCCTGCCAGTTTCTGTCAAAAAGGAAAAAGTTTTTACCAAATGGTCTTGTTTTGTTTGTTTTAAACCTGGATCCCGTGCTTTCACAGGTGTAGTAGGGACATGTCTTTGTCTAGCGGACTGTTGTGCCCCCCCCCCCCACGCTCTAATCGATCCCAGGTGTTGCCCATCATAATCAGGCCTACTGAGGCTAATTAACACCTGGGATCTACCCTTCTTTAGGCTGCCGAGGACCGACGTCGGGCGCTTGGTTATTGAGAACCACTGTCACGAGAGACTGCGTGTTCCAGCTCCGACCTCGCCAAGTATCCAGTCCAACCCTGCCTAGTTTGTGTTTTTGATGTTGGAGATATTTTCCATTGTTTTGAGTGTCCGTGTCTCTCTACTTCTGGGTTCTTTGGCACATTTGGCTCTTCAGTCCCGTTGGGGCATAACACGGACAGCCCCTTGGAGTGCACTTCACATCACATCAATCTCACAAGAGAGAGACCTTCACCAATCCAGCCTCAAAAGACGAACTAAACTCCATGATTGATAATCCTAAGGGGATAAGAAGAAGTAGCGCAAAGACAGTACAGTCTAGTTATTGGAGGCTTGTTAGGAAGGAAAAGCACTTCTGACTTCTGGTACTAGTTATCTTGCCTACCAATGTTGGATGACCTTATTGTAAGTTGCTTTCGACAAAAGTGTCTGATAAACGACTGTTATGTAATACATAGGCCTAGACATCACAACAGATGTTACTGTTCAAGAACACACACACACACACACACACACACACACACACACACACACACACACACACACACACACACACACACACACACACAATCTGAAACAGAATGTCTTTATTGTCATTGTACAAGTACAACAAAACGTTTTAGCAATCTCAAGACACTCTTGAGACTAAATAAAATAAACAGGTTAGACATTTCCTATAAAATAAAATTGTATATACAATAATACTATTATAATATACATATTGCAGTGGCCCTATAAACAGCAGTGCAAACTACAAATGTGTACACAAAAAGGTGCAGTGGGAAGTAACATGCAACTTGGTTATGTAGTATTGATACAATACAGTGTTGTATATGTTTTTGTAGTATATTTGTTGTAGTATATGTAGTATATGTTTGTGTAGTATATATAAAAAATACAAAAAGAGGAATCTATAGTCAAGATTCAAGAGACTTTATTTATCCTGAGGGAAATTAAGGTGCAACAGTTGAAACAGGGGGAATAAATGCACACAAAATATACTAATACCTACAAACTAAATAACAACAAACTAAACTAAACTAAACTAGTATACACAAAATATAACTAAATTAAATCTAAATGAAATCTAAATGTATTGACAGATGAATTGCACAATTTACAGTATTATTACAGTAATACGTGGGTATATACAATATACAACAATACGTATAGTGCAAATTGGCAGTAATAAAATACTAATAAATAACTCAGATGAATACTGAAAAAGTGACATGTGAAAAGTGAAAAGTGAAATTGAATTTACAGTGCAAAATTGCAGTGAAAGGATTTACAGTGCGTTGACCAAAAAATAATAACAGTGCGTTGACCTCAGGTCACTGAGTCTCCACTGTCCCTCTCACGACCCGAGGTAGATGAATTAAAGAGAGATGGCCACAGGAAGAAAGGACTTCCTGTGGTGTTCTGTGGTACACCTGGGTGGAATGAGTCTGTTTGCTGAAGGTGCTTCTGTATGAGGTCAGCACCTGATGGAGAGGGTGAGAGTTGTTGTCAAGGATACTACGCAGCTTGCGCAGCATCCTCCTCTCAGACACCACCAACAAGGAGTCCAGCTGGACCCCCAGGACAGCGCCAGCCTTCCTGACGATCCTGCTGATAAAGTCCTTCGCTACAGTCCCGTCATCGCTTTACTCTTCTCCTTTAAAATATGCCGTGGCAACTCCTCCACTCCAACCTGGTGTTGCAATCGATGTCATTTGGTTCCATCCTGGTGCATCCTCTATCCGATCCTGAATCACGGATAGTATCCGTGTGCGTCGTCTGGTACGTCATGCTCATCCGTTGGGGGCAATCGCGAACACGGAAACGGCAGCCCTGCTTCGGCGATTACCTGGGAAGGGGCCTGGGTTCAGAGGGAAGCAGGGGGAAGGTGTCGTGTGCATACAATCAATGACCGTAAACATTCTGTGAACATTGCGTGAACCTAATGCTTCCGTGATGCAAGCAAGACCAACGGTTTATTTATATTATTTAATATGCTTTGCGTTGTATCCGGGATAAATATCAGTTTACTTTACACCTTATTTACGAGTCATGACAAACAGCCACACCGGTAATCTCAGAAGTGGTGAAATGGGACAAAGAACAAAATAAAAACATCACAGTTTTACCACTACAGCTAACTTCCCTGTACACAGAGGGACAATGTGCCCATCAGTATTCTCAATAGTCCTGCCTTGCCCCCCCTACGTTGCCTCGGACAATAACATCAACGAGTACGCGTCGTCGGTCACCGGGTTCATCAAGAAGTGCATAGATGACGTTGTTCCGACCAAGTTGGTTCGGATATATCCCAACCAGAAACCGTGGATTAACGGAGATGTTTGCGCTGCCCTACATGCGCGTAAGGCCGCCTTTGGCTCCGGGAATACAGAGGAATATACGAGAGCCCGTTACTACCTCCGTAAGACCATCGTCACTGCCAAGCGGGAGTATAAGGACAGAGTGGAAGATAAATTCAAGATAATGAACTTCAGAGGGAGAACCAGTTGTGTAGAGAACTCCTCTACCTCCCTCCCAGGAGAGCTAAATACTTTTTTTGCTCGGTTCGACGTAAACGGCAGCCCGCCGAAGCCAGCGCCGCCTGAGGAGACCAGCCTGCTGAGCATCTCAGAGGCGGATGTGCGCCGCACCTTCAAGCGGCTGAACATCCGTAAGGCGGCAGGCCCCGACGACATCCCGGGCCGCGTCCTCAGAGCATGCGCAGACCAGTTGGCAGGAGTCTTTGCAGACATCTTCAACCTGTCCCAGGCTGTTGTCCCCGCGGATGTCCACCATCGTGTCCATCGTGTCCCTAAATAACCCAAGGTAACATGCCTGAATGACTATAGACCTGTAGCCCTCACCTCGATCGTTAGCAAATGCTTCGAGAGGTTGGTCAAGGACTTTATTTGCTCCGTGTTACCTGCCATGCTGGACCCATGGCAATTTGCATATTGTCCCTACTAACTCAACATGAATAGCCACTACATCAAGAACACTACAATGCTGTCTGGCTGAACAGCCAAATCAAGCCACATGTAACCTTGTTGGCTTTGTCTGCCCATCACTATCGCTGTACTTGTATCCCAGTTCGGAGTAATTTTCCAAAGCATTTTGCAGGACAATGGTCCTTACATCAGATTTATATTATATATTAATAGTTCTGCACAATAAGGACTCCTTGAATAGTTAGTGAATAGAGCATCCTTTAAGCCCTGATGACTGCCCCTATTAATTACAAACAGAACACTCAAGCCAGGGTTGACCTTGAGTACATGTCCAATCCTATCACAATGCACCATGATCCAGGCAGTGAAAACAGAGGAGAAACCAATACACTTTTCTTGAGTGGCCCAAGTTCCAAATGAGGCCCATCTTTATTGTCAACATTGCAATTAAAATCAACAGTGCATCCTCCCATTGTTTCTAAAACAAAAATATCCACAGAGAAAAAACATTTAATATCCTGCTTTATTTGCTGAAGTCTTTTTACAGCGAGATTCGCTCTGAATTGAGTTTTAGCGTCGTCTTTGAGATAGCCACAAATAAGTCAGCTGGAAAGAAAGTGTAAGTCAAGGGTTGGCAAGTAAGTTTGTCCCGCAGCTACCGTTTCAAGGTTGCGTTGCCAGATTGTGAGTAAAAACAGAAACCTGGCTCAGTGGGAGGACCAAAAACCCCCCAGGCAGGCAAAGTGAACACATCCTGCAGTTATACACATTCCACTGAGGCTAGGTGGGCATAGATGGAGGAGAAAGGCAATAATGAATTCAATAAATAAACAAAAGGAATATGAATGGAGAACAATAGTGAAGAATAAACAAACCAGTTCAAGAGAGCCAATATCTCCAGTTGAAGGACAGTAGAAGGACATTTGGGGTTTTCAATGCTGAATCTATGTATGTTGGATGCATTATTTTCCCTTTATTAAAGTCAATCAGATTCTGAAGTATGCACAGTATATCAATATTATTTATAGTTATATGGGTCACACCTCACTGTAGAATGGCCTATACGGCCATTCTAACGAAATGGTGCTGTTCTCAAACAAGAACAGTATTTTGAGAAAGTATTTAGATACTTTTGTGATTAATTTACATCCAACACAGGTGTTGCCCAGAGACTCAATAACAACAGCCATTCCCTTCTATAAAAATCGATATCTTTCATAAAGATACTCAGGGAGAGCCAAAGGGTCTTGTCTGTCTTTAAAAACTCTGGCCGTCCTAAGAGACCCTCTATCACTATTGGCCCATCGATGTCCATGATCGATCTTCTTTGGACGGTGATGCCGTTTTCAGGTCAAACGATCAGGTCATCGGGCGGTGCTTTGATACGTTTCCATCAGTTGTCTCAAGCGTAGCCCAGTAAGAAGTGAACTACTGCGGTGACACTGAACACCTAGGGTTAAACCCCAAGTTACTCTTTAACCCCACATCCTGCTTCCTGGTATATAGACCTCAGGGTTAAACACCAAGTTACTCTTTAACCCCACATCCTGCTTCCTGGTATATAGACCTCAGGGTTAAACCCCAAGTTACTCTTTAACCCCACATCCTGCTTCCTGGTATATAGACCTCAGGGTTAAACCCCAAGTTACTCTTTAACCCCACATCCTGCTTCCTGGTATATAGACCTCAGGGTTAAACCCCAAGTTACTCTTTAACCCCACATCCTGCTTCCTGGTATATAGACCTCAGGGTTAAACCCCAAGTTACTCTTTAACCCCACATCCTGCTTCCTGGTATATAGACCTCAGGGTTAAACCCCAAGTTACTCTTTAACCCCACATCCTGCTTCCTGGTATATAGACCTCAGGGTTAAACCCCAAGTTACTCTTTAACCCCACATCCTGCTTCCTGGTATATAGACCTCAGGGTTAAACCCCAAGTTACTCTTTAACCCCACATCCTGCTTCCTGGTATATAGACCTCAGGGTTAAACCCCAAGTTACTCTTTAACCCCACATCCTGCTTCCTGGTATCGACCTCAGGGTTAAACCCCAAGTTACTCTCTAACCCCACAGCCTACTTCCGAGTATAGACCTCAGGGTTAAACCCCAAGCGACATCACTAACCCCACATCCTGCTTCCTAGTATAGACCTCATATATAAACCCCAAGTTACTCTCTAACCCCCACATCCTGCTTCCTGGATGAAAGCAGGAATCCTACATGTGAATGGAACGAAAGGAATATCTTTCTTTCTTTCTTTCTTTCTTTCTTTCTTCCTTTCGATTGCTTTCTGAGTCAAAGCACACATGGCGCCCAGAGAGGCTTCAGCACCTCACGGCCCGACGCCACCAATATGATAAGGGCACATGCCTGAAGACTGTCACTCTCTATATAAATAACAATGTAAGGCAATCATTCTGCTCTGTGCTGCTGCTTACCTGTAGTAAAAAACTAAAACTGAAGCTACAACCCCCTATAAACAAGTGTGCAAAATAAATTAAATTAAATTAAACAAAATATATAAAAAAATTTAAAGAAATTCTCCCTCACTTCATCACACCAGGGGTCGGTCGTACCACGCCTACTCAAGTCACTTCGGTAGACTCAAGGCGCTCAGGATTTTGGTATAAAAGCTTCTGCTTTGTGGGAGAAGTGGCCGGCAGGTGTTTGTGCGTCTCCGAGGCCAGCTGTATTCATCTTTATACACAAACCGCATTATGCATAAAAATAAATAGTAGTCGTCGAAAAGCACCAAGCCGTACACTGAGCAAACGTCATGACATTAAATACAATCGATATGATCGAGCAATCATAAAACCAGAAGTGGGTGGAAAATCTTGAATGATAGAACACACACACACACACACACACACACCCACACACACACACACACGCACACACACACATGCACGCAGAGGCTGTCAATAAGAGGCAGACGACGGTGAAGGCTAATAAACTGAATGTTCTTCAGTGTTCAGTGATGCTGCAGCCTGCATCTCTCACGTTCTTATCTACACTGCCCTCCATCTCCTGCTGTCATACTAATGTATGACGGCTCCATCTCTCACCGCTCTCACCTGGTTCTCCACCTTTTCCCTCTTGTCCTTCTCCTGTCTCCTTTTGTCCTTTTGGCTCTCTTCCATGGCAGTAGCTGGCTATGAGTTCATTATTTCCGTCACAAAATAAATGAATCAGATTGTAAAAAAAAAATACGTAAATGAATTGGCACTATAATCCTGACCATGAGTTGACCTCATCTGTGTGTATTATGTGAGAAGGGTGAGACTGTAATTTAGGGATACATCTAATCAGCATTTATTCCAACTATTCCAACTGCAAACCATTTTTTGTGTGATACATTTTGGCGGGAGGAAATTTGCTGACTTCAGCCGACTCTCAAACCACTCTCCAATTCCTGTGTCTCATATTAATTGTTGATTTGATGACTATGATCATTAATTCCAGCCAGCTGTTAGAGATGGACTTGCAAAGGTGTCACTGAGCAGGGAGGCATAGTTGGTAGCATTTAGCATTTTCAAAAAAAAAATACACAAACATACGCATAAACAAACAAAATAACATCAGTCAGCTTTAGCCCTGATGGTCCTCACAGTGACTTAGATTACTATCCACAGCCTTTGCATCACTCCACTCTACTCTACTGTCATCTGGAACGACACACTTCTTCTGGCTTTACATCTACTGGCATAGTATAGCCTATAGCCTACATGTGTAGAACAGAGTCGGGATTTTAGAAAGTCAGCATTTTCACGATTAACTTTAACTATTTTAACCAAGGTTCATTAGTGTTTAGACTCATTAGCTGACTAGCCTATGTTATTAGCAGTTTTTTAAAAACAAGCCAAGGTAGGCCTACAATGTTGCCAAGATTACATAGGCTATTCAATAACAAATATTTTTTCTCATGATGTATTGGTGATATTGTGGGAGTGCGAATAAACGAGGTAGACAGGTTGTCGAGTCGAAACGTTTACTTCCCAACATGAATGGTAATACAGCGGCAGAGGTAAAGCATGCAACAGCAATGACAGGCGAACATATCAGAACCGGTACATTCAAAACTCCCACTCCTCCCAAACACTACCCAGCAAGCTCCTGGGTTCTGGCTCCTGGGTCTTAAAGGAGCCGTACCTCCTCTCAATATGTCCAGTGAATGTCTATTCAGGGCAGGGCCAGTTCAACCAGTCTGTCCAGATCCAAATGGGCAGGTTTGAGACAGTCCACCTGGACCCGCTCAGACTTCCCCCCCTTGTCCACAGAAACGTTTTTTTGGCCCTGCATTCAGTACGTAAAATTGGCCGTCGTAGGGAGGCTGCAAGGGAGTATGGTGGCCATCTTGGCGAATGAAGACATACGTGGCCGATTGAAGATCCTTGAGAACGTAGGACGGAGGGAGGCAGTGGTAAGAAGTGGGGATCGGAGCAAAGTTGCCAGCGCTGTCCCGGAGCGCAGTCCGATGTGAGGCAGCAGATCAGGGGGGCGCGGCAACCGAGAGAAACTCACCCGGGACCCGCAGCGGCTGACCTTAAACCAGCTACGCAGATGAGGCCTGGAGGCCCGGGACCTGGAGGCCCGGGACCTGGAGGCCCGAGGCCTGGAGGCCCGAGGCCCGAGGCCTGGAGGCCCGAGGCCTGGAGGCCCGAGGCCTGGAGGCCCGAGGCCTCTCGGGCACAACAAACGGTGCCAAGGGGGCCTTTGTGTGATGGTGCACCATGGAACACTGGCACGGCACACAGGAGCCAGCCCAGCTCTTGACGTCCTTCCAAAGGCCGGGCCAGTCATACTTAGCCCCCACTAGCTTAGTGGACGCCTTCACTCACGGATGCAAAAGGCTGTGAATGGCGTCAAAAATACGTTGCCGCCAGCTAATGGGAACCATAGGGTGGGACTGATCTGTGGAGACGTTGCACAGGAGTGTGGCGTTGACGTCATCAAACACCACATCCTCCAAACCGCAGCCAAAAAAGTGTTGTGTGTTGTTATTGAGAGTAAACACTGTGTAACAGCTGGCCCCACCTGTTGGCCCCACCTGTTGGCCCCACCTGTTGGCCCCACCTGTTGGCCCCACCTGTTGGCCCCACCTGTTGGCCCCACCTGTTGGCCCCACCTGTTGGCCCCACCTGTTGGCCCCACCTGTTGGCCCCACCTGTTGGCCCCACATGGAACAGTGAGCATCCCCACTCTATAGCTTTAGCTTCTACAAAAGAAGCTAAAACCCATGGGACCTAGCTTTCTGGAAAGAATGTCTTTTAAGAGACGGGGAGCGAGGTTTTCCACCTGTGGGCCTCTGATACCCTTAGCATAAGTGGTTGATCCTGGAATGTGTGATGTCAGCATGGCAACGCTGATGCGCTCTCCCAGCGTCTCTGCGTCCCCCGCGCTAGAGAGATGCTTTGTTGAGCGCCGTTCTGCCAGAGAGCCGAGAGCAGCTGACCAACTGCTATGCGCAGAAAGGTGAACGGTTGGGCGCCCTGGCTGCAGACCTCCATGCCCTCCATGCCCACCCCAGCCACAAACTGTATTCACTTTTACCGTCAGGCAGGCGATACCGCAGTATCAAGTGCCGCACAAATAGACTTAGAGACAGCTTCCACAGTCAGGCCATCAGGCTGCTGAACAAGGGTGTATAGCATATAACAATGTATATTTTATTACATTGATTTATATACGTATATATTGCTCTTTTTCTGTGCCGATATATTGCATTTTATAAATTGCATTTTTATTTGTTTAACTTATTTTATTCTATTCAGTTTTATTATATTTTATCTTATTTTTATAACTGCTGTCTGTCATCGGGTATTGCACATAAGATTTTCACTCACTGCTTTATACTTGACAATAAACTTGACTTGACTTGACTTGACCTGTGTCTTCATAAGACTCCAGTGTGACGTCAGCACGGCAACGCTGATGCTCCCTCCCGGTGTCCCTGTTCAGTGTCCGACTGTGTTCTGCTGAATCATGCTATTGGAATGTGTGTGGTGATGGACAGGGTCTTGATTACCACTTTGAGGTATTTATCTTATTTCAGGACAGCTGTGTAGTAATTTGAACACTGATGTCATTGATGTGTGTGTATATATCAGCTAGTGTTGTGTTTGTCATCCATAACAGCCGTAAAAAAGGACCTCACTTATTTCTAAACCCTGCTCTCTTCTCTTGCCACAAATAATTGTCAGCAAAAAATAAATATTATAAATAATATATAAAATAAAAACCTGCACACAAAGCTGGGGACTCAAAACCATCCATTAAAATATTTAATTGTAAATCTAAGCATAGTCTTCACAAGTAGAACAATGTTACATTGGGACACATCATGCAGAAGGATGCTGAGGCCTTCTGCCCTCCCACATAAGACAATGTCTTATGTGGAAGAAGAAGGAAACTAAAAAAGACATTCTGCTCTACAGATCATGATTCAGCAGTGGGCTCCAATCTTGAGCCCTTATCTCTGATGGAGGTCCGGCCTTGCCTCCAGCATTCCTGCCTCCTGCCGGAGTCAGCTATGGGTCAGGTTGGACATAGGATGCACACAAAATACCCACCCCAGATCTGCCCTTATCTCATTCCTGGATGGTCTCATCTCACGAGGCACAACGCCCGGAGGCAGACGCTTCCAATGTGCGGATATTGGCGAAATAAATGGAGAGGGGGGGGCTTCAGAGGAAAGGATACCCTCCAAAAATTATATCTACCTTGTAATGTAAAGAAGAAACAGCTCGCCTGTAAACGTGTATAAGCAGGTACAAAGAGAAAGATACAAAGATAAATGCAGCACCTCAAATTCAAATCCTCCCTGCCGTGTTTAGAAAACCAGTTCCCTTCTTGGTAAATCCTAAACAAGCTAATCCCAACATTGACAAATGCAATTTTCAGTTTAGCACAAGGACATGCTAATTCCTGGATCCCCTCTCCCCTCCCCTCCCCTCCTGTGGGGGAGGACTGCAGTGTGTGCATTTGTCCTTGTGCCCATGTACACCTGTTAGATTGGGGAAAAGAGTGGCCTTGAGCAAGAGGGGTGGTCTCCCCCCTATCGTCTGGTCGCCGGTTGCGCAGCATCAGTACAAGGACTACCAGGTTTAAGGATAGTGTTTATCCACAGGCAGTGTGCCTACTGAACTGCTAGGAGTGCTGCCACTTTCACTTTCATAACATTGTCATTACCATTACACTTACATACTTTGCTGGACTTTCTGGACTCATCACAGTAACTGCACTGTACTGCACTGTATTCACGATGCTTCTGCACTACTGGCACTTTAAAATGCTTTTAAAGATTGTTGTAAAAATATATAAAAAAAACAAAACTCACTTTGCTGCTCTTTTTTTGTTTATTTTTATTGTATATATAATTTATATTTGTATGGTATTGTTTTGGAGATGTATACTGTGGGAGGGAATGGGGAGTAAGCGTTCCAATGTACTTAATGGCCAATAAAAACTTTCTTGTATCTTGTATCTTGTGGTACATCTACATCTACATATACATCTTTGGGATGTATATATATATATATATATATATATATATATATATATATATATATATCTCAGCGTAAGATAAGTTAAAGTAAAGTTTAAGATAAGTTAAGGTTTAATATATTTATATTCATACCTTAAAGAAGGCACTGTGTGTGTGTGTGTGTGTGTGTGTGTGTGTGTGTGTGTGTGTGTGTGTGTGTGTTTGTGTGTGTAAACAAAAAACAATTTAGACTATTCCAACCACCACCAATGGTCACACTATGTGTAGTTTGTCAAGACATTTGCCTTTAATGGTGCCCTCACACCATAGCGTATGCTGAAACCTATGAGTTGCGTGTAAAAAATATTAGTATTCGCACCAAACGCAACCAAAATCAACAATTTTGTCAATTTGTAACCTATTCAACCTATGGGTTGCGCGTGCGTTGCGCGTGCCTTGCGTGTGGGTTGCGTGTGGGTTTGCAAACTGAACTTATGATCCCCCAATATCTGCCGGCGTACGAGTTGCGTGCAAGTTGCGTGTGAGTTGCGTGCAGAACTTACGAGTTGCGTTTGAGTTGCGTTCACAACTTACAAGTTGCGTTTGACCTGCGTGCTAGTTGCGTGGTATTTGCGAATATCGGTCACGTGATAAAAACCTATAAAAGCGGAGCCGATTCAGTGTTTCCTTCAGTACTGATTTGGTCATCGAAGAGTCAACATGGGGAAAGGTACCAAGAAATCAGATAATAGTGACACCAAAAGTGATGTCAAAACTACTGAAACAGCTTCCCCAAGTCTGTGTGTGTGTGTGTATCTCTCTCTCTCTCTCTCTCTCTCTCTCTCTCTCTCTCTCTCTCTCTCTCTCTCTCTCTCTCTCTCTCTCTCTCTCTCTCTCTCTCTCTCTCTCTCTCTCTCTCTCTCTCAAATGTGGGAGTGTCCCAATTAACATCCAATTAACATCCACCTGGTTTAAATGATTCACCTTTCCCAACACACAGCCCCACTAGACAGGAATCCCAACCAAACACAAGCCATCCCTATAGAACAGGTTACCATAGAGGTGTGGCTGGCGACAGATCATAAAACCATCATCAAGTCCAACTGAAACCGTAACGTTTTTATCCAAAGAGACTTACAATAAGTTATAAGTTATAAAACGACTATGGGGTTGGCGTGAGTGGATATAAAGCACATAAAATGAACAAAACAAAAAATATATAGTGCCCGCATTTGGACATCACTTGCTTCGGTTTTTCTGGATAAAACCGGTTCAGTTAAAATATAACAGAAATCAGCCCACAGGCTGTTCTACACAGTCGGAGAGAGAGAGTCAGGGAAGCGCTTTCATTAAAACCTGTTCATATATTGCCCGGTTAAAGCGATGTATGCATGTGAAATCCTACATGTGGTACTTTAAGATATGTGTGACATCTTGTTCAAACAGGCTCATTGGCAATACTGGTGAAGGTGTTGAGTGTGTGTGTGTGTGTGTGTTGGCATATGTTTGCAAGTGTTTGTGTGAGTGTGTGTGTGTGTGTGTGTGTGTGCACGCACATGTGTGCATGTGTCTGTGTGTGTGTGTGTGTCATTGTGCTCAGTTGGACAGAAATAGATCCATCAGTAGTTGTGTCACCAGCGAGCAGAGCATGCTGGGAGTCAAGCTGTCGCCTGTTGAATTCACTAATTAACATATTTATTATATTATATACCACAAAATCCTTGGAAACCCCTCCGCGTAATCTAATGGAAGGACACGTCTTCTTCTTCTTCTTCTTCTCTTCTTCTTCTGCTTCTTCTGAGGTCTCAGGCTGTTTGTTCATTATCTGCTATCTAGGAGGGCAAGGACAATGAATGCTTCACATTGCGATGTCGGGTCAATA
>CM051003.1:19806459-19843959 GCA_027704905.1 Muraenolepis orangiensis
TGTGTGTGTGTGTGCGTGTGTATGTGTGTGTGTGTGTGTGTGTGTGTGTGTGTGTGTGTGTGTACGTGTGTGTGTGTATGTGTGTGTGTGACACGTATGCGCTTCATGTTAACATACTACTATAAACTATAAAATTACATGGATGGAGATAATATAGATTAATATCCTAAAAGATTTATAAAATACTAACTCTAATGATCAGTGATTGCGAGGTTTGAGGCCAGTGTTTCACTGTTCGCTCTGTGTGTGTATGTGTGCCCTTGCAGTGTGTGTGTGTGTGTGTGTGTGTGTGTGTGTGTGTGTGTGTGTGTGTGTGTGTGTGTGTACCTGGTACCAGCTGTAGGCCCCGTCCGAGGTGTGTGTGTGTGTGTGTGTGTGTGTGTGTGTGTGTGTGTACCTGGTACCAGCTGTAGGCCCCGTCCGAGGTGTGTGTGTGTGTGTGTCTGTGGTTGTGTGTGTGTGTGTGTGTGTGTGTGTGTGTGTGTGTGTGTGTGTGTGTGTGTGTGTGTGTGTGTGTGTGTGTGTGTGTGTGTGTGTGTGTGTGTGGTGCCTGCAGTCACACTGTAGCTGCTGCCCAGCTACATTGTAACCGCAGGTAGCTGGGCCAAGGTGTAAACACTATCACCTAACTCGGAAAAGATGGGGGAGCTGTGGGGATGGCCTGAGTGCATGACGGGGTCCTGACCTGCACCGTTCTGGTGTTGCTCTGTCGCACAACTAGCAAAGTCGACGTTAGTGTACAGGTCTTCTTCTGGGACCTCGTCTGATCCGATGCCGCCGGTCACAGAGGACGCCGTGGTCAGACGATCCCTCATTCTCTGCTGGACGTCCACGCAGATGTTAGTGTACTCAGCTGAGACCTGAAGGAGAGAACGTAGAGGAAGTGTTATCTGGAGTGTATCTATACAAATACTACAACTAGTGCTACTACCAATACTACTACTACTGCTGCTACTACTACAAATAATAAGAAGAAGAAGAAGAAGAAGAAGAAGAAGAAGAAGAAGAAGAAGAAGAAGAAGAAGAAGAAGAAGAAGAAGAAGAAGAAGAAGAAGAAGAAGAAGAAGAATAATGCTACTACTACTAGCACTGCTACTACTATGACTATAAATAATAATACTACTTCTGCTATTTCTACTACTAGAATTACTATTACTGCTACAACTACTACAACTACCATTAGTACTATTACAAATTACAATCCTACTACTACTACAAATAATAATAATAATAATAATGCTTCTACCACTACTACAAATACTATTACTACTTATACTACTACTGCTACTACTACTATTACAACTACTACTATATCTAGTACTACTATAACTACTACTATTACTACTACTACTACTACTACTACTTCTACTACTACTACTACTATTACTTCTACTAAAACTACTACTACCACTACTACTACCACTAACTACTAATTATTCTACTACTACTACTACTACTACTACTACTACTACTACTACTACTTCTACTAGAACTACTAGAACTACTAGAACTACTAGAACTAGAACTACTAGACTAGTACTGCTATGAATAATATTACTACTGCTGTTTCTGCCAATAACAATAATAACAACCTCTTCATCTTCATCCACAGGGTTGCTACTCCTAATGTTTCCTGTTGAACATGTTGGAGAACAGTTAGTACTGCATATAATCATCAGCATTTTATACATACTAACATCATGATTTCATAAACCAAACATCTCATAGTGTCGGCCCCATAATTTCCTCTTTTATCCGTCTCTGTTTGTAATATCCTTGAATTAAAGCACAATACAATATCACAATATCCTTGTGTTGTGTGTGTTCATTTGTGTGTGTCTTACTTGATGGTTTCCAGTTTCTACACTTGATGATCAACAGCAGACATATGGTAACCATGACAACCATGACTCCAACAACTAAATATGGTACGAAAACTGAACCACAAACAGAAAGAATGAAAGAAAGAACATTTAATTTTGACCTACTTTGTTGCTGTGATATTGTGTGGTTTCATTTAAATATAACAATTTAATCCATATATACCAGCAGTCGGTGCGATGGTCGGAAATGTCAGCACATCTGAGAGGTTTGTTTTGTTAAAAACCTCCAGATTAACGGTAGAATTTGGTTTCACAGAGGTAGGCCTACTAGTTGAAGTGGTAGCCACTAGAAAAAATGCAGGAGAACAACATATGGTCACTGAAACATTGATTTAACAATCTGGAAATTTCAGACATCAACTCAACACAAAACATATCAGTTACTCCTTAAGAGACCAATTGTTCAACTCACCGTCTGTAACACCAAGAGTAAATGTTGTAGTTGAATCAAAGCCAATCCTCTCCAGTCCACAAACGTATGTTCCACTGTCCTTCTTTTCGAGATCAGTGATGGTCACAATCAATTTAGGTCCTGTGTTATTTAATTGTATTCTGTCCTTTTGGACTGTTTTAGTACTCCCTGCCTGAATTAAGATTTTTGTACAAGGATGACGACACAAATACTTAACATTCCTGATGATATTAGTCCAAACGTTCCAATCTGGGCAAATGATCTCCACCTTCTGTCCAACTTTCTTCTCTAGGTTAGTCATCTCCACTCACTGGGCAGAAGCTACACATGGAAATCAATATAGATAGCAAAGGCACACTTTAACTAATTTAAAAATAATTAAAAAGAGGAACAAACTACTACACAGCAAAATGCTACACAGCTGGTACATTGAACAGAACAGATTGCAGAACTATACTATACCAATTGAAGAGTAATTAACCACTAACCTAAACATGCTCTCAAATATCTGTAATCTTATACCCAACCTGTTTAGCAACGTCCTCCGGAAACACAAGCACACACCATACGGCACGTACACACACACACACACACACACACACACACACACACACACACACACACACACACACACACACACACACACACACCACACACACACACACACACACCACACACCACACACACACACACACACATACACACACAGCCACATACACACACACAGTTTGACCTGTTTAGCAACTTCCTCAGGAAACGCAAGCACACACCATAAGGCACACACACACACACACACACACACACACACACACACACACACACACACACACACACACACACACACACCACACACACCCACACACACACACACACACACACACACACAGCCACATACACACACACATTTTCACTTTACATATGCACAGACTTTATGAACAACAGTGTTAAGGTGTTGAGCGAAAAAACTAACAGAAACAAACATTCTCGCTACATCACATTACATGCAGGGAATATTCTCTGTTTTGAGTCATTTGCTGTGTCACCCTTACAGCACAAAACATTGTGCTGTCAATGTGACACAGCAAATACCAGGGGGGGAACATTAATCAAACCAATTCCCACTTCTAATTGGCTTTTCTTGCTTGTCAGCCCGCCCATAGCATTAGTTTAGTAATTAAGCTAATTTAAAATATAATATGTTTTAAAACATCTGTTGGTTTGTTATTGTAATGTATTGTAATGTTAGGTAGGTTGGCTGCAGTCTATTTATTTGTTGCTCAGTTTATCTGCAACAAACTATAAACCAGCTAGGCCAGCGTCAAACAAGAAAGTGTGAATTGAATAAACATCCCATGCTACAGTAGTATGCTAAATGGCCCAAGGTACAAAGAAAAATGCAGAAAGTACAGCTTTGATTGGTTTCAGTTTGGGTTCAGATTTTTATCTTTCCATTTTCTTTCCAAGTCAACTAAAAATATCCTAAAAGAAAAATTCCAAAACCAACCTAAACTTGTTCCCCATGCTGTATATTTTCACAAATAGCCCTGACAGGACAGTCCACTGTGTTTGTGTTGTTTTGTGAGAGATACAGAAGGGCAAGAGGTCCGGAGTTGTTAGGGTGGGGGTTAGGAGTTAGGGTTAGGAGTGAACTCCTGGTGGGGCGGTTGGTTGTAGCCTTAGATGTCTATTCAAATTGAATAGGTGTGTTTCTCAGCGACAGCAGGGTTTAACATGTGTTGGTTCCCGTCTGTGATGCCTTTGTGAGTACATGTCTTACAGGTCTTTACCATCCTGACAGCAAGTCCATTTGATTGTGGATATCCAGAGCTGGAGCGCTGGGTTTTTTCCACGTGAAGCTGCAAACTTCCTCATCTCTGAGCTCCAAAATTGAACATGCTTAGAGCTTACCAGAGCTTTCCATGTCTGGCAAGGACTGCTTTCATCTTACAAATGACTGTGTGGGCATTGTTATTAGGTTGTAGGAGAACCTTCGGGTATTTTGACATACAGTCCACTGAGACAAGGTAGGAATGCCCATGGATCTCGAAGATGTCTGCCCTGATCTTCAACCTTGTTATCTCAGGAGAGTTGAAAGGCTCTCGCTGATTTTGTGGTTAGAGTTGCTAACATGGAGCACAATTGACTAACAAGCCCTTGATGTCAAAGAGGCAAAACTCTTAAGTCTAAGAGTTTTAAGTCTAAAAGACTCTAAAAGACTCCCCACGGGGTATATAACGTGCGCAACTCAGGCGACGGCCTGTCCAGTTCCACTTGCCAATACCCATCTTTCTCATCCGGGATGGTGAAATAGATTTCCCAGACAAGTTGCTTTTGACTTCTTCTAAGGCTGCAAAAAAATAAAATAATAATTGCAGATACATGTCACTGTCCTCACGTACTGATAGTCTTATATCAGATACATACACGTGAAACATGTTAGTCAACTATAAATGGAGCCCAACATGGGACAGGGATAACAAAACCTTTACAAATATGATCTGATATTTGTACAAAGGGTAAATAGTATTGTAATGTTCCACAAAAAGGCGGCGGCAGGACTGACGTGATCGGTTCATTTATTTACTTAGTTATAGTAGAACGTTGCATGCAGGTTTCAGAACACCGGTTGAATGACCCACTTTATTAACACACACACAAATCACGCAGGCACACCGCAGGTTCAACATCACACACCAGCGAGTGGGACCCACCCACTGGCTTTCAAGCTTCGGGCACCGGCCCTTTTTTCATTGGGGGCTGTAGACCCAGACCAGCTCCCCAGCCTTGAAGTGCTGCCCTTTTGTCCTAGCGTCATAGTTCCGTTTCTGTCTCATGCCAGCACTTTGCTGCTGGCCTCGGTCAAAAACGTGAGCTGAATAGAGGCGGTCCTGGGGAGGGCAGGTGAACAGGCCCGAGGACTCCTGAACTGCAGAGCGACATGCCATGAGCACCAGGGGCAGATGATCGTCCCAGTCATGCTGAAGCTGAGACGTGAGGATGGCCAGGTGCTGGCCTATGGTGCGGTGCAATCTCTCGACTAATCTGTCGCTCTGAGGCCGCAAGGGGGAGGTGCGAGTTTTGTGCATACCCACTTGTGTGCACATGGAGGCAAATACCCGGGACTCGAAGTTCCTCCCCTGGTCACTATGCAGGGTCTCCGGCACTCCAAACCGGCTGAACATGCCCCCGACCAGGGTGTCTGAGACTGTTTCTGCCTCCTGAAGGCATATGCCTCTGGCCATTTTGTGAAATAATCTATAGCGGTGAGGACATAGCGGTTACCCCTGTTTGACCGAGGTAGCAGCCCCACCACATCAACTGCTACTCTCTCCATCGGGACCCCCACGGGAAACTGTTGAAGCGGCGCATGGGAACGACCAGGGGGGCCCTTACGAGCCATACAGGGGTCACAGCAGTCTTTGACATCTCTCCTGCACTGCCCCCAGTAGAAACTCTGGTGAAGGAGGCGGAGAGTGTTAGTGAGGCCAAAGTGCCCAGAACCTGCCGTTCCATGCATGACCTTGAGCACAGCATCTTGCAGACCCTTTGGGACCACCACCTGCCATCTCTTCTCCCCCATTGCTGGCTCCTTCCACGCACGCTGCCGTATGCCCTGACACAGACGCAGAACCTCAAACTGAGACCACAGCCCCTTGGTTGCTTTGGAGAACACTGCCACTTCCTCCCACAGTGGCTGCTGCTGTGCCTCCACCCACTGCAGTGCAGGCTGTAGGTCTGTGTCCAGCTCTTGCTGTTGCTTCCACTCTGCCAAGTCCACTGTCTGGAGCTCCCAGCAAATTAACTCTTCCACTTGCTGAGCTGCAGCACAGACGGTGTCCTCCTCCAGTAGCTCTTTTTCACAGGTCTCTCTCCGCTCACAGTAGCGGCATCCGTCGACGGCACACGGACGATGGGAGAGAGTGTCTGCATTGGTTTTACGCACCCTAGCCCTGTGCTCCACCATGAACTCGAAAGCTTGAGCTCTTCTAACCACCTGGCGACCTGCCCTTCTGGCTCCTTAAAAGTCATGAGCCACTGTAGTGCAGAGTGGTCAGACCTCACAATGAAAGGCTGGCCACACAGGTAGTATTTGAAATGTCTGTTTGACAGCACCACTGCCAAAAGTTCCCTGCGATACTGCGTGTGACGCAGTATCGCCGCTCCGCTTTGTTTAACGCCCGGCTAAAGTACGCCACCACCACGCCACTCTCCCTCTGATGTTGTCTGGGAAAGCACTCCTCCGACACCCACGCCGCTCGCGTCCGTGTCCAGGGTGAATGGCAGGGCGGGGTCGGCTGGAGCGAGAACTGGGGTCACATTCAAAGCACGCAGAAGGCTGTCAAATGCTCTTTGACATTGTTCAGTCCAAACATAGTCCCTGTCCTTCTGCAGCAGCTGGAACAGGGGTGCAGTAGTGCACGCAAAACCCAGTACAAACCTCCTGTAGTACGAGGCCAGGCCCAAGAAACTCTTCAGCTGCTTCTGGTTGCGAGGATTGGGCCAGTCCACGACCGCCTGCACCTTCTCATGCAGGGCGCCGATGCCCTCGCCCCCCACTTTGTGCCCTAGGAAGGTGACCTCTCTCTTCATATAATGGCACTTCTCTGGGTGTAGCTTCAAGCAAGCGGCTCTGATCCTTTCCAGCACCACTCGTAGAGTTCCCAGGGCCGCCTTAAACGAGCTGCCATGCACCAGGATGTCGTCTAGGTAGACCAAGCATTGCTGACGGGGAATACCAGACAGCACCCGGTCCATCAACCGCACAAAGGTGGCAGGGGCATTACAAAGGCCAAAGCTGAGGACCTTGAACTTGCACAACCCCCGCCCGGTGCAGAAAGCTGTTTTTGGTCTGGCTTCTGGGGCAAGAGGGACCTGGTAATACCCACTGCAGAGGTCCAAGGACGAGAACCAAGACGACCCCGAGACCAAGTCCAGGGACTCGACAATGCGGGGGAGGGGGTATGAGTCTTTCTTGGTGACCCCGTTCACCGGTCTGTAGTCTGAACACAACTGCCAGCCACCAGTCTTCTTTGGGACCATGACTACAGCTGCGGCCCACAGGCTGTCGGAGGGCTCGATGATGTCTGCCTTCAGCATGCTCTGCACTGCATCATCACAAGCCTGCTGTCGGGCAAGGGGGAGGCGGCGAGGACGACACTTGATGGGGCGTGTGTCTCCTGTATCGATTTTGTGTTCGACTAGATGAGTTCGGCCAACCTCCTCCTCACTCATGGGGAAACTGCCCTGGAACTCTAGCAGCAGCTGCCACAATTGATCCTGCTGCTTTGGATTAAGGCCGCCACAGTTCTTCCTCAACACCTCCAATACTGCAAACTGAGCCTCTTCCACCCCTGTCCCGGGTAACTGGGGAAAAGCTAGGCTGGATGGGGGAGAGCTGGGGCTAGGTCGGGGAGAGCTGGGGCTGGGTGGCACAGACTGGGGGTGACAGGTGAGGATTTGCCCTGAGTGGGAGTCGACAGGGATAAGGGCAAGGGAGGGGGATTGGTTACAACAGTTTTTAGGGTACTCTCTGGGTGTGTTGGCCCCTGTGGAAACGGGGGGGGCCTGTGCCGGCTTGTAGATCGAGGTTGCAACTCGTTGCCCTCAAAAAATCCAAACCCAGAATACACGGGTCCTGCACTGCTGCTATCCACACCGGGTGACGCACTGTAATTCCCCCCACAGACACAGTCAGCATGCCTTTGCCTTTCATAGGTGCCAGCTCTCCCGTTACTGTGCGCAGACGCACTGCAGTTGGCCCCAACTGGGTTCCAATGGGCATCACATCTGCTCTCACTAGGGTTACTGTCGAGCCTGTATCTACCAGTGCAGTGCAGGGCACCCCTTCCACAGTGACAGGGACACAACAGGAATCTCCACCAGCAGTCCGGCCCACTGCGACAACAGGCTCCACGCATGTGCTGTCATCTGCTTCAGGAGGGAGTAGAACCTGACTTCCTCGGCTGTGCTGTTGGGCTCCTTCCTCGGATGTCTGTGACTGTGTGGATAAGGCTGTGTTCTGGTTGAGGGGTTTTGGGGCCTGGTTCCGCATCTTCCCCTTTATGCAGAACCCAAGTCATTTCCCTGGGCCCTGTGTGTCTTGGGGCAGTCTCTGGCCAAATGTCCCAGCTGACCACACCCCTAACAGACCCTGGTACTTGTCTGCGCGTTGGCTGCAGGGACACCACCCTTATCAGTTCAGTAATTTCAGCAACCCACGCAGGCCTCTCTCCTCTCGGCAGCTCCTCACAGCAGGTGGACCCCCCGCTTCGCCATTCCCAGCTGCTACACCCCACACATTCTCTCTCTCCACAGCCATCTCCAAGGCTGCCTGCAAAGACTGTGGATGCAGCAGCTGTACCTGGACCCGCAAGTCCGCAGGGAGGAGGGCCCTGATGAATTGGTCCCGTGTCAGCTCACTCTGCCCTCCGAGTGGCATGTGTGCATACGCACGCCGCGTCAGGCTCTCCACGTCGTTAGCCAACACCTGCAGCGCCTCCCCAGACTTCCTGCGGCGGTTACTCAGTTAATTTCAGAGTAGCTCTGGCGTGAAACACTGTCTGAAACGCCTCTTCAGAGCCCCCGCCAATGCTTCATAACTGTGCCTATCCTCAGGGATAGCAGTAGCAGGCATGACAGAACCTCATCTGTGAGGCACATAGCCAACTGTAGTGCTTAAGTCTCTATTGGTCATCCCCCGGCATGTGCTTAAAGTTCAAATTGGGCATAGAAAGCCTTGCAGTCTGAAAAAAATATTCACTTCTGACACCAATGTAATGTTCCACAAAAAGGCAGAGGCAGGACTGATGTGATCGGTTATTTTATTTACTTGGTTATAGTAGAACGTTGCACGCAGGTTTCAGAACACCGGTTGAATGACCAACTTTATTAACACACACACAAATCACGCAGGCACGCCGCAGGTTTAACGTCACACACCAGCCAGCCTTCCCCCTCTGCTCAGCCAATCACAGCCCCGCACACGACTGTGCGGCTCTGTGACTGGCTGAGAGACAGGGGACGGCTGACTGACACACACAGCAACCCATTACCACGTCGCTACAGTATATAATATGTGTGTTTATGTAATTATCTTTGTGTCACACATATATGGAATGAGTTTAAAATATTGATGCAAAGAGTACATTTTTGTGAAATGTAAGGTAGGACACAAGTAGATCAATACATTTGAGTAACATCATCGGGGGAAAGTGGACTGCTCGAAGGCTATGCGGTGATGTGATATATGGTGACGGGGAGGAGTCTGTTTGTGGGTGTGTTTGTTTTTCTTTTGCCACTGGCTTATGAAGGCACCGTTAGCATATGGGTCTTCTGGGAGCTCCTCTTGGATGGTAAAACACTCCCTGTCCACTGCCAGAGGCTCTCTCTGTCTCCACTCGATGTCCTTTTTGAAGTTCACATACATAGGAGACACCTTGAGGGATGGAGGAGATGGAGGAGAGGAGTAAGACAGGTATTGTATCCATTTACAGCCTTTTCCCCTCGTCAAAAAACAGAGATTGAACCAAGACACTTTGTCACAAGATGAAAACAAATCCATAATAAGTCAACTTTGCCAAGAATTGTAAATACGGCGGTTTGCGTTTGTAGGGTTTCTAATATGTATTTATGCCACAGCATTGTTGAATACTCAATTCAGATTGGTCAATAATGAGGGTGTGCATTACACCTCGGCCTATTAAGAGTTCCAAATCGCTATTAAACAGTTCCCAATCGTTATTGAACATTTTCAAATTGTTATTTAACATCTCCCAATCGTTATTGAAAAGTTCCCAATTGTTATTTGCGCGACAAATCAAACATCAATAACAACGGTCTAATACACCTATCGACTAACTGTTGAGATATTTCCATGACAGTGTAGAGCCGATGAATGGGAGTCGGAGGCGGTGTGTTTAATATGGAACTCCACACTTTATTTTCCATTTAAGTTTAACAGCAGGGGAAACACATCTGCTACTTGCTACTCCAGCTAGCACACCACAACAACCACAACAACAACACGGTACGCACCCTAACCGGTCCGTGGTGCAACACACACTAAACACAAACAGTGAATTATGTTCCCATAACGTTCCACCACACAAGCCCCCCCAGAATTCACCCATACACAAAGTCCGTGCGGTGGGGAGGAACGACAGGCCGACCACCACGACTCCGGAGAACGGGAGCCGGGGAGGCAACCTCTACAGGGGCGGCCGCTGGGAGAGGTGGGACCGGAACCGCAGGCCCCAATTTGGTGACAGGGGTCAAGGCCGGGGGGCGACCCCGTCGCGGAGGCTGTGCCAGCACCACCGGCTGGTCCAAGTCCAGGTGAGCAGCCTTCACCCGGTCCACCGAGACGTGCTCGGCTTTGCCACCCAGGTCGACCACCAAGTGCTTGCCCCCGTGTTCCAAAACCCGGAAAGGCCCGTCGTAAGGAGGCTGCAGGGGGCCTCTGTGAGCGTCGTGCCGGATGAACACGTGCTCCGCTGAGCGAAGCCCCATGGGAACCCGGGACACCTGAGTGCCGTGCTGAGCAGTGGGGATCGGAGCAAAAACCTTAGCGGCGTCCTGCAGGAAAACTCGCTGGGCCGTCGCCGACCAGGGGGCCGATGCGTTGGGAAGGAAATCCCCTGGAACCCTCAGCGGCTGACCGTAAACCATCTCAGCCGTGGAACACCTTAGGCGCGGTCCTCAGGCCCAGCATAACCCAAGGCAGCTTGTCGACCCAATTACCGTCCGTCAGCCCGGCTCTGAGGGCCGCCTTCATGGAGCGATGGAAACGCTCACAGAGACCTTTGGCCTGAGGGTGATAAGCGGTTGTCCGGTGGAGCTTAACCCCCAAACCCCCGGCCACAGCGTTCCAGAGCTCGGATGTGAACTGGGAACCGCGGTCCGAGGAAATGTCCGAAGGGGTGCCGAAACGACACACCCATGTCGCAATGAAGGCCCGGGCTATGTCAGCCACCGCTGTTGACGCGAGTGGGACCGCCTCCGGCCAACGGGTTGTCCTGTCCACCATGGTTAGGAGGTAGGAAAACCCCTGGGAGGAGGGTAATGGACCAACCAGATCGATGTTGACGTGGTCAAACCTCCTCTCAGGCACCAGGAATTTCTCCAGGGGGGCCTTCGTGTGGCGGTGCACCTTAGCACGCTAGCAAGCCACACACGTGCCGGCCCAAGCCCTCACGTCCTTTTTGAGCCCCCGCCAGACGAATTTCGCGGCCACCATCCGCACCGAAGGCTTCCCGCCGGGGTGCGACAGGTTGTGCACCGCCTCGAACACGGAACGCCTCCAGCTGGTGGGAACGACCGGGCGCGGCTGGCCCGTGGAGACGTCACACAGGAGAGCAACGCCTGCGTCGCCGAAAACCACATCCTCCAGGCGCAGCCCCACATCAGCCCCCTTCAGGGCCTGGACGCTGGGGTCCGTGACCTGGTCCATTGCCATGCGGGTATAGTCGAGGCCCAACTGGACGGCTCCGATGACGACCCTGGAGAGGCAATCTGCGACCAGGTTTGACTTACCAGCCACGTGCTGGATGTCCGTGGTGAACTCCGATATGTAGGAAAGCTGTCGTTGCTGGCGAGCAGACCAAGGCTCCGCCACCTTCACCTTGGACGGTGAATAGCGATTCTGACTTAAGGGACGGCTTCTGACGTCCCGAAAACAACAAGAACAATACCAAAACAAAACAAAAGTGTCCTACTGTGAGTTGATTGGGTGGTGGGGGCCTGGAGGAGGGCCAATATTCAGAGATGTCCATTTATATTTCCTCTTTCACTTCTGCTTCCTGAGGGGTCTCGTCTGAGGATGGCCTTTCTCTGTTCTCATTGGAGCTCCGATGACCAGGGGAACGGAATCTCCGTGGTGCTGCTGAAGCGGTTGACCTGGACGGCTGGTTGGGGTGGCCTTGAACTGCCTGATGAGGTCCTTGTGTGGGCTGGAACCCACAACTGCTATTCAGGGCCGAACCCTCTGCAGTCGACCAGGTACTTGAGGCCCCTCCCACGACAACGGGAACGCAGTAGGCGGTGGACGGAGAATACAGGGCCGCCATCGATGACTTGGGGTGGTGGTGGAGGTGGAGCAACCGGGATCAGTGGACTCACCCCAACCAGCTTGATCCTGGACACATGGAAGGTCGATGAAACTGCATGGACCAGGGCAGCTTGAGCCTTACTGCCACCGGGTTGACGACCTTCAGGATTTTAAAGGGGCCAATGAACCTGGGCGCCAACTTGTTGGACTCCACCCGCATGGGTATGTCGCGGGTGGATAACCATACCTTCTGGCCTGCCTGGTAGGTGAGGGAGATGTTATGGCTTGGGTCCAGGTCTGAAAGCAGCGGCAGATGAAGGCCTGGTCAGACGGGCAGGAAACCTCCTTCTCCAGGACAGGGAATAGAGGAGGCTGGAGCCCGTAAATGCACTGGAAGGGAGATAGTCCAGTGGCCGAGCTGACCAGTGTTGTGGGCATATTCCACCCACAGATGTTGTTTGGACCAGGATGAGGGGTGCTTGGACACGCGCCGTCTCCATCTCCTGGTTCTTCCACTCCGTCTGCCTATTGGACTGAGGGTGGCCCACCAGAACCTTTTCGGCAGGACCCCCTTGGTGCGTTGGATCCTGGTGTGGCAGGAGTGTTGGGAGTTGTGGGCCCAAATGAGGATGTCAGACCTCAAAGTCTGGGGACAGAACAGACGATTAGAAGACAGGTGCTAGGACCGGGCTGATTCACCAGGGCGGCCTTGACCATTTCCTCTATTTCCCAGATAAGGGTGGTAATCAACATCGGGAACTCAATAAGTCCGTCCAGGGACATAGGCAAATTGAAGGAGACAAACCCGTCCTTGATGTAATCAGCCAGAACCCTGAGAAGAATGTTGCACTGCCCGGCCGGGTTCCAGTCACTCAAACAATCTCAGGTATGGAAATCAATGGCGTATCCACAACTAAACGGGTACCCTGGCTCAGCTTCAGAAGTCCACCTGAGGAGTCAGGGCCCAGAGAAACAGCTCCAAAAACCTTCAGCAGCTGCAGGGCGAACAGAATTGAACAGTTTGTAATGAACTGGTTACAGCCCTCCGCATCTCTGGCATAGCACTCCGGGGTCCCTATCCCGGGCACCGGTGAGGCTCCCTACAGTGCAGGTAATGAAGAGGACGGTGCAGGGTCTGCGGAAAGCAGAAGTGTTTCTACGAGCTCCCGCAGTTTATTTAATTTCTTAGTTTATTTAGTTGACTTGTACATTTTACTTGTCTTTTTTCCCCACACTTTTCTTTTATATTTAAGTAACCTCATAGGACTATAGCTAGTCACCATGTGTGTTATTACATATGATCGCCAAACACTGGGACTTACCTTCAGAGATCCGGAGGGACAACGGAGAGCGGGGGGAGGGGAGCCACCAAGCCCCGGGGGGAACAACAATTATAAAAATTTGTGTTTATATAAATACATATCTGCTACTGATACTAGCACCACCAACTAGCTCAACCTCAGTAGAGCAGATACCTTGACCACACCAAAATATCCCTATAATCCATAGGTGTAAAGCAGAGGTTGTTACCTTCATTCCAGTAACCTCTTGAGTATCTTCCTCCACACGTTTGTTCCTGTCAACGGTTCCTGTTGAATATGTTGGAGGATATTAATGCATCTGTGTATGAGTGTAATAATATAATGCTTATAACTTCTTTGTTCCAAATTATGTAGCAGAACAATAATTGTGTCTGTGTGTGTCTTACTTGATGGTTTCCCTTTTCTACACTTGATGATAACCAGCAGAGACAGGGCAACCATGACAACGACTCCGATCACTAAATACGGTAAAAAAACTGAACCACAGAAAAGCAAGAAGGGGAACATTTTACCTAAGGTAGTCCACAGTCGAGTATCATCTAAGTTTCAGTTCAGTTTCAACGATATCTCAGTTTATTGTCAGTTGACACGTAAAAAGGTTATCAAGAACATATCCACTTAGTGTAACCTGAATATGAACTGAAGTTTTTATATCAAATAAACTAACTCAATGTCACGTTAATAGCAACTGTTTATCTTCAGACATGTTGAATATCATATAACATGTTTGATTTGTGTCTGGTGAGGTTTGGATTGTATCTATCAATACTATCAACTTAATTTTCAGTGGTTTGACTTTGAGTTTCATATCCATATAACAAATATATATATAATGTAACTATCATAGAATTTCTTTTTTAGCCTAAAGTTATATAATCTTTGAGATAACTGCGCCCTTGATAACAGCGGTCGGTTTGCCTTGGCATTCGGCCGGTAGGGCAATGAGGGCTGACTGAGAGCGGTGCTGGAGGAAAGCAGAAGTGTCTCTACGAGCTCCCACAGTTTATTTAATTGACTTAGTTTACTTAGTTTACTTAGTTTACTACAGATCATGTCACAGCATACATTAACAGGCTAGTGGAAGAATGCATCCCGACCAGGTCTGTTCGCTCATTCCCGAACTGCAAAAAATGAACAGAGTACCGTTCACAACAGGAGACTCAGATCACTACAAGAAGGCCATGTATGAACTCAGAAAAGCCATCAAGAAAGGTAGATTGGATAAAAAAATTGAAATTACAGTTCGGGGGCTCTGACACCAGACGTATGTGGCAAGGTCTGAGGGTCCTCTCCAACTACAAGGGGAGCTCAGGTGCAGTCATCAACAACGACCCTAACCTACCAGACGAGCTAAACAAGTTTTTTGCTCGCTTTGAAAGGGACCATGAGCCGACCGAACAACTTGAATATTCACCCAGAGGACTATGTTCTACAGCTGTCCGAGTCTGCAGAATTTTCCCTGCCTTCAAGAAGGTGAATGCAGGGACGGCAGCCGGCCCAGACGGAGTTCCATCCCGCATCTTCAAGACCTGCGTCGACCAGCTGGCTCCTGTGTTCACCGACATCTACAATGCATCAGTGCAACAGTCTGTCGTCCCAGCGTGCATCAAAGCGACCGGCATGATCCGGCACCATCCAGCAGTGTAAAGCCCCCGCCTGAGAATATATCCAGGCCCATAAGGTCACTTAAAAAGTGAACGAGGGAAGAGTCTTGGGGCCATAGCGTACGGTGGCACTGAGGGCGCCCATCAGCTTAATTTTAGAGTTGCCATAGCCACACACCACTGCAGATGGTGTGTTTAGTGTGACAGTGGCCTTTGGGAATTAACTGGGGTAGAGGGGCAGACCCTAGCAAAACAGTTTTGTTTCCCACAGCACTGGCATGTCTGTCCCCTGGCAGGACAGTCCTGGGCCCGTGTGATGAGGAGCTGCAATTATTGCTGGTTGACGCAAGAGTCATTATGAAGGGAGACTGGGCTAGGTGACTGTGAAGGATGTCTTACTTGCTGTGCTGCCCAAGCTGACCCCCCGACTCATCTTTAAATACTATCTCCACAACCTTGAAGATCTTCAGGAGCCGTTATCAGTCTTTTTCTAACTTTGGAGTAATTTGTATGCTCTGCCAGCTAATCTCTAATCATTTCATCTTCGAGCACGCCAAATTTGCATACACTAGCTAAACCCCCGCAAGTCAGCGATGTTTTGAGGAACGGACTCACCCACTCTCTGTTTGCACTGGCGAAACAAAATCGCTAGTAGAATCACATTTTGGCAGCGAAATGTCCAGAAAGTAGCCTTACACAATCTGCGTAGGCAGCAGGTCTCCGAGGCTCCTAAAAATCATCTGTCCCTTGTTGCCTAAACAGTGAATCAGCATGGCTAGTTTATGTACATGCCAAGCATGTCCACATTGAGGACCATAATGTAGGTCTTGAAGGCCTCATGCCAGCAGGTCCACTGAGCCTCGCCGGGCAGTGTGAGTGCAATGCTTCTTGCACCAGAAGCCATATGTTTACATCATGCATATCATCCCTACTTAGATACTTGGACACTTCATTGTTCTTTATTATTGTTTATAATATTTGGTATTCACAGAGTATCTTTGGATACTCGAACAAATTACATCACTGGGTCATTTTAGTTGTTCTTTCAAATATAACTTTGCTTCAGAAAGTATCCGGGCAACTCGGTTGACACATAAAGGGCATCTCTCTTAACACATTTATCAAATATGTTGGGTATAGCTCAAAAAACTTATTTTAGTATGTCTGTCTATGTGCAATGTGCCACTTTGGCCAAAGGTGGCGACAACACCATTTATACATTTTTATAAAAAATATTTAAACTAGTAAGGGACGACTCAAAATAGTTTGGGACCACTTTGCCCATAGGGGGCGCTAAAATTAGCCAAACAATAAGCCCTGCGCCCCCTACTGACGAATATATCTAAAACTTGGTATACAGGCATTAGTTTGCATGCATTGAATGTAGAGTGGCTGACACACAGAAACACCTACACATACTATGTGTGAGAATGTTTCTGTGCCTAATGTGTGAGTGTGTGTGTGTGTGTGTGTGTGTGTGTGTGTGTGTGTGTGTGTGTGTGTGTGTGTGTGTGTGTGTGTGTGTGTGGGGGGGGGGGTGTAAGGGATGGTGGTGTGTGGTGTCCGTGGTGCATGTGGGCTGTGAATACCTATTGAGTTTTAATTGTTAATATTATTTTGGAATACAATAAATTCATTCATAATTCATTTTGAGTGAATGGGGAGTAAGCATTCCATTGTAGATGTTACACATGGCAAAAGTAAAGAATCATGAATATTGAAATTCAGTTAATATTCAGATAACACTAAATAAAATATATGTTGATATGTTCTTGATAACCTTAACTGTTTTGATACTGTATTGTTTAACTTAAATATCCATACCAGTTGGAGCTGTAGCCTTTCCACCCATGTGTGTTGTCATCACATCTGAGAGGCTGGTAGATGGACTCTGGTTTGTTGTAAAAATGTTCAGATAAACTGTAGAAGTTGGTCTTATTGTGGAAGCCCTACTAGTTGGACTGGCCACCACTAGAAGCATGCAGGAGAACAACATATGGTCACTCAAAAATGTATGTAACAACCTTGGGTTTTGCTTATAACTGTAACGTACACACAAAACGGGGCCTGAAAGATGCATTCCCGCACAAAATGTGTGAAAAACGAATTTGACGGGAGAATTTGTACACTTGTACGATGCCTTTCACACATACATACATTGCATTTCATGTAACGTCACGTTAATTACATCAATGTAATAAATAAGCACTGCTGGTTTGAATGTTAGTGACATGGATCTAGAATTACCGTTTGATATGAAGTAAAAAATAATAAATGTGTGAAAAGCATCATTATACATTCCGGCTTCAATTCACCGCTTCACCGCCTGCGCCGCCAAGGTATATCCATATATCAACTTTCTTTAAAAAACATTTATAATGGTAATGGTAATGGATAATTTATATAGCGCTTTTATCCAAAGCGCTTTACAAGTCATGCCTCCCATTCACCCATTCACCCACCAACAGCGGAGTCAACCATGCCAGCTTGGCGGCTGGTTTGTGCATACACAGCGGTTATAAATGAGGCCCCTGGACCTTTCAGTTAGCTGAAATACCTGAACTACTTGACCACCAAAAAATACCAAAAAATATCAAAATATCAGTTTCTTCTTAGAGATTGTTCAACTCACCGTCTGTAACACGAAGAGTAAACGTTGTAGTTGGATTAATGCCAATCCTCTCCAGTCCACAAACGTATGTTCCACTGTCCTCCTTTTGGAGATCAGTGAAGGTCACAATCAATTTCGATCCTGTGTTATGTAAGTGTATTCTGTCCTTTTGGACCGTTTGTCTTCTCCCTGCCTGAATTAAGATGTTTGTACAAGGATCACGACACAGATACTTAACATTATATTCTAAATTAGTCCAAACTTTCCAATCTGGGCAATCGATCACCACTCTTTGTCCAACTTTGGCCTCAATCTCCATCTCCACCCACTACAGACAGAAAACATGTGCTTTAATGAATTTAAAAAGAACATTCATAAAATATGAACAAATGTTAACAGCACATAATGCTACACAGCTGGTACACTGATATACTGATATGCTGAACTATACAATACTATGTTAAGCATAGTAGGCTATCGTATGTTATGCCATACAATACGACCCCATACCCGACTATACTTTCCAATGCACTCTATCATACTATACTCTATGGTACTATAACCTTTCAATACTTTGACTACTTTGATAAATGAACAAAAAAGATAGAAGTACAACACACAGAATAACACATACAAGGAGTAACTCACCTAAGACAGTGTACATCTATCAGTTACTGTAACTTCAATATGTGACCCGAATTAAAAGTATTTCCTGTATAGAACCCCCTTTAGGACACACACACACACACACGCACACACACACACACACACACACACACACACACACACACACACACACACACACACACACACACACACACACACACACACACACACGCACACACACACACACACACACACACGCGCGCACACACACACACACACACACACATTGTGGTCTATGCATGTAGTTTCCTGGAACGTGAGTTGAGTAGGTGTATGTGTGTGTGTGTGTGTGTGTGTCAAGTCAAGTCAAGTCAAGTTTATTGTCACTTCACAGTTTACAGTTTAGTATAAAGCAGTGATGTGAAATTCTTGTGTGCAATACCCGACGACAGACAGGTGTGTGTGTGTGTGTGTGTGTGTGTGTGTGTGTGTGTGTGTGTGTGTGTGTGTGTGTGTGTGTGTGTGTGTGTGTGTGTGTGTGTGTGTGTGTGTGTGTGTTGGTGTGGTGAGTGTGTTAGAGTCAATTTATTTTGTCAAATTCTCATACAATTTCACAGTCTGCTTGAGAACTTCCTTGGGGTAGCCTTGGAATATTGGGGTATATTTTTTTGGAGAGGGGAGTATGCAGATGGACCCCAGCAAGGTTTCAGCAGTGACATCCTGGCCTGTTCATGATTCTTCTACCAGAGGTTCATCTGCGGCTACAGCATGGTTCCGCTCACGACCCTCACCTCATCCAAACTATAGTTTCAGTGGTCCTCCAAGGCTGAGGAGGCCTCAGCCCAGTCAAAGTACCTTCCCTCCCAATAGACTTTTCATGCCCCAGGTGTTGAGGTCTGATGTCCTCTCATGGGCCCACAACTCTAAACTCTCCTGCCACCCCAGTATCCAATGCACTAAGGGGGTCCTGCAGCAGAGGACACCCGGGAATTCTGTTTTCTAATTGGGGCCTCTGTCAGTTTATCCTCTGGTTTCAAACCCTCAGTCAAATGGACACACAATGGAAACACCCCTCATTATGGTCCAAACAGCTATTGTGGGAGGAGTATGCACACACCCTTGTCAGTTCTGCCACTGGGTTATCCCGCTTCCAGTGTGCTTATGGTTTCTAGCCCACACTATTCTCTGCCCTGGAGAAGGAGGTCTCCTGATTGTCTGTCCAGACCTTCATCCGCCACTGCCGTCAGACCAGGGCCCTGGCCAGGATCTCTCTTAGAAGAGAACATTCATAAAATATGAACAAATGTTAACAAACTGGTACACTGATATGCTGATATGCTGAACTATACAATACTATGTTAAGCATAGTAGGCTATCGTATGTTATGCCATACAATACGACCCCATACCCGACTATACTTTCCAATGCACTCTATCATACTATACTCTATGGTACTATAACCTTTCAATACTTTGACAAATGAACAAACAACATAGAAGTACAACACACAGAATAACACATACAAGGAGTAACTCACCTAAGACAGTATACATCACACACACACACACACGCACGCACGCACACACACACACACACACACACACACACACACACACACACACACACACACACACACACACACACACACACACACACACACACACACACACACACACACACACACACACACACACACACACACACACACACACATTGTGGTCTATGCATTATGCAGTAAGATGTTTCCTGGAACTTGAGTTGCAGGTTTGTGTGTGTGTGTGTGTGTTGGTGTGGTGAGTGTGTTAGAGTCAATTGTTTTAGTCAAATTCTCATACAGAGAATTTCACAGTCTGCTTGAGAACTTCCTCTTTATCAAGGCTGAGAAGTGTGAGTTCCAAACTTCATCTATCTCCTTCCTGGGGTATATTTTTTTGGAGAGGGGATTATGCAGATAGACCCCACCAAGGTTTCAGCACTGACATCCTGGCCTGTTCATGATTCTTCTACCAGAGGTTCATCTGCGGCTGCTTATGGTTTCTAGCCCCCACTATTCTCTTCCCTGGAGAAGGAGGTCTCCTGATTGTCTGTCCAGACCTTCATCCGCCACTGCCATCAGACCAGGGCCCTGGCCAGGATCTCTCTTCTTCTTGTAGCCAACCATTACTCCACAACCGACAACCGCCCTCGCACCAAGGCCCCCACCTACCTGGCAGGCCAGAACGTATGGCTTTGCACCCAGGACATACCTCCAATGGAGTCCGGAAAATGTTGGTTTATTGGCCCCTTTTAAGTCCTGAAGGTCATCAACCCTGTGGCAGTGAGGCTAAAGCTGCCCCAGGACATGTGAATTCACCCGACCTTCCTTCACCCGACCGATCAAGCCAGTTCGGGTGAGTGTGCTGGTCCCGGCTGCTCCACGTCCAGCATGTCAGTATGAGTCATCGATTGCGGCCCAGTATACTCTGTTCGCAGCCTGCTGCATTCCCGTCGCCATGGGAGAGGCCTCCAGTACCTGGTCAACTGGAAGGGGTACAGCCCTGAGGAGAGGTTGTGGGTTCCGGCTCGGCACATTCTGGACAACAGCCTCATCAGACACCAACCGTTCCTGCAGGCGGCCCCACAATGGCGAGTTGCTTCCCCTTGATGTCCAACCCCTCCAATGAGGAAAGGAGGGGACTTCACAGGAAGCAGAGGAAGAGGAGATGGACATTCTGTAGGAGGAGATTGACATGGACGTCCTCCTCCAGGCCAGTGTAGGATATTTGGGGTTTTATTTTTATTTTTTGTGTGCTAATTGTTTTTGGGATATCAGGAGCCGTCCCTTAAGGGGGGGGGGGGTTCTGTCACAGTCTGCATCCCTGTCACCACACTTCCACTGCACTCACCACACACACACACACACACACACACACACACCAGATAGCCACCCCCCTTCATCAAGTTCTGCATTCTTGTCACCACGTTTCTACTAATGTCTGCATTCCAGTCTCCCTTCTCCCACTACACACTACCAGATAACCACGCCCCCCTCGTTTGTTTTTTCCCACAGCTGCGGCACATTACCAATCAGTCTTGTATTCAAGCACACCCCCGGTTCACTCACTTGTTGCCAGATTACTCTTGACTAATGCCAGACTCTCCAGCGATTACTACCAAACTGATTTCCCTTTGCCGACCCAAACTGCCTTGGACCTGCCCACCTCGCCAGTTTCCAGACCCTGAATGCCCCGGACCGGTCTGGTCTGCTTCCGGACCCTGCCTGCCCTGGACCTGCCGGTTCCGTCTGTTTCCCGACCCTGCCTGTCCTGGACCCGTCTCATCTGTTTCCCGAACCAGCCTGTCCCTGATCTACCTGCCCTGCCTGGTTCCCGATCCTCTGCCGGACCTCGACTAAGCTTCTGCCTGCCGCTTCCTGGTTCGCCTGTGTGGACATCGTACTCGCCATTCCGTTTTGCCTTGTACCTGCTCACCTGTGATCTTTAAATTAAAGAAGCACCTACTGTTCCTGGTTTCCGTGTGTGCTGCATTTGGGTTCTAACATGCTCTGTGACATACAGGATATGCACTGCATGCAGAGAGGAAGAGAGCGAACACGTCTCTAAGAGCACCCGCAGCTTATTTTGCTTACTTAGTTTACTTAACTTTTTTTACTAGTTTTTTTCCGCACATTTGTATTTAAATTACACTATAGGATTATAGCGAGTAGCCTTGTGTGTTATCACATATGATCGCCAAACAATCTTTGAATTACGGAACAATACAACCAAAGACAATGCAACAAAGGAATAGGACTGACCTGCAGAGATCCGGAGATTCAATGGACTGGAGGACAATGAAGAGCGGGAGGGGAGCCCACTCCCCGACCAGAGCCACCAAGCCCCGAGGGGAACAACAAACGCGCCCGCCTGAGAGGGTCCTGTGGTGGTGTTAGGACACACTGAAGGGGATTGAAACAAGCCCTACCCAGCATTCTCCTTGCCAACGTCCAAAACTCTTGCAAACAAGTTGTTCCATCCTGTGTCAAGACCTGCGTTTTCAAGACCTGCGCTGGCCAGCTGGCTCCTGTGTTCACCGACATCTACAATGCATCACTGCAACAGTCTTTAAGCCTAGCGTGCTTCAAAGAGAAAACCAATGTGGCGTTACCCAAAAAGACCAAGGGAACAAGCCTCAATGATTATCGTCCAGTGGCTTTAACACCTATAGCCATGAAGTGCCTAGAAAAAATCCTCATGTCTCATATGAAAGTTTTCATCCCAGAGTCCCTAGACCCACTCCAGTTTGGATACAGATCAAACAGGTCTGTAAACGACACCATCTTCCTGTCACTACACAGGGCCCTGGAGCACCTAGACAGGAGGGACATCTATGTCAGACTGCTGTTCATTGACTACAGCTTGGCATTCAACACCATCGTTCCCTCCAAGCTGGTCCAGAAACTCAGGGACCTTGGTCTGGGTGCCCCCATCTGTAACTGGATTATGACCTCCTGTCCTGAGCAGAGCTGTTACCAAACCAGGCTGTAATGTTCCCTGTCAGGAGGTTCTCTACAGCTCTAGAGAAGAAGGATTGAAGGATTCTCAGGTAGACTCTTCAGCTACCTGAGGTGGTAAAGCCGCTGCCTTCCCTTTCGCACCAGAGCATCTGTGTGTTTTCCATGACAAATCCTCTGTGATGTGGACTCGTAGGTATTTAAAGCTGCTCACCCTTTTCACAGTAGGCCCATTAATCCAAAGTGTCGTTTACGTTCTTAGTTGTTGTGCTCTCCAAAAGTCCAAAATCATCTCCTTCGTTTTTGCAACATTCAAGAGGAGGCGGTTATCTTGACACCAGAGTGACAGGGGTGCCACTTCCTCCATGAAAGCCTTCTTGGTCAGAGATCAGGTAGTACAGTAGGAGGCTGTCTGGTGAGAGAGAGTGGTGTGCAAAATCTGGGACACTGCATCATCAGTGGATCTGAATATGTTTGGCCAGCATCCATGGTACAAGGTATGAAGGTGCATTTGTAATTCTTGATCAACCTCTTGAAGCACTTCATGACCACTGAGGTGAGGTCTACCGGTCGGTAGTCATTCAAGCAGGCTGGAGAGTAATTCTCATGCACAGGGGCAATAGTGGATCACTTGAGGTAGGTAGGGACCATGGACTTAGCTAGGGAAAGGTTGAATATTCTGGTGAACATTAGCTGGCTAGTGGCTGGCTAGCTAGCTGGTTAGCACAGGTCTTCAGTACTCGCCCAGATATGCCATCTGGGCCTGCAGCTTTCCTTGTGTTCACACTCGTCAGAGCCCTCCTCACATTGTGTTCAGTCACAGAGAGTGTGTGCTCATCCCCAGCAGTGGAACTCACTCTGATGATCTTATTAGCCAGCGAGCTAGCGGTGTTGTTGCCAGTCTCAAACTGTGTATAGAACAAGTTCATATTGTCTGCTTGGGAGGCATTGGCACTAACGATTGAGAGGGGGGCTGCCCTTGTAGTTCATTATAGTCCGAAGCCCCTTCCATTAGCATCTGGTGTCACGCTGCTCTATGTGCGACTCCACACTGTTCCTGTACTTTCTTCACGTAGCGTCCTTCACTGCCCTTTGTAGTCTATATGATGCCGCTTTGTACTCCTCCATGTTACAGGCTACAGGGCCAGCATTGTAACCGGTGGTGCGAGCATTCAAAGTGGATGGATCTGTCAACCCATGTTTTTTGGTCAAAAGTATTTCCCCCCCTGGTGACCCTGGTGATGTGTTGATGGAAGTTAGGCATAACTTTTTTAAGATTCACCCTATTTAAATCCCCAGCCACCACCATAGCCACATCAGGGTGTTTGTTCTGGTGCCAGCATAACATATCATGGAGGTTCGATAGTGCTGCGTTGGTGTCTGCTTGTGGTTTTATGTAGACGGCTGTAATGATGACTGAATTAAACTTCCAAGGAAGGTAGAATGGAAGGCATTAGATGGTCAGATGCTCCAGGTACGACAAACAGGAACAGGAAAAAGTCTTAATGTCTTTGGGGTTGTACCAGTTGTTGTTGGTCATAAAGCAAACCCCTTCACCCTTGGCATTACCAGACTTTTCCGTTCTTTACGCATGGAAAACAGAGAAGCACTCAGTCGGGAGTTGATCCGGCACCAGCGGGGTGCCGACGGCGTCTGGACATGACCGCACAATCTTGTTATCCCAAGCAGGTTCCACTTGTTTCACAATCAAACTATGAACAATTTCATGACTAGAACCGAATAGATCCTGAACTTCCATCTGTAATCCAAACAGGACAAACGTGTGTTGCCGACACACATATTAAATGAAACAATACTCATAACGATGGTCTTGGGAGAAAATAAAGAACAAATATGTAAAGATAATTCAAATCAAGTCATTCAACCTTCGGCCAGCTGCACTGGCAACATGCGGCTACGGCTCAAGAAGCTCACAAAGATAAGACATTCCCTCTGCTGAGACTCGACATCATTCATAGAGATACAGATTTTGTCGGTATCTAGAAACTCGTTCCGTCCTAAGAGGCCCAAACATTAGGAGCGAAGGCGCACATCTTACCGCCGACACTTAGACATATCTGGCTGAGGATACAGGGAGACGTCATTCCACCCTATCTCGAGAAACATTGCCAAACACAAATAAAAGAACCCAAACATTAACCAAACAAGGTGAAAGAAAGACAAGACCTGTCCAGATTTATGCATATTCAAAAATAACAAATATTTCTCGCAAACTGCACCTACGTCTTAACGGGCTGAGAAAGTTGTGAGTGTGTTGTGTAAACAGATCAGTTTTTTGCAGAATCTAGACATTTATCTTGTGTGAATAGGGTCAAAGCACTCATACAAACTCAGTGTTCGACTGCTTCTATATGAGGTAAAATGCCAGCTTAAATGCGCCTGTGAATTTAATTTGGTCTTGTCTTGTCAAGCACTTGGCAGCATTTTTTTGTTTTTTGTTTACATATTCAAATTCTATATAAACCTAAAAAAAACCCCAACTTAATACATTATTAGATTTTGTTCCCAGGGGCCTTTACAGTGTAACAGATGTTCAACACTTCAACAGCTGAGGTGAGGCTTTATGTTCAACGTAACTGAGCAGTGCGGTTCCGCTCCAATTTTCCCAACATTTATCCCAATTTGAAAATCCTCTCTAACCTGTGTTCCCTGATACCAAGGACCTTGGTAACATAGACCCACAGGTGAGCAGCCTCACCCAGCAGCCCCAGACTCTAATCAGTCTGACTGGGGCCAGGTAAGGCTGCTTCAACCAGCCACCAACCACACACCACACACACTTCACAGTGTACTTACTATGACTGTGTCCGAAATCATTCACCACTCCATACTCCCTACATTTGGAGTCAATGTAGGGCACTATGACATTACATTACATTCATATATTCATAAGCAGACGCTTATGTCCAAAGTGACTTACAATAGTGCATTCAACAAAGGTAGTGTTTACAATATAGTGAGATCATTGGAAAAATATAAATAAAACTTTCGGACACTACTCGAGTGGCCGTTAATGATGTAATTTATGTTGCATTATTGAATTAAACGTGAATCAACATGCTAGATCTATATATGGTATAACAATTTTTACTTTACATTTGAACAGCACTACAAAATGGCGAACACACTATGTAGTGTACTATGTAGGGAGTAGGGAGTGATTTCGTAGCACAGCCTATATCTATTACGCTACCCATGGGCCATGTTGTTTCTCAACCAATCACAAGAGAGTACAACAACTGACGTTGGTCATTTAACCATGGTGATAACCAAAACTTTGCGAGTTGGGAAATTGTGTACGTGGAAACGTTTGGTTACAGTGTGGTACAAAACCATAAAATAAAATGTATTATTTGTTTTATAAAACTGCTAGACTCAACTGTCTTTTAATTAATTAACTCAAGCTTATATGCTAGGGTTGGGTCAAACTGCACCATGTGAATAGTGGTGATTGTACGTTTGGCATGATTAGGTACACAATCTTACAAAATAAAATAAATGTAATTACACTGAACAGTGTCCTTGTCAAATATGATATAGTATATATGATAATATGATACAATATGATAGTAGAATAAGTAGAACCGCATAAATCAAGAGACCATGTGACTGCCATGTATTTCATATTCATATGAAATAACTGTCAATAGAACAAAAATACATTTCAATAAACCCATTTACATTTTAAAATTTTCATGATTAAGTTGTTACAACAATTGTTCTCTGGTCATGTAGCACCAATTCTCTAGGGCTGTTGTTCCAACTGTTGTTCTCTGGTTTTGTAGCACCAGTTCTCTAGTGCTGTTGTTCCAACTGTTGTTCTCTGGTCATGTAGCACCAGTTCTCTAGGGCTGTTGTTTTAACTGTTGTTCTCTGGTCATGTAGCACAAGTTCTCTAGTGTTGTTGTCCCAACTGTTGTTCTCTGGTCATGTAGCACCAGTTCTCTAGGGCTGTTGTTCCAACTGTTGTTCTCTGGTCATGTAGCACCAGTTCTATAGGGCTGTTGTTCCAACTGTTGTTCTCTGGTCATGTAGCACCAATTATCTTAGGCTGTTGTTTTAACTGTTGTTCTCTGGTCATGTAGCACAAGTTCTCTAGTGTTGTTGTCCCAACTGTTGTTCTCTGGTCATGTAGCACCAGTTCTCTAGGGCTGTATTTTCCAACTGTTGTTCTCTGGTCATGTAGCACCAGTTCTCTAGGGCTGTATTTTCCAACTGTTGTTCTCTGGTCGTGTAGCACCAGTTCTCTATGGCTGTTGTTCCAACCGTAATTCTCTGTTCATGTAGCACCAGTTCTCTAGGACGGAAACATACTTTTTAATTACTTTTTTTTATAAGTTAATAAGTCAAATTTATTTCTAAAGCACTTTTTTCAAGAGTCACAAAGTGCTGTACAGAAGCAAGTCAAAAGTAAAATACACAGAACAAAATAGGTGGACACAATTCACAGTAAAATACGTGGTACAACTATAAACGACATGGTGCAACTATAGACTAACAATATTGACATCAAGACTCCAGAGATAGTGCTTTTAAGAACAATATTGTTTTATTTTTTATTGTATTGGTATTGATATATACACATCATCATTATTTGTGCTTTTTTTATTACAGTATCAAGAATAAAACCATAAGGGCACGTCAGAAATGTACATTTTAAAACCATGATTGATTCAGATTTTGAGTGGGTATACTGAAAAGTTATACAAAACCAGAAGAAACAAACTGAAGAGATAGATAGACAGATAGGACTGATAGGACAGAGAAAAGTATGAAGATAAAGAGAGAGAGAGGGAGAGAGAGAGAGAGGAAGAGAGAGAGAGAGAGAGAGAGAGAGAGAGAGAGAGAGAGAGAGAGAGAGAGAGAGAGAGAGAGAGAGAGAGAGAGAGAGAGAGAGAGAGAGAGGGAGAGAGAGAGAGCACGAGAACATTTGCCTATACTTATTTGCAGATGAGTTCTTCTGGAGGGTGTCTTAATGGTTCAGACTGGGGGTATGCTTTTTTAAACTGCAGCCAATGCACCCGGGAACTGCTTGCTTGAGAAACAGACACCTCAGGGCCCAACCCCAGCCCCCTCCCCCTCCATATGTACCACAAGCTAATCTCTTATTTGCTGCCAAGATATCCTCCCTTATTTGGTGATTTGGGGATTTTGTGTGTGTGTGTGTGAGTGTGAGTGTGTGTGTGTGTGTGTGTGTGTGTGTGTGTGTGTGTGTGTGTGTGTGTGTGTGTGTGTGTGTGTGTGTGCGTGCGTGCGTGTGTGTGTGTGATGGTCTTGAGGTTATTTAAAGAACCCTCCCTCTACCAATCTGAGACAAATAGAAAAATATATCAGCCCACCATCACCCCCTTTTTTCAACTATTTTTGCCATCATCGGTTCTTGCTGACATGGACATGTATTTGTTCTTTCTTTAGGTTTGTTGTGAATCGAAAAAATAGTTATTCTGCTTACTCACTGGATTCTCACTGCTCTCCTGTTTACTCACTAGATTCTCAATGTTGTTCTGTTCATTCACTGGCTTCTCACTGTTCTTATGTTCGTTCACCGTTCTTCTGTTTATTCCTTGGCTTCTCACTGTTCTCCTGTTCATTCACTGGCATATCACTGTCCTTCTGTTCATTTACTTGCTTCTCACTGTTCTTCTGTTTACTAACTGGCTTCTCGCTGTTCTTCTGTTCATTCACTGGCTTCTCACTGTTCTTCTGTTCATTCCCTGTTCATCTGTTCATTTACTGGCTTCTCATTGTACTTCTGTTCATTCATTGGCTTTTCACTGTTCTGTTTACTGACTGGTTTTCTCACTGTTCTTCTGTTTACTAACTGGCTTCTCAATGTTCTTCTGTTCATTCCCTGTTGTTCTGTTCATTTACTGGCTTCTCATTGTTCTTCTGTTCATTCACTGGCTTCTCACTGTTCTTCTGTTTACTAACTGGCTTCTCGATGTTCTTCTGTTCATTCACTGGCTTCTCACTGTTCTTCTGTTTACTAACTATTTTTTCACTGTTCTTCTGTTCACTCCCTGTTCATCTGTTCATTTACTGGCTTCTCATTGTTCTTCTGTTCATTCCCTGTTCATCTGTTCATTTACTGGCTTCTCATTGTACTTCTGTTCATTCACTGGCTTTTCACTGTTCTTCTTTTTACTCAGTCGCTTCTCAATGTTCTTCTCGACTGCCATCATGGGTTATTGCTGACATGAAAATGTGTTTTTTCCTTCTTTCGGTTTGTTGTGAATAAAACAAAAACGGTTATTCTATTTACTCACTGGCTTCTCACTGCTCTTCTGTTTACTCACTTGATTCCCACTGTTGTTCTCTTCATTGATTGGCTTCTCACTGCTCTTCTGTTCATTCACTGGCTTCTCATTGTTCTTCTGTTTACTAACTGCCTTCTCAGTGTTCTTCTGTTCATTCACTGTTCTGTTCATTCAATGGATTTCCATTGTTCTTCTGTTCATTCACTGGCTTCTCAATGTTCTTTTGTTCATTCACTGGCTTTTCACTGCTCTCCTGTTTATTCACGGGCTTCTCACTGTTCTTCTTTTCATCCATTGGCTTCTCTGTGTTCTTCTGTTCATTCACTGGCTTCTCACTGTTCTTCTGTTTATTCACAAGCTTCTCACTGTTCTTCTGTTCATTCACTGGCTTCTCACTGTTCTTCTGTTTATTCACAAGCTTATCACTGTTCTCCTGTTTATTCACAAGCTTATCACTGTTCTCCTGTTTATTCACAAGCTTATCACTGTTCTTCTGTTAACTCACTAGCTTCTCAATGTTCTTCTGTTATTTCACCGTTCTTCTTTTCATCCACTGCCTTTTCACTGTTCTTCTGTTCATTCACTGGCTTCTCACTGTTCTTCTGTTTATTCACAAGCTTATCACTGTTCTTCTGTTAACTCACTAGCTTCTCAATGTTCTTCTGTTAATTCAATGTTCTTCTTTTCATCCACTGCCTTTTCACTGTTCTTCTGTTCATTCACTGGCTTCTCACTGTTCTTCTGTTTATTCACAAGCTTATCACTGTTCTTCTGTTAACTCACTAGCTTCTCAATGTTCTTCTGTTAATTCACTGTTCTTCTTTTCATCCACTGCCTTCTCACTGTTCTTCTGTTCATTCACTGGCTTCTCACTGTTCTTCTGTTCATTCACTGGCTTCTCACTGTTCTTCTGTTCATTCACTGGCTTCTCACTGTTCTTCTGTTCATTCAATGGCTTCTCATAGTTATTTTGTTAATTCACTGTTCTTCTGTTCATTCACTGGATCTTCACTGTTCGTTTTACATACTGGCTTCTCACTCTTCTGTTTACTCACTGGCTTCTCACTGTTCATGAGTTTCCGAAACATTATTTGTTGTTAGTGGCCTGGTTTTTTTCTCCTGCTTATGAGCGTGAGAGATTGAGAGAGCGAGAGCGAGAGCCAGAGGTGTGTGTGTGTGTGTGTGTGTGTGTGTGTGTGTGTGTGTGTGTGTGTGTGTGTGTGTGTGTGTGGTTTGGGGAGGGGGGGGGGGTAGCGGTCAGATGTGAGTGAAGAGAGGGCAAAGAGAGAAGATAAGAGGAGAGAAAAGGGAGCAGGGGTTAAGAAGAGTGTAAGGTAATTACTGGAAAGAGAGAGAAAAAGTGGGAGAGAGAGCAAAGGAGAGAGTGGGATAGAGAGAGCAGGCGAGAAAGGGAAAGGGAAAAAAATATAAAATCAGAGAGCAACAAAGAGAGAAGGGGCACTAGGCCAACTGGAGGAGTCACCAATGTCAGGAGAGCTTATCACCAAGAGTTACGAGAGAGCAGGGGAAAGAGAGAAAGAGAGAGAGAGAGAGAGAGAGAGAGAGAGAGAGAGAGAGAGAGAGAGAGAGAGAGAGAGAGAGAGAGAGAGAGAGAGAGAGAGAGAGAGAGAGAGAGGGAAGAAATGTGACAGAAGCAGCGGAGAAAGACAGTCCTGAGAGAGGAAACTTAAAAGCAGACGCGGAGAAAGTGGAGAAAATGGCAGTTTGGTATTTTTTTTAAACATATTAATTTCTTCCAATCGATTTTTTTTCATATTCTTTTTTTAACTCTTCATTTTGGCAGGAGGTGAGTCGAGAAAACCGTGATATACAGAGCATGGAGATGATGGGGGGAGGGGTGAGGCAGGGGGAAGACAAAGCCACCCAGAAACAACCAGAGAGAGAGAGAGAGAGAGAGAGAGAGAGAGAGGAGAGAGAGAGAGAGAGAGAGAGAGAGAGAGAGAGAGAGAGAGAGAGAGAGAGAGAGAGAGAGAGAGAGAGAGAGAGAGAGAGAGAGAGAGAGAGAGACAGATCGACACTATCAAAATATGAGAAACCGGAAATGAAACCCAGGTGACGAAGTGTGGGGAGATGCACCGGGAATGGCTAATACGCCACATCATAATGACTTGAGTGGACAAGAAGAAGAAGAAGGAGAAGAAGAAGAAGAAGAAGAGAAAACACATGCAGTGCTCAAATTAACCCAAAGATGGCGGATCATCGCAGTCCGATGTGTAGAACCCAAAAAACAAGAGAGAGGTTGTTTTTTTTGGGAGACAAAAAAAAGAGAGATTGCACTAGTTGCATATGAAACAACTGTTGTTGTTGTTGTTGTTGTTGTGTTGACTGTCACGATCAGGTGAAGAGTAGACAAAGACCGGTTCGGACCAAAAATGGGACGAGAGACGAATTTGAGGTCGAAACTGCCGTTTTAGTCGTCTATTTATCGTTTCTCCGGAGGTCTCAAGCTGTCTTCGGGATTCACCACAAATCAAGTGTCTAATGTCAAATGTTAGCATAAAACCTCAAGCTAGACGCACTAGTCACTCTCAGTCGTTTTCCAGCGTTGATTGACAGCTGTCCAACTTGGTAAACTGCAGAATCCCAAAAAGGAATCCAGTTGTGTGTTGCTATTGAAGCACTTTTAGAAGGTTTCAATGTGATTCTATCACAGGGTTGGTCTCGTCTGTTTTAGTCTGAGCCGGCCTTTAGAGAAGTGGACGTTTGGGCGGTGAAGAGTGGTTGGGGGGGGGGGGTACAAGGGCAAAAGGGTGAAAGGCCTTTCTGGTATAAATCTGGTCTGTTTTTAGGTAGCCGTAGCTTATTGCTGCCCCACAGTCGGTCATCGTTTGTGTGTCTCGTCTTTCGCCGTCTGCCAGGCGAACCCGTCCAACTTATTGTCCGCCGGTTGTTTGGCAAGCTTCTTGTTCGTCGGCAACCCGAGGGAGCGCACATGCTTCAGTGTGGAAAATCCAACAATTTATCTCTCTGTCTGGGGGGGGGGGGGGATGGACAGTCACTATCAAGGTTTCCCAGATAAATTCGAGAGGGCTTTTCGCAAACTCATCTAGGATTAAAAAAAATAAACAGAAAGCACACAACCTAAACACTGTCTTTCTCTCTGCTCAATGTGGTCAGCCGGTCCTCATGTTCATCTCCATTTTTGCTCCGTCTCAGCATCGTAGCAGCGAAACAAGCTCACCGTTCCGGCCCATTAGCTTATTTAGCTTCCTACAACACCATAATCCTTGTTGATTCTTTCCCCCGGCGTTCTACCCACAGAGCTATAATCCATGTTGTTGCGGCCCGGTAGCCGGGCGCTAGCTTCCCCAGCGAGCTATGAGTCTCTTCTGTGATCCGGTGGGGCTAGCATCCCGCTACGATTTTCCTCGGTGTGACCTTGGCTTGGCTCTGCTTGACAATTCTTCTGCCGCCCTCCTGCCCCACCCCACTCCCCGTCCTTAGCTCCATAGGCAAAAGTTACTGGTGGTCTGGCAGGTGGAGCCCTTCTCCGCCGGGGACAGGTACAGCTTTCCGTTTGCGCAGGCGCACAACTCGTACACAGTCTGTTTGGTGTAGGTGGTGCCCGCCGGCGCCCCCTCCAGTGGGTCCACAGCACTGCCGTGAGGAATGCCGCCCAGTCGGATGGTGTTGGCATCTAGGAAGATCTGCAAGAGAGACCAGGGGAAAGACAAGAACAAACGGGTTCATTGAATTGTTTGCCTGTTGTCGTGGAACACTCGCCGTGGTTCACTTAGGAGACAATGCGAAGGAAACATGTTGAAAAGATAACTCAGTTTATTCTGTTAATACAATATAATAGCACAACTAGAGGGCACTCAGTTGATCGAATACCTCTGCCACACAAAAGAGTCCCCTGGATTCAGATTTAGATCAGGATCTGCGGAAAAATCGAATCAAGATTCAAGATTCAAGATGTTTTTATTTTCCATTTGCAATGGAATGGAATGCCTACTCCCACTTCCCTCTCGCAGTATGAATTTCCACAACAATTCTATACTATTCTGAACTATACAATACTATACTATACTTCAATAGTATACTATAAACAACACTATTAACTACCTGTGATATGCTATAACATAACATGCTTTATATGATACAGTATATGGAGGCTCGTTCATTGAGGAAAGGGAAGACCATCCTCCATAACATTTCAGAGAAAAAAACCTGTTAAATACACGTACATTTAACAGATACATCTGTGAAAATACTGATGAAAATGCTTTTTCTAATGCTTTAGTCACACAAATATGTGTGTCAAAATTGCACCAACAGCACCCCCTACCGCCTATTAGGGGCGGTAGTGAATATTTTTTAATCACTGTACAGAGGAAGGGAGGAAAACGTCCTCTGTAAGCTCACATTTGAAGTCCATTATATACTCCCGAACCCGAGCGGCTGGCGAGTCGTGGTTTAACAGTGTGTTAAAGTGTGTTAGAGTGTGTACGGCGCTAAGGGAGAATGATCCTCCCCTTTCCTCCCTTAGGGCGGGTCTAGCCAGAGGCTGTAAACCAATCAGCAGAGCTCACTGCGCTGGTGAATACCCAATCAGAGTTTTGGGTGGCGGGTTGTCATCATTCTTCTATTCTATTCTATTTTCAGATTTTCATCATAAATGGATTAATCGCTAAATATCTATTTTTCATCAAAACAACGCTTCTTCCTCCTCAAATCACAATCGGTTTCCATTCAGTTTGGCTTGTCTGCTAAAAGTACCCACTAATACACTATCAACATGTATAGTGAGCCACCTTCCTTCCTCTCCTACTCTAACCACCACCAGCCTCCACTGGATATACATATGGTGAATCAACTGTTCCTTGGCCCATAAGTAATCTAACCACCAAGTTGTGTCCAATTCCGTACATAACTTTGAGTTATCTTGCTAACAAACAGGGGCAACGTCAAATCCTCTTACCATGTTCGATGGCAGAGGTAATAAGTGAACCTGAGGTCAGTCTCCAGAAGGAACATGGACTTGTTTGTCCATAGTATTTTGTTTCTCTGGAGTTTGCGCTCAACCTTTAAGAGGAAGCTCTTTAAGGTTGGCTTTTGTAAGCTGACACTGTCTGTCTTACCCAAGACGGTGTTTGTGGGGGAAAACTTTCAAGAAGGATACTCCACTCTAATCTACTCATTCCAGTACAGTGAGCCCAATGTCATGTTGATAAGGCTATGTCCTCTTGTCTCAGACAGACACATGTCCATGGATGGTCATACTATAGCAACTAGACATCAGGTACTAACCTAGCTGAGCTTATGATGTTATGGCATTCTACACACACTGCATTCGGCATATGGCCAATATCTTCCACACTGTTTTCTTCAGATCATGATAGGGGGCTGTGCCCATAGACTGTAAGACAGGGTCCTCCATCGATTGGCTAATCCCTGTATCACATGGACAGAGGACAGAGGGCATGTTTGGTACAGGCACAAATTGGAACAGATTAAAATAAGTTCCGAGGCTCCAAGGACAGAAAATAAACACCTATGCTGCTCTTTTTATGCCCTAATGGTAGTTCTGAGTGATCTCAAAGAAAGACACAACATCTAAGAACAAGATCGGGTTTTGAGCAAAGAAAATGCCCTAATGGAGAGATAGTTCAGAGAGAGAAGTGAGCCGAGAAATCAATAAGGCGACCAGGCTTTGAAAAGAGAAAGAGAAGCCAGATTGAACAAGGGCACACCGATGCACTGGTTTATTTCATTTTTTTTTTATTCTTCCGGAACGATCTAGTAGGGTAGCAGGGCGGAAAGCTAGCTATGTTTGATAGCCCAAAAAAAAGGCTGGATAAAAAGCTGAGTGAAGAGTGTGTGAGGTGCTCTCAGAGACACAGAGATCAAACCCGCCAAAGGGGGGGGGCAGGTAGGGACAAAAAGTGTTACTATTTCTAAGTTTCCTTTAGAGCCACAAGGACTTGGATGAGGGAGAGAAGAATAAAGAGTAAGAGTAGTGTTGAGAGAGAGAGAGAGAGAGAGAGAGAGAGAGAGAGAGAGAGAGAGAGAGAGAGAGAGAGAGAGAGAGAGAGAGAGAGAGAGAGAGAGAGAGAGAGAGAGAGAGAGAGAGAAAGAGAGAGAGAGAGCAAGAGAGAGAGAGAGAGAGAGAGAGAGAGAGAGAAAGAGAGAGAGAGAGAGAGAGAGAGAGAGAGAGAGAGAGAGAGAGAGAGAGAGAGAGAGAGAGAGCGAGAGATTGAGTATGAGTGTTTGAGAGGGGGCCATCTGACAAAAGACACAATATGGATGGGTCTAAACACCCAGAGAAAAAGAACCACAACGGGCATTGACAGACTATTATATTACACAGCAGTTTTCTCCCAGACCCGGTGTCAGAGTCCCGTCAGAGGAGACTTCCAAGGACTCTAAATGATTTCCGATGCGTGGGGACCCAGAGGAGGACAGCTGGGCTGCCAGTCCTGAGTGATGCCGGCGGGGGGAGGGTTGGGCCGGACAGGGCCTCACCGTGACTTTTGACAGGCTCAGCAAACAACAGGTCTCGATCCTGAGGTCCAGGTCCTGATTGACAGGTTGCATAACTAATCAAAGTATGTGTCATGTTACTGAGGATTAGACAGCGAAGCACCAGGCCAGGTAGTGCATGCTTTAACGCATCCACACACGCGCACAAACGCACACACTTGCATACATCCACACACACACACACACACACGCTAGCACACGTACACACGTAATGATTGTGTGTGTGTGTGTGTGTGTGTGTTTGTGTGTACTGCATATATCAGTTAGATCCATATGAAACATATGTGTACAAACGTTTTAGTTTTGCTTATTGACAACATCAAAGATGCTTTCCTCCTGCTCACATGAAACCTAGTGTTGTATATTGTATTTAGTCTGTGGATCGTGTAGTTTGTTGTTTGTTATATGATGGCTGTGCAGCTTCTGTTGTGTGTTGTGACATGTGTTATGTCAGTCTGCCAGTGAAGTTACGCACATGGACTAAATATAATTTTTCAAGCAAGAGAAAAGCGTATAAGCAGGAGAAAGCGTTTATATATACATGAGCTCGGGAAATGCTTAGAACGTGCAAAGCTAAGTAGACATGCAAAGTCAGTCTCCCCTAACATGGTTTCATAGACAAACTCCCGACACAGGGGGATGAGTCATTTGGTTTGTTGTGTAGTTTGTAGTTGATAGCAAACAGAGCAGATGGTACATGTTAGCTCTCCTCCTGAGTGTGTGTGGTGGTGGCTGGTTTAACCTGTTGGCCCTTGATTACCAAGGACCAACAGGTGTGCAGCCTCACCGAGCAGCCCCAGACTCTAATCAGTCTCACTGGGGCCAGGTGAGGCTGCTTCAACCAGACTCTAATCAGTCTGACTGGGGCCAGGTGAGGCTGCTTCAACCAGACTCTAATCAGTCTGACTGGGGCCAGGTGAGGCTGCTTCAACCAGACTCTAATCAGTCTGACTGGGGCCAGGTGAGGCTGCTTCAACCAGACTCTAATCAGTCTGACTTGAGCCAGATGAGGCTGCTTCAACCAGACTCTAACCAGTTTGACTGGAGCCAGATGAGGCTGCTTCAACCAGACTCTAACCAGTTTGACTGGAGCCAGATGAGGCTGCTTCAACCAGACTCTAACCAGTTTGACTGGGGCCAGGTGAGGCTGCTTCAACCAGACTCTAATCAGTCTGACTGGGGCCAGGTGAGGCTGCTTCAACCAGACTCTAATCAGTCTGACTGGGGCCAGGTGAGGCTGCTTCAACCAGACACCAACCACACACACTCCACAAATCCCCCAAGAGGATTTTAAAGGTAAGAACGGTGCTAAGAAGAATACAGAATAAAACATCTCAAAGTGTTTGGACAGGGTATTTGTTTTGTTCACTGTGACACTGCAACACAGTCAGTGCCGACTGGCGAATGGCGGAGTAGAGTGTGAAGCGTGGTACCGGACCCCTGAACCAAAGGCCCTAGCTTGTCTTGGCTCTGCACATCAGTGAGTGTAAATGTTGTGCTGCGTGATTAAAAAAGGTCCATTCATAGTTTTTAAACACCAGGGCTTTGCGAAGCATGCATAGAATAACTGATGAAAAATCACTCGAGGGGCCGAAGTCCGTAAGATAACAAAGTGTGTGAGAGAGAGAGCGAGAGAGAGAGCGAGAGAGAGAGAGAGAGAGAGAGAGAGAGAGAGAGAGAGAGGAGACGTGACAAAGAGGGTGGCCAGTCAGAAGCCAGGAGGAAAAAGCTCTCGAAGAGATG
>CM051003.1:19848959-19923959 GCA_027704905.1 Muraenolepis orangiensis
GCCATGACAGATCATCTACCAGCCAGTTGGTTGGTCTGCCTGTCTCTCTGCCTGCCTGTTCGTCTGTCTTCCTGCCTGTCTGTGTGTCTGTGTGTCTCTGTTTGTCTGCCTGCCTGTCTGCCTGCCTGTTTGTCTGTCTGCCTGTCTGTCTGTATGTTTGTCTGTCTCCCTACCTGTGTGTCTGTGTGTCCATGTTTCTCTGTTTGTCTGTCTGTTTGTCTGTATGTCTGTATGTCTGTATGTCTGTCTGTCTGCCTGTGTGTCTGTGTGTCTGTGTGTCTGTGTGTCTCTGTCTGTCTGTCTGTCTGTCTGTCTGTCTGTCTTTGTTTGTCTGTGTGTCTGTTGGTCTGTCTATCTGCCCCTCTGTCTGTTTGTATGTGTGTCTCTGTTTGTCTGTCTGCCTGTCTGTCTGTATGTTTGTCTGTCTCCCTGTCTGTGTGTCTGTGTGTCTCTGTTTGTCTGTCTGTCTGCCTGTCTTTCTGTCTATCTGTCTGTCTGTCTGTCTGTCTGTCTGTCTGTCTGTCTGTCTGTCTGTCTGTCTGTCTGTCTGTCTGTCTGTCTGTCTGTCTGTCTGTCTACCTGCATGTTTGTCAGCCTGTCTGTCTGTCAGTCTCCTCTACTACCCTAACAGCAGCACACAGATGTATGTCCCCGTCCAGTCCCAGATGGGTCACTTCTAGACAATGTCAGAGCCACGTTGTGAAACGTCAAACCTGACAGAAATACTAATACTAATACTAATACTAATACTAATACTAATACTAATACTAATACTAATGCTAAAAATAATAATAATAATAAGAATAATAATAATAATGGTACTCCCGGGCTCCGTTCGGGTAGAGGTTAATAGTCTACTTCTTAAAGAGAGTTGGAAAAAAACATCAGCCGAGAGACATTGGTATGCGGAAGGGGGCGCCTATCTCACCTGACCTTTTCAAAACCAATACATAAATATTGGAGGAGTGGGACGGGGTGTCGGGGAGGTGTAGGGGGGAGGAATGGGTTGGTGTATGGGGGTGAGAGGATGTGTGGGGTGTGTAGGACTGGGTCATGATGTGGGTGTGGGAGGAGGTGTGGGGTGGGGAGGACTGGATTATGATGTGGGGGTGGGAGGAGGTGTGGGGTGTGTAGGACTGGGTCATGATGTGGGGGTGGGAGGAGGTGTGGGGTGTGTAGGACTGGGTCAGGATGTGGGGGTGGGAGGAGGTGTGGGGTGTGTAGGACTGGGTCAGGATGTGGGGGTGGGAGGAGGTGTGGGGTGTGTAGGACTGGGTCAGGATGTGGGGGTGGGAGGAGGTGTGGGGTGTGTAGGACTGGGTCAGGATGTGGGTGTGGGAGGAGGTGTGGGGTGTGTAGGACTGGGTCATGATGTGGGGGTGGGAGGAGGTGTGGGGTGGGGTGGACTGGGTCGGGGTGTGGGGTGGGAGGAGGTGTGGGGGAGGACTGGGTCGGGGGGTGGGGGTGGGAGGAGGTGTGGGGGAGGACTGGGGCGGGGTGTGGGGGTGGGAGGAGGTGTGGGGGAGGACTGGGTCGGGGGGTGGGGGTGGGAGGAGGTGTGGGGGAGGACTGGGTCGGGGGGTGGGGGTGGGAGGAGGTGTGGGGGAGGACTGGGTCGGGGGGTGGGGGTGGGAGGAGGTGTGGGGGAGGACTGGGTCGGGGGGTGGGGGTGGGAGGAGGTGTGGGGGAGGACTGGGTCGGGGGGTGGGGGTGGGAGGAGGTGTGGGGGAGGACTGGGTCGGGGGGTGGGGGTGGGAGGAGGTGTGGGGGAGGACTGGGTCGGGGGGTGGGGGTGGGAGGAGGTGTGGGGGAGGACTGGGTCGGGGGGTGGGGGTGGGAGGAGGTGTGGGGGAGGACTGGGTCGGGGGGTGGGGGTGGGAGGAGGTGTGGGGGAGGACTGGGTCGGGGGGTGGGGGTGGGAGGAGGTGTGGGGGAGGACTGGGTCGGGGGGTGGGGGTGGGAGGAGGTGTGGGGGAGGACTGGGTCGGGGTGTGGCTGCACTCATCTGTATGACAAGAGGAAGCAGGTGGACGTCATCTCACTGATCTATATTCTGTTCTCTCTGTTGTGTATCGACGATAGAGAGACCTCTGTAAGATGCTACAATGTCTGAGAGAGAGATAGAGAATAAGAGAGTACAGCGCACAGAATAAAGGGGAGATTTTGATGATTTTAGAAAATGTATAACATTTGTACAGCAAATAATTACAAATCCGACGTTTTTTACAGAGCTGTCATTGTAAGATAATACTAATTCTAGGTATTCTTGTATATACCAGAGAATGGATAGCAGATTTATCTTCACTAGAACAATCATCAATGTTAAGAGGTAGATCTGGTTTTCTTGCACCCGGAAGGTTTCCGGGTTCGATCCCCCGACTCTTTTTAGCCAAGGGGCGAGGTGTCTCTGAGCAAGACACCCTAACCCTAACTGCTCCTGACCAGCTGTATGTCTCCTTGCATGGCTGATGCCGTCGGCGGTGTATGAATGGGTGTATGAATTGGTGTATACCATTCAATGTCACGATATGTAAAAAAAATAAAATCATGCACATTGAATGATGTCATCATGAGTTGATGAACAGGAAAACCAGTTAAGGCTAGCATCCACCAACGGGAATCGAACGCAGCCAGTGGAGCGATTTTCATTGCTTATCGCACAAGCGTTTCCCAGTCGACGAACAGAAGCTGACGCTCATTACCTCCGCCATCAAAGATGTTTGTCTATTAGCAAGATAACTGAAAAAGTTGTGCACAGAATTGGACAAAACTGGAGGAGGTTAGATTACTTATGGGCCAAAGAAGAGTTGATACAATTTTGGTGCAGATCCCGATATGAATCCGGATCCAGGGGACATTTTGGTGTGACGGAGGAATGCGCTCTACTGGTTATCATTCCGTTGGCTACATGCTTTAGAAAGACTTTGAGATGATTTTGTTGTTTTGGTGTTGAAATAAAGAAAATGGTTTGTCTGAGTCTGAATAAATCGCTGACATTTTTTTGTGAATATATCTGTGAAATCACATTGGAGATTAACAACGTTCATCTGAGGTTTGTTGTGGTCAACGTAGACATCAGAGTCCTCATCTTCCTCCGCTGGTGAACACGCTGCACCTGTGCTGATCGAGATCGGGTCTGACTGAGTCCCTGGTCTCGCTCAGTCAACACCTTTAATTGTCTCTCTTCTGTTCCAAGGCTTCTCCACTATTTCCACTATCCACTGCGGTGGGCTGCGGGGGGGAAGACACCATTAGGTCTCCTTTCCTTTTGTAACTCCCCTTTTGTTGTGTCCCGGCCTTTCCATCTTTCTGATAGATTTAGGAGTAACCACTTGATTTGTAGTCTTTGTGCGGTGTAGTTTTCCCTCTAGTTGTGGTACGTTGGGTTGAACTGTGTTTTATTATTGTTAGTTCCCCCTGAGGACTGACACTTTAACTTTGTTTTTCTGCAGAAGTTCAATAGTAATCACAATGCTCCTTCCTCTATGGGTGGCCAGTGTTTGTTGCCAAGTTTACTCTGTGTTATAATTATTATTATTATTGTTATTATTAAAGTTACCCGGGGTACACGCACTCCAAGATAGCGTTTGCTGCACTCTGAACACTCAAAGACGTTTTTATTAAATGTAGGGTAGGAAGAAACTCGGTAGGAAGAAACTCGTTTTACAGTCTCAAACTTATTTGTGGTCGACTCACTTTCAAATAACTGGCCCTCTACGTGTCAGCACGTGTGTGTGTTTGTGTGTGTTGTGTGTGTGTGTGTGTGTGCGTGTGTGTGTGTGCGCTTGGCAATGACAGCGACAGCAGCAGAGAGAGAGAAAGAGAGAGAGAGAGAGAGAGGCCCATTCTCCTGTTAATTACTGAGTTAATGACACACTATGCTCCAATGGACACGCAACATGGCAGACACACAAACAAAAACACACACACACACACACACACACACACACACACACACACACACACACACACACACACACACACACACACACATACATACACATACACACATACACACATACACACACACACGCTGTGCTCAAGCAACATGGCGGGACGTTGTGTGACAGCAGACTAACAATGCGCGCACACACACACACACACACGCACGAGCGGCATGCACGCACACACACACTCCTAAAGAGCCCACGCTGACAGCAAACCTCATCACACCGGCTTTAATGAAGTCACTTCTCCAAAATAGAGTGAGGGTGGAGAGGAGCGGGGGAGGAGGAGAGCTGGGGGGGATGGGGGGAGGGTGGGGGGGGGGGAGGGGGAAGGAGGACAAGGTCGCCTGGATTGATGACGCTCATTAGCCTAATAAGGTGCTATAATGAAGCCGGCCCAGCGCCACAGAGTACCGTGGTGACGAGAGACACACGCACACACACGCACACACACGCACGCACACACACGCACACACAGAGAGTATCTGCGCAGACACCCACCTCTCCCTCCGAGGACTGCAGCAGAAGGTCCTTCCTGCAGGAGGCCTGGAAGTCTCCCACGCCGGCGCTCACCTCCACCCCCCGGGGGGCCTCCAGGGTCAGGGTCCTGGTGGGGGACTCCAGCCTGGAACAACACAGCAGGGTGGGGTCACGCAGATGACAACACAGCAGAGGACGGCGGATACTGTATGTGACGATACTGTCGGGATGCTGCTGTGTATGTAGGAGCGTGTGAACAAACACATTGCATGCACGCACACACACACACACACACACACACACAAACACAAAATACCAAAAGAGTATCATAGGAATGGGGATTAAGCATTCCATTGTACATTCAATGGATTAATCCACTACTTTACACACAAAATAATGTACACAAAAATACCATCTGATTTAGCCACAATATACCAATTTAAAATCATGGAATACATTCACCTTGGGGCGCAACAACGTGTAAATTAGTGAACCTACTTATGTGTATATTAGTATGGCATTCGTTTTTGCATACCAAGGTGATAGTTTCCACAAATTGACACATGAAAATTCAGTTTTAATCTGTATTTTTAAACAGATTGCAATTCCACAAATTTACACGCAAAATCAATTACAGAAAATCTCTGGATTCACCTTGGTGTGCAAAATTGTGTACATTTGTGGACCTACTGTGTCTAGATTAGTAGGTCCACTAATATACTTACTAATGGGCCTACAAATGGACTAATGTACATATATGGAAAGTCAGTTTTCAAATCTGCACTTTATACAGTCCATGTGCTGGTCACAGTGTTCACAGACTTTATGTCCTGTTTCAAGATTCAAGATTCAAGATTTTGATTCGCGATTTGCAACAACAATTTACCATAGAATGCGTACTCCCCATTCGCTCCCGCAGTATGAATTTCTAAAACACAATACTATAAATACTATACACTGTTGTACAGCTTACACTACTTAACAACACTATAATGTTTATTCAGAGACATTTGAAAACGTATCTAGTTGAATTGCAATTCAATGGGGCTGTTGTTAAGGGGCAGGGCAGTACTCTGCAATCTGCCGATTGTTGAAGAAGTATGGTCCGAACAATGTCTCTATAGAGAGGAGTGCTGCTGCCCGACAGCTTCGCTTGGGAAGCTGCTATTGAGACTTTTTCCAACACACCGCCACAGCGGCGCTACGCTGCTATATGTTTCACTTTCGGTTTTTGACGCAGGGCACCATTATTGTAACCAGCGACTGTAACCATGCATTCACAAAGAAAGATTTATGAGCAGCGAAGGCGGCCAGCGGCCGTTTATTGACAATGACAGTTGGCGACGGTCGCCGTGGTTGCAGTGAGCAGCGCCACGTTCGCTTCCAGAGCGATTAGGAGAGTTGACATTATTTGAACTTGATGCAACTTTATGCTTTATGCAACTATATCCAGCAACCAATAGCAGAGCTGGATTGGATTTTCTGGTGGTTCGCTGGTTTCTGGCAAACACGTAAGGAGAAACCTTTTATCGTATAATTTTGGCCGGGACACAAACACACAAACACTAATGTGAGCTTAACTTCTGTTTGTTTGTATTGTGAATGAAGAACCAGGTCAAATTCCTCGTGTGTGGAAACATACGACGCAAAATATGTGATGTCTGATTCGATTATCAGATTACATTCAACTTTGATTCCAATTATGTTGTCGTGCCGACAATAGCTGAAAGTCTATCAGGTTAGAAATACGATTTACTTACTAAATAATAAAGGGGAAAAGTGGAAAATTGTTTATTTGAGTCTACTGAACGTTGTCAAACTATCCTATTTTATAGTCTCTCAACAGCAATATGTGACAATGATGGCATTTGACTGTTTAATAATGTATCCCTGCCCCCAATGTATTTTCTGAACAAAAGGGTGAAGAAATATAGACATTTTATTTCTATAGAAAAATCGTATTTTCTCCGCCTAACTGTTCTGTGACACTTGTGGGAAACATGTAACAGTTGAAATGAACAGAAAAGCATGGCGTATGAATGGAGCATAAATCCCCCACATGTAACGGAAGCATATCGTCTGCGATAAGACCGCTTACAGTTGTTTGTCTTTTCCTTATTTTGACAGTGCGCCGGTGGATTCTGGTGGATTCTGGTGGATTTGAATCACCATGTTTGCATGTGGCGTGTAGTGTGGATGCAACACAACAAAGAGCGACCTCATGTTCAAGGACATGCGGTCGCTCTCTGTTGTGTTGGCCTTCCTGCCGTACAGAGAGAGAGACGGGACGGAAAAATACGTCTTTGGGGCCATTTGTGTCCCAACTCTAACAAAGAGAGAAGGGGAGGGGGGAGTGGAATAACACATGGCAGGGTAAGATAACTGTAGCCCCCTTTTGCTCAAAGGCACACAGGCAAACAAGCGGAATCAAGCACAATGTTTATTTCGGGTGGCGGCGGCATGACAAATCTAATTGAGTCCAGCTCTACTGGGTCACACTGCCTCGCTTGTGGTCAGGTCGGGCGGACATGCTTTGCTCAAGGGCACTTGGGCAGAGGGTTGGCCACTCCCTGCGGTGCGAGCTACAGGTTGTCGTGTAATTTATGGCTGCGGGGTTATCGATTTAACACTATAATGAGCTTCCTTTTCTCAGGCCGAGAGAGTATCAGAGGAGACTGTTCATTTGTAAAGCAAGAGAGAGAGTGGGAGAGAGACAGAGAGGAGAACTAGACCACAAGAGAGAGAGAGAGAGAGAGAGAGAGAGAGAGAGAGAGAGAGAGAGAGAGAGAGAGAGAGAGAGAGAGAGAGAGAGAGAGAGAGAGAGAGAGAGAGAGAGAGAGAGAGAGAGAGACAAAGACAAAGACAAAGACAAAGACAAAGACAAAGACAAAGACAAAGACAAAGACAGAGAGAGGGAGGGAGAGAAAGGGAGATGAATGGTAGGAACTGAGCATCAGGCCAAGGGCACGTTGGCCCTGAGTGTAAGAGGGTCCTAAATGTGACATCCTTGACTTGAGTAGTGTCTCTGAGTAGAGAGAGAGAGAGAGAGAGAGAGAGAGAGAGAGAGAGAGAGAGAGAGAGAGAGAGAGAGAGAGAGAGAGAGAGAGAGAGAGAGAGAGAGAGAGAGAGAGAGAGAGAGAGACAGACAGACAGACAGACAGACAGACAGACAGACAGACAGACAGACAGACAGCGACAGACAGACAGACAGACAGACAGACAGACAGAGAGAGAGAGAGAGAGAGAGAGAGAGAGAGAGAGAGAGAGAGAGAGAGAGAGAGAGAGAGAGAGAGAGAGAGAGAGAAAAACAGAGACAGAGCGAGAGTGTCTGAACAGTGTCCCGGGAAGAGAGAAAACTATCTGCCTTGTCGAGGCTATTTTGCCAAAGTGTGATTCTCCAAAACTTTGGCTCAAGCTCCCTGGCAGCACATTTAGAGGGCGACCAGGCACTTAAATCAAGCCACCATTCCTGGGGCCTCCAAAGGTTTCAGGTGCTTCTTCCCTGACAGGTTCGTGGGTTTTTTGTTCAACCCTTTAGTCTCTCCCTCCATCTTTGCTGAAACATTGAAACTTGATTGGAAGGTTGTTCTATATGATGCATTGATGCATCAGGAGAAGGGTGTAGCTCAGGGGGTAGAGTGGGCTGGTATCTGGCTGCTGGTTGCTGGTACGATCCCCCGGCTCCTCCGAGCCTAGTAAAGATGCAACACCGCCATCGGGGTATGAATGTGTGAATGTAAAACCATTTACCATTGTATAGGGGTCACACTGGATATGATTTAGATTTTGACAGACCTGTGATTGACTCAATGCACTTCAGAGCCACTGTGGCTACGATTTATGAGTTGTAAAGAGAGCAGAAAGCAGCAGCCATCGAGAACTGTTGCGTTTCACGCATCTGTGAATGACAGGCGAGATCGATTCCCTGAACCAATCGGGGAAGAGATGCCCTGATCAGTATAACATTTTTACTATAGAAAATTTACTATACGTACTGTTGTGTATTGTATATACCTACTTATTATTGTAATAATACTGTAAATTGTGCAATAAATAGATTTAGATTTCATTTAGAGTTAATTTTGTTATATTTTGTTTATACTAGTTTAGTTTAGTTTGATGTTATTTAGATTATAGGTATTAGTATATTTTGTGTGCATTTATTCCCCCTGTTTCAACTGTTGCACCTTAATTTCCCTCGGGATAAATAAAGTCTCTTGAATCTTGAATCTTGAAAAAAATGAATTGATCCCGGTTATACATGCTGTAGTGTAGTGTTTCAAAGGACGATCAACTTATTCCCCGGAATTTGTGAACAGAAATGTCCACAAAAACACCACTGGCTCTTGGATTTGGGGCGGCAGTCTAGCTCAGGAGGTAGAGCGGTCGCCTCACAACCGGAAGGTTGCTGGTTCGATCCCCGGCTCCTCCTAGCAAAAACTGTCGAGGTGTCCTTGAGGAAGACCCTAACCCTAACTGCTCCCCGGGCGCTGTATGAATAGCTGCCCACTGCTCCTAATACTAGGATGGGTTAAATGCAGAGAACACGTTTCACTGTATGTCTTCATGTATGTGACCAATAAAGAGGATTCAATCCTCACGATTTGTTGTTGTTGTGTTGGATGGATCATCAGGTGGATTTACTTTCCACTTGCTTCCTTGTTGGTGTTGTGCTGCCGTTCCCACATTGTCTCCTTCTAATACCCCCCCCTCACTGCGTTACTCCCCCCCCCCCCCTGATATCCTCTGAGAGCCTCAAAGATTGTAAGTGTAATTCAGAGGTGTGGAAAAGATCTTGACTTGACCGACACGGACACAGACGCACGCACACGCACACGCACACACACACACGTGCACACACTTTGACACCATCCCATTGTTCTCTAGAAACCCATTCCATTGTTTTCTGTCCAAAGATGAACGACAGACATGGAAGCATGTCATCGATTAAGACATGTCGAGGTAAACAGAAGTGTGTGTGTGTGTGTGTGTGTGTGTGTGTCTATGTCTGTGCATGTGTGTGCATGGGTTTTCGGTGTGTGTGTGGTCCCTCTGGTTCAATAAAAGGGGGAGAAATGCTTCACATAGGGAGAGAGAGAGAGAGAGAGAGAGAGAGAGAGAAAGGGGGGACAGAGATTCTCTCATTCCCTCCCACAGTATGAATTTCCTACAAAAATACTATACAATACTATGCTATACAAAACAATACTACACTATAATAATAAAATAAATACAATACTAACAATATCATACTATACTATACTATAAGCAACACTATATTATATTACCTATGATATGCTTTATTGTGTTAATTATGCTTTATTGTGCTTTATACAGTATTGTTATAGTGTTGTTTAGTAAAGAGTATAGCATATAGTGTTAAAGTGTAGGAAATCTTACTGTGGGAGGGAAGTGGCAGTAAGCATTCCAATGTACTTGTTGCATATGCAAATACAAATCTTGAATTGAATACTATGAACAACACTACATACTATACTAAGTTATATACTATATACTAAAAACAACACTATACTATAACAATACTATACAGAATAAGAAGAAGAAGAATGAGACTGATGGATGATATATATACATATGGTGAAAAAGCATTTTAAAGTGCCAGTAGTCAGTACCAAAGAGCCAGTAGTGCAGCAGCATCATGAATACAGTGCAGAACAGTCCAGTAACCGTAATGAGTCCAGAAAGTCCCGCAATGTTATGATAGTGTAATGTCATATATGTAGAAGAATAAAGGGACAGAGAAAGGGAGAGAGAGAGAGAGAGTGAAAGAGAGAGAGAGTGAGAGAGAGGGACAGAGAGAGAGAGAGAGAGAGAGAGAGAGAGAGAGAGAGAGAGAGAGAGAGAGAGAGAGAGAGAGAGAGAGAGAGAGAGAGAGAGAGAGAGAGAGAGAGAGAGAGTGAGAGAGAGGGACAGAGAGAGAGAGAGAGAGAGAGAGAGAGAGAGAGAGAGAGAGAGAGAGAGAGAGAGAGAGAGAGAGAGAGAGAGAGAGAGGAGGAGGATTACAATACAATGCAAAAGTAAGAAAGGGGAAGAAAATAAGTGAATGTGATGGAGAATAAGTGGTGTTTGCAGGCAGAGCAGAAAAGAAGGGGGGGGGGGCGGGGTGTGCTGGTCCTCATTGTGCTGTAGTCGATAGCAACCGACGGAGGCGTCCTCAGCCAGCCTTACTAGAAAAGCAATTATGTGAATAGATAGATACATTATCTATCCATCTATTCATCTTACTCCTTTACTTTTCAGTCAATTCTCTTTATGTTGTTCGCACAGTTGTGTACTGCTTTATCTCACTCAAACACACACACGCACGCACGCACGCACACACACACACACACACACACACACACACACACACACACACACACACACACACACACACACACACACACACACACACACACACACACACACACACACACACACACACACCACTCTTTCCATCTCTCTTTCTCCGTCCGTCCCCTTCTCTCTCTCTTTTCATAGAAAGGAATAACTCACAAGCACATGCTAATAATCAGTGGACACCACACATACAGTTGACACACATGTATGCGCACACACACACACGTACACACACATGCACACACACAGTTAATGCTAAGCTTAGCATCAAATGTTGACGAAGCAATGACAGTTTAAATCCAGTATTCATCAAGTCCATTGAATTTTCCGTCAGCAGGAAATAAGACCCTCTCACTGCAGAGCCACACACACACACACACACACACACACACACACACACGTGTGTGCACCTGGACACTGTGTGTATGTACGTGTGTGTGTGCTTGTGTGTGTGTGTGTGTGTGTGTGTGTGTGTGTGTGTGTGTGTGTGTGTACGTGTGTGTCTGCAAGTTGCAGACGGCAAAGTCAGTAGCTAAGCCGTTATCTCTGCAATTCATTATTATTATTATTATTATTAACGCCTTCTTTTCTCTCTGTTCATATCACATTAGCCCTGAATCAACGCTCTCTCTCTCCCCCTATCTGTACCTCTTCCTCTTTCTCTCTCTCTCTCTCTCTCTCTCTCTCTCTCTCTCTCTCTCTCTCTCTCTCTCTCTCTCTCTCTCTCTCTCTCTCTCTCTCTCTCTCTCTCTCTCTCTCTCTCTCTCTCTCTGCTCTGACCTTCAGCAGCGACAAGGCCGTTCTCATGCAGCCTCCGTATTCGTCTCTTGACAAGATAAGAAGCGGGATGGAAATGCATCAGCATGAAATGTTTTCATTTATTTATTTATTTATTTTTATCTAAATTTGTTTTGGCGGAAAATAAGAACACAGGCAAAGGGAAAGAGACAAGGAGATTGTGTGTGTGTGCGTGCACACGTGTCTGCACATGTCTGCATACACACACACACACACACACACACACACACACACACACACACACACACACACACATAAACTCCAAGATAAATGGGAATGAGTGGAAAACACCAGAGTGGAGTGGACAAGACCAGGGTATATGGTAATCAATTCAGAGGACAAAGGTGTCTAATGCTACTGCTGCAACTATGTCTTATTAAAAACAGAAAACTATGTTTTATGAACAACAAGACAACCATGTCTTCTGGACAACAGAACAACTGTCTTCTGGACAACAGAACAACTGTCTTCTGGACAACAGAACAACTGTCTTCTGGACAACAGAACAACTGTGTCTTCTGAACAACATGATTACTGTGTCTTCTGGACAACATGAAAACAATCTATTCTGGACAACAGGGCAACTATGTCCTTTGGACAACATGACAACTGTGTCTGCTGGACAACAGGACAACTGTGTCTTCTGGACAACAAGACAACTTTGTCTTCTGGACAACACGATAACTGTGTCTTCAGGACACCTGTGTCTTCTGAACAACAGGCCAATTGTGTCTTCTGGACAACATGACAACTGTGTACAACGGGGGGGGGGGGGGGGTATGGTCCTTTTCCTCTTCCTTCTCCTAGTCCCTTCCAGAGGTACTCATGCAGAACGACTTTCTGTCGTCCTTAATCCTCATCGTTGCACTGCTCTATCCGTGATTTATTAGCCATTGTGATTTTCTTTCTATTTTTTTGTTTTTGTTTGAGCGATGGCCTAAAAGTTTTTTATGAACATCTGTTTAGTACTATTTACTGCCAGTGCAGCTAGACAATATATATACGCCTGCTACCTGTCTTTGTGGAGCGAGCATTAAGAGGTTGACACACATTATACAGTATAAATATATATACAGTATATAATGTAAAGTGTAATGTATAATGTATAATCTGGAGGATTGAATCCTCTTTATTGGTCACATACATGTACACACAGTGAATTTCTTTCACTGCATTTTGTATGAGCAGTGGGCAGCTATTGTACATACAGCGCCATGGGACCAGTGTCGGAGTCTGACTTGAACTGGCAACCTTCCGGTTCCCAAGCCAAGCCCTAACATACTGTGCTACTGCCGCCCCCAAATATAGTGTATATTATACATATTGTATATTTTATATGTATATATTCTTCACATTCTGTTTCTCTTATTCTGGCCTCCAGCCTGCAGTCCGCTGAACTTCAAAGCAATGGGTGTAGTGAACAGCGAATCAATTGCAACAGTTATTTATGCAATAGATTGAATAGTGATGCAAATAGTGATGAAAATATGTGAACAGAAATTGTCTTTGGAAGACATTTATATCAGAGGATAAATGTGTTTTTTTCCGCTTTGCCGCTTCTGACTGGATTCGGCAGGAGCCAACAAAGCAAGAGTGTCTGTTTGTGAAAAAACGGAAGGCTGCACTCGTATGTGGAAATCAATGGCTGCCCAGCCGAGGCCAGAATGATATTCACGCAAAACTTCAATATCTGGATGTCTTGCTAGGCTGCGGCTATAGGACAGTATACACCACATTCCTACATTGATGGAAAATATCTGAGATCTAGGTCCCCTGCTTTTGAACTGGTTATATTTTAGACAAAATGCAAATGCTGACATGAAGAGAAAAAAGGAAGTCTGTATCAGAGGTGGATAGCTCAAGTCGTCAAGGACTGTTAGTTAGCATAAATTAATTGTATGTAAAAGTAGTCACTGTCTATGTCCCCAAGTCTTTTATTTTTGCTGTGAATATGACTGAATATGACTATCGATTAAAAGTATAAAGTTCTTTGATATCCAAACAGCACTTTAAAGCAGTTAGTCAAAGGACGAGATGGTTTTTTTTGCATTCTCCCCACTGTAGGGAAGAGTCTCATCTACCATTCTGCCAGTGTCAACATTAGACTGACTAGGAGATGAAAATGGAGTGTTAAGAGTTGGCAATTCTGTCCGATGTGATATTCATGTGCATCTTAAAAGTTATATTTTGAAGACTTTTGCAACAAGCCCATACGTCATAATGGTGCTTTTTGAGACATCTTCCGCTCAATGTTTGATGAATGGGCAAACAAAGTCACGGTGACTATGTTTATAGATTAAACTTCAGACCAGTGCACAACTGGAGCCCTGTGCTGCGCTATTAATTTGTCTGTAAATATTAGCTGATAGTGCTGTTTTAAAGCCATGCTCCTGCTTTAGCTTCAGCCATTATTCTGTCATTATTATTATTATTATTATTATTATTATTATTCTATTCAGTGTGTTCAGTTATTCAGTATTCTATTCAGCTCTCTGGGATACCAGAGAGCCAGAAGACCAGCTGATCATCTGGGACCAGCAGACCTGGGAACAGCTGATCACTTAGGACCAGCTGACCTGGGACCAGCTGACCACCTGGGACCAGCTGACCTGGGACCAGCTGACCACCTGGGACCAGCTTATCACCTGGGACCAGCTGACCTGGGACCAGCTGATCACCTGGGATCAGCTGACCTGGGACCGGCTGACTACCTGGGGCCATCTGACCTGGGACCAGCTGATCACCTCGGACCAAAAGTCCTGGGAACAGCTGACCAGGGACCCACAGACCACCTGGGACCAGCTGATCACATGCCTCTTAACATAATGTGCATGATTGCATACAATAATAAATAAATATAAGCAATGGAGTAAAAGGAAAAAACAACAGGAATAAAGAATGCCGTTTAGATGCATTTTGCTGAATTAAATTGTATTTGGATGATAATGAGTTTAAAATTAAAACACAAGACTAACACAGGGTTGACACGCCTTGGAGAGTTTGAAGGGAAATGTGGCATGAAGAGGACTGTGTATAGAACCCTATTAATAAACACATATGCGTTGGTGCAGTGCTGAATCCTGCATTAGACAGCGCACATTTGTCTTGGAAAAAACAATGTTTTTGTCTTTTACTCTTCCTTTTACTCCATCTTTTCAAACTTTAGCCCAAAAAGTTTTGCTCCTGGATCCTTTAGATGCAGAGGCGTAGAGAATTGATCCAGCAACCTGCTAGTGCTGCCCCACTCTCCTTCCCGGCATTACTAATACCGGGGAGAGTACAGAGGCATGCTTGAGGGTGTTGCTTCAGGTGATCTGACCTTAGAAAAACGCTCATGCTCCAAGGCTCTTAAGGATCTTATCGTTAATAGTTCTGTTTTATTTGCGGTTGTTTACGTTGTTGATAGAAAATGATTTGTCTATCTTAAAACCTTCTAACGCAGCCTTTTAATTGCCAAAAATGGAAAAGCATTTAAATGATGAATTCACATTTGTGTTTGTAGCGATTATATTACGCTAGCTCGAAGCGGTTGGATAGCATGTTCACAATCAAGGTCATTGACAGTTCTTTCTATGTTAAAAGCATATCTTACTTAGAAATATACTATTTTGAAATATGTCTTGCCCTTGTCTCTAATAGTTAAAGAAACAACTGGTTATGTGCTAAAGAAGAATCCAGATGCAAAAATAGTGAGGCACAAAACAAGTTGAAAGCAAATAGCTGATTTTGTTGTCACATTTTGTCCCACAAAACGTGCCCCAATCCCTGCTGCGACGGGATTTTCGTTAGGATAAAAGGTCGGTTAGGCCAGTCATGTTAACACATCACAGCTAATATTTTGTACGGATTAGCGCTTACTGCCTCAAACGTGTTGCGTCTTTGATTTTGCGATCCCTATCTGGATCAGAGAGAGAGAGAGATATGGACAACAGGAGGCTTCCGGAGGATCACGGAAAGAAAGCGGAAAATCAATTGCACCAAACGCTACAGAGCGTAGCTGCTGGGAGGGACACTTTGGGAACAAGTGTATCGGGGCCGATTCAACTTCACACAAACACACGGCCCACTGGAAAATCTAAACATTCCCGGAACAGGATTAGCTACATGATTTCCTAGCCTTCACAGCTCTCTTTCTCTCTTTCTTTCCACTCCTCAAAAATTCATCGTCCTCCCTCGGGTGACGATGTAAAGCCGGTGACACCGTGGTGGAGATATTCTTCCTCCTTTTCACGTGTAACTCGTAACTCGGGTTCAGGCTACCGAAGCAGCTTGACTCATTCAGCAGCCGCCCATTACATCTCTTCCCCACAGGGGGCGACTTCGCCTCAAACTACTTCAACCTAACTTCAACCCTATTTTCTGTTTCGTTGTTTCAAACCCGTTCACCTCCAAACGGCGACAGCGGACACCCGGGCAGAGCGGAGACCAGGGTTGAGGTCCTTCCCCTGGAGTGATTTATGTCTCTCTCCAGAGAGAAAGAGAGAGAGGGAAACACCTGACACTCCTCCTGCCCTTTATGTCTTCAGAGCCACTGAATGCCAGGCCACCTTATCGCTGGCTTGCCATTTGGGTTCTCGAACCCTGTGACCTTTTCACGCTAACTGCTCTGTCATCTCCCACAACTGCCCCCCTCCCTCCTCCACCGCCACCGCCACCACCCTTTTCTCCCTTGCTCCCTTACACCTCTCTCACACACACACACACACACACACACACACACACACACACACACACACACACACACACACACACACACACACACACACACACACACACACCCACGTCCACTATCTGATATCCATACTGATAGGCACAAGTTATTATTTTTTTCTATCTAAAAAGTTGCATTGAGTGATGCGTTGAGACGTAGAAAGGCCAGGGCAAGGCAATTGACTTTTAGAGGACTTGACCGAACGTTGAGATAGTGACATCTCTCTCTCATAGGTGTTAAAAGAACAACCAGACCACATAAAGAGACATAGAGGCAGAGAGAGAGAAAGGAGAGAGACAGAAAGAGACAGAAAGAGAAATAACAAGAGAGAGAGAGAGAGAGAGAGAGAGAGAGAGAGAGAGAGAGAGAGAGAGAGAGAGAGAGAGAGAGAGAGAGCAGTTTCTGGGCTGTTTACAAAGCTTTTAAAGTTCCTCTCTGGTTTTTCAAGAGTGTCTAGCTACATTAGGGAACTATAACTCTGTAGAAGTGTGTGTGTGTGTGTGTGTGTGTGTGTGTGTGTGTGTGTCGGTGTGTCGGTGTGTGTGTGTGTCTTTCAATTCCGAGATGTACTGTATGTGTACCTTTATGTGACAAAGTCTATATGAATGTTATTGTAATTTCCATTTAACCGATAAGTATCATCAGTTAAAGATGATCTGCGGTGTGTGGGGTGGTGAGGGGTAGCTAATGGCCACAAGGCTTTTCGCCTGTCACCAGATGGCGTTGTCAGACCAACTGTTCATCTGCGGTGTGCAGTCTATACTGCAATAGGAAATCTGCACAGATTATACGTTAAAAGAGGAGAGCCAAAGCCCAACACCGCTTGTGCATCAGGCTTGTATTAGATAACTCCCTATCACCTCCGATTGCCTGATAATGATGACCCGGTCACCTGCTGATTAAGCGTTGATGTGACACACCTGTGCTCTGCTGATTGAAAGTGAATTGAAGGGCTGTTTAAAGTGGAGTCGGCCACTATTATTATCCGTGATGTCAAGGATACATTCGACCAATCGGCCAACCTTTCGACCAACCTTTCTCCCTTGCTTACAAATGCCCCAGCTCCCACTTCACGATTGGTCAAAACCAACAAATAGGAAGCACCCCGATTTGCATATTTTTCAATTAAAATGGCAAATCGGGGAACAGCGTGCTGACTCAACATGAGTGTGTATGAGTGTGTGTATGTGTTTGCATCATTTGCACCCCATACTTTGTAGAATTATCCTCTAAATACCACAATCCTTTCTGGGGGCATGCTGGTAACCCCCTGATACGCCACAAAAGCAACTTATTCTCCTGGAAAAACCGCAGAGCCGCCGGAATCGGCCGATCGGCCCCGCTCCTGTCCTCACCCCCCCTCTGCAACACATCCAAGGAACCCACTAATAGCTAACATCATGGGGGTGGTTGTAGGGAGGGGGGGGGGGGTGGTATTGTCCCCAATACCACCGCTCAGCCACACCCATATTCTGTCGCCCCATGATAAAATTTGACACTGACCTTTCGCCGACGCTCCATGCCAACCAATCACATTTCAGTCTGATATTATAGTCGCAAAAAGGGCGTATGTTTTAATGATTCATAGATTATGCCACTATACTGCCAAAGAGCATTTGAAAACAAGGAAACAAGGAAAGAAAACAGAATAATAAATCGTTTTAGCCTGGTCCACTACTTGTAGCTACAACTCAAGCCACTAGAGGTCACTAATGGGAAAACATAGACAGTGCAGGTGACGATGATTAGCAATGATCAATGCTGATTCAGCCACAGCCTACCGCCTAGACAGGCGGACACTTATCATGGACAGGAAGGGAAGGGGCTTTAGAGAGACATGATGTCTTTGGTAAACAACGACCGAGATGAGATCCCATGATCTTAGAATTTAGTCTCATGTCAAATGTTATTTGGTTTTTGCAGTTTTTTCTTTGAATTACTTTTATTTGAATACAAAAAAAGTGTGCTTCTGCCACACACGCACACACATACACACACACACACACACACACACACACACACATAATAACCCCTAAACACACACACACACACACACACACACACCACACACACACACACACACACACACACACACACACACACACACACACACACACACACACACACACACACACACACACACACACACTCACACACACACACATGCAAATGTGTGCTGATGCCTTATTATGGAACTTCCATAGCACATTGTTCTGCATAGTACCTTCTAGGAAGACTAATAGGCCAGTGTGTGTGTGTGTGTGTGTGTGTGTGTGTGTGTGTGTGTGTGTGTGTGTGTGTGTGTGTGTGTGTGTATGTGTGTGTGTGTGTGTGTGTCTAATTAGATGTTTCTTCTTTTACTTTGCATGGTGGCACCAGCTATGGAACATTAATCAGCAGTGAAAGATTGCACTTCAAACAGTGGCACTGAACCACAATTCCTGCCAGGACAGCATTGTTTGATCCCAGGCAGATGCATGCTGGGGGATCCTGTGACCTTAACCACCTGAGCTCTATCCATGAATTCCTTGAATGGTCCCGGCATCTGCTTTCATCTGGTATCAACATCCCCCACTCGTGTCCCTTGACGTACGGAGGCCCATGATTACAGCTGAGAAAAGCATACGCTCGCCGCTTAGCAACGTCTCCTCGAGGGGGGATTCCTCGCTCCCGGGGGGGGGACAGAGGAGGACAAAGCTAGCGAGACGAAACATTCTCGGGATGATCAACCTGCTGCTGCTGCTGCTCTTTCAGATTCTGGCGGTGGTCTGTGACGTGGAGACCGGAGGCTGTTGAGCAGTGCTGAATGACTCACAATCCCAATTGAAATCTGAAATGGACAATGGGCTGGAAATGTATGCCAGTTATGTACAGAATGTGTATGTTGTTCATAATAAAATAACCAGGCCGTTGTGGCTGCATGTGGTGGATCCACGGTTAACAAGGAGATCTCACAGCTGTCTGCAGGTCGCTCTCCCTGTGCCTCAGACGGTGAGGAGGGGAACGTCTGCTTCTCACGGCTGTTGCTTCTACTATTTATTTTGACTATGTGTCGGTTTGAATGGAGCTAATTTTAAAACTGTTTGGTGGGTCTGTATTCCAGTGCTCAAACGTTTAGCTCGTCTCTCTATTACTCTATTATAAAACAAGATACAAGATTTGTATTTGCCATTTGTAACATGCACATAGGAACGCTTACTCCCCATTACCTCCCGCAGTATAAATATTAAAAACAACACCATACAAATAAAAATGATATATACAATAAAATTAACAAAAATGTTTCAAAAACATTTAAAGTGCCAGTAGTGCAGCAGCATCATGAATACAGTGCAGTATAGTGCAGTAACTGTGATGAGTCCAGAAAGTCCAGCAAAGTAAGTACGTTTAATGGTAATGACTATGTTATGAAAGTGAAAGTGGCAGCACTCCTAGCAGTTCAGTAGGCGTGAGTGAACAGACCTGGTCGGGATGTATTCTTCCACTAGCCTGTTAAGGTATGCTATGACATAATCTGCAGCAATGTTGAGAAAGCACCTGAACGTCCATACACCAGCATACGCCCCCACCTTTGTTCTTCCCTGTGGACTCAGCTGTTCTGTCGGTCCGAAACAAAGAGAATCCCGGTGGTTGCACTGCTTTGTTAGGAATCACTGAGGACAGCCACGTTTCCGTAAAAAGAATGGCGCAACACTCCGTGATGTCCCGCTGCGAGGCGATACAGCAGTTCAGTTTGTCGGACTTGTTTGCGAGAGACTGGATGTTGGTGAGGAGAATAGTAGGTAGGGCTAGTTTCCATCACTTCCGGCATGTCCTAACCAGTAGGCCGCCACGGGACCCTCTCCTGCAGGCGCGTTTGTTGTTGCCCCCCGGGGCTTGGTGGCTCCCTTCCCCCCGCTCTCCTTTGTCCCGCCGGATCTCCACAGGTATCTCCCAGTGCTTTGTTGCGTTGTCTGTGGTTGTATTGTTCCGTAATTCCAAGAGTGTTTGGCGATGATAACACAAATGCTGACTAGCTATAGTCCTATAAAGTGATTTAAATATAAAGAAAAGTGCAAAAAAAAGTAAATAAACTAAATAAACTGCGGGAGCACGTAGAGGCACTTCTGCTTTCCTCCAGCGCCGCACTCACGTCACGTATCTATTATTTCACAAATAATGATATACAATTAACTAGTTTAATACACTTTACAGCTAATTAATGAAGAACATAGTATCTGTGTCTCATTTCAACAGTCTGCTAATGTTATTTCATAATTCATAATTGTGCTGTCTTAAAATTAATCTTGGTGTGTATTTCAATGTATCAATGATTGTGTATATCAGTGTGTGTATACATTAATGTGTGTGTGTGTGTGTGTGTGTGTGTGTGTGTGTGTGTATGTGTGTGTATGTGTGTGTGTCCATCCATTGTGTGTGGTTGTGTGTGCATATATGTGCAGACTTTAGACCAGCACAGCCTGCACATCCAGCCACCAAGCCCCGGGGGGCAACAACAAACGCGCCCACAGGAGGGGGTCTTGTGGCACCTACTGGTTAAGACACACCAAAGGGAATGGAAACCAGCCCTACTGAACATTCTCCTTGCCAATGTCCAGTCTCTGGCAAACAAGACCGACAAACTGAACTGCTGTATTGCTAGCGGGACATCAGGGAGTGTTGCGCCATGATTTTAACGGAGACGTGGCTGTCCTCCATGATACCTGACAAGCATGCAACCACCGGGATTCTCTTTGTTTCAGAGTGACAGAACAGCTGTCAATGGGGAAAACCAAAGGTGGGAGTGTATGCTACTTGGTAAATTAGCATTTGGTTCCAAATGCTAATTTGGAAAATTACTAACAATCAAGTGTCGCCCTTTTTACTTACCGAGGGAAATATTTTCATGGCAGCGGTTACATCCAACCTTCTAAAATTAACAGTGAGGTATGTAAACTTCAGAACCGCTACCCCGGTGCAGTCCCCATCGTAGTGGGGGACTTAAACCACTGCAACTTAAAGAAGGTATTGCCAAATTACTATGTAACACTAATGTCCGACAAGACACAACAAGACTCAGCGTGCTTATCGTGCGTTTGCACGATAAGCACGATAAGTTTTCGTAAAATCCGACGACGCCTCCAAGTTGAAAACCACGCCCACAACTGTGAGGACTGTGCGTCACTGGACAGACAACGGCGTACTACATCTGCAGGGATGGCTGGAAATCACAGACTGGAGTGTATTCAAGACCACTGACCTGGATGCGTATGCAGATCATGTCACAGCATACATTAACAGGCTAGTGGAGGAATGCATCCCCACCAGGTCAGTTTGTTTATTCCCGAGCCGCAAACCATGGATGAATGCTAATATATGGAATAAACTAAGGGAACAGGGTACCGCTTTCACAACAGGTGACTCCAATCACTACAAGAAGGCCAAGTATGAACTCAGAAAAGCCATCAAGAAGGGGGAATTGGATTATAAAAACCAACTGGAATTACAGTTCGGGGGCTCTGACACCAGATATACAGTTGCAAGAAAATGTATGTGAACCCTTTCTGCATAAATTGGTCATAAAATGTGTTCAGATCTTCAAGTCACAACAATAGACAAACACAGTCTGCTTAAACTAATACCACACAAACAATTATATGTTTTCAAGTAAACATTCACAGTGCAGGGTGGAAAAAGTATGTGAACCCCTATGCTAATGACTTCTCAAAGAGCTAATTGGAGTCAGGAGTCAGCCAACCTGGAGTCATATCAATGAGATGAGATTGGAGGTGTTTGTTAAAGCTACCCTGCCCTATAAACAACACACACCAGTTTTGAGTTTGCTATTCTCAAGAAGCATTGCCTGATGTGAACCATGCCTCACACAAAAGAGCTCTCAGAAGACCTAAGATTAAGAATTGTTGACATGCATAAAGCTGGAAAGGGTTACAAAAGTATCTCTAAAAGCCTTGATGTTCATCAGTCCATGGTAAGACAAATTGTCTATAAATGGAGAAAGTTCAGCACTGTTGCTACTGTAAAGATGACTGCAAGAGCACAGCACAGAATGCTCAATGAGGTGAAGAAGAATCCTAGAGTGTCAGCTAAAGACTTACAGAAATCTTTGGCACATGCTAACATTTCTGTTGACAAATCTACAATACGTAAAACACTGAACAAGAATGGAGTTCATGGGAGGACACCACGGAGGAAGCCACTGCTGTCCAAAAAAAACATTGCTGCACATTTGAAGTTTGCAAAAGAGCACCTGGATGTTCCACAGCACTACTGGCAAAATATTCTGTGGACAGATGAAACCAACCGAGTTGTTTGGAAGGAACACACAATACTATGTGTGGAGAAAAAAAGGCACAACACACCAACATCAAAACCTCATCCCAACGGTGAAGTATGCTGGAGGGGGCAACATGGTTTGGGGCTGCTTTGCTGCCTCAGGGCCTGGACAGATTGCTATCATCGAAGGAAAAATGAACTCCCAAGTTTACCAAGACATTTTGCAGGAGAACTTAAGGCCATCTGTCCACCAATTGACGCACAACAGAAGATGGGTGATGCAACAGGACAATGACCCAAAGCACAGAAGTAAATCAACAACAGCATGGCTTCAACAGAAGAATATACGCCTTCTGGAGTGGCCCAGTAGGAGCCCTGACCTCAACCCCATTGAGATGCTATGGCATGACCTCAAGAGAGCGATTCACACCAGACATCCCAAGAATATTGCTAAAGTGAAACAGTTTGTAAAGAGGAATGGTCAAAAATTCCTCCTGACCGTTGTGCAGGTCTGATCTGCAACTGCAGGAAGTGTTTGGTTGAGGTTATTGCTGCCAAAGGAGGGTCAACCATTTATTAAATCCAAGGGTTCACATACTTTTCCCACCCTGCACTGTGAATGTTTACATGGTGTGTTCAATAAAAACATGAAAACATATAATTGTTTGCATGGTATTCGTTTAAGCAGACTGAGTTTGTCTATTGTTGTGACTTAGATGAAGGTCAGAACACATTTTATGACCAATTTATGCAGAAATCCAGTGAATTCCAACTCTCCAACTACAAGGGGAGCTCAGGGAAAGTCACCAACAATGACCCCAACCTACTAGACGAGCTGAGGGGGGACCAAAAAATTTGCCATTCATCCAAGGACTACATTCTAAAACTGTCAGAGTCCCAGGTCTGCAGAACCTTTAGGAGGGTGAAGGCAGGGAAGATAGCTGGAACTCTGGCCCAGAGTTCCATCCTGTGTCTTCAAGACCTGTGCTGATCAGCTTGCTCCAGTCTTTACGGACATCACTGCAACAGTCTGTCATCCCAGTGTGCTTCAAAGAGACAACCATTGTGCCTTTAGCCAAAAAGACCAAGGTAACAGCCCTCAATGATTATTGTCCAGTGTCCTATAGCCATGATGTGCCTGGAGAAACTGGTCATGTCACACATAAACATTTCCATCCCATGACTCCCTGGACCCACTCCAGTTTGCATGCAGACCAAACATCTGTAGACAACACCATCTCCCTGGCACTACACACGGCCGTGGAGCACCTAGACAGGAGGGACACCTATGTCAGACCTGTTGTTCATTGACTACAGTTTGGCGTTCAACACCATTGTTCCCTCCAAGCTGAGGGAAAAAACTTAAGGACCTGAAACTGAGGAACCTAGGTCTGGGCACCCCGATCTGTAACTGGATTATGGACTTCCTGATGGCCAGGCCTCAAGTGGTGAAGATTGGAAACAACATCTCATCCGCTCTGGTCCTCAACACCGGAGCACCCCAAGGCTGCTGCCTCAGTTTCTGGCTGTACTCTCTGTACACACATGACTGCACTGCCACACAAAGCAACAATCGGTTTATCACTTTTGCAGATAATACCACAGTTACAGCCTGAAAAACGACTACGACGATAAGCAAGTACAGAGAGGAGGTAGTACGGCTCACGCAATGGTGCAAGGACAACAGCCTTGCACTGAATGTCAGCATCATGGACTTTAGGAGCAACCAGGGCACACACTCCACCATCAGCCTGAACAGGACACTGGTGGAAATCGTCAGCTGCTTCAGTTTCCTGGGACTACAGATCTCTGACGACCTGCAGTGGGCCCACAACACAGAGCTGAAGAAGGCACACCAGTGCCTCTATGCCCTGTGGTGCTTCAAGAGAAGCGGCATAGGAAAATGGTGGCTGGTGAACTTCTACAGTTGTAGAAAGTGTCCTGACGAGTGGCGTCACTGTGATGTATGACAACACCACTGCACAGGACATCCAGAGGGTCGTGAGGATTGCCGAACACATCATTGGGTGTGCACTTTCATGCATTGAGGAGATCTTTAGGACCAGATGTCAGAATAAAGCCATCACTATCACAAAAGACCGCAACCACCCTGGGCACCATCTCGTCTACCCACTGCGGTCTGGTCGCCGGTTCTGCATCATCCGTACATCCGACTACCAGGTTCAAGGACAATTTTTAATCACAGACAGTGCGCGTACTAAACTGATAGGAGTGCTGTTTCTACCACATTGTCACCCATACTACATTACACTATCATACTTTTGCTGGATCTTCTGGACGTATTACAGTAACTGCACTTAACTGCACTGTTTTGATGCTGCTGCACTACTGCCACTTTAAAATGCTTTTTAAATGCTTTTTGCACATTTCAACATATATATTTATCATCCATCAGTCAATGTATTGTTATTTTTATTGTGTACAGTATTGTTATAGTATAGTGTTGAATAGTTTAAGTATAGTGCATAGTATAGTATATAGTGTTAAATTGTAGGAAACTCATACTGCTGGAGGGAATGGGGAGTAAGCATTCTATTGTACATCTTGAATCTTGAATCAGTAAATTGTGCATGGTTCATAGTCATGAGATTTAGGTTGGGCAGCCAGTCACACAAAAAAAAAACACACACTCACACACACATTACTCCCTCCCTCTCCTTGCTATAACAGGAAGCAGCTCCATTAGTGTCGTCTGAAGCAGGCCCATCATTCAACAACACAGCAGAGGGGGAGCGTCTAGAACCACATAACAATATGTGACCTTTCACACATGCCACACGAACCGGGGCCCCCCGTCGTTTATCAAACATGCTAAAAGGGGACATCCTGGGAACATTATTGAGAGGTGACTATACTCTAGAGGAGGCTTGTCCATTGAGGAAAGGGAGGAGGATCCTCCCTAAAATTGTACAGAAAAGTAAACTTGCAACAGAAAAATAAATACAAATCTATTTAACAGATGAATCAGTCTAAACACTGATAATATTACTATTTTAACACTTTGAATTAACAAAAATCACGTCCCCGTGTCAAAATACCAACAGCACCCTTTCCTGCAATTGAATATTACTGTACGGAGTTCCGTCCTCCCCAAGCCCCTCATTGATGTCCCTTATAAAACTGACCCCATCGGCCGGTGAGTCCTGGATTTAAACATGAGTGTGTACGGCAGTAAGGGAGGGCAATCCACCCTAAGGTAGGACGATCCTCCCTTAGGGCGGATGATCCTCCCTTAGGGCGGGTCTCGCCCATCCTGAGCTCAATTTGTCAGAACGATCGGCAGCGTGATAAAAAAAACCAACTTGAGTTTGATATGTGATACGTGATATAAAAACCTTTATTTTATAAAAGACGGGATCCAGGGGTTTGGCTGTCCTTAAATGCTGATGTTTTAGTTTGATTCAAGATTCAAGAGATTCAGAATGAGACACCGTGTCCCTGTCTCCTTGTTTTAAGTGTGTGTTTATAGACAAAGGATACAAGGATATAAGGAGGAGGTTAGTCGAGACCTTGACAATACACACAACATTCACCCCTGCCTTGTACTTTTATTATGAGTCCCGGATGTGACTTTTCTACTTCAAAAACATTTAGGAAGTTAGATCATTTATTCTTAACTTTCAAGCCCTCACAGCTGTTACACAGCAGCTTGTGTGTGCGTGTGTGTGGGTGTGCTTATGCTAATTTGTTTATGTTTGTCTGGGAGTGTTATTTATCTGCTCTGATTTAAGAGTCTTGACAGAACAGCCTGTGGCTATTTGGAAAGGTTTTCATCCATACTAAGCCATTCCTCACACATTGCTTGTATGCACACATGCACACGCACACGCACACGCACACACACACACACACACACACACACACACACACACACACACACAGATACATACATGCATACACTGTTCATGCATGATGCATGTGCATCATCATCATGATGAGTGTCATGAGTGTTGGTAAAAATCTCACATGTATACACAAACAAAGTAATTCACTCAAACACAGACACACACATCCACATATGCATAATAAATGTGTGCACACACACATACATCATCATAAGCACACACACACACACACACACACACACACACACACACACACACACACACACACACACACACACACACACACACACACACACACACACACACACACACACACACACACACATACACAGCTGAGGCAAACTAACAAACCAAACATTAACCAAAGTAATTATTCCAGTTTCCTGATCTATTTTTTAATTAGTCCTGTCAGTCAAACAACAATGCACAGTGTGTGTGTGTATGTGTGTGTGTGTGTGTGTGTGTGTGTGTGTGTGTGTGTGTGTGTGTGTGTGTGTGTGTGTGTGTGTGTGTGCGTGTGTGTGTGTTAGTATTTATCTCGGAGGGGAGTGTGTATTCCGCTGGGAAACCTTTAGATCTGGCCTCTGTGTTCCCTCCCAGTGATGACATGTCGGGACAGTCTCTGATGTAAAATACACTCCGATAAGTCAGTGCTCTAGTAAAATTCACTCAGATAAGTCAGCGCTCTAGTAAAATACACCCAGATTAGTCAGCGCTCTAGTAAAATACACCCAGTTTAGTCAGCGCTTTTGTAAAATACACTCCGATAAGTCAGCGCTCTAGTAAAATTGACTCTGATAAGTCAGCGCTCTAGCAAAACACACTCTGAGGATAAGTCAGTGCTCTAGTAAAATACACTCTGAGGATAAGTCAGTGCTCTAGTAAAATACACTCTGATTAGTCAGCGCTTTAGCAAAATAAACTCTGAGGATAAGTCAGTGCTTTAGTAAAATACACTCTGATTAGTCAGCGCTTTAGCAAAATAAACTCTGAGGATAAGTCAGTGCTCTAGTAAAATACACTCTGATTAGTCAGCGCTCTAGCAAAATAGACTGAGGATAAGTCAGTGTTTCCGATGCTGGGATTAAGAGCAGTGACCCTCGACGTACTTCAAAGCATCACTGGGACTCTGATGCTGGAAGTGTCAATATGGGATAAGAAATGCATGGTATCAATTTAGTGTGGCAGGATGCATTCCCATGCACACACACGAGTCAGATACATTATGGATTGTTCCCACAGTTACATACACAGGTGTTGTGAGCTACTGTGGTCAAAGAGTTCCTGTGGGTTTAATCAATGGGGGTCTAAACAGTAGGGAAGCCCAGAAAGGCAACACACGGATGTATGAGGGGACTTTATTTAAATGGGCTTCATTTCAACAGACACAAATATTTTAGTTTGGCGCGTTTCGCTCCGCAAAAATAAAATACCTTTTTTTAGATTTGTGTTGTTCTGAAGACACATAACACTAATCACATGGAGTGATATCTGATATCCAACTCGTTTTTGTTCTTCCTTCCTAACGTCAAGGACACCATGTGACACCCGGGGGAATGAATGTGAAATATTAACCAACATGTATTCACGTTTAAAACAAGACTAACTAATCTGAGATAAATTGTCTCTCAATGAGCTGTTGAGATCAGAAAAGCAAAAAAGGGGGAATATTGAACGTCAAACTTGTTTCAGATTAGTCTTGTTTTGAAGAGTGCATGTTGGACAATGTTTCACACACTTCCCTGAGTGCCAACATGGTGGCACTCAGGGAAGTGTGTGAAACATTGTCCTTGATATTATGAAATCTCGTCGGATCACAAGTTTTATATACATAACCATATAACCATTTATATATAACCATGAAGTAGGTGGTTCAGGTGGTTCTACAATCATATAAATATGAAACTATTGATTTCCTTCTTCAATCAGAATCTATGACAGGAAAGAAACAATTAAAAAATATCAAAAATAGAGAACTCAAATAGCCCATTTTCTAGGCTGAATGCAGATTGGGAACACGTACAAACGTATAGTGGATATAGTGGGTATAGATACCATTTTCCCGCTCATGAAAAACAACAAGTTCTCTGCACAGGAGAGCTTCAACATGTATAAATACATACCCCCCCCCCCCCACACACACACACACACTTTCACCTTTAAGACATCACTGTGTGCCATGTGAAGTGATTGTTCAAAGAGACTTAATGATTCCCAATTTGCCACACACACATGCACGTGCGCACACACACACACACACACACACACACACACACACACACACACACACACACACACACACACACACACACACACACACACACACACACACACACACACACACACACAGCCAGTGGTTTCACCTCGGTGTGAGGTTAGAACTAATTGGATTCCACCAGCCCACTCCAGCTCCATATGGCCGGCATCTCAGAGGAACCCAAGAAGAAACCCCACCACAACACTAAAACAAATGCTCTTGCCGGATGGCCTCTTAAATTTTTATCTTCTCATACTGAATCAAAATGAAATACTCGTAGTTTATCCGCTTGTTTAGTGCCCAGCAAAAACGGTGATAAATGAGGAAATGCACGCAAGAGAGCGAGAGAGACAGAGAGACAGAGAGACAGAGACAGAGAGAGAGAGAGAGAGAGAGAGAGAGAGAGAGAGAGAGAGAGAGAGAGAGAGAGAGAGAGAGAGAGAGAGAGAGAGAGAGAGAGAGAGAGAGAGAGAGAGAGACAGAGAGAGAGAGAGAGAGAGAGACAGAGAGAGAGAGACAGACAGACAGACAGACAGACAGACAGACAGACAGACAGACAGACAGACAGACAGACAGACAGACAGACAGACAGACAGAGAGAGAGACAGAGAGAGAGAGAGAGAGAGAGAGAGAGAGAGAGAGAGAGAGAGAGAGAGAGAGAGAGGGGATGGTGGCTGTGGCAGACAAATCAAAACATGGCTGACATGGCTAATGTAAAAACGGGGTGACACGTTACAGTGTCCTTGTCACAGTGAAATTAAACATAATTACACTCGTAATAAGCAACATAACAGCATGTACTTCATATGTAATAACCAACCTTACCAAACCACTATCTCCTAACGCCGCTGTGTAGTGACATGCATTTCCATAACAGTGGTAAGTATGTGCTTTAAAGTGTTACATTGAACATTAAACAGTACTTACTTATTTCTCATTGTGTCTTTCTTCATTTATCATTACACGAGAAACAGGACACTATAAAAAATAAAGTGTTACCCAAAACGGTGACTAAATACATTTTAGAAGAAAAACCCAATAGTCAACAGAATGAATAAATATAACGTGGCCTCCTCACACCTCTGCAACATTTTGCAGAGGTTTTAACACACGGCACATATGTATTTACAGAAGAACACAGAGGTAGATCAGCAGTACTAATAGCCATGGGATGACACTGAAGCCTTCTCGGCCTAGTCTCTTTCTCTTGGCCTCCTCAATGCAGCACGGGGCTGCATATTTACAAAAATGTATTTACAAACTGAGCAAAGATTGCCAGAGTGCGTCGATGTCGTTGTGGTGAAAATTTGTTTACTAGTACATTGTTGTGTCTCGACTAAATGAGTAAATGAGCAACATTAATAATTCAATCTAATTTAATCGCAACCTGCAACAGCCTGCCATATAACAGTAAGTGTTGGCGAGTTTAAGTATGAAGAACCAAGCTACTATTAAAGCTCTGTGCTTGTTCACTCCTACTACTATGTCTACTTTTTCTCTAAATGCATCACTTTAAGCAGCTATGTCCTTTAGGGCAGGAGAGACATCAAGCCCCCTACCAGACATGAAAGCCTTTGGCCCTTGGTGAGGCCAGGACACTCTCTTATGATTCCTCGGATATAGAGAGAGAGAGAGAGAGAGAGAGAGAGAGAGAGAGAGAGAGAGAGAGAGAGAGAGAGAGAGATACTCTACAACTCCATGGATGCTGCAGAGGTTCAGCCTGCAGAGGCCAAAGCCCTCTATGGTAATCACTCCACTACATTCCCATGCCCCTGGCGTCCTCAACAATCCTCCTCAGTTGTTGTTGTGTTTTGGCTGGGAGGATGGGAGAGATGGAGAGAGAGAGATAGCTTGGAGAGAGATGGAGAGATGGAGAGAAATAGAGAGAGAGAGAGAGAGAGAGAGAGAGAGAGAGAGAGAGAGAGAGAGAGAGAGAGAGAGAGAGAGAGAGAGAGAGAGAGAGAGAGAGAGAGAGAGAGAGAGAGAGAGAGAGAGAGAGAGAGAGAGACGGGATAGAAGGATAGAGGGATAGAGGGATTGAGGGAAAGTGAAAGAGCAGCAGTGATCTCATTCTCCTCAAGAGGCCCCCCGGGGTGTCCTCAGATGACCCAGCTGCCCATGGGCTGCGGCGGCAGCAGAAGACAGACAGACAGACAGACAGACAGACAGACAGAGACAGACAGAGATAAATGCAGAGAGCAGCTGATCATCCCATGATCAGAAACTGACGATTGATTAGTTGATTGGAATAGTGGATTGACACCCCTCTATATATGCCAACTATATAGCTATAATCGTAATTTTGTTACACTTGCACCACCTTCAGCTACAGCGAAGCCTCCTATTTTGGTCTGTTCCCCCGTCTGTCTGATGGTCCATCTGCTGGCCGACTGACTGAATAAATAAGTGGCCATTCTGAGTCTCATCTATCGTGAAACTTTCTGCTTTCTATTGTCAGTTTAGCTCTTGATTGATTGGCTGTCTTCTTTTCTCGTGCGTTCCCCTTTTGTCTCGGACTCTCCGTCCGCCAGCCAGCCAGCCATCAGCTGAGTGGTTGTGCTCATCATATAAATTCTCTCTCTCTCCCCCGTCCCTCCCCCACCCTCTCTGTTTCATATCATGTCATGGCATGGCTTACTTGCCCACTCTTCTCTTCTCGTCTCCTTTGCCCTCTGTTCACCTCCATGCTGTTCTCTGTGTCTGGTATTCCGTCCGTCTCATATATATATTGTTGTTGTTGTTGTTCTGCACTAGCCTTACAAAGGAACGCAAAGGACCCAATGCCTCGGAAAGTCAGAGAGGGGCTTGGGCCAACACAAAGCCTCTGCACCACAGTGTCTACCGAAGCGGAACCAGAAAAAACAAGTGGCCGATACTATTGCTAAGTGAAGGTTCCCTGAGGGTTAAATACATGTTAGAGCCTTACAGGCACCGCAAGGTACTTGAGGAGCAGCAGGCCGTCCCTCTAAGTGGCTTTGCCTCGCCAGGGGCATGTCCAAAGTCGTTCAGGAGGAGGAGGAAGGGTGGAGTAGCTCAGAATAACACAGGATACAGCACAGCTGCTATAGAGAGGTGGATATACCTCCGCCACTGACCGCAATGTGCGACAGGGGCCTGAAAAATACTAGCTAGACCCAACCAAGTCTGAGCACAGCACACGCCCGTCCTATTGGCTGCATTTATGGGGCCGAGCTCAGTTTAAAACTGACAAGTTCTTTGCAAGTCAGCTGTTTATACGTAGGCTAAACTAATTCAGACAAAAATCTGTTCAGAAAGACGTATGGGATCTGACTGAACAGCCTACTTCCTCACGTGAAGGACTGGCAAAGCGAGTGTGGTTTCCGTAACGAGGACACTTACATTTCAAATCGTAACCTTTGATGGAAAACTAAATCAATGAATTGAATTGATAATCAGAATTGGATGATTACAGAGACATTTATATGTCAGAAATGTGTTCAGAATTATGTACGGAATCTTAATGAATAGCGCAACATAAAGAAGCAAAACTGAATCCCCATACAGTTTGTAATAAACCGTTTTTTTGGGGTGCCCTGCAGCTGATTGGAACCAACTAGTGATGTCTGTCCAAAGGTGTGTCACATCAACACTTAATCAGCAGGTAACAGGTAACCCTATCAGCCAATCAGAGGTGACACATGCAATAGCATGTGTTAAACCTATAGAGGGACTCATCTAATGGGGTTTGATTCATCCGAGGTGAGGTTCTCTGAACTTATAACTCAACTCATCTCAACTTTTGTATTTATATATTTATATAGAACCTTTCACACAACCATAAAGCCCAAGATTAAAAATGACAACAAAACAAATAAAATATTAAAAATGAATAAAAGTCAATAAAAGAAAAAAAAATGAAAACCAATGAATAAGTTGTAAAAGCGAATGACAAGGCACCTCAAAAACACCTGGTTTCTCATAAGCTGTATCAAAATCAAGTGTCATTGTGATTTCTCTTAGTTAGTCAGGATCACGGAACCATAATAAACGCTGAAGGAACACGCAGTCCTGCTGGCGTGTGTCACAACTCTCCTTCTCCGCTTCAAGGTCTAGGCATTAGTTAGCTGTAGCCGTTATTAGCGAACCTCCAAATTAATAACTCATCTGGAGCTTTAGACACCACAAGGGCAGATAAAAAAAAAGAACGTCTTTGCTGGTCCGATCCAAATTGGTTCAGTGGACTTTTACGAACGACCCTAAAGGACTTATAGGGTGTTAAAATGTACTACGTTCACTTCAGCTTGTGCCACCAACCACTCGCTAATGTGCAGCACGTTCATTTACAAGAGCAAGAGAGTTTTACACGGGGCGTTGAATTCTGCAGCGTCGACTCCACAGGTCCCATCTGTCTTTCCTTCTCCCTTCATGTTCTCTCTCTCTGTCTCTCTCTGTCTCTCTCTCCCTTTATGAAGCCCGGGGACACATCGTTGGCTTCCAACGGACGTGATTCACTCGTTATGTGTGTCATTTACCTGCGTCGCACAATCGTGTGTGCACACAGGGAGACACACACACACACACACACACACACACACACACACACACACACACACACACACACACACACACACAAGCTGGAGAGAGTCCCAACGTGTTGGCCGAGTGTGATTCATGATAGACATGATGTAACACAGTAGCTACTCCAGGGGCCAGAGGCCAAGACAGCATACCGAGCAGCAGGCCGTTGACAGCAGGCAGTAGCTCAGGAGGTACAGCGAAGTTGGAAGGTTGCTGGTTCGATCCCTCGGCTCCTCCTCCTAGCCAAGTGTCGAGGTGTCCCTGAGCAAGACATCCTAACCCTAACTGCTGCTGACTAGCTGGCTGTCTCCTTGCATGGCTGACACCGCCGTCGGTGTATGAATGGGTGTATGAAGGTGTGAACATGAGGCATAACTTGTAAAACACTCTGGTTGAAAGCCCTGTATGAATGCAGTCCATTTATCATTCATGCCTACAAGGCCAGCATGGATGGGGAGATGAACACAATGTTACACCCTGACAGGGCACCATGCTGCTCCCTCTACCATTCTCTCTCCAGCTGTGCCAAGGTACAGCTGCAGTCACCTCAGGTTATCTGGCCAGGCCTATATAGCCCCATGGAGGAAAGCTCCTTTTCTTTCTTGTTTTCTTTGTTATTTTGGTGAGGGCTGTTTGTTTCTCAGTTTCGATTCGTGTTTTTCAGGTGTGTCACATCTGGCGGCAGTACAGCTCAGGAGGTAGAGCTGTCACAACCGGAAGGTTCCTGGATCGATCCCCCGGCTCCTCCAAGCAAAAACTGTCGAGGTGTCCCTGAGCAAGACACCCTAACCCTGACGTGCTGGCTGTCTCCTTGCATGGCTGACTCCACTGTTGGTGGTTGAATGTGTGTATGAATTGGTGAATGTGAGGCATGACTTGTATTGCACTTTGGATAAAAGCGCGATAAAAAGCATCCATTACCATTACATCAACACTAAAGGCCTGTGTCCACTAAACACGTTATTTGCGCTGACGCCGCCAACAACCTTATTTTCAGAGCGCTTCTCCCAAGCTCTTATTGTTGCTAGGTTACAAAAACGTTCTGACGCTTCCGCATTCCTTTGTTGTTAAGGTAATCAGAAGCAGTCTATTTTCTATTATAAATTATTTGATAACTTTGAAACTATGGATATAAATCGAGTTCTGGCATTGGCAGCAGCTCTCAACATGAGTACACAGCTAGTAACAGTCTCTCCTCCACCAGCGTTGATATTGTTGATACCATATGTCCCGCCCCCAACTCGATTTTAATTGGCCGTCAAGAGAAAAGTGACATTGACGAGTGCAGCGCTGTTCCAAAAGTTGAACTTTTTTAAACTTAAAGCGCTGGGAGCGGAGCAGAAAAATAAGCTTAGTGCTGAGGGCGTTTTTGTGCCGAGGGCGCTGAGTGCTGTCAGTGCTGAACTTCATAGGATTTGTATTGAAAACAGGCCGTCAGTGCAAAAAATGTGATTGGTGGACACCGACCCTAAATCTGCAGGTACCAGGTAACCCTCTAAGCCAATCAGAGGTGACACATGCAATAGAATGTGTTTAACCTATAGAATGAGTCATCTAATGCATACCAATCTACTAGTAGTGTTGGGGTTTGGTTCTCCAAGTTTTGGTTCTCTGAACTTAGAACTCAACTCAACTCAACTGTATTTACATAGCACCTTTCATACAACCAAAGTGCTTTACTGAGCAAGATTAAAAATGACTACAAAGCAATTCAAATAAAAGAAAAGAATAAAAGTCCATAACATTAATAAACACAATTATATGAAAACCAATGAATAACACGTACAAGTGAATGAGAAGGCATCTTCAGTAAAAGCCAGGCTAAAGATATACTGTATGTATTTTCTTTCTTTTAAAGACTGTATACTTATTTACTTGTCGGTTTGCATACGCCTTGTATCATTTTTGTATCATTTGTATCAATAACTGCCCCCCCTTTGTGTACACGTTAGCTTGCCGCTGGAGGAATAAATGCGCTGCAAAGATCCACATTGTGTCTCTGCAGTCCCGTGCAGTTCCCCACAGAACTGTGAGTTCAGCTTAAGCGTCAACACAGAGGCACGCATACACCTACATCTCAGTCTGACCTCTGACCTGAGACAAGGGTTAGGGACTTACTTGAGGTCCTGGAAGGGTTCAGCTCTGACATGTGACGTCTCCACAGAATGACCGAACACCACTCCTTCGTCTCCTGTCACAGAGGGAGAGAGAGAGAGTCAGATGGTCAGATGTTTATCAATGTCTTAAAAATCAACTGAATCACATCGTTTTTCAGACCCTACACTGCATTTGCGTCTTTTCTGCAACATGTATATTAACATATATGACACACATACATAATGACACCTGTTGCATTGGATGAATGCTTTGTCATTGAGTTAATCAAGTTGGTCCTCTGAGCCCTACATGATAAAAATATGTATCACGATCTCCTCATCTCACTTCTTTAGCCTTCAGTGCAAGAATGAGACTGAGAATTTGAGAATGAGAATTTTTTTTAAAGTTTGCATGTCAATGAATATAAGTCTGGCCTTGCCTGGGCAGCGATAGATTTCCAAGTAGGACCACAGCCTTAGGTTGTTAAAACAACTTAGCTCTCATTGAATCTGGTTGGATGTAAAAAACAACAACATATTCTCCTCTGAGAATCTACAAAATCTTCCTTCCATGCAGATTTCTGTTCATCTTCTAACATATCGTGAAAACATGTTTCGATTTCTCTGTCAATTGCTACACTGTCCTTGGGCGCCACCATAATTTTTTAATCGTGGCGCTCATTGTGCATTATAAACTGAAACTCCTCTCCCTAGTGCTGATTGGTCCTACTCCCCTGCCTGAGTGCTGATTGGTCCTACTCCCTCCCCCTAGTGCTGATTGGCACTACTCATTTCCACTAGTGCTGATTGGTCCCCCCCCCCCCCCCCAGTGCTGATTGGTCCTACTCTCCGACCCCAGTACTGATTGATCCTTCTCTCTCCCCCCTAGCGCTGATTGGTCGAATCCCTCCCCCTAGTGCTGATTGGTTCTATAGCCTCCCCTAGTGCTGATTGGTCCTACTCCCTGACCCCAGTGCTGATTGGTCCTTCTTTTTTTTCCCCCCTTAGCACTGATTGGTCCTAATCCCTTCCCCTAGCACTGATTAACAGAGGTCCAATCATTTTTCCATATTTGGAAGAGGCTTTCAACAGGCTGGATCTGCAGAGAGAAACAGAAAGTGAACTCACAAGATCGAAACCGTCTCAAGAGGCTAGCAAGAATCGATCAAAAATGTATCTAAATGCAGTTCGATTCCTCTGATACACATGGCATGTAGTGTGTGTTTCTACGGTGTTGAAGAGATTCAGAGTTGAGATGCAGGTTTTCTGCGATGATCTTCCCATGGACAGTGAGGGCTTTTGCGGCTGATAAAAGATAAAGGGGCGTCTTAACTGTTCACAGCTTCAGAAAGAGCATCATGTTTTACACTGCAGTGCTTCACTGGCTGAGAGGGTGACCATTTTCACACACCCGGTTTCCGCTTTGTATATTGAAAGAAAGAAAATAGAAAAACCTGGCTCTCAGAGTAGTCAATGTGTACACTCACACATGCACATACTTTGTATTGGCTCTGCAGTATTCCCATATTTGTAGTGACACCAAGATAAATGATATGCTTATTCTCAGTCATCTCTTTGGAAGAGCTAAAGGATTACATTTAAATGTTAGATCCGTTCACCCATTTGCCCTTCTGTAAATTCTACTAAATAGCCGTACAACGCACAGATAAAATACACAGATATTTCTGACTTGATATCAGCACTAGGTGAAAAGCAGTTGGCTACACCTTAACATTGGTGCTAGGTGAACAGCAGTTAGCTACACCTTAGCGTCTGCACTAGGTGAAAAGCAGTTGGCTACACCTTAACATTGGTGCTAGTTGAACAGCAGTGAGCTACACCTTAACGCCAGCGCTAAGTTAAAAGCAGTAGCTACACCTTAGCATCTGTACCAGGTGAAAAGCAGTTGGCTACAACTTAACATTGGTGCTAGGTGAACAGTAGTTAGCTACTCCTTAATGTCGGCGCTAGGTGAACAGCAGTTAGCTACACCTTAACGTCGGCGCTAGGTGAACAGCAGTTAGCCACACCTTAACATCGGCGCTAGGTGAACAGCAGTTAGCTACACCTTAACGTCTATGCTAGGTGAACAGCAGTTAGCTACACCTTAACGTCAGTGCTTGGCGAAGTGCAGTAGCTACACTTTAATGTCGGCTCTAGGTGAACAGCAGTTAGCTACACCTTAACGTTGGCGCTAAGTGAAAAGCAGTTAGCTACACCTAAACGTCAGTGCTTGGTGAAGAGCAGATAGCTACACCTTAACGTTGGTGCTAGGTGAACAGCAGTTAGCTACACCTTAACGTCTGCGCTAGGTGAACAGCAGTTAGCTACTCTTTAATGTCTATGCTAGGTGAACAGCAGTTAGCTACACCTTAACATCGGCGCTAGGTGAACAGCAGTTAGCTACTCTTTAATGTCGGAGCTAGGTGAACAGCAGTTAGCTACACCTTAACATCGGCGCTAGGTGAACAGCAGTTAGCCACAACTTAACGTCGGCGCTAGGTGAACAGCAATTAGCTACACCTTAAGGTCTACGCTAGGTGAACAGCAGTTAACTACTCCTTAATGTCGACGACAGGTGAACAGCAGTTAGCTACTCCTTAATGTCAGCGCCAGGTGGACAGCAGTTAGCTTCACCTTAAGGTCTACGCTAGGTGAACAGCAGTTAGCTACTCCTTAATGTCGGCACCAGGTGAAAAGCAGTTAGCTACACCTTAACGTCTGCACTAGGTCAACAGCAGTTAGCTACTCCTTAATGTCGGTGCTAGGTGAACAGCAGTTAGCTACACCTTACCGTTGGCGCTAGATGAACAGCAGTTAGCCACACCTTAACGTCAGCGCTAGGTGAACAGCAGTTACCTACACCTTAATGTCTATGCTAGGTGAACAGCAGTTAGCTACACCTTACCATTGGCTCTAGGTGAACAGCAGTTAGCTACACATTAACGTCAGTGCTTGGTGAAAAGCAGTTAGCTACATCTTCTGGAGCTTTCTTTAAATAACGGGCACATATGCACACTGAGACTTATTTTACGTTTCTAAATCAATCATGCTCATATACAAAATGAGAGGTGATTTGCATGTGGTGGTATTATTTAGTTTTGGTTTTTATTATTCTTATTATTCTTATTATTATTATTATTATTTTAATAGGCTGAGGAAGGCATTTACTTGATAAAATGAACACTTGCAGTTTATTTCAACAAACCAAGATAAATAGTGTGAGGACAGAGAGGACAAGACCACTACTTTATACTTCTGTTACGCTCAGTTTACTGCAGCTGGGAACAAGATGGACACTTTACTGTTTGGACATAAAAAAGGGACATTATTATTATTTGCAAATAAACACGGTATATATTTGGACATGGTTTCCTCTTCTCTCCCCTCCGTGGGAAGGCTCCTTGGTTGCAACTTGACAACGTTTACTTTTAGCCATCCTAATATTTATCTGTTATTGCTGTATAGTTTTTAAAAGACAACATTTACATTGTTAATGGGTGATATTATATAAATTTATTCATCTCACTTCAGCGTTCCAATTGGACGGAGAATTAACTCACACATCAACTCCCCTCTAAGCACATACGTTATTCATTATTTATATTATGTTATTTACTAAGTAAAGCGCCTTCATTACCCTTTTTGACTGAATGTAAGATTTTGATTAGCAATGTATTCATTTAGTTCTGAAATTGAATTGCATGAATCCATACCTACAGTATAATGAGTGTGCCTACATAAATGGTGTGGAATTACCATGTTATTGTGTTTGTTTTGTTGAAGATTTTATATTTTGATTTCCTTACATATTGTTTATTCACTACTCATGGTAATCCCTGTCTAGGCCCCTATACAAGGGGGGACCGCTGTCGCACACTGCAATTTTCAAAAACACTTTGGGACACTATCAGAGTCTCCATTAATGACGTTGCTTGTCAGTCTGCATTTTGGGATACGATGAGTGCACAATATTGGGTATAATCTTTCTCACTATACATTTGGACGGCACTACAAAACGATATCACTATATAGTGCACTATATAGTGATATCGTTTTGTAGTGCTGTAGTATGCCTCAAAGGTTTGACTAGTTCGGCTGAGCTGTGCCACGGCACCAATCTGGATTTAGTTTGATGCAGGGAATTCACAACCTCAGATGTTCCAAATTGGACCGCAAATACAAAAAAATATCCTGTATCCTTTCTGTTTGTGTGACGAAGGCCATTTCTAAACACGCAAGATTCTTTGTCTGAGATCGACAGAACGCTCAGAGAAAAAGCGGGACTTGGGAACAATGGGTATGAACTGGCTATGCCGCCCACACGGCCTCACAGACGGAGGCCTAATGGCCCATTAGCGCTAACAAAACGATACAGATTGATTTTGGCGTTGCTTGGACAAAGTGGGCCTCCTGGAAAACCCATAGTCACACTGTTGTTGAAATCTCTCTCTGACTTCTCTCTCTCTCTCCCTAAAAATCAGTTCATTTTTACTCTACTTGAGCCCAGCGTTGCTTAACTTTTACCACAACAGTGTGTGTGTGTGGGCATGAGTTTGCAACTGTGTGTGTAGGCCTCTCCATCATACAATATTCCCTGCCATTTTTCCTCTACAGGGGTATAGCTGTGCATGTGTGTGTGTGTGTGTGTGTGTGTGTGTGTGTGTGTGTGTGTGTGTGTGTGTGTGTGTGTGTGTGTGTGTGTGTTTACCTGTGACTCTGAGCTTCTCCGTACCGATGCTGACCTCCTGCTCGTCAGCTGAGAAGAGGATCCTGCTTCCGTCTGCACTCCTCACCTCAAACCTCTGGCACTGGGCCTCCACCATCTCGGAGCCTGACAGGCACGCACACACACACACACACACACACACACACACACACACACACACACACACACACACACACACACACACACACACACACACACACACACACACACACACACACACACACACACACACACACAACCAACCCCCCCCCCCACACACACACACACACACACACACACACACACACACACACACACACACACACACACACACACACACACACACACACACACACACACACACACACACACACACACACACACACACACACACACAAATACAACAATAATGAAATAATGAAATGTAATCCAAGTTGGCATGCTCGACATATTGTACATTACATGTCCAAGGTGTGCAATATAGAATGCGAACAATTTGACTGCAGCCGCTCCTCTGTCAAGCCAACACCCTGTCCAGCTATAGGAAGGCCTTTAACACCACCCAGGTCCACCTTGCATACACCACTCAACCCTCCACCTTCCTCCACCACCCTTCCTTTTTCCTTATTGGTTATAAACTGTCCTTGGTATTGTACAGCATCCTTGGGTACCAAATATGCCAAAGAAGAATCAAATCTATTGTTGTTATTATTACTTTTTATTAAAGAACAGAACATCGACAGTGATATTGAACGTGTTTAATGCGTATTCCCTATATTGGAACAGGTTTAAATATTGTTTTATATTGCGCTGAATCGATTGCCTTTTATTTATTATATTCTTGTTTTATTATTGTCAACAACCTCGCCGATCTTTGAATGAAGAGAGAGGCAAAGGAAAGAAACACCATCAGGACATGATCATCGGGACGTGGGGAAAGGCATAACCCAAGAATCAAATAAATAAATAATGAGGTGATTTGCATGCAACTCAAAAGCAATTACTTACACATGAAGAGAACATCATTTAGTATGAGCATTAAAATACATAACATGAATGAGCAATCAATGTCTCCATCTGTTAGGGCATCGGCTTTGTTGTTACTATTGTTTACTTTCTGTTTTCTAGAAGCAAGCCATTTCATGTGTAAGAAATGTGTTTATATATGAATAAATAAAAAAAGCAGAGCGAGAGAGAGAGAGAGAGTGAGAGTGAGAGAGACACAAGTGTTGCACGAATGAGTGTTTAACTTCGCAGAACGGCAGAATAGGCTCATCAAGTGCAATGAGCCGGTGCACTAGGAGACTAGGGGACTAGGAGACGCCTCACACTTCCCCGGGGGCACCGCTGAAGAACATGTAAAGCAATCGGGGAGCTTGTAATCTTGCTGCCCATGAAGTTAACATGTTTTACATGCTAATGACGGGCCTCTGCTTCCCTTATGTGATGTGTTTCCTAAGTAACTAAGCGTATGGATAATTTGTGAGTCCTCAGAGGGTCGTGGTGGAACAGTGTTAATGTGTTTCATCCCTGAAAAGAAGGATTTGGATACTCCATAGGGGGGGGGGGGGGGTGCAGTGAGAGGGATGGGGGTTTGGGGAGGGAGGAGGGGGGTGGGGGCGGGGGGGTGGGGCTGATCTGCCAGTCACAAAGATTGGTTCTGCGATACGGGACTCTCGCCGACACGGTTAAAAAGTCCATTTCCGTTTCGCAGTATCTTTAACTGCGGGGGCGGTGTGTGTCGGAGAGTCCTATAGGGGGTTCTGAGCGGAGGTCCCGTCCCGGGGATTTGTAACCACATCAATCTCGTCTGGAACACGGTGTGCCGAGGCTGTCGTTAGAAGCTGCTCTCTCAGCACCCGTTTGTCCTACAGCTTTTCAGAGTCACGTTTCCACGTATTGCCGGGGGGACCTGACCCGGCACACAGCCTTTTGAGTGTGTGTGTGTGTGTGTGTGTGTGTGTGTGTGTGTGTGTGTGTGTGTGTGTGTAGGGGTGTGTGTGTGTGTGTGTGTGTGTGTGTGTGTGTGTGTGTGTGTGTGTGTGTGTGTGTGTGTGTGTGTGTGTGTGTGTGTGTAGGGGTGTGTGTGTGTGTGTGTGTGTGTGTGTGTGTGTGTGTGTGTGTGTGTGTGTGTGTGTGTGTGTGTGTGTGTGTGTGTGTGTGTGTGTGTGTGTGTGTGTGTGTGTGTGTGTGTGTGTGTGTGTGTGTGTGTGTGTGTAGGGGTGTGTGTGTGTGTAGGGGTGTGTGTGTGTGTGTGTGGCGGGGATTTATAGCCAGGGCTTCAGCACGTGCAGGGCGTTGAAAAGGACAAGCAGCGTATACGGACATCTTAAGTGCTGTAGTTAGACATCTGAACTGTACTCTCTGAGAGTCTGACCATTTCATCTGGCACACGCACATTCAACCATCTGAAGCGGTTGGTGGTGTGGCAGTGAAAGGATTTATATTGAGATACTGATTAAGACTTAGGCCGTCCCATGGGACTGTGCGGAGTATATATAACATTACATCACAGTCATTTAGCAGACGCGTTTGTCCAAAGCAACTTACTATAAGGTCATACAACATAGGTAGGCAAGAGCACTACTAGTCACCAGAAGTCCTGAGTGCATTTCCTTCCTAACAACCCTCCAAGGGCCGAACCAGTGCTCAGGTAACTGAACAATAAGAGGGCTCCCCTAGATTTGATCCAATAAGTACCTCAAACAGGGGGACAATGACCATAGTGAAGCCAATAGACACAAGCTAATAATCAAAAGCTAATAAACAAGCGCTGGGACGAAGGGTCAGAGCAGTTCTTCCTGAAGAGGTGGGTGTTCAGCCTGCGGTGGAAGATGGGGCAGTGACTCTGCAGTCCTGACATCCGTGGGGAGTTTGTTCCCCCCATGCCACACAGAACGGCTTGTACACACTCTTATTTTGATACAAAGGAATAACAACAAATAACAAGACATGTGTAATCAATATACTGTATATTTCATAACTCCTACTTTTAAATACACTTTAAGAGACTATTACCCTTACGACGATGACTCTCTGAGACTATAGGCTCTTGCCTTGTGGCAAGAATGCCGTCGTCTTGAAAGACATGGTGTTACGACACTGTGCGTTGGATCAAATAAATACATACAAACATGTGTTTCACACTCTCTAAAGAAGGGCTGACCCGGGACAATAGTGAGTGTGGTCTCTCTCTCTCTCTCTCTCTCTCTCTCTCTCTCTCTCTCTCTCTCTCTCTCTCTCTCTCTCTCTCTCTCTCTCTCTCTCTCTCTCTCCCCCTCTCTCTCTCTCCCCCTCTCTCATGTCCGACTACAAGCCTCCATCAAAAGGATCCCAGTCATTAAGTCTCCTCAATGTCTCTGGGTCTAATATCACAGGACGGCCCCGCACATTGTGCCACAGCCGCTCAATAAAGCCTTGCTATCAAGGCCTGTGAAGTGTTTATGTGTGTGTGTGTGTGTGTGTGTGTGTGTGTGTGTGTGTGTGTGCGTGCGTGTGTGTGTCAGTGGGGGGCATAGGCTAACACACACACACACACTTCATGGAGGTAAGTGTGACTGTGTATACACGACTCACAGAAGACATGTGTGTGAGTGTGTGTTCACACACACACACACACACACACACACACACACACACACACACACACACACACACACACACACACACACACACACACACACACACACACACACACACACACTCTCTTTTAATCTATGACACATACTCATGCACACACACACACAGCGTCTATCCCTCTCTGACGGTTATCTACACACAAACACACTCACATACACACACACACACACACATCAAATATGTATATCTTTCTCTGGAACACACAGATGAAACCAAGCAAAAAAAATAAAATGTCAATAACTATTCTGAGAATATGGATGACCGCAAATTCCTATCATGTGGAATTGACTGGACGTGGGATGTAATCCATCCATCCATCTAGGGGTTGGCGGTTAGAAATCAAGGATTTAGGAGAACAAACTACGCTACTCCAAGTCCTTCATTCCCTCTGCAATTAGGCTACTAAATGTAGACAGTAGTCATTTTAAATGACCATTGCGCTGTTATTTATTCATACAAACTATGACTAAAGGTTATTGTTTGATCTACTGCTGCTCGTTGTTTGCTTGTGTCTTGCTTTGACATACAATTTATCTTACAATTAGTCAGTGCGTGTCATTTTTGTGAGTGCCATCCTAATGGTTTTTCTTGTGTTGCGACCCGCTAAGCTGCAAATAAATGTGCCCTTCTAGGGATGAATAAAGTTGTCTGCACTGAACCGAACAGAAGTGAGGCGGAATAGAGATGGAGATGGCGTCTCGTCTCATTCATTCACTTTTAACCAGAACTTTAAACGGAAGAAGAGAGAAACTTTGATTTCACGTCACATAAATGGTCATAACTCCTTTCTTTTAATTTCTCCAAGAAAGGCGCCGAACGAGCCATCTCACAAACAGTTTGAGATTAAAACAACAGAGCAGAGAGCAGCGGAGGGCTACAGCGCTAGTGTTGCTGCTGCTGCTGCTGCCAATCTCTAGCAGACTGTGTAATGTGCACAGCGGGGGCTCCTGATTGGCTGTTGAAAGTAAAAAGGAGGAGGAGGAGATTGAGGAGGAGGGGGGGGGGGGTTGATAGACAGACGCAGAAGAAAGATGCAGTAGATATGCCTCTCTCTCTCCCCCCCCCTCTCCCCCCCCCCCCCTCTCTCTCTCTCTCTAACCCTCTCTCTCTCTCTCTCTAACCCTCTCCCTCTCTCTCTGTCCTCTCCTCTATCTAGCTCTAACTATCAATCTCTCAATGTCACCACTTCCTGTTAGCGTTTGTTGCCGCAGAGTATATTAATGTGATTATAGTATCGTCCTTCAAATCGCACGCACGCACGCACGCACGCACGCACGCACGCACGCACACACACACACACACACACACACACACACACACACACACACACACACACACACACACACACACACACACACACACACACACACACACACACACACACACACACACACACACACACACACACACATCACAGGAGCCGTCTTCTATTTCAGGTTCCAAAAAAATACAAAACAAAAAGTGCTTTTTGATTTAAAATAAAGTTTGGCAGCTTCTCATGCAGTACTTTGTGTGTACAATGCATTTTGTGTGTGTGTGTGTGTGTGTGTGTGTGTGTGTGTGTGTGTGTGTGTGTGTGTGTGTGTGTGTGTGTGTGTGTGTGCATGATGCATGCTGAGATTAGACAAAGCAAAACTAAATGCTGTGCTGTGTAGGTTGTGATTAGACAACGTTGAAAGAAAGATGAGAGAGAAACGACAGAGAAATCATGACCAAGAGAGGGGAGAGAAAGAGAGAGAGAGAGAGAGAGAGAGAGAGAGAGAGAGAGAGAGAGAGAGAGAGAGAGAGAGAGAGAGAGAGAGAGAGAGAGAGAGAGAGAGAGAGAGAGAGAGAGAGAAGGACAAAGCGAGAAAGAAAGAGAGAGAGAGAAAGAGAGGGAGACAGAAGGAGAGAGGGGGGGTAGAAGGAGAATGGTAAGGGATGAGTGTTATCTTAAAGCCAGTAAGCTGTTAAGCTGTGTTCAACATGTGTGGCTTCTTATCCCGTAGGGGGGGGGGGGTTAGGTTAGAATCAACCTGCCATGCCCCCCCCCCCCCCCACACACACACACACACGACTCACACAAAGTTTCCCTCAATGTAACACCCCCAAGTAACAGCAGGGGGCAGATAAATCTCACATCTTAAGGAGTAACATGGAATATAATGTTCATATCTGCATTCTGCCCCAATACCACCACCACCACCACCGCCACCTCCACCACCTACAAATATGGTGTAAGCCAAACTAGCTTTGGCATACCTGTGTATGTTGTTTTAACAAACACAATAACTAGCCATTTAATTATGATGTGAGGGAGTACTAGGATCATGTACCTCGAGTGAGGTAACATCATACAAATACAATCTAAAGTATTTATGTCCGGTGGATTCCTTCAAGATGCTGGGGAGCAGCTGAGTTTGACTACCGGTGTGGCTGCTTCATCAGATGAATTGGGTCAGTCCATTTCATGTTACTCAAAGGGGGAAAAGACCTGTCTTTGATGGATTGTTGTTGGTGTTCCTCCCCTAGTGTGTCATTTAGTTTAGCCCAGTCCATATATAGTCTCCATCATGTCTCCATTGCAGGGGGGAAATCAGGTTTTAATTTCAGTTCCTGTTTTTTATGCTAGTTTGTATTATGTTTAGCCTCATTCACCTATCAGTATTAATTTCCCATTATCTGATGTCTATGTTTTTGGTGTAATAAAATTACCTTTTTTGTTAAAACTGCCGGGGTACCTGTCCGCCACTCGGGCCTACAGAATTCCAGTCCTTGTTTTCCCCAGATTTCCGTTTGGGGCCGTCGTCTCTCTACTTATATACACACACCTCGTTGGATGACGTCGTGCAAATACACAGCCCGTCGGGATTCGATTGGATATAGGTATATTTAGCGGCTATCAGACGGTTTGAGGCTCGTCCTCTTGCCTCAAATGGGAACCGCTCTGTGCTCAGATAACCCCACTGATCCAACGGTGATTATGCCAAATTGAATTGGATTCGGTAAGAGGAAAAAACTAAGTTCAGAACAACACAGCTCTTGTCTGTGTTGTTCCTCCACCCTGCATCTTGATTGGCTCGTTAAAATCCGGAGATGGGACGGCTGTTTTTCCTACCGTTTGCCCAGGATAAGGTTGACAGAACATCACTAGCTGTTTTGGTTGGTTGTACTATCTCTTCACCTCCAACATAATTTGAGCTTGTCCTGGGCTTTTCCTGTGTTTGTAATCCAAGCAGCCTGATGACACACAGCCAAGCAAATAAAAACTTTAAATAAAAATACCAAAAAATGTGTTTCCCATTATCTCATGAACACCACAGGCCGCTGCTGCCGACGCGGTGGTGGAGTGGTGGTGGAGTTGAGTGCTTTCGAGAACCCGTGGGCTGATTGGCCGGTTAGCAAGCGCTCTTGGAACCCCTCTCCTGCTGCCGATTGGTCGGATTATAACGAGCACTCAGGGAACTCCTGCTGCTGCTATCCTGGGCTCTCACTCTACCACGCCGTCCAGAACAACAGGAGACCTTATGCAGACATGTTGATTAATGGCCACAGAGGCTTGAATAGACTCTCTCCTGACTTGGTCGTGTGCTCCTGTGCTGACAGAAGTGCAGAGTCGGCATATATCCAAACTGGGGAACTGATGCCGGCAGTATAGCTCAGGAGGTAGAGCGGTCGCCTCACAACCGAAAGGTTGCTGGTTCGATCCCCCGGCTCCTCTTCTGTCAAGGTGTCCTTGAGCAAGACACCCTAACCCTAACTGCTCCTGACGTGCTGTCTCCTTGCATGGCTGACTCCGCCGTTGGTGGTTGAATGTGTGTATGAATGGGTGAATGTGAGGCATGACTTAAATAATTGATGGCGCTAAATAAATAAAAAAGCAACGCATGCACATTGGTTTGACTTCATGACTCCCTCTCTAGGTTAGTAAGGGGATGCTTCAAATGTGACATTACATTACAGTCATTTAGTAGAACAACTCGTCACCAGAAGTCAAAAGTGCATTTCAAGTCTCAAAGAACTGGTCAATGTACAAAAAGTGGCAAACAATACAGCAATATCTAACTAACAAGCAAACAAACTACATAGAAAGATGCTAGTACACTAGTACACTAGTAATACTTAACACTAGTATAAGTACACTAGAAAAAAGTTATAAGAGGGTGTGCTAGGAGGAAGGATCCGGGTAGTGTTTCCTGAAGAGGTGAGTTTTCAGCCTGCGGCGGAAGATGGGCAGTGACTCTGCAGTCCTGGCATCCGTGGGATGTTCATTCCACCCATTTGGGGCCAGGACAGAGAAGAGCCGTGACCGCGTAGATCAGCCACAAGGGCCCATAAGCAAGGGGGCAAGCAGACGGCCTAAAGTAGCAGTGCGAAGTGGACGGGCAGGGATGTAGAGCTTGATCATTGTCTGGAGGTAGGAAAGAGCTGTTCCTTTCACTGCCCTGTAGGCTAGCACCAGGGTCTTGAACTGGATGCGAGCAGCTACAGGGAGCCAGTGTAGAAACCGGAGAAGGGTAGATGTGTGAGAGAACTTGGGTTGTTTTTTTCACCGGACGAGCTTCAGCTTTCTGAATGAGCTCCAGGGGCCTTATGGCAGATGCCGAGGCACCAGCAAGAAGGGAGTTTCAGTAGTCCAAACAGGAGATGACAAGAGCCTGAATGAGCCCCTGCGCAGCCTTTTCAGTGAGAAAAGGCCAAATCCTCCTGATGTTGTAGAGGATAAATTGGCAGAGTGTGCCACTGATCACTGATCACTGATGCCAACAGTTGGCCGTCCAGGGTCGCACCCAGATTCCTTGCGGTCTGAGTAGGTGTGTCCACAGCAACATCAATGGTGACAGCCAGGTCTCGGTTCGGAGAGACCTTTGCCGGGAAAAACCCTAGCTCAGTCTTGTCCAGGTTGAGCTTTAGGTCCGTGTCAGAACCACGCAGACTGCTCCTCTCTTCTCCCGCTACACAATATCCCATGGTTCTGTTATCCACTCCCATGATTTACCCTACCACTGCTATGCTGCTATGATGACTAATCTTGCCATTTCCCCCCTCAAACGCAAGTGGAAACACGCATTGCCACGTGCTTAGCAGACATCCCGAAGTGGATGGCGATGCACCATGTTGGCAAGAGAGTGAGTGCATGCGATGGAACGGTCGTCAGGGCGTAGCAATGGTCAGGGAGGAACAACCACCTAGTTTGTTTTTCGTTTGTAGAGATGAGAACTCTTCAGACGGAGGTTAGTTATGACACTTGAAAAAAGCCTACAGGAGCAGAATTACAAAACAACATGGAGAGATTGGATATGGATTCAACTAATCCGCTAGATCAACACCAACACAAAGTGGTTGTTGTTGTTGTTCATCACGCCCCGGGTCTGTGCTCCACACAGCGCGTAGGAAATAAGAATACACAATCACATGTTAAACACATGCTATTGCATGCATAGCTTCTTATTGACTTATTGACTTATAGATCACTTATATAAATATGGAATCAGCTGGTCACCTTGTCCTCCGCTTGTTCTGAAGGAGCGTATGCAGGGGAGCCTGCAGTCCTGCTCAGGCAGCAGAGGACAGGTGTGTGGCAGGTGATGCATGCAATAGCAAATGTGTTTAACCTAGAGAGGGAGTCACATAATGCAAATCAACATACAAGAGGGGTTGAGGTTTAGCTCGCCTTTAAAGCTGCCTCAGCCAAATCAGGTTTCACTCAAGGTATTACTTGACTACCGACCGTTAGCACAGCGATGCCGAGCTCACATTAAAGGTCTTTTTAAATCGGTACAGAATCCCATCCAAGTAGAGCAGCTGTATTGTCAAATAACAGTCTTAAAAAAACGCTGCGTGCTACTGCAAACATTAGCCCTATTAAGTAGAGAAGAAAACGATCCAATTATTCACACCTCAAGATTTCTTCACGACTAAAAATGTAAAAGAAAAGTTCATATTTTAGCTTCCAGTTGCTATGGGAGTGTGACTACTGTAGTGCTAATGTGAGTCATCCAAGGAATATGCCATAACACATATTGTCTATCTTCATTTGTAAGAGAATCAGCTATAATTGAACAAAGAACACATCCGTTTTATCCATTGTTATTATAAACAAGCTATATTTTCATCAAATAACCTGCCGTAGCTGAAATAACGCAGTACTTAACTTCATGTCATAGTCCAAACACTGGCCAAATGAAATCAAGGTTAGGTTCCGGCCAAAAATAATCTTGCCTCTGACCACCTCAGATTAGAGGACCGGTTCGGCCAAACCGAACACAGGTTATCCTAGGACTGCAAAATGTGTCAGTAAGGATGGCAGTGGCTCTAACTGCACCTGACAAGCTGGCTGTCTCCCTGTATGGCTGACACCACCGTCTGTGTATGAATGTGTGTATGAATGGGTGAACGTGAGGCATAACTTGTAAAAGTACTTAAAAAAGAAAAGGCAACACATTAAAATGACAGCCCTACTAACCCTATGGGTTCAAATGGGCCAAGGGGATGCTCAAAGCTCATAGGTCGGTTTTAGGTGGGTGATCCTGAACACTCGGTCCTGGGACAGAGAGGATCATTAAGTCAAAGAAATTTCTAATTTCTTCAATCTCAACACCCGTGGACTTGTCCAAGTGCCACTGGATATTACCACCACCCACACACTCCAGCCATTGTGTGAGTATTATTGCAATATTCCGTTCAGTTGTCATACCTGTCTCATAACTATGGTAAAAGGTTTGAGGACATTTGATTACTGCATGGTACGATTGTTGGTATTGTTGTATATTGTAATTGTCTGGTACGTTGCCATTTTCTAAAACTCTACCTGTTCGATATTACCTACCGGTATTGCATTGAGCTACTAAAGCGAAACTATTGGTATTGCATACATGTCTTCAATACAGAACACGGACGCAATCTGCGCTCAGACACATATATTAGACACATGCTGAGACCTTCAAAGTATGTGCCATATGTAATGAATTGAGGAGATGAGAATGGGACCAGTGTAATATTTTATTGCTACACATTGAGGCATCGGGTTAGGGGGTGGTGGTGGTGGTGTGTGTGTGTGTGTGTGTGTGTGTGTGTGTGTGTGTGTGTGTGTGTGTGTGTGTGTGTGTGTGTGTGTGTGTGTGTGTGTGTGTGTGTGTGTGTGTGTGTGTGTGTGTGTGTGTGTGTAATAAAGTTATATGATTTAGCTGTCTGAATATTTTAGCTCAAAATGTGCTTCCAGCAAGATGTGTGGAAAGAAATAAAGAGACAAGAGAGAGAGAGAGAGAGAGAGAGAGAGAGAGAGAGAGAGAGAGAGAGAGAGAGAGAGAGAGAGAGAGAGAGAGAGAGAGAGAGAGAGAGAGAGAGAGAGAGAGAGAGAAAGAGAGAGAGAGAGAGAGTGTCACTAAACCAAATTAGAATCCTGGCTAATCCAAGAAAAAAAAAGGTTTTTGCTTCACAATATGTGTACAGCATGGCATGAACTTGAAAGCAAATACAACTCAACTCAAACTGCGTTTTATTAACTTTTGAAAATCTTGGCTGCAACTGCACACCTGTAGAATGACCATGTTGTTTAAAGCCAATCAGAACAGAGCTTCAGGCAGGAAACAGCATTCTAAGAGTACATTACGTTAGTCATTTAGCAGACAAGTTTGTCCAAAGCAACTTACAATTAGGTCATTGAACAGGTAGGCAAGAGAACTACTAGTCACCAGAAAGTGCATTACCTTCCTAACAACCCTCCAAGAGTGGAACCAGTGCTCAGGTAAAGTACAATAACTTCCTAGATTTGACACAATATGTACATGAGTCAGGGGAAATTACAAATTGTGAAGTCAATAGACAAGCTAATAAACAGGCGCTGGCAAACAATAGAGCTACACACATTAGTCGTTTTGTGTGTATATTTGATTGAAGTACGAAGTATTAATGTGTCGTGTGTACGGTATTTGCACAAGCCTATGATGATCATTTGTATGTATCAGCAGAAGCCTCCAGAAATGACGTCATGCTTGTCCTTGTGTTAGTATCATTATGTTCTTTATTTTTTCCTCGGGGTCAAAAGTCTTCCCTCCTTCTTCCAGCACACCAGTCATTTCGCCAAATGAAGCTAAACGGGCTAAATAACTCAACACTGCAGTGTCCTTGTGTGTCCTTTCAGAACTCTGGTGAAGATCTCATGGAGGACATTGTAAGGTTTGCGTGGCTGTGGCTATATTACTAATGTCCACCTCAGAGGAATACGAAACACAATGCTTTGGCAAGGCTGGAACTCCACAATAAAAGCGTGAAGGGTGGGGGTTGTGGATCAGTGTGTGTGTGTGTGTGTGTGTGTGTGTGTGTGTGTGGGGGGGGGGGGGGGGGGGGTGATGGGGTATGGGTCTGTTCTCCGGAGATATTGACATTGAAAACACCCGGTGAAGAGGCAGCGGCGGCATGCTAATTACTTTTCCCGTGAAAGAACGTGGACAAAAAAAAAACCCTCCTCTATTATGTAGCTTTGTTATTAGCATAATAAAAAGCACACATGGTGATGTAATGGTGTGTTACAGACAGCCTAATGATTAATTTACAGTCTCATTACCGTCACACACACACACCTGTGGCCGATGATACACAAAGATGCCTTCAAAGAAGCTTCAATGTTGCTATATTTGGACACCGCTTACAAACAAACGACTATACGCAGTTACATCTAATGATTACAAATGATGATTAATGGTTACTTTGTGTCACATCGGTTACCTGCTATCTTTCCCACAAGTGGTCACCCCTGCCGCCCATCTTTGGTTAAATATCTTCTGTATCTACAAAATAAAACACACCCACCCATACGTCTTAAGCCTCGGCACACTGCAGTCCCACCGCTGACACTACAGGCCTCTTCACTCTTCGTTGGATCATTGTGATTAAGATACAAATATTGTTTAATTGAAAACCTTTTGAGTTACGGATTTGGGCATGCGTTGTCATTCTTTCACAAAGCCACTCACTCGGAAGTGCGTGTGTAAGCGTACAGCGAGACCCCGACGTGTTTCCTCGTAGGCCCTCAAACACTGTTTTTTACGAGACCACATCTGTTTAGTGACTAATGGCCACAGACACTCGCTGGAGTTGGGTCACTTTACAGAGTGAAATCTCAACGTGTCTCCTGTTGTTGGTTGTCTTTGCTGTGCTGTGGGAGAACGGATAAAAAATAAAAAATAAAGAAATAAAAACATCAAGGATGAGAAAGGGTGCAAGAGGGAGAGAGCAGGAGCGGGGGAAAAAAATGGAGGAAAAGAGATGTTCTCGAGATAGAAAAAGGCTGTTACAGCAATATGTGTGCGGGTGTTTGTGTATGTGTGTGTGCGTGCGTGTGTGTGTGTCTGTCTGTCTGTGTGTGTGTCTATGAATAAACCATGATGGGGTTTAAGAGATGCCATACCCTAAGAGTGATCGAGAAGCAACAGGGGGTCGGAGAAGCCTTGACACACACACACACAGACACACACACAAGCACACATACAGACACACACACAGTGCTGGTGATACATCATTTCTCACACCACTAGATAGATTTTCTTAAATATCAACCTCACATTTGGGACTTTTGGTGTTTTATACTCAAAAATGTTAGAGAAAATAATGGCAAAACTTGCCAACAGTGACGACATGCAGCTGTCTCAACACACACACACACTAACACCACAAGCCATATGCTACCAACTAAAGGATCATCGCTGTGACGACAAGTCATGATTTATGCCCATCTGTTTGTGTGTGTGTGTGTGATGCCCGAATTCGAATGTAAGCTGATTCTGTACAGAACCGGGCTGTCCACTCACAGAACCGGGAAGAGCTCAACAGGAAGTGACCCAACAGGAAGTGGTGGTCATGACATTATACACAATTAAAGAAAAACAAATCTGAATTGTAAAAACGTTTGGTGAGCAGTAAAGCAGTAGTAATTATTTACTTCTCATTTTCAACAAAAAAAAAAAGTATAAATTAAACAAATACCTCAAAGGGTTTCGGAAAGTCCAAAGTTTTCCCCCACAGAGAAAATTAACATTCAAAAAAGCCCTGGATTCAGGCTCTTTGAATGGCTCCTGCAAGGAGGAAATGTTTTTTTCAGTTTTTTTTCTCCAACGGTCAATTTGTACGGCACAACATTACGCAACATGCCCAAGAACATCAGAGAACAAAATATAGAACTAAAATGTGTTTTTCAGAAGATGCTGGCGTTATCGGGGGGAACACGTGCCCCTCTCTGCATGTTGAGCAGAACCGGTGTTTCCGAGTTTCGTCTAACAGATCCTTGCATCACTCGTTTATCCAAATTATTCATCCAACTTGCTTTTTTTTCCCCTCTGCCTCCCCATCTGTTTCCTGACGATAACATAGGATTAATTGCTATCCTCGAATACAGTTAAATATTAAACGTATCAATACTAAACAACTTAATTTTTTTTACAAACGTTAAACAACAAAGCCTGAATGTTGATTGTTCATTACACATGGATAAAAAAAAATTGAAAAACATAAATATCACATGAATAAAAATGGAATAAAATAAATAATGGTAACTTTGTTGAGGAGTAGAGAGAGAAACGTTGAAGACCACCCACACACCATCCCGTCATATTACTGGAACACCTACAAGTACAATTATTCCCAACCTTCAAAATGTTTTTCTTTTTTTTTTAGTTGCATTTGTGGGAGTGTTGCCTTGGCAAGCGGACGCTGAATTACAAAATAACATTCTGTCAATGTGCGACGAGGACTGCCCTGATCCCCCGTGTGTCACGAGTGGAAGCACCACAAGGTGGTCAAGGATTTGATTAAAATCCAGCTGACGTGGACCCTTTAGCAGTGAGGAAGGCTGAGTCACATTGGCCCAGGAGTCAAGAGAGTGTGTCTTCTGAGGAGCAGGGTGGAGAAACAACGTACACATGGCACACATGGTCTTTAGAGGGCGCTACCGTAACCCTTCCTCCGTTAGCACATGGTGTTTGTTTTATTGCTTGCTTGTTAGCTCTATTGTTAGCCAATTGTTATCATGTTGTATTGTTATAACTTATTGTACTTTTCCCCTTATTGTACTTTGTGAAGAAAGTGAAGAAAATCCACTTATGATTTCTGGTGACTAGTAGTTATCATGCCTACCTGTTGAATGACCTATTATTAGTCACTTTGGACAAAAAACATTGGCTTAATTTATGTTAACGTAAATACCTGTAGTCTATTCTATTCCTGACTTTGTTTGGCCATGGTGTGTTGTTGAGTTAAATGTGGACATAACTAAATGACCTAGTTGCGGTAAAGCGTGTGTGTTATACAGTATGCGGTCAAGAGCGGGGAAATGCTGAGTAGCCACAATGTGTGTGCAATAGAGTCGACTGAAGCTCAGGGAAGACTTTAAGGCTTTGATATCCTCCCCCGGTGAAGGCAGTTCATAGGTTCACACTGCAGTATCATATATCCCCTTCTGTGTTCACAATGTGACTCGCCTCTCCGACCACAGAAATATATAGCAGCAATAAGGCACGGATCGCTGAGAACGTTAAATCACTATTAAATGAAAATAATTGATGTCCCGTGACCGGCGAAAGCTAAAAACAATACAGTGGTCATTAAGTCGGGAAGCAAAGCATGCAAAGACTAAGACTATATGAATCACATTCTGCCCGCGCTAGTCAAAGCAGAACAAGTTAAAGAGTAAAACAATAAGAATTATGATTCTAATCATAGAATTGTAACGACCGTCCTAAACATAAGACCCAGTAGGGAAACAGTGTGTGCATAGAATAGAGTGTAATCTATTCTAATTGTATTTCAATCTATTCTAATAGATTGTAATACAATACATTCTAATAGATCCTAATACAAGGTTCTATGCATGCTTTGGAAAAGCTTTGAGCCCCAGGGGCCATCACGATTAAAAACACTAGACATCTAATTTCTAATAAGAAAATGTAATAATTAACATACACTGACTTTGTGGATGTAAGCAAGGTGAGTCCAGACTTGCAAGTTATACACCGTTACACATCTTCAGCATACAGTCGTCAGATGCCAGCCGACTATATGAGCTGACCTCCCCTTAATACTGAAGCTTGCTCCACTATTAAAGGACTAAATGAAAGCATTTGAATGATTAAACCGCAACTATGACTAAAAGCATTCCTTAAAAATTTGGCGATGTGTGGCGAGCATGAGACCCTGATACTGAATTTTGAATAAAAATAAATAAAAATGTTTAAAATATTCCATTTAGAATATGTTGTACTTTGTGAATCACATAAGGCATGAAGGGAAAGAAAACATAACTTTTTAATAAGTAAGAATGACTAATAGCAAAGTTAAAATGAGTGGTACATTTGCGTAACTGTGCTTGTAGGATGCAGATTATAAAAGGGCAATACATCCAAAGCTACCACCCACTGTGCAACTTTTCAAGTCGTGCCGTCTCCAGCAGTATGTAACTGGTCTAAATGGAAAATGGTAAATGGACTGAAATTATATAGCAACTTTACCCAAAGGGTATTGCCTCACATTCAACCATACATTACCACAGTTGGTAGTGTCAGCCATGTAAGGGCCAGCTGGTCAGGAGCAGTTGGGGTTTGGGGGCCTTGCTCAGGGACACCTTGATCGAACCAGCAACCTCTCGGTTGCCTGACGATCTGCTCTTCCTCCGGAGCGGCCCCCTACCTGCTGGTCTAATTGCCTTATCTTCAGGTGGGTGGTCCCCACAAGGCGACTGGGAGCACGCGAGGTTCGCACACATGAAGACTCTGCTATCCGATTATCCGCAAACTTTTCTGAAAACTCGCCACATCTCGCGGGAACACGCCAACTCACGTAGACAAGAAGTGGAAGACGGCGACTATACAAGGTCAACGGTAACAACACAAAATCAAAGACCTCACACCCCGTTGGCTGTTCTTGACCTCAAACCCCCGTTCGCTGTACAGGATTTTAATCGCTTTAGTTGTTGCCAGCGCAATCGTAAGTCTCTGTATCATTTCCAGTGGCTTTAAATCTTAAAAAAATAAGAAGAATCCAACAAAACCACGAAGATATCTACAGAAGGAAATAGTTTTATTGGTGAAAATATGTGCTCAAACTGCAGCGACGAAGCCAATAAAACAGCTTCTCATTCAGCCTTTTTGTGGTTGCCATGCCAACTGGAGTGGAGGCACCAGGTTAGCGATCCAGCTAGTGTAAGAGAGAGAGAGAGAGAGAGAGAGAGAGAGAGAGAGAGAGAGAGAGAGAGAGAGAGAGAGAGAGAGAGAGAGAGAGAGAGAGAGAGAGAGAGAGAGAGAGAGAGAGAGAGAGGGGAAGCAGGTTCTTGCACCATCATCAGCACCATTGCATCATCACACACACACAATACCAGGTACTGTGTGTGTGTGTGTGTGTGTGTGTGTGTGTGTGTGTGTGTGTGTGTGTGTGTGTGTGTGTGTGTGTGTGTGTGTGTATGTGTTTGTGTGTGTGTTAATTAGTTGCATGGACAGCACAGAGGAGCTGTCTACTCAGGGATAGGAACATGTGGCACATAAACTTTAACCAACCTAAAAAAGTAAGTAGATTTAAGTAGAAGAAACATTTTATGTGTTTAAAATGTGGACATTTCTGTCCTCACTTGCTTAGTGCATGGCTGATAAGAACCACACACACACACACACACACACACACACAAACAAGTGCACACTGATTCCTCTATATACATACCATGATTAAGCAGTTGATAACTATTACACCAAGATGTTCACAGGACACAAGATCCAGCAGTCCTACTGTGTTATAAATGATATAAATGTAAATGTAAATGTTATAGCAGAACTTCTGATCCAGCAGTTTTACTATATTACAGCAGAACTTCTGATCCAGCAGTCCTACTGTGTTATAGCAGAACTTCTGATCCAGCAGTTTTACTATATTACAGCAGAACTTCTGATCCAGCAGTCCTACTGTGGTATAACATAACTTTTGATCCAGCAGTCCTTCTGTGATATAACATTACTTTTGATCCAGCAGTCCTTCTGTGGTGTAACATAACTTTTGATCCAGCAGTCCTTCTGTGGTAAAGCAGAACTTCTGATCCAGCAGTTTTAGGATATTACAGCAGCAATTCTGATCCAGCAGTCCTACTGTGTTATAGCAGAACTTCTGATCCAGCAGTTTTACTATATTACAGCAGAACATCAGATTCAGCAGTTTTATCTAGATCCTTAAGGGCATGTGCCTCATTTGAAAAAAGCATTTGAACAGTTATTTTACAGTGGCTCTGTTCTCATTGAATGCGGAAGTTCTGATAAGGAAAGCTAAGTAGTGCAGCGCAGTGACCTAAAGGAGAGCGAGAGAGTCAAATATCACTGACACGTCAAATTACAACAGAGCCGGGACGCCATTACACCGCCACGGGCCGTGTGGCGGCTGCTTCCCTTCAATGAAGAGACCACTTTTATCAGACAGCGCTCGCAACCATTTAGTCATATCATGTCATTCTGAGGCCTGCAACATCTAGACATCGGATTATAGGGAAGGATTGACAAGTCGCCACCAGGAGTGCCCCCAAAAAACACACCAAAGTTACACCAAAAGATTAATCAATTATTCACTTATCATTCACGACATATAAGGATTTTCTCAGTCAGGCTTGACAAAGAAAGCAGCTTGCCAAGGTTCTTCCCCTTGCTCTATGGGTGGTCTTGGCATAAATCGTGGCCTATGAAGCCCTTTGAGACTGTGAGTAAGGGCTGTACAAATAAAACCAACTTGAATTGAGAAGCGTTAAGCAGTCGCTGCTCCACTGAGACACTTCATTCTGGAACATGTCGAGATAAGTTGCACATACATGGATTCCTACGATGTGTGTCGGTGGAAAACATTTAAGTGTTTAGTTTTATTCTCATGCCTTTGGTTATTTCAGACCAATCTCCAGAGATGACGGATCCTGTGATGTAGCGTATTCATGTATTTACTTAAAAGTCGAAAAAACAGTCTTGTTTTTATCATGCTATTTAAAATGTCAGCAAGATAGGGTGACATTCAAGAGAGGATGCGGAACCTTCCTCTTATTAACTTCATAGTCTCAAACTATTTCAGAGGCTATACAATGATTTGATCTTAATGGTTACAAGATCAATGATGTTGATATAATAATAGGCAATGCATAGTTAATTAAATTGAATGTTATTATAAATAAATACCTGTCAATGTTCATTAAATATTTGTTGGTACAGAACACAGAGATAGCAATGCGTCTCCATTCAGTAAGTTATATTACATAACAGTCATTTAGCAGATGCTTTTGTCAAAAGCAACTTACAATAAGATGGTAACACTGGTAGGCAAAATAACTACTAGTCACCATAAGTCAATAGTGAATTTTCTTCCTAACAAGCCTCCAAGAGCAGAACCAGTGCTCAGGTAAAAGTACAATACGTTGGCTCCCTAGATTTTACACAAGTTATAATCACAACTTTGCTTAAGCCACTAATCTACTGTATTGCACTACTAGTCTCACTATATGAGATATTCTCAGAATTACTGAATAATGATATATATATAACTGAATATATAACATGATCATCCTGACTCATGACAATGGCCGTGCTCCTGGGCCAGGCCCACATCAGCTGACATCAGAGTGGGAGGATGGAGAGAGAGAAAGCGAGCCGGTAATGGCGAGAGAGAGAGAGAGAGAGAGAGAGAGAGAGAGAGAGAGAGAGAGAGAGAGAGAGAGAGAGAGAGAGAGAGAGAGAGAGAGAGAGAGAGAGAGAGAGAGAGAGAGAGAGAGAGAGAGAGAGCGTAAAGACAAGAGCAGTTCCACGGAGACGCTGTTACCCAGACTTCCACATACATTGTGTGCTCCACAATGTATGGTAAAGCTAAGGGATCCTTCGTCAACGTCCACTTCTTTGTGGACTTTGTGTCGATCAGACGAGTAAAGGGGTAGTGGTTCCTAAACTTTTTCTGCAGGGTCCCCCTTTTGTAGTACAAATAATATCAGGCCCCCTACCCTACATGCACCCACATAAAGACCCTCTCAGACACATACTTTGCTTGCACACTCCAATATAATGTATTTACAAAATAGTTTGTAATTAATACAGAACTGCAATGGCAAATCTAAATAGGGACCTTTAATTGTAGGTGCCTTGCTCCTATTTAGATTTAGCCTCACTGAGACATCACATTTTTTCACCCCTTTGAAAATTAATAGCATGGCATGGTGGTCCACAAGTTCCTCCATTTTTCTCCCACAATCAGAGGAACGCTCTGGTCTAGAGAGGTTCTCTCGAAGGGAGGGATGGGGCCGTGAAGAGGGAGGGGGAGGGAGGGAGAGGGAGGAAGGGAGGGAGAGGGAGGAAGGGAGGGAGAGGGAGGAAGGGAGGGAGGGATAGAAAGAGAGAGAGGGGGGGGGGTTGTTAACTGCACAGCAAAGCACATTTTTTGCTCCATCTGCTTCTGGATTCACAACAGGTGGGAATTTGAGAGGTTCAGAATGATTCATTAACACACAAGGTACACAAATGACTGTAAGTGTCTAAATGAGTTGTAATACACACACACACACTCTCTCTCTCTCTCTCTCTCTCTCTCTCTCTCTCTCTCTCTCTCTCTCTCTCTCTCTCTCTCTCTCTCTCTCTCTCTCTCTCTCTCTCTCTCTCTCTCTCTCTCTCTCTCTCTCTCTCTCTCTCTCTCTCTCTCTCTCTCTCTCTCCAAATGAGGAGAGTTGTGTGGGTTGTACCTTGAGTGATTACAGTTTGTAGCGAGGCCCCCCTTAATGTCCTCCAATATGCACCGCAGTATGCACTCATTAATGGCCGTCGTAAGCACAAACTGCACATGAAAACCGGGCCAGCGAGGTGTTTGGATTGGGGCCGGGGTGATTCAACAAGTAAAACAAATTGACTGTGTGTTTCTGCAGGTTTCCATACTAATATACTGTGTGTGTACTAGTAGGGAAACACAGTATAGGCTGGGGAAAGGATCTGTCCAGTCGATTTGGACGAATACGAACACATCATCGTGGTTGGCAAAGAAAATCCACCGGTTCACGATGATGTGTTCCTTTGACGATTTCATGTTTTCTTGGGACTTCTGCGGGTGGGCCCCCCTGCAGCTTCCCCTACGCCACTGAACACGCCTTATCACTCTTATTACCCCGTGGCTGCTCTCTCCACGGCCATTGTTGCATTATTCATATTCTGTGCTAATATTGCGAGAACAGTCAACATGTATTATTGTTTGATAGGAATGGAGCAGGGGTGCCGGAAATAGGAAGGCCGGGGGGGGGGGGGGGGGCACCCCACTCATACACACACACACACACACACACACACACACACACACACACACACACACACACACACCACACACACACACACACACACACACACACACACACACACACACACACACACACACACACACACACACTTTACCTTACTCTTTCCAGTTCATATTTTTTTGTTCATATTTATGTATCTCCATATCGCCACGAATGCCCAGATATTGCAATACGTATTCAAGATTCAAGATTTTTATTGTCCATATGCAACAAGTACAATGGAATGCTTTCTCTCCATTCCCTCCCGCAGTATGGAGTTCCTAAAACCATATACTATTAAAATACTGTACAAAAACAAATACATGTAGAAGCATTAGTCACTACCCAAAGACCTACGGTAAAATAACATGCCCACCCCAGAGTCTTCATGGCTTTACTGATTTGTGGACTGAGGCAACAGCAATAAGAAGTCATACTGGAAGTGTAACTTTCTTCACGTTATCTTAGCATTTAGCACAATGTATGCTGACGAGATGTCAGTTCTCTGTGTATAATCCCCTCCTTGATCAGTGGCCTAATGAATATAAATGCACACAGAATTCCGATGAAGTCGTCAATGAAGGTGAACATTTGTGTCGATTGACTACAGATTAATATAGTCTAAGATTCAAACTCTTGTACTACAATTGATCAGGGTGTCTTTAATAGTGTATGCAAATTAAGGCAGGATGTGATTCTGCACACACATTTAAGAACAGTGCCTGTATTGCCACACACACACACACACACACACACACACACACACACACACACACACACACACATACAAACACCCACATATACTTGCAGAACTTTTGACACTTTGATGAAAGTTTTAAATCCCTGCTGTGTGTCCCCTACTGAGAAAACGTCTTGAAGCTGATTCCCTATGAGGGAACGACTGTGTCTGTTATTTCATTTATGCTCAAGGCTTAATTTTTTTAACCACAAATCTTAAATGTTTGCAAATTAATTTATTGCTCCGTTTATTTCCCTTAATTGGCTGAATCAAAACCTAAATTCAGTTAGTTTAATGGCACGATGAATATGAATGCATACAAAGATGACAGCATGTTACACGTTTAACACCCTGACGCCATACGGAGAGATTGTCTTGAAATGTAGGTGGTGATTTTTTTATTTGGCCCCTACGCTTATGAACTGGTTCTCCTGGAACCTGATGCTTCCTGTTTAAACAGGAAACACAGCACATCGCATGCTTTTGCACTTCTTTACACTGCAGATACGATCAAGCTCATTCAGTTCAGCCAGTAATGATCTGATACAGCTTTCAGGTGGATTTTATAATATAGTGGCCAATGGGGCTTCAGCGGTACACGCCTGCAGCACAGGAGGAAGGGATGCAGACAGCGATGAGTGCTGTCAGCCCTTTCACGCTTCATGCAGAGCACTTATATGCTAAACATCACGTGGGCTCGCTGCCACAGAAGAACGTGTAATTGCTCAAACATGAACAAGCGATGAAGACGAGTGTGTACCTCGAAGCGGATGACAGATTTACAATGTACTCAAAACGCCATGTGGCCAATTAGGCTGGGAGGCTGTTAGCATATTATTACGAGGGACACATGACAATAAAGGCACTTAATCTATGGCTTTATTGGCCTGTGGATGGCCGCTTAAGTACATTCAGGTTCTGTAAGATCCGTTATGTGTTCTTAATTGCCTCATTAAAACTATTGATTTGATCGGCGAGGGTCGGCGGCGTAAAGTCAATGTGATTGGTCAGAAAGAGGACCTATGGGATTTGGACCGGATGCACACAACTCTGAACTCTTAATTAGATTATGGGAAACACGCTCAAAAACCCCCCTTGCCATATAAATAGGATCAGAGAACAAATATCCGTACCACTAACCCGCCATCCGCACGGCACATTGTCTTCACCGCTACTAGAGAGTGTCTAGTCCCGCTGGATGTCTGAGGGATTCTTTTTTTAATATAAAGTTTATAACATCCTTTTATCTCCTTTGTCTTAAATGAGACTTTGGCGCATCGCCTCTTTAAGATACAAGGGGTTGAGCGGTGGGCCAAATTAGGTGAGGGATGGCGCTGCAGATAAAAGGCCCGATAATTAGCAAAATAAGGTGGGGATAAGGGGGAAGATAAACGGTAAATGGATGCCTAAGCTCTGAACAACCTAACGAGGTCAACGGGGAATTCACCAGATTAAATGAGAGAGGATGAGAGGGTTTGATGAACCAAAAAAGAACAAAGAAAAAAAAAGCGCTGTGTTGGCTAAGGAAGGGATGAAAAAGCAGTTTACTGTATGTGGATGTGTGTGTGTGTGTGTGTGTGTGTGTGCGTGTGTGTGTGTGTGCGTGTGTGTGCGTGCGTGCGTGCGTGCGTGTTGGTGTGTGTGTCTGTGTAAATGTTCTGGTCCGTGGATGAACGTTGGCATGTCTGAGAATGACTTTAATATGGACACAGAAAATTCACTACACTGAATACATACTTTTTGAGTCACCTGATCCAGAAGTCACTGTGTTGTGAGTCGATGTTTGTTGATGTTTGTTTGCTTGTTAACTCTATCGTTAGTTACATTGTTCTACATTACATTACATTACATGAGAGTCATTTAGCAGACGCTTTTATCCAAAGCGACTTACAATAGTGTGTTTCAACAATGGAAGGTAAGAGAACAATATACTTAGATAATCTACTTAGTAAGACACTAGTAAAAGTGAAAAGAGGATGCGCTACGAGGAAGGATCCGGGTAGTGTGTCCTGAAGAGGTGGGTTTTCAGCCTGCGGTGGAAGTTGGGCAGTGACTCTGTAGTCCTGACATCCGTGGGGAGTTTGTTCCACTAAATTCGGGCTACGACAGAGAAGAGCCGTGACCGCATAGATCGGCCACAATAACACCTAAGCAAGGGGGCACGCAGACGGCCCGAAGAAGCAGAGCGAAGTGGATGGGCAGGGATGAGGGGCTTGACCATTGCCTGGAGGTAGGATGGAGCTGTTCCTTTTACTGCCTTGTAGGCTAGCACCAAGGTCTTGAACTGGATGCGAGCAGCTACAGGTAGCCAGTGTAGAGACTGAAGACGGGTATATGTGTGGGAGAACTTGGGTCAATCGAACACCAGGCAGGCTGCAGCTTTCTGAATGAGCTCCAGGGGCCTGATGGCAAATAGCGGGGCAAGGAAGGAGTTGCAGTAGTCTAGCCAGGAGATGAAAATAGCCTGGATGAACACATGCACAGCCTTTTCAGTGAGAAAAGGCCGAATCCTCCTGATGTTGTAGAGGAGGAATCTGCAGGAGCGTGTCACAGATACAATTGTTTGCCAAGTTATTGTACATTTACCTGACCACTGGTACTTCTCTAAGTCTTTGCCCAGCTAAAAAGCTCAGCTACATCGCTGGAAGCAGTACTCCACGCTAGCTTGGAGAACCATACGTCATCTGCCAGCTCTATAGACCCTTATTACAGTGCTTTGGCAGGAAGTTGGACTTCTCGCCTCTCGCTGGGCTGACTAGGCCTACGCACCAACCGAGTGTCTCTGTTTGTGTCATGTGTTTATTTCTATATTGACTGGGCAGAGGGGTAGCTTCCTCTGTTGTAAGATTATTACGGGAAAGCTATCCCTTGCTGATGTCAGCGGAGTACTCGGTTAAACCGCTGTTTCCCCGGCACAGGAGGAGCTCTCCGTACGAATCAGAAAAAGTTTCCTTTTGTTCGGACAGCTTTGCACACTTTCATTTTAACTTCAACAAATGCAATTGTCCCTCATATTTGGGAATAAAGCGGGCGGCCCTGCAGTCAAAACTGCATCTTCAAGAACAAATTTTCGGCTGGAATAAAAAATTAAAACACCAAAGAAATTTCCCCGTAGTGCTTGCGCTTTCTGTTGTTGTCTGGAAGAAAATGTGGTGTGGTTTGAAGATCTAGAACATCTAAACATTTTAATTGGTCATTGATCTGCATGTCAAGTACCGGTATTTGGCGATTCTTGCTAATGCAACTGTTTCAATATTGAAATATAGTTCTTGTTGAAAGACTGTGGCTGGTTTCACTTCTCTTTTCACTTGGTAGGCCCCTGGGTGTGTCTCCACCTGACCCACCATGGGTGAGGAATGCTCGGAGTTCTCCTAAGAGGAGAATGATCAGAAAGGCGTCCTGAGGGCAGGGGCCGGAGACAGGGGGGTGAGGGTTAGTCCCACCAAGATGAAACACTGCTCGGAGTGAGTGAAGCTGGGATTTTTCATTAGTTTTATAATGTAATTTTAATACCTTGTGGAATAAAGTTCTTGCACACATGCATGAACACAGTCACACACACACACACACACACACACACACACACACACACACACACACACACACACACACACACACACACACACACACACACACTCTAAGGCACATGCACACATTCAGTGACACGCCACATGCATGCAGTCACGTGCACACACACACACACACACACACACACACACACACACACACACACACACAAATGTCAGCTTCAAAACGTTTTCTCAGTAGGCAACACAGCAGGGATTTTTAAACTCAAACCTTTTTTTTAAGTTTCAAAAGTTCTGCACATATATGTGTGAATGTGTGTGTGTGTGTGTGTGTGTGTGTGTTTGTGTGTGTGTGTGTGTGTGTGTGTGTCTGTGGCAGGCAATAAAGTAAACTTGTGACTTGTAATCTTGTACACTGAAAGCACACCACAACCGGTGTGACTCACGGAGGGAACAGGCTGACCCCACAAGGTCAGCGGTTATTCACTTTCTTAGCAATGAGCGCTTGTTCATTTGTCCTCAGAGTGATTCCATCTAGAAGGACAAAGCACTAATACCAACCAAGCAGCCGGCCCGGTTTGCCGGTACCGCACAGTGTGTGTGTGTGTGTGTGTGTGTGTGTGTGTGTGTGTGTGTGTGTGTGTGTGTGTGTGTGTGTGTGTGTGTGTGTGTGTGTGTGTGTGTGTGTGTGTGTGTGTGTGTGTGTGTGTGTCATCTTAAGAACTCCACACACACTCTCCAACACAACACAACACAACACAAGAAAACCTTCTATAATGGATTCATTATTATTGACAGGTATTTTTTTTACACTTTTTTCATGTGGGAAGAGCAACAAGCAGTTATTGTTATACCCATTTTATATTTTCAACATGCTTGTGGTGGTGCTTGTGGGGTTGGTGGCTGCACACATGTTTATCCTAGGTAATCAAGGCTCATAGGTTAAACCAGCCACTACCACACACACACACACACACACACACACACACACACACACTCAGAGAACAGCGATAACATGTACTGTAAGTATGAACCATTTGTCTGTTCAACAATTCTCAATCTACAACAAACCGGTAAAATCAGTATTCAATGGTTTCCTTGTCATCAGGGGGAGCCCACAGTGCTATGTCTGGGTACATTGATATATATATATATATATATATTTGTGTGTCTTACCCACTGTGAGCTGACCGGTCACTTGCCCAAGGTTGTTCCTGGCATTCACCGTCACATTTCTGTCTGACTGAACAATCAGAGGGCTGTCCTGGATAGACAAAACAAAACAGAAGAGTTTTCAATGGGGCTGTCAATCAAATCCTTATAGCCCGTCTGTCTGGCCTAGCAACTAGAGCCATTTAGTTAACAGTCACATGCACACTTACTATTCTGAATTCCCAGGGATATTTGTGGTGTACACACATGAAAAGACACACACACACACACACACACACACACACACATGCACAGAATTAAACAATTACATTTAGCAGTTTCTAATTAGCAGTTAAACAAAGGCCTATCACATAATAACTGCTCATTAATTCAAAAACAAATTAATAAATCAAATCTAAAGTTCTTCTGCAAACTCCTCTCTGTGTAAATTGCACAATTTATTAATCTAAATGCCTCATCCAATAGCAGTGTTATTAAACAGCAGCCTTAACAAATAGCAGCCTCATGTATTAGCAGCATCATACTAGAGGGCCCTCAGTATGGCGCATACCTCCACCACACCAAAAAGTCCCCTGGATCCAGATTCGGATTTGGATCTGCACCAAAATAGAATCAACTATTCCTTGGCCCATAAGTTATCTAACCAAGTTGTGTCCAATTCCAGTTGTGTCCAACATCACTTTTTGAGTGCTAACAGCCGCTAACTGACTAAATAACCTCTGGTTATGTTATCTTCAATAGTGGAGGTAACAATAGCAGCCTCATCTCATAACAGCCTCAAACAATTGTAGCATCCAACAGTCTTCCTGGTTAAATTAGTGTGAGGGGCCATTCTAATTTATCAAAGGATAGGGAAATCCCTTCCAAAAGGCCTTAGGGCCAATTCTCTCCGTGCCTTTTAACTATGGTTATAAGCTTTGGTTCTTTGTTCTACAAAAATATCGCTTTGTTTTTCTTAAAGGGGAACTGTCGCGCTCAGCTAATTTTTGTAATATAAATACAGTTTCATATTCGTGTCCTGGAAAAAATTGCAACTCCTGACCATTGACGTAATTTTTCCAAATATTTCCGATGTAGTACGCAAAAAAAAGCCAATGGTCCAACAATTTATTTCTCCACAAAAAAAGAAGTCGATGTCGCAGACGTACGAATATTAGAAAAAAAGACAAGCATGACAGTTCCTCTTTGAGAACCATCTGTACCATATTTTTTCCCCCCTGTAAAAGTGCTCTTCTAATAAAGCAACAGAGCAGCTTGTCTCGTCTCTCCTTCCTTCATCTCATTTCCTGTCTCTTCCCTCTCCATGTCCCTTTTCCTCTTTCTTATGTTCAGGCTCCTCTTGATCGTGGCCATTTGCCTTCTTATTCCGCCCTCTTGCTCTTTCCCTCATCCTTTCTGACTGCTTCCTCCTCTTTCTCCTCCTTCTCCCTCTTCATCATCGTCTTCGTCCGTATCTCCCCCCCCACCCCCCCCTCTGTCCATCCGTCCGTCCGTCCTGGACTTGAAATGGTGACAGGTCATTCTGCCGCTACCTATAGGCTGTTAGAGGAACTGCATGCTAGTCTCTTCCAGGATTAGAATCGCAAACAGACGCTGTGTGTGTGTGTGTGTGTGTGTGTGTGTGTGTGTGTGTGTGTGTGTGTGTGTGTGTGTGTGTGTGTGTGTGTGTGTGTGTGTGTGTGTGTGTGTGTGTGTGTGTGTGTGTGTGTGTGTGTGTGTGTGTGTGTGTGTGTGTGTGTGTGTGTGTGTGTGTGTGTGTGTGCCAAATTGCCCTTCTTCAAATAGGACAAATTCATAGACATTTAATGTGTGTGTATAATGAGTGAATATGCTTCTTTAAATTATGTTATTCAGCTGTAATGCCGTTGTACTGCTCAGTGATGCGTGTTGTCTTTTGTTTCCATAACTCATGTGCTTCATTCTCTGGCAGTCTAGTGGTGACTTTTTAGATTCTCTCTCTCTCACTCTTACTATAAGGAGCTCATTTATTTTGGCTTGTGGTGGAATGAATTGCTTACAGGTAACCCAATTTCTTTGTTGATATCTCCAAATGAATATCGTGCCACATTCTGGAATGGTTTCCAAATGGAAATTGTTCAAGAGATGCCTTTTCTTTCCCACTCTCTCTCTCTCTCTCTCTCTCTCTCTCTCTCTCTCTCTCTCTCTCTCTCTCTCTCTCTCTCTCTCTCTCTCTCTCTCTCTCTCTCTCTCTCTCTCTCTATCTCTCTCTCTCTCTATCTCTCTCTCTCTCTCTCTCTCTCTTTGTTGTTGAGTCTGTTTATAGAACGAAAACCAAATTTTGAATATATCACACCTGCCTACTCACACACACACACGGATGACCAGGGGGGCAACTGACTGTGCAGTCGACCAGGTAGAATGCAAAATACTCTTTATCACACACACACACACACACACACACACACACACACACACACACACACACACACACACACACACACACACACACACACACACACACACAATGGATGACCAGGGGGGAGGCAACTGACTGTGCAGTCGACCAGGTAGAATGCAGAATAGTTTTTAAATCATACACACCCACGGTCCCACACACAACTGACACACATACATACACGTGTTACAGTCAGTGTACCGCACTGGGCTTGAAATGACACCTCCGTCATGAAAGGTGACGTTCTACTGTGAGAGCTTAAACCTATAGGCCCTAGCTTCATCGCTAGAATGTCTATTTAGGCGTCGAGGAGGGAGGTTTACCACTGCACAGCACCACCTGCTGGCGTCCGATACACACACACACACACACACACACACACACACACACACACACACACACACACACACACACACACACATACACATACACATACACATACACATACACACACATACACACACACACACACACACACACACACACACACACACACACACACACACACACATTGATTTGGTTATCAAATAATTTATTGGCCCCTGTGCCTTTTATTTTTTTGCGTTACTCCTCTTGTGTTTCATAACGCGCATATGCGCGCCTGGATTAATGACATTCAGCGGTGCGTGTGATGGCCTTCAGTACATTATCTTTCCACTCGGTTTGGAGCGATGGGCACTCGCTTTGTAGAGCACGACAGACGTAATGTACCCCGAGTTATACCAACTCTGCGTCCCGTTCACTTAGTCTGCCGCTCCGTCACTCGGAAAAAAAACCTCCCGCCGAACGGCGCGCGATCCTTTCATTTAGCGTCTCCGTTTCAACGCAAACCCTACAGGGGGGGGGGGGGTGTAAATAATATTAAAGCTGTAAATTATGGACGCGTATTAAGCAGGTGTTAATGTGTCTTGTGTTTTGTAACACCGACGCCGGTGGTTGAAAGCCGAGCTGTTCCGACAGCTCTGTTATGAAACCCGCAGGATGGAAGATGAAACCGTAGGACGTTTTAATTATACCGAGCGGTGAGGGTCAGATACCGCTCCGGTAACCGGGCGACTGTTTCTGACGCGAAGAGATAAATACGCACACTTCTTCAAAGGAAGTGGATATTTGTTGGACACAGAGGCACAGGACATATTGCTTAATATTATTGTAAGAGGCCGATTTCCCGTCTGGGAATAACAAAGTTTATTATTTGTCTTAATTTGATCACACATAAAGATTCCCTTCAGTACATTCGTCCCAGCTGTGATTGACGGCCAGGATGGACTCAGAAATTAGCCAGGAGCTCATCTATATGAGCTCAAAAGGGCTCATATAGAGGACTACAAATGGATATTCTCACAGTGCATTTCATTCACTATTAGCTGACGGATGTTGATGGTCTTTCTAACAAATGACACTTTAACAATGGCTCCAAAGTCTGACCTATACAGGACCTTTAACTCACATCAGATGCACATGCATATAGGCAAAAAGTAAATGCAGTTTTGCTAAACGTGTTGTATATCGCCAATGTCTATTTACATTTTAATAACAACACTGTTTACTAGAGATAGTGTGCACTGTGTACACAGTACACAATTCACTAACCGCTCTAACCCCTACCCCACCCAAGGACATAGATTAGAGGGAGTATATCTGGAGAGAAACCTAGTGCCACTGCAGACTGAGTCATTGTGACTGGAATATTAATTTGCCATGTTTATTGCTAAATGCCTCCCCTGGTGTGTTTCAATGCTACAGACACAAACACAGGTAAAACATGGGTAAAGGCCACAATAACCTTCAGGGTGTTTATATTAACTGAGAATATCGACAGGCATACTGGGGTAGCAAGCGTGCAGTAAAGGTCGACCAAATGACCCCAACGTGTCCGTCTGGTGTATGTCTGTCTGTCTGTCTGTGTGTCTATCTATCTTTCTGTCTGTCTGTCTGCATGTCTGTATGTCTGTCTGCTGTATGTCTATCTATCTTTATGTCTGTCTGTCTATAGGTATGTCTGTCTGTATGTCTATCTGTCTGTCTGTATGTCTTTCTGTCTGTCTGTCTGTATATCTATCTGTCTGTATGTATGTTTATCTGTCTTTCCGTCTGTCTGTCTGTCTTTATGTCTGTCCGTCTGTATCTGTCTGTCTGTCTGTCTGGAAGCGCAACGCTTCTGTGAGCAACATACATACACGTCTTCATACGGACACAATTTCAGCAGAACTGATTACAGAATGTGTCAACATAGATGCAGTAGACCGTATGGCAATAATGAAACATGTTCACACATTAAGATGAAGTGTCAGAAGACATGCACACGCGCACACACACACACACACACACACACACACACACACACACACACACACACACACACACACACACACACACTTGTACTGCGTCTACATATACATCCTTGTCACTCCAAAACAACTTTTGAAAAGAAAATCCCACTCAAGTGAAGTCGTTCTCTTGACTTTCACTGCTCATCCCATACGTTCTACGTTCTGCGTGTAGTTTTGATGGTAATTGGCAGGTTCTGCAGTGATATAGCGGCGCGCCTTTATTGCCTTTAGAATTCCTAGAAAACGACCGAAGAGAGGATTTCAGCGGCGCTGCTTTGTTTGATGTTCTACACGTCTTGTGTAGATCTCGTTATATGAGATAATTGATGACGTCGGGATTGAAACATTGGGACGCTTTCATGTGGCTCGTCCTCCCAGAGATATTGTTTCAGTGATGCTGCTTTGACACCTGACTGATGTTCTTTCATTTGGTGTTGTGTGTGTTTTCAATGGCTTCTCCCGAGTCTACATATTGGTTCTATATGGTGTTGTTTTATTTTTTCCTGAGGGACTATAGTTTTGTCCTTAAAGTGTATATACACACATATAAACATTGACACACACTACTTTTTTAAATCAATGTTTGATGTCAAAAGTATATATATATATATATATATATATATATATATATATATATATATATATATATATATATATGTTGAGTGCCGAGGTGTCCCTGAGCAAGACACCCTAACCCTAACTTCTCCTGATGAGCTGGCTGTCTCCTTGCATGGCTGAGACCGCTGTCGGTGTATTAACATTTGTATGAATGAGTGAATTTAAGGCACAACTTGTTAAGCGTTTTGGTTCAAATGTATTATATTTATTTGCTTTAGAAATGCAGTCCATTTTCAATATAGTATACATATATATATATATGTATATATATATATTTATACCATCTCTCTCCTCTCTTTTTCTCTATCCTCCACCTCTCGCCTGTAAATTCCAGCTAATAGTTACATTTCTGCTTTGGTTATCAATACCGAGACAGCTTGGGCCCCCCGAGCACGGCAATGTAATTAGTCAGGTGATAATAAGCTATGGACCAGCGTCTGATCCCCATGGCCCGGGGGTTACCCACAAGCAGATGGGTCCTAATATCAGCATCAGATCTTCTCCCAGACTGGCCGGTGACTAACCTTATTATCGTCCGTCTGACCAGCAAATGAAAAGGTGTCTTGTGTTCCCGCCCACCCCTCCGCCAGAGGGATGTGATTGGGTCATTTCTAGAGCAATCGCCCCTAATGGAAGCGTTTCGCGTTGCTCTCGTGACTTGGATGGGCTCTTTGGCAATCGCTTCCCTCTCTCTCTCTCTCTCTCTCTCTCTCTCTCTCTCTCTCTCTCTCTCTCTCTCTCTCTCTCTCTCTCTCTCTCTCTCTCTCTCTCTCTCTCTCTCTCTCTCTCTCTCTCTCTCTCTCTCTCTCTCTCTCTCTCTCAAAAGATGCAATTTATTCGGCCATTTGTTCATACATCCATGGTTATTATTCTGTATGTAATTAAAACATGACATGTACCACAGTTACTGACCGATGCTGAAGAGCGATGTAGATAATTGTGAGCAAGATGCAATACAATTATTCTGTATTGGATATTTTGGGAAACTACCTACATGCACTTTGTCGCTCTTGATACGCTTTGTACTACATCACCTGACTTCTAAGGCAATTCTGGCAGAAAAGCAAACCTCTCAGATGTGGGACAGAAAGTGTGTCCAATCAGTGATGACCCTTGCCCACCTTATTTGGTTAATGTGGTTGTGTTTTCCAATTTTTGTGGTTGTGTTTTTTGAGTGTGTTTTCTAAGTTGTCATTGTGTTTTGTGAGTTGTCATTGTGTTTTGTGAGTTGTCATTGTGTTTTGTGAGTTGTCATTGTGTTTTGTGAGTTGTCGTTGTGTTTTCTAAGTTGTCATTGTGTTTTGTGAGTTGTCATTGTGTTTTCTGAGTTGTCGTTGTGTTTTCTAAGTTGTCATTGTGTTTTGTGAGTTGTCATTGTGTTTTGTGAGTCTTTTGTCTATTGTTCATTTGATTTGCAATTTGTTGTTGTGTTTTTATGATGTGTCACACCTAGTAGGGGCCCTTTAATATGCTTACTAAAAATCACAGCGCCATTAAGCTCATATCTAACCTCAACATAAAGTTTCATAGATATGTATTTCTATTTTATGACACTTTAATTGTATTTGCCGGTGACCTGCTGTTGTTAGTAGCCTGTGTCCTTGCTGCTGTTTTATTTGCTGTGTGATAGATGTGCAATTTGGCCTCAGGAGACTGTGGTCACCCACTGGTTGGTTGAGGCCAGCTGTGCATAACAACTCAACTATTAAAATTTGTTTTTATGTTCTATTTGTGTTTTGCATACCTTTATTTGTATAGTCACGAGACACTTTAATAATATATTGTTCCAATAATGTAGCATATTGTTGGGTGTGGTTTCAGTAATGTAGCATATGCTGTCACCAATGTCTGCAGAGAAGTTATTCTGTGGATGACTCGTTTGACTTACTTCCACTCCTGCCCCCACTATTTTCCTCAGTATAAAGTATGAAGACACATTTTCAGTATATTGTTTTGTAGCTTTATTGTAACGTTTTGTCTTCTTTTTTATTCTGCGTGTCCTATACTTGCCGCTGTGGCACCCAAATGTCCCACCCGGGATCAATAAAGCATTATGTTGTCTCTTTTTCCTCTCTTTTAGAAGACACCAAACTGTAGCAACACACTCTGAATCAATCCCGAGCCACAGCAGCCGCCCCAGCAGCACCCGGAGCACAGGTGAAGCAAATTGCTTTGTTTCCGATTGGCTCAGAATAGTGCCAGGTGCTGTCGCCACTCAAACAAGACAATTGCAGGGGACGTCACCTGCCAGCAATTTGGGCAAATCAGAACTATTGTCGTAACCCTGCGCTTCAGCAACAACGCTGCTATCCTTGATGTGTATTTAAAGTGTTTCGTAACTCACGGAAACACTCCTGTCTCCGTCTCCGATACAGCCAGAAAAGCGTATAGAGAGATACACCGTCAACTCTTACTATTCAGACGAGCTTCTTGAGGCCCACGGACATTCAATTTCTAGACTTTTTTGTCTGCCTTTAACAAAAGTGCAGGCTCCAGGGTGTGTTGCCTGGCTTCGCTACTGCTAATACCGACGGCTGCCTGTCCCGCAGTGTGAGGAGACACCACCGTTACCATCTCCCCGCTCCACTCTCGTGGCGTTGGCTGAGTGCTCTCTCAAGCAGAATGCTTCAGAACACCTAAAGATATGTCATTTGAGTTCCAAAGAGCATCGTCACCATTACCGAAGGTCAGGGGGAGGAGAAAACATCAACAACAAGTGTCCCGATGGGACTGACTGATCGTGGACCCTCTGAGATGAACGCAGCCGACCGGTGAGGAGCAGCCAGCCAGAGACTGCAAAGAGCTCTGTGTGTTTGATGGAGACTCACCCAACTCTCAACTCCAGGATGGCTTCCTGGTATGGTTACCCCAATGTGAAAAACAAACTATTGGACTATATATCCCCCTAGTTGGACATTTTCTTGACCATCTATTAGGGAATATCAGGTTAATAGTTAATATCACCCCTTTTAAGGTATATAACCATCTCACCCCAGCTGTAGGTACTTAATTCAAAGGACTAAGAGCAATGGGTACGCATTCTCATTTTCTCACAAAGACAAATCCATGTTCAACTAGAGGGCACTCAGTAAAGCACATACCTCTGCCCCACCAAAAAGTCCCCTGGATCTGAGTCCGGATCTGCGCCAAAATCTAATCAACCGTTCCTTGGCTCATTAGGAATTGAACTACAACGTTTTGACAGACAAACAAACAGACAACCTTCAATGGCG
>CM051003.1:19928959-19931459 GCA_027704905.1 Muraenolepis orangiensis
TGTTTGACCAGATCACATTCGTCGGATCGATCGGATGGTTTGTTGCGGTAAGGGTTAGGTATAAACATATTCTCTCATTCTTGCGAGCGCCATTTCGGTCAATAGGGGTTTGTTTGATTGATGTCAATTCACATTGTCTACCTCGGTTATTGAAGCACGCACACACACACACACACACACACACACACACACACACACACACACACACACACACACACACACACACACACACACACACACACACACACACACACACACACACACACACGACATGGGACTGTAATATGAATAGGCTCATTCGCCGTTTGGACTTGGCTGTATGGAAGTCAATTAGCGCTAGGTATTCCTGCGTCGTGACAGGCGCCAGACATTGTGCTGCCTCAGCCAGCGTCCCGCCCAGTATCGATCTGACTAAATGGGCAAAGGAACACTCCCAAACAGACACCTTTGAGTGGTGGGAACCGGCTTAAGGACAGCAGGTAAAGGCTGCGCTGAAGTATAAAGTATTAAAGCGGTAGTTAAGCGTTATTTAGATGACGTGAAGGGGAGTTTTACCGGTTACAAGCGCGGTTTTAGAGCTATACGAGCCATAGCGGAAATCATCCGCCTTGTCGGGGCGGGGGGGGGGGGGGGGGGGGGGTATGTTTGTCCTTGGCGTATTGTCTGGATGGCTCCCGAAGACGTCTGAAGACAAGGCGGTCCTCGTTGGAGGGCTATAAAGGTAATGTGTCTCCTGTGGACTGGCCGCAAACAAGCGAGAGTGTGCTGTAGAGCAGGCTATACTTGGCTTCCTCACCGGTGATGATGGTGTTGTTAGTGGGGTGGTGTCAGAGGCTCCAGTGAAGGCTCTCTGTGACGGCGGGGCCACCGCTTCCTTCTCCTCGCAGTACATCTTGCCTCAGTCAAAGTTTAGCGCTAAACTTGTTCAAGCTAATACCTAAACTATTTGAAGAAGAAGAAGAGAAAAAAAATGGAGAAGCGTGAAATTGATTCAAACTCACAAGCTGCCGGTTCTGTAACCACTCCCTTGTTTTAAAGCATCAGCAGACGGGAAAGAAAGCAGTGATGATACTAGAGATTACTCCATATATATATATATATGTGTGTGTGTGTGTGTGTGTGTGTGTGTGTGTGTTCTTTTTTTGATCTTTTGCTGTGCTTGTGCTATTCTAACCGTTTTCCTTCAAGTGAAAATTTCCAGACAGCCCAACTACTACACAGACATGCAGAATGACTTCCGATGCTTTTGTTCATCCAAAAACCTGCTGTCTTTCAACTCATCGCGCTCATTGTCACGCTAAGTCACACGCCTTTATGCGACTCATCCTGATCACAATTAGTTAGTTAATACAAAATATTAAACACATTTTCCCCTTGTCTTCTACATCGTGGGCTGACTAAATGCTGTGAAATTGAAGCGATGTGCGGCCTCCCCCTGTCCGTCCTGTCAGCTTCTCCCATATGGAGCGAACACATTTCTTTCTCCGAGAGCTTATGGTAAATTATTCTGAAACTGCTTAGCTCTGGTGGAGACGTCCAATCACATTTCATGGGAGTTCTGTCAGTTTTGCATTCGGCTGGAAATGCGGGTCGTAATAATTAATGGAAGACGCTCCAATCTGTGTATATGTAAAACCACAGGGCTTCAATTATTCAACGCCCTTACCGTCAGCCCGCCACTTACACACTCAAAAACAATGACATAATTCTTTGTATATTGATTGTTATCTGACATCGCAAAGTTGAACCTCATGCACACGCGTGAACTTGGAGGGAACAATAGAGGCGGTGGATCTGCTTTGTTCCCGTAGAGCGGGAACCCGAGGAGGAGGAGGATCCCTGGGAGCTACTCACAGGGGAACGTGTTCTCGAGGTGCCAAAATGTCTGTGCCAAAGCAACGCTGGCTCGCCACTCCATATTCAGCACGGCGCGACTTCCTGCTGACTCTCTGCACAATCACAGCTTGCGTCTCACGGATTTACCGTCGCATATTTTCGCCATGTGTTAGACTGCCTCCGGAGAGTGTCTCGAGTGTATCGCGTGGTATTGGGGTAGACACACACACACACACACACACACACACACACACACACACACACACCACACACACACACACACACACCCTCACACAACCTCACACACTTACACTCACACTCACACACACACACACACACACACACACACACACACACACACACACACACACTCACATACTCACACAAACACTCACACATGCCAAGAACGCCACAACCATGTGAACTATGAGATAGTGTGAATCCCATCACATTGCAGTCATTACGCAGCAGCTTTAGTCCAAAGCGACGTAAAATGAACTGCATTCAACATAAGTTAACTACTAGTCACCAGAAGTATTTTCCCAACACACTGGCCACATGGCAAACACAAGTATCAACTCTCCGTGGTCATTTAACAACCTAAGTGTCTTTAACATCCAAGATTTACCACAAACTAGACACTAGTAGTGGTTCAATTATTTAA
>CM051003.1:19933959-19941459 GCA_027704905.1 Muraenolepis orangiensis
AGTTAACAGTCCCCAAGAATATAACAGGATAACAACACGAGAAGAACAACAAAGACAAGGAGAATAAATATAGGGGATGGGAAAAAAAAATGGATTTCCCTCCATCTCTCTCTCTCGCCAGTCACGCACATGTTGAGGACCCGGGCGTTCCGGGCATTTCTGTGGTGAGAAGACGACATTTAAGATATAAGAGAGGGACAGAGGGGCGTTGAAGTGTGTAGGATGGGTCAGACGAGGGCCTAGGAACGACTTAATTGTCCATCTCCAAAACACTGACTACCGCCCCTTATTGGCCGTCGAGCCACGTGAGTCACGATTTTGCGACGCAGCCGCTAAAAAACTCTCACCGAGCGCGGTGTCACTCACGCGGAAAACTTTCCCTCTCACCTTAATATAACACTCCGCATTCGACGAGGCCATTAGGCTCGACACATTTCTTTAGGATTTCACACACCGTTTTATATTCCTATTTGCCGAACCCACGAGAGAGTGTGTCTCGTTTCCACCGGAATATTCCCTTCCGGCCCCGCATCCTGCCCGAATCTGAACACTTCCTTCCTTCCTCCAACCGATGCTATCATTAAAACTCGCTCCAAGCTAAAAAAGAGAGAGAAGATAAGCCCATTACATACAGAACTATCTCCCTGCCCGATCATTACACCAATTACTGCGCAGAAACCCAGATTAGGCTGCATTCTGACTCTATTATGAGGGAAAGAAGGCCATGTTTAAATAGACACTTCCACTCCGCAGAAGTGTTGAAAGCGAGGAATCCCAATTCTTTTCAATTAATGCAGGAATGCTTCTTCGATTTCTTGAATTCACAATTGTTTTGACAGGCAGGGTGCGAGGAGAGAGGGTCGTTAATGCTAAAAAAAAAGTTCTAGAATTTACCGCTAAGGCTAGGGAGAGTTTCTTGACATAGTAGTGGGAACTAAACATATGAATGCAAAGTAGGAGAAACAGAGCCAGACGAAACCGGGAGTGTGTACTTCACACCGTAGACACAATGTTACTCTGGCACCTTTACACCTCACAGGGTTGGCTGTAACTGAATCCAAGAGAGAGAGAGAGAGAGAGAGAGAGAGAGAGAGAGAGAGAGAGAGAGAGAGAGAGAGAGAGAGAGAGAGAGAGAGAGAGAGAGAGAGAGAGAGAGAGAGAGAGAGAGAGAGAGGGGGGGGGGGAGGATGGGAGGGAGGATGAACTTGGTGGTTAGGGGCCTACACAGGTATCACAAACGGAGCACAATAATACAATTTGGGAGCAGGTGGATGTTAAACCAGACAAAGAGACACGTTTTCAGTTTGGGGAGTTGGTTGGGATTCCGCCAAAACCATTTAGTTGACTTTGATTTCATCGGAGGAATATACACATGGAGTTTAAGGCATTGACAGGCCTGTATTCACGAGTGGCAGATACACAAGGGGGGAGAGAACAGAAACCCCAGCCAAAAGCTCTCAAAGCCAGATATGGTGATTTTCTATTCCTGTACGTTTGTGTGCATGTCTCCCCCATGTTTACATACGGCCCGTGGTCCACACTTTCAAAGCCTCTTCCACAAGGAGCGCTGGGGGAACAGCCTGAAGTTTACTTTCCCACAAGCACCGTTGTCATCGCAAAAGAGCTGCTTGGCTCCTTGGCGCTGTTTCTCGCTTTGTTTTGGGGGGGAGAGGGAGATCGCACGGCTGCTCTAAATGCAACAGACTTCAGGGGGTCGGAGTCACCCACATACATGCCTTTGATGAAATGAAAGTGCTGATAATCATGTTCAATAAGTGTTTGTTGTAATCAGGTGGGACGATGGACGCACACACCAAGTCACATGTCAGTGAGCCCAGAAGGCTCGATGTAAATGGTAAAATGGTCTGCATTTATACAGCGCTTTTAACCAAAGTGCTTTGTAAGTTCTGCCTCATGTTCACACAGTTATACACCCATTCATACACCGACGGCGGTGTCAGCCATGCAAGGAGACAGCCAGCTAGTCAGGAGCAGTTAGGGTTAGGGTGTTTTGCTCAGGGACACCACGACAGCTAGGAGGAGGAGCCGGGGATCGAACCAGCAACCTTCAGGTTGCCAGACAAGTCACCTGCCCTCCTGAGATACTGCTGCTTAGAAATCACATTTCACATAGAAATCACATTTCTAACCGTATGATTCTTTGACTTGGTGGGAAAAGTATGGTATCGTATATCCTTGCCCGTTAGAAGTAAGGGTCCTACTTGACATTCTTGAGAAGTGGACCTTTAACACAACGTTGAAGTACTATTTAAAAGTATCGGTATCTAAAGTTAAATTACCGTCGTGACTTAGCGCTTTGACATTTCACCCTCAGCATACGAAAAAGGCTAAAACGGCGGGTTGTTCGGGACCGTTTTAGCGTTTTTGGCTTCCTCCGCTCGTCGGCGGTGTGGAAGTGAGACTGAACTCGTCAACTTTTTGTTGGCTTGTAAAAACAGACTTCGAGTGAGAACAACACAAAGCACTTTTGCGGTCAGACAATCGCAGTGAAGCGTCTGCTTTGGAACGTGACAAGAGTAAAAGCACATCTACCGCTGGTTCCTCACGGAAGTCTGCGCTGAAGTATTTGCTATTAATAATATATAATATAATATAAATAATATATATTTAAAACAAATCTGGAATCTTGAATCTGTAAGTGACTCATTTTCTAATAACTAATAGTATTTTCGTTATTTTGTTGTCATGTAATGTCAAAAATGTATGAAGTAGTCTGCGATGTTTAGTGGGGGGGGGGTGCTGACAGCTAACCTATTCAGATGGCTTCCCGGATAAAAGGCTTTTCTTAGTCGTCTCGTGTAAACGCGACTTCGACTCAAACGGGAATTAGCGACGCTGTTGAATGAGAAAGCGTAAAATAAAATAAAAACCAAGGCGGCTTCGTCGTCACACTGGAGTCACGCGCCCTCGAGACGCCTCTACATCTGAACCACTTAAGGAGCAGATGCCCCGCAGCAGCAGCCGAGGCAACCAGCCATGCATCTGTGACATCATCGTCAGGCGTGACCATAAAACCTCCTCTCTCCCCCACGGAGCCAATGACCCGGAGACAAGATGGCACCCCCACCCCCCTCCTCCTCCTCCTCCTCCTCCTCCTCCCATCCACCGGAACCTCTCTCCCTCCACATTCATTAAAGCAGCAATTAACAAAGGCTTCTGTTTCCTCCGTTTAGTGGTCTTTTGTATCTCCGGTGGCACCGTGGCTCTGATGAGGACGATGATGATGAGGACGATGATGATGATGACGATGATGATGACGATGATGATGATGATGATGATGATGATGATGATGATGATGATGATGTGACCTTCAGCTGCAGATGAAGAATGAAAATTATCTCTGGGAGCAAAAGGATTAATAATCTGTTCTCCTCTTTCCCTCTCTCCTCCTCTCACTCTCCTCGAGGGACTGTTCTGTCACTTCCTTTTCTTTAAAAAGGAACGCTGTTAAATCTTAACTGGGGGGCCGATTCACAGGTGCGTTCAGTCGACTGGTGCAAGCACACACACACACACACACACACACACATTAACAGGCGCACACACACACAATAGATAAATACACATACACACGCATGAGCGCACACACACACATGCACACACAATAATGGGAAAAGTTACAGAAGAATTAACGCAACTTTCACACAGACAGACAGACAGACAGACAGACAGACAGACAGACAGACAGACAGACAGACAGACACATACACATACACATACACATACACATACACACACTGTTACAGAGTTAGCTGTGGTTACATCGGATCCCAAAACCAAACATTGACGAGTAGACACGATTTCTCGTCCCATCATCCAACATGTTGCTTTCCACGCGCGCTTGTCGTCTTAATTCCCTCCGTCCTCGTCTATGGGCCACGGACAGCAGTGGAGGCGGCGCCGTCTCCTCGCGTCTCTTTCATGTGGCGTCGTGTGTCTGTCTGGGCCGGAGCGGAACCCTCTGACAGCCCCCCCCACCCCGTCCCCCCCCCCCCGTGCTTTCATGCACGGCGGCTCCTCGTCTCTCTCTCTCTCTCTCTCTCTCTCTCTCTTGTCTTTGCGCGTGGTGACCTATCGCGGTAGACAGCGTGTCGGAGTCACTCAATACCTGGGAGCGCAGACGCGCAGACGCTCAGCCGTGCGCCGGAGGTTTCTCCGACCAGGAAGCCGAGTTGACGTGCTGCCGAAGTGCTCTCGTCTAGGTGTAGGGGGGGGGGGGGGGGGGTATTTCTTTTGTATTGTGTCTACAGATCAAGTAGGGGTGAAAGGAGCGGTCGGGTTGTGGTGGGGGGAATCAAACCGGCGTTCTCTGTTCTCTGCGTGCTGCCACGTAACACCAGAGGCTTTTCTTTGCCGAACAAATAAGTGGATTTGAAGTTTATGAGATTAGACATGAAATTAGCGCATTCAATTAGATCGCATCTCGGGAGGTAATTGTTGCTTTATTTCCCCCGGGGCGTTTCTGGAGACGTGAGCGTTGTGTTCGGAGCGGGAAGCAGCCGACGCCGGTATTGTAATGCCTTGCTCAAACCACCGCGGCAGGGAAAATAGGAATCTCCTGAGCACTTAGGGCCGTTTATTACAAAAACACATTCAGATGGATTGCCATAAATTAATTAGCGTGCCGTTTGAAACTAATAATATCGCCGACAGCTTTCGACACGCCGCTCGTCTAACGAAGTAACAATAACAAATATTTTCCCCAAACTGTTCATGATTCATTATGCTCCAACTTTATTAGGTACACTATCTAAAGACCATCTTTACACTCAGCGCTTCTGATGATAGTGGCTTGTTATAACATGTGCACTATTTATAATATTGATAATGTTAATATATATAATAAAATAAAATAAAGTATAATAAATAATAAAATAAATAAACGTTATCGTACAGAGGATAAACGTTTACCAGCGTGGAATAATAACATTACATCACAGTCATTTAGCAGACGCTTTTGTCCAAATCAACTTACAATAAGTGAATTCAACAGGTAGGCCAGAGAACAACTAGTCACCAGAAGGCATAAGTGCATTCCTTTCTAACAAGCCATAATATATATAAACATATATATAAACACATATACAATAACATAATACATAATGCACACATAATCACATGACCATAAGGTCTTTCCTTCATAACAAGCCTCCAAGAGCAGAACCAGGTAGTCAAATCAAAAGATTTGACACAATAAGCACATCAAACAGAGGCAATGAGAAATAGTGACGCCAATAGACACACGCTTATAGGCAAAAGCTAATAAAAAGTTTATCAGATAAGATATCACATACATTCTCTGAGCAAAGATTATGAAAATAACTAACTTGCAATTAATTAATGCTGAAACCATCTTAAAATATAGCATCCTATACCAACAACCTATTCCTTCGCTAAGGTCAGAAGATTTATGCGTGACAGCGGGGCAATGGCGCCTCGATGAACAGTGTTTTCATTCACAGTTGTTATCTGTCTAGAAGGTGGATTGTATTTGTTCTAACAGCGACTTTCCAGAGAGATCAAAAGCTGCTGCAGTACGATTCCCCCCCCCCCCCCCCCCCTCTCCCCCTCCATCAAGTTCGCCCGGAAAACATTTTCTTGGCGCCTGTGGATCTTTCTTTTTGTTCCATTCGTCATCAAACAATCCGGAGATGACAAAAGCCCGGGCTATAGCTCCTTTGGGTGCCTCAGAGTTGCACAGAACACCACCCACCACCACCACCACCGCAGGCGAGCTGCATTTGATGTGGTTACTCTAAGCACCTCCCACCGGGGTGCGACATGGTATTTAAATCAAGGTCACCCACTGTGATGGAACTTGTTTGTTCACTGGGTCTCTGATAACAGGTTAGCGCTAACAGGTTAGTGAATCACTGGGTCTCTGATTACAGGTTAGCGCTAACAGGTTAGTGAATCACTGGGTCTCTGATTACAGGTTAGCGCTAACAGGTTAGTGAATCACTGGGTCTCTGATAACAGGTTAGCGCTAACAGGTTAGTGAATCACTGGGTCTCTGATAACAGATTAGCGCTAACAGGTTAGTGAATCACTGGGTCTCTGATAACAGGTTAGCGCTAACAGGTTAGTGAATCACTGGGTCTCTGATAACAGGTTAGCGCTAACAGGTTAGTGAATCACTGGGTCTCTGATAACAGGTTAGTGCTAACAGGTTAGTGAATCACTGGGTCTCTGATAACAGGTTAGCGCTAACAGGTTAGTGAATCACTGGGTCTCTGATAACAGGTTAGCGCTAACAGGTTAGTGAATCACTGGGTCTCTGATTACAGGTTAGCGCTAACAGGTTAGTGAATCACTGGGTCTCTGATAACAGGTTAGCGCTAACAGGTTAGTGAATCACTGGGTCTCTGATAACAGGTTAGCGCTAACAGGTTAGTGAATCACTGGGTCCCTGATAACAGGTTAGCGCTAACAGGTTAGTGAATCACTGGGTCTCTGATAACAGGTTAGCGCTAACAGGTTAGTGAATCACTGGGTCTCTGATTACAGGTTAGTGCTAACAGGTTAGTGAATCACTGGGTCTCTGATAACAGATTAGCGCTAACAGGTTAGTGAATCACTGGGTCTCTGATAACAGGTTAGCGCTAACAGGTTAGTGAATCACTGGGTCTCTGATAACAGGTTAGCGCTAACAGGTTAGTGAATCACTGGGTCTCTGATAACAGGTTAGTGCTAACAGGTTAGTGAATCACTGGGTCTCTGATAACAGGTTAGCGCTAACAGGTTAGTGAATCACTGGGTCTCTGATAACAGGTTAGCGCTAACAGGTTAGTGAATCACTGGGTCTCTGATTACAGGTTAGCGCTAACAGGTTAGTGAATCACTGGGTCTCTGATAACAGGTTAGCGCTAACAGGTTAGTGAATCACTGGGTCTCTGATAACAGGTTAGCGCTAACAGGTTAGTGAATCACTGGGTCTCTGATAACAGGTTAGCGCTAACAGGTTAGTGAATCACTGGGTCTCTGATAACAGGTTAGTGCTAACAGGTTAGTGAATCACTGGGTCTCTGATAACAGGTTAGCGCTAACAGGTTAGTGAATCACTGGGTCTCTGATAACAGGTTAGCGCTAACAGGTTAGTGAATCACTGGGTCTCTGATAACAGGTTAGCGCTAACAGGTTAGTGAATCACTGGGTCAAATACAGGGCAAAGAACAGTTGATTTGATCTTGGCACAGATCTGGATCCGAATCTGGACCCAATATCTTGTGTGGCGCAGGTATGCACTCTACTGAATGTTTCATGTTTGCAATGCTATTATGTATAGTAGTGTGTCATATCGTGTATATAATATTATGATATTATTATACTTTATGTTTTATTGAGATTAGTATAATAAGGACATACAGGGCTATAAACAACAATAGAAAAAACCTGTGCAGGACAGGTGGTACTAAAAAGTTCGGCACCACAAGCCCATCCCGATACAGTATTCATTCAGGGGGGGGAGGAGTCAAAGTA
>CM051003.1:19946459-19951459 GCA_027704905.1 Muraenolepis orangiensis
ACTGAAGGAGCTTAATAACAGCATGGTGACATGTTTACACAATGGATATTATGTATTTTAAGACACCCTGTTGTGAAACTGTTGTTTGCCGGTTGTATGGACAACACAAACGTTGGTCAAATTTGATTGGATTACAAAAAAATCATCCAAGGTAACCGAGTCACACCTAGTTGTGTGCATCTCACCTACTGAGGAAACCCTGGACAGATTGAGGGAAGGCAAATCCATGGTTCTACCAATTCCAAATGAAGGAATTATATGGAACCCTCGCATTTGCAATCTGCGTTGCCGATTGCAAATGTATCAGTATTATTTACTTGTGCTATTAAGAATATTAAGGCGTGAACCTCCTACCGGCCGTTAGAGGAACTACATGCTAGTCTCTACCGTGAACCCCCTACAGGCCGTTAGAGGAACTACATGCTAGTCTCTACCGTGAACCCCCTAAAGACTGTTAGAGGAATTACATGCTACTTTCTACCGTGAACCAACTATAGGCCATTAGAATAACTACATGTTAGTCTCTACATGCTACTCTCTACCGTGAAGCACCTAGAGGCCGTTAATGGAACTACATGCTGGTCTACAGTGATCCACCTAGAGGCAGTTAGTGGAACTACATGCTAGTCTCCACCGCTAGTCTTCCATGCTTGTCTACAGTGAACCACCTATAGGCCGTTAGAGGAATTACACACTAGTCTCCACCATGAACCACCTATAGGCCGTTAGAGGAATTACATGCTAGTCTACAGTGAACCACCTAGAGGCCGTTAGAGTAACTACATATTAGCCTCCCCCCAAGACTATTAGCATTAGTACGTTAATTTCCCCCACATTGTCTTACTGTCATGGAGAAATAAATCCTAGAAATGAGGCCACACATCATATAACTATCTGTTCTTTCAGTGACCTCAGTGACCTGAGGCCAACGCACTGTTATTATTATTATTTTTTATATATATATATTTTTCTGTAAATCCTTTCACTGTAATTTTGCACTGTAAATTCAATTTCACTTTTCACTTTTCACATGTCACTTTTTCAGTATTCATCTGAGTTATTTATTAATATATTATTACTGCCAATTTGCACGATACGTATTGTTGTGTATTGTATATACCTACGTATTACTGTAATTATTTTAGTTATATTTTGTTTATACTAGTTTTGTTTAGTTAGTTGTTGTTATTTTGTTTTTAGCTTAGGTATTAGTATATTTGTGTGTGCATTTATTCCCCCTGTGTCAACTGTTGCACATTAAATAAAGTTTCTTGAATCTTGAATCTTTACTTCTGCGGGATGGAATGGGGAGTAAGCATTCCATTGTACTTGTTGCAAATGGCAAATGCAATTCTTGAATCTTTAACCTTGAATCTTGAATCTTTATTACTAGCTCATTTAATATGCCTTTTGTATAAATAAGATGGCTCCTTTCTTCTCCCCAACTGAAAACCATTATGTTGGATAGCATTTGTATTGTCACTGGACATTGCAGCAGCATAATGCTGCAATGAGATTTGATTAAATTAAATGATGGCGTGGGGCAGCCATGGCTGATCTATACCAGACAACACACCAGTCACTACCCTTTACCTTTGGTTCTGTTGCATCGCATGGAGCTTTGATACTTCCCCATCACAATCACACACCCATTGTTTCACTGAAAGAGGCCTGGCTGATGCTGCCTGTGTTTAGGCTGTGTGTGTGTGTGTGTGTGTGTGTGTGTGTGTGTGTGTGTGTGTGTGTGTGTGTGTGTGTGTGTGTGTGTGTGTGTGTGTGTGTGTGTGTGTGTGTGTGAGAAGAGGCTCACCCTGCGTGACTGGATCTCTTTGACGTAGAGGGGATGAAGGAACTCAGACTCTCCCTCCAGACGTATGCCCTCCTTAGTGATGCGCAGCTTCCCCATGCCATCCTGGGAGAGAGAGAGAGAGAGACACGTTTATCACCGCAGGCACACACACACACACACACACACACACACACACACACACACACACACACACACACACACACACACACACACACACACACACACACACACACACACACACACACACACACACACACACACACCATGGCAACACAGACCCCAAGAGACACACAACCAATTGTTTTATGTGTAATTCACCACACCACCCGACAAACAGCACCAAGACCAGACCTGTACAACGTTTACAAAGTATCTTGGTCAAGAAACTTCACCCGACAACAGCCAACACACTGCCTGCGGCGCTGGAGGACTGGGCCAATGGGCAAGCATCCTCATATACATTCATGATGCCACACTGATTGAAGAGAGACACACACACACACACACACACACACACACACACACACACACACACACATGCGCACAAAGGGATGATTCTTGAGTATTCAGGCGATGGAAACGTTGTGATGTTAATAATGGTGAGATAGCATGTGGCGCCACAGCCACAGTCTTGCACAGAGACCTGCAGCGCCCACCCACCCACCCACCCACCCACACACACACACACACACACACACACACACACACACACACACACACACACACACACACACACACACACACACACACACACACACACACACACACACACACACACACACACACACACACACACTGCTGTTTAGGATAATTGGATGCAGGAGTCCATGTTTTCTGTTATTTTTGTATTATTGAAACACAACTCCCCCAAAACCACCAAATAGTCATTTCAATATTTATATTACTGGCTTTGTATTCTGTAGCTTCTTTCAAACAGGGGGTTGTTTTGTTGCATGTCGTCGTCCCCCCCCCCCACCTCCCCCCCACCGCCCTGCTGTGTTCAAAGAAGTCATTCTGCTCCTGTTGGACTGTCACACAGGGCCTCTGAACTCCATGGAGTGGCACGCCTGTGATGTGGGCGAACAAACGCACTGCGACCCTCCCGCCTCTCTTAACCCACGGGCTCCAGTGTGTCACGGTGAACACACCACGCTAAACACACAAGACCACACATCTAGCAGTTGTTAGGTTCATTCTGTCTGTGTCCGACTGCCCGCTGCCCTTCTGTCTTTCTCCCTGCCCGCTTGTCTATCCTTCATGTCCGTCTGACTGTCTTTAACGTCTCTCTCTCTCTCTCTCTCTCTCTCTCTCTCTCTCTCTCTCTCTCTCTCTCTCTCTCTCTCTCTCTCTCTCTCTCTCTCTCTCTCTCTCTCTCTCCTCTCTCTCTCTCTCTCTCTCTCTCTCTCTCTCTCTCTCTCTCTCTCTCTCTCTCCACCACTCTCTCTATGCCTGTCCTTCACACCCCATCTGTCGTCCCTGTCTGTCTGTCGGTCCCCTGGTCATCGTCCAACTTGTGTGTCGTGTGTCGGTATATAAAACAAGACACAGTTGTCAAGTCAAGGCACAAGGTTAATGAAAAGAAATGCACACACACACACACACACACACATTTACACAAATGTGTGCACGCTGTCTCTCTCACACACACACACACACACACACACACACACACACACACACACACACACACACACACACACACACACACACACACACACACACACACACACACACACACACACACACACACACACACAGCAGTGTTCATAACCTTGATTACAGACCGGTGGTTGATTGGCCCCCAGTGTTGGAATTCAACTATCCATGAAGACTAGAATTCTGCTCCCTGCGCTGTTTGGAATTATCATTATTGGAAGCATGGAAGCAACTAACCAACAAAGCTTTTGAAAAATGGAAATACCCCAGGGGAGAGAGAGGGGGCAAATATATATATATATAGAGAGAGAGAGAGAGAGAGAGAGAAAAGAGAGAGAGAGAGAGAGAGAGAGAGAGAGAGAGAGAGAGAGAGAGGTTACCAGAGAAGAGAAAACCAACATGGCACCGACCAAACAAAAGTTTGACGTGAATTTCAAAGAGAGAGTTTAACAGTATTTGGCGGTACTTTTCAGGAGAGCAAGCTGCAGGGCACTTTGACATCGACCCGGAGACAATCAGATACTGGAGAAAACAAGAAGAATGAACTGAACGTTTAGCTGACAAGGAAGAGCACAGCTAGCTGGTGTTAGCTTGGAGCTAGACGATAAACTTTCACACTGGATCCACTCAATGCGGGACAAACACAACTGGAGGTAAATTATATTGACGCTGAATCTGATTCTTATCGACTGTGCTGTAAACGTGCCAGTATGTCATTTGTTTTGGTTAGTTTTTTTGATGTGGCATTGGGCCCATTTATTTTGTATTCTTAACACCTGGGGGTATTCCAGTTTACTGGGAATCTGATCGCTATTACTATAACTTACCTGTGAAGTTAATGGATTTGCTTTGGTTTGTGTTTTGCAATACAATTCAGAAAATGAAGGGATTATGTCCATGAGAGTTTCTCTCCAATGTAAGCATCCAAAAAAGCCACGGTGCACTGAGTGGCTCAGGAAATAGAGGTCAATATTAGAGGATTTATGGTATAGAAATATGGTTGGGGAGGGGGCTTAGGGGGTACAAAACAGGTCAATATTTAACATCAAGAGACAGCACATGCTCCAGTTTGTGTTTCAATTCAAGTCTGCACACACACACACCCACACCCACCCCCCCCCCCCCCCCCACCCCCTCCCACACACACACACACACACACACACACACACACACACACACACACACACACACACACACACACACACACACACACACACACACACACAGTGTATGTGTTCAAACAACCCAGATTTTAACACAAAGATCGTCCTTATGTGTTAAACAGAACCCCATTATGCAGACTATACATTCAGAGCACTGAGGAAACTGTGTGTGTGTGTGTGTGTGTGTGTGTGTGTGTTACGCAAAACGCAAGCCCATTTTAGTAGACATTATCATAAACAAATGAGACAAGCTACAACTTGCTCTCCATTTCCATTGTTTACGACACGACGAACTTGGGACAAAAAGACACATAGATACACACAAATACACGCACTGCAGCGAAGGCCATTCCTACCCCTGTTTGACCAAG
>CM051003.1:19958959-19976459 GCA_027704905.1 Muraenolepis orangiensis
TTGAATGTTGGAGGCAATCAGCACCTAATCAGACCCAATGGAATTGCCCAAATCACACAGGCAGCCCTTTTTCACTTTTTTGTTGAATTTTCTTGTTTACTTCATTTTCATTTTTTCTTCTTCTTTTTTTCTTGTTTAGAAATATTTAGCATTCATGCCAACGTGGTGTCAGTGGAAGCCCTACTCCCTACTCCATGGTACCAGGCAGCCCCCCGCTCCCCTGGGGGAGAGAGGCCTGCTAAAGCTGCACTGGAATGCAACTTTAGAGCTGCAGCCATCAATTTATTTCAAATCACATTCTCTCGCCATCTTCTCCCACAGACCAATTTCATTTAGAGAGCTGTGAGGAGTGGATGTGTTACCCTTCTTTTTTTTTTGGTTTGTTAGACGTTCATAATTTGAATACGTGATGGCTGAAGCAAACAATTTCATTTTTGCAGGTTTTAATTAGAGATGGATTACCAGACATCACCAGGCCACTTTATCAACTTAAAATGTTATTCAGTAATGATATGTGTGCGGAATGGGCTCAACACGCTTTTAAAACATCAAACGTTATGCTCTGTTCTGTTAGATAGCAACAGTTATGTTCGTCTGACAACATTATCTCAGGGTGTTTGCCTTCTCCCACCTTCCCCAGGATATCGGGGGCTTTTGGGAGTGCGTTGCATCGGACGTGGGCTTCAAACACCCTTTCCAACGCTGCAATTGTGCTCAAGGGCTGTAGCACAAACTAGACTTAACTACAATTTCAAATTAAAACATTCCTGCCACCAGCCATTAAACTGGCTACTTGAGGTCTCCTCCCAAAGATAAGGACACAGGGTGATGAGGAATCCGGTTTATTGCAGACTTTGAATAACGGTGAACAGAGCAGATGCTACATGCTAGAGCTCTCTCCTTGAGTGTGTGTGGTGTTGGCCCTTTTAACCTGTGGGCCTTGATTAACAAGGACCCACAGGTGTGCAGCCTCACCAGTCAATCAGTCCAATTCAGAATAGGTGAGGCTGCTTAAACCAGCACCCAACCACACACACACCACAACGCCGTTGAACACCAAGGCATATAATCCCATAAATGTCAGTGTGTAGAATGTGCTGTTATCACAACTTGCAAATTCAATATTGACAGCGGCAACGACACCGTTTGACAATGTCATCATTCATCCCGTCGTCGTGCACATGGTGAATCTGCAGCTTGTGCTTTTAACCTGGGCTCTCGCACACACATTGACACACGTGGATTCTACTGTCCTTTCTTTTCCCCGCTGTGTAACTCGAGTGACTCGATTAACCAAAATCAAATCAAACAAAACTGATGTAGATCATGTGAATGAACACATGCTCTGGAGTGTCTAATGAGATGTATGCGTGATTGGATTAACAAGAGATGACACCTGTCCCATTCACAACGTGATCTGATGTCCTCTCGGCGACACAGCACCCCATAGTCCTCTGACACACGCATCGCGTGTCTATTTCCAGCGAAGTCAAACCGCGACCTCGTTTGACCTCCCGGGTGCGCCGCCGCCGCCACCGCCGCCACTGAGTGAGGTGCACCCCATTCGGATGAGTAACGACTGACGACAAGCAATAACACCCCCAGAGACCCAGCCCCACCCACCGCACACCACCGAACACCACCACCGCACAACACCACCCCTCGTCACCCCCAACCGGCTCATCGTCGTCCCCGCAAATCAACACCCCCCCCCCCCCCCCCACACTCACCCCCTTCACGTGTCACTTCCTGTGGTGGCGGTAGTGGTCAGCGAGTGACAGGAATGAAAACAAAACAACAATGACAACGCCATCAGCCCAACATGTGATCCACGTTGACGTGGATTTACTGCTGTGTGTTTTAAGATGAACGGCGAGGGGCCGTCGAGGTGCCCCCAGTGGCAGGACAGCGTCACGGCTGCCTGCCCCCATCCGTCATCCACATGTCCTCCACGTCTCCCCTCCCTCAAGGTACTGGGACACACACACACATACACACACACACACACACACACACACACACAGACACATACACACACGCACTGTTCATTCCTTCCATCTGGCCGGCTGATTCAGAGACATTTCTAGAGCTTCTTCGTCTTTTTGCTGGCTGAAGGTAGCAGACGATATGGATGCTCTATAGAAGACAGCCGGTCATACCCACTTACATGCAAATACACACACAAACGTGCACACACAAATGCACACACACACGCGCACACACACAAATGCATGCACACGCCTGTGAATACAGCCACACAAAAAGCATGGCAGGGCCAATGCGACTGAGACACGACTGAACACACGTGATCAGTCTGTGTTGTTTTAGACATGGTGAGGGACAGCTCCTGTAGTCTGGATCCCCCATGAGAGAGGTGGTCGGAGCCCCAGGAAACAGGTGGTCTGAGCCCCAGGAGAGAGGTGGTCTGAACCCCAGGAGAGAGGTGGTCGGAGCCCCAGGAAACAGGTGGTCTGAGCCCCAGGAGAGAGGTGGTCTGAACCCCAGGAGAGAGGTGGTCTGAGCCCCAGGAGAAAGGTGGTCTGAACCCCAGGAGAGAGGTGGTCTGAACCCCAGGAGAGAGGTGGTCTGAACCCCAGGAGAGAGGTGGTCTGAACCCCAGGAGAGAGGTGGTCTGAACCCCAGGAGAAAGGTGGTCTGAACCCACGGAGAGAGGTGGTTTGAACCCCAGGAGAGAGGTGGTCTGAACCCCAGGAAAGAGGTGGTCTGAACCCCTGGAGAGAGGTGGTCCGATGAACTCTCCTGAACACCAGAGAGAACCAGAGTATCTCCGCTGGATGTCACGTGTGTCTGTGAGCATGTGCAGGCTGCTCTGCACACATATGATTGAATTCTCTCTCTGTATCATCACCCCAACCACCCGGCCACACACCCACACCCCACACCCGCCTCAACCTGGGAACATGAATATGAGACGTGTAGGACTGAGGGCAACAAGGGCAACACGTTTATGTCTTCATTGTTGTGTGTGTGTGTGTGTGTGTGTGTCTACTGTGTGTGCTCATGTCACCTCTATGTAACCTGTACATAATGCCTTGTCAGTAGATCTTGCTGTACACTGTGTGTGTGTGTGTGTGTGTTTGTGTATGTGTGTGTGTGTGTGTGTGTGTGTGTGTGTGTGTGTGTGTGTGTGTGTGTGTGTGTGTGTGTGTGTGTGTGTGTGTGTGTGTGTGTGTGTGTGTGTGTGTGAATGTATTTGTGCGTGTGTGTGTGCGTGCGTGTGACTGTGCTAGTCTGTATTGTATCCGGTGTGTGTGTGTGTGTGTGTGTGTGTGTGTGTGTGTGTGTGTGTCTGTGTTTCTTGTGTGTATATGTGTGTGTGTATGTGTGTCTGTGTGTGTGTGTGTGTGTGTGTGTGTGTGTGTGTGTGTGTGTGTGTGTGTGTGTGTGTGTGTGTGTGTGTGTGTGTGTGTGTGTGTGTGTGTGTGTGTGTCTGTGTGTGTCTGTGTGCGTGCGTGCATGCGCACACGTGTGTCTGTGTGGGGATGGGAGGAACATTATGTGTAAGAGATTCAGTGTTGTACCCATGAGGCAGAGAAGTGAGAAAGAGCGATTGAGGAGCTAATAGAGAGAGAGAGAGAGAGAGAGAGAGAGAGAGAGAGAGAGAGAGAGAGAGAGAGAGAGAGAGAGAGAGAGAGAGAGAGAGAGAGAGAGAGAGACGAGATAGGAGTGGAAAAAAAACTGTAAGAGAGATTCCGGAGGGTGCACAACGCACACAGTGAAGGATGAGTCATGATTGATAACACACACACACACACACACACACACACACACACACACACACACACACACACACACACACACACACACACACACACACACACACACACACACACACACACACACACACACACACACACACACACACACACACACACACACACACAGTGCAAAATGTGGCTCTAGACAGTAAAATCTCTGCATTAGTTTTACCACAAAATCAACTCCAACTAAATAAACCAGCAGCCATGATGACGAACTAGCCATAATTCTGAACCCAAATCTGGGATGAGCAGATGTACTTAGTTTGTTATACATATATATATGTATATATACACATATACACAAACTGCAAATTACTTACTCACTAGTCGCCAATGAAACACACACATAAACAACTAACTCACTAGCCACCAATGAAACACACACACACAAACGACTAACTCACTAGCCACCAATGAAACACACACACACAAACGACTAACTCACTAGCCACCAATGAAACACACACACAAACGACTAACTCTCTAGCCACCAATGAAACACACACACACAAACGACTAACTCACTAGCCACAAATGAAACACACACACAAACGACTAACTCACTAGCCACCAATGAAACACACACACAAACGACTAACTCTCTAGCCACCAATGAAACACACACACACAAACGACTAACTCACTAGCCACAAATGAAACACACACACAAACGACTAACTCACTAGCCACCAATGAAACACACACACAAACGACTAACTCACTAGCCACCAATGAAACACACACACAAACGACTAACTCTCTAGCCACCAATGAAACACACACACAAACGACTAACTCTCTAGCCACCAATGAAACACACACACACAAACGACTAACTCACTAGCCACAAATGAAACACACACACAAACGACTAACTCACTAGCCACCAATGAAACACACACACACAAACCACTAACTCACTAGCCAACAATGAAACACACACACACACACAAATGCAGTGCTTTCCTGCATTATACATGAAAACTGTGAGTTGCCAGTCCGAGAGTCGACTTGATTGTGTCACAATTTAATTGACTAGCTTCTTTCCCGGCTTGATTTAGACATGAATCCTACATGCAAGGTTCACTCGCCAGCTCTGTGCATGTGTGTCCGTACGCAGAGTGAACATGGCGTGATGTGGCAGAGGACACGCTGTGTGTTTGACCTTAAGGAAACCGGGGAGCACAACATCGCTGACAGATGGAAAACATTTTGTTGGCGGTGTTACGTTCCCAAAGCTATCCGTCTTCCACTCCCTCTGTGTGACGATGAAACAAAACAGCAGCGTGGCATCTCTGGCTCGGCTCTCTCTCTCTCTCTCTCTCTCTCTCTCTCTCTCTCTCTCTCTCTCTCTCTCTCTCTCTCTCTCTCTCTCTCTCTCTCTCTCTCTCTCTCTCTCCTCTCTCTCTCTCTCTCTCTCTCTCTCTCTCTCTCTCTCTCTCTCTCTCTCTCTCTCTCTCTCTCTCTCTCTCTCTCTCTGTCTCTTCCACAACAAACCAACAAGGTGAAAAGAACACCAAGACACACACACACAGCCACAGTAACAGAGGGATTCACACACACACACATTCTAAATGCATAAATTATCTGATACTGTGGCTTGATTATTATTATGCATACATTAATTTATACATGCATTCATTCATTCATACATACATGCATTCATACATCGATTCAGATGATAAAAGGCAAAGCAAGTTGAGGTCATGTGAGGAGCATCTTGTCTAACATTTGTTTGCTGATGTGCCACTGACTGACGGGTCCAAAAATAACAATAATAACAATAATAATAATAATAATAATAATAATAATAATAATAATCATACTACAACCGAAGCATCCAGGACAATATGAGCTTATGAGCTCTGTCTCCATCCCCTGGCCTCGCCGCAACACTAAAGCAGTTAAGTGGAGCTGGAGAAAAACACTTCAAGAAAAGGACCCCTTTCTTTAAAATTGCTATTTTCACCATAACACAATCAGCCATCGTCGGTTTTTTAATCGTCCTCACCGCGTTGGCTGCCTGTCTTTTTGAATCAGGGTGAACGACGTGTCACCGAAAGACAGATAGCTGCTAATAACGCGGGAGGAACTCCTGACGTGAAAGATGTGGAGCCTAATCTGATCCCCATAATCTAATCTTCTGTAATATATGTTTCCCCATTTTCCTCTCTTTCTCCCCCTCACGTTGAACTTGAAACGGAGAAGACAATGTGGTAAATAAAGAAAGACAGAAGAAAGAAGAATGGTGAAAAGACAACGTATCAATGGAGTAAATATATGTACACAGTGTGTGAGATGTCCTCCTGAGGCGGAGCATCTGTCTGCTAGGGAAATATCAGACGTGGAAATATCGGAGAGCAGATGCTGTTGATGAAAAGCAGGTGTTGGAAATGATGCCGACGGTCTCAGGCGAGTGGCAGTGCGTCCTGCTGCCGAGCGCTCCTCACACTGCTCTCCAACATGGAGTCCTTGAGTCGACTCATAAGTACAGGTGGCCCTCAGCCTGCGTGTACCCTCTGTCCTCCTAACCCTTCCTCATGGAGGAAGCCAAGGGGCTAGTGAGGATATGTGGGACTAGTGAGGCTAGTGAGGATATGTGGGACTAGTGGGGCTAGTGAGGATATGTGGGACTAGTGGGGCTAGTGAGGATATGTGGGACTAGTGGGGCTAGTGAGGATATGTGGGACTAGTGGGGCTAGTCAGGATATGTGGGACTAGTGGGGCTAGTGAGGATATGTGGGACTAGTGGGGCTAGTGAGGATATGTTGGACTAGTGGGGCTAGTGAGGATATGTGGGACTAGTGGGGCTAGTGAGGATATGTGGGACTAGAGGGGCTAGTGAGGATATGTGGGACTAGTGGGGCTAGTGAGGATATGTTGGACTAGTGGGGCTAGTAAGGATATGTGGGACTAGTGGGGCTAGTGAGGATATGTGGGACTAGTGGGGCTAGTGAGGATATGTGGGACTAGTGGGGCTAGTGAGGATATGTGGGACTAGTGGGGCTAGTGAGGATATGTTGGACTAGTGGGGCTAGTGAGGATATGTGGGACTAGTGGGGCTAGTTAGGATATGTTGGACTACTGGGGCTAGTAAGGATATGTGGGACTAGTGGGGCTAGTGAGGATATGTGGGACTAGTGGGGCTAGTGAGGATATGTGGGACTAGTCATCTAATGTCATCTTTAGTTTTTTTACACAAAACCACCCTTTTCAACAGAAATATGACTTCCATGAATTACAGCAGCATGGCAGCATGGCACTTGGCACTTCATTTAATGCATTTTTGAATAACAATGAACTAGGTTTCCATGCCACTTAATATGATGACCGAAATAATCGTGGCAATGGCAGTTCAGGGGACAAAGCAACAGTGCTGTGACTTAATAAACACGTCTTTGGGTAACAATGGAAGTCAGTAGCACTTGACTGCCTGTCCACCGACAGACGATACTAGACAGTCAATAGTTCCTTTTTTTGGCATGTTATTCCCCTTCAACCAATCAAACATCAGCCGGGTCCTCGGCACCAGCGTAAGGGGGCGGGGCTACCTCTCCTCAAGCACTAAAGCACTCTGTAAATCTCCCAGGGCGGCGGTGTCATTTTTATTTTTCTATTTCTTTCCTCTCTCCTTAGAACAGAACAATGGAGAAAATAAATATGATTCATTCAGGCGCCACCAGGGACAGCCCGTCTCTGTGTCCCGGTCCCTTCCCTCTCCCTCTTTCTCTCCGCCTGAAGTTGAGAAATTGGACAGGGAGTAGCTCCCCCTGTCAGAGATGAGTCCTCCTGTAATCTGTTACAGTTTGGATGATAGATTACGCAGGAGAAGCTGAGGCCTCTTGGAGGTCGTGTATGTGGTTTACCACCTCCGCCACCCCCCAACCCCCCCAACATATCCAGGTTCACAAAACAACTAAGGCCAATGGAAGATGAACCACAGAGAGCTCTGGTCTGTTCCCAGTAAAGTTCACACACAAGTTGGAACATAGATATGTTCCCTGTACAGTAAATACAAGTTACAACATAGATATTTTCCCTGCATGGGTATACAGGAAAAAACCTCTCCATTGCACATTCATCACATTCATCTGTATGTCTGGCTATCTGTATGTCTGCTATCTGTATCTGTCTGTCATTTCGCCTGGTCTTTCTGTCTGTCCGTGTGTCTGTCCTTTCTCCTGGTCGATCTGTCTGTCTGTGTATCTGTCTGTCATTTCGGCTAGTCTTTCTGTCTGTCTGTGTATCCGTCCTTTCTGCTGGTCCAGGGTGTGGGTGTATTCGATTGGCTCCCCGAGGTAACCGCCCTCGACGAAAAGTTCACATTCAACTTTAAAAAAAGTTATTCTAGTTTATAAAAAATTCTGGTGTTCCACAATCCAGAAAATGGGGGTGGTTGCACAGAGGAGACAGCCGGAGGGAGACTTACACAACGAACGCATTAAATAAATGAATGAATACTTTTGGCCAGTACGAATACACTTTTGCCCAGTACTCAAATGAGGGCTAGCATGTGGCAGACGTTGTGTCTAAAGGACAACCACCCAGAGAGCGATGGTGCGACAGGCAGGGGTGTATGTTGACGGCGAGCCGGTAAACGGTGGAGACACGTAATGTGATTCTGAATCTGAGTCAGAGTCAGACTCTCTTAATGGAGGCCGTCGGAGCGCAAACGAGACAGAGCTCGAGAGGTAGGCGCGGCATGGAGTTAGACAAATTCCCGGGTTAACGCAATTAGCGTCAGAATAATTGAATTCGGGAAACTTCAGGGCCAATTTATAGGCCTATGAGTTATGTGAAATAAATAGGCCCCCGGGGCAGCTATTGTTTGCTTGTTGCCATGGCAATGTGGAAAAAACGTTCAAAGTGGTGCAGAAAATAAAGCTGTCACAAATGTTGGGCTTGACAGATGATGAACTGAAGGCAATCTGTGCCTCGCTGAAGCGATACACTGATCTCTAGAGATGATACCTTTATTTCAAATACGCTCTATATACACACTGTGATGTAATGCTCAACTTTGAAGATATGTATACACGGAGACCAAGCATTTTGCGGTGAACGGAAGTGCCGTTATATCAGAAATGTGGTATCGGACACATTTGTGTACCCAAAACATTAGACGGCCGATCAGATAACATTTTCCACCAGAGCACGCCTCTGTGTCACATGAAATACAACGCGATAAAAAAAAAAAACAAGCTTGAGACGTTCTACTGGGTCACCTCGAAAAAAAGCCATAAAATACACAAATAGAATGCATGCAGGTTAAGTGAACCGGTGACGTAGAGGAAGTAGAACCAGAATGCCTTTATTGACATTGCACTAGCACAGCAAATTGTGAAGCAATCCTCGCGTTGCACTCTTACACACAACAGCTATTAAGACCAACTGAAATAATTTAAAAACTAAAAACATTTTAAAATATAAAGTAACCATTTCAAGTAATTATTAAGAAACCAAACTAAATGTAATTTTAGTGAATACGTTTGCCGTCACCTAGAACAGTCAGTGTTTGGCAGTGTTTGGCAGTGTTCAGTTATCTTATGGCTGGTACTTCTCTTAAGCGAGTAAGTAAACCGCTATGAAGAACCATAAGACACCAGAGATCTTCTCCCACCATCTGCAGAGACTTGGGGGCTCCACCGTATATCTAGAGCCGCAGAAGACATATCTAGCGAAGCCAATAGGCCAGATGGCGCGGCTGTATTCAGTAGAAGTACATGGTGTCGGCTTGTTGCATCGAGGGTTATGCCCAGATGCAATCAATGCTCTCTCTCTCTCTCTCTCTCTCTCTCTCTCTCTCTCTCTCTCTCTCTCTTCTCTCTCTCTCTCTCTCTCTCTCTCTCTCTCTCTCTCTCTCTCTCTCTCTCTCTCTCTCTCTCTCTCTCTCTCTCTCTCTCTCTCTCTCTCTCTCTCTCTCTCTCCTCAAGCATCTCCTCAAGAAGGTGTCCACCAGGAGATGCCTCCCTGGTCTGAATAAGTGCCAGAGTAGTAGTCGCAGCACGCAAACCTGCAGGGGGGGGGGAACAATCGACAGATGTTGAGGTACAACAAAATGAAACGTTTGTTATCTGCTCGGTGTTAGCTACATGTGCTAATTATGCGGAGAAAGCACAAAATATGTCATACTATTTTTTGTGATGATGTCATAAGTCCTTGGGACAATGCTTCTGCCATGCAACAGATCAGTTTTCAGTTGTATGATGATGTCATTTGTCATGACATCGTCATTTGTGATAGGTTGTTCCTGTACCGTGGTCTCCATTGTGATAGTGCGACTGTGAACTTGGTTTGGTTGAAGCACATCTAGAACATCAAGAAGCTAATTGAGAGAACATCATTTGTGATGTGTTCAACCATGATCTCCTTTTAAGGACAGAACCTTCAAAGAACTATCAGGACTTGAGGTGGGCTTTGAGGAGGTGGACCATCACATGACCACCGCAATGGCCATTCACCCAGTTAAAGATAATGTAATGTTAAACCAGTTCAACATCCAATCTATAAACAAAATCACGCATATCCATATATAATAAAAAGAATAAGATCTTCACGATCAACATTAAAACCCCACCAAGGACAATCTTCCAATGCTGTCAAATGACCTTGAGGAATGAATCAGGTGTGGCGGTTGTTCCCCTGTCTTTTAAAGTGTCTGTTCATGTGACGAACCTGCGGATCATTTGTCATTTGCACTGAAATGAATTCCCTGTTGATGGCCGACCGGAATGAATTACTGGCCCCGGAGAAAAAAATTTGATTTGAGGAAAGAAGAATGTGCCATAAGGAGAGATGGACGGAGGGAGGGAGGGTGGGAGAGACACCTGAGCAGTTCTGGATGAAGGGAGGGATGGAGTAAAGGGAGGCAGGCAGAGGAATTCCCCCAGGCAGAAGTGACAGACGCTAGAGACTAGAGGAGGGCTGGGGAGACAGAGAGAGAAACAAAGAAAGTGCGGTGAAACAGTGGGAGGGGAAGGAGAAAGAGCGATGGAAAAGGGGAAGACAATTGGATTCCAAACACCCGCCGGATTGATTCACCCCAGGTCACGGCTTCTGGCGCTCAGCGGTCGACAAACAGAACAGCTCCGTCGGTAAGGCCGGCGCCACAAACTCATTAGTCATCGGTGCCGGGATTGAAACACTTAAATTGCGGGGCATGCTCAGTCGACGGCGAACCCCACGGTAACCTCCGATGTCATCTAATCTACCATCATCGATCTGTGAATAATAATTCACAGATCGGTCCCATCGGTGTCGCTGCTTGCGTTAGCTCTGCGTTAGTTCGGCGGTAACATTTTTATTTTACTTTCACAACGTCCTACCTTCCGGAGTGTGTTGTGTGAGATGACATCACACCGGGGATGACGAATGTGACACAGGGGGGAAAGAACGGTTCACTGGACATACTGGACATACATACACTGCACGCACACTGTACTTTTTTCTATCGCGATGACAACAACAACACAACGTTGTTGAACTTGATCAAAACAAGAGAAAACCTTTTTTTTACACATTCCACTCATATCTCAGCAAGGGAAGGGGCGTGGCTTAGCGTTGCACTGGTAACAGGGGAAGTGGAAGCGGCGAACTCACAGGGTTGACACACCTGTCTGTAATAAACGTGAATGCGCTGATTTATCTGTTTCTGACGCCTCTTCTGGGTCCCTCTCAAGTATCCGTGGTGCATTTGGCTTATTAAAAAAGAGTGTGGTGTCTTCCGATCCCCCCGTGGCAGCGTTGTCTGCTACAGTGACAAATATATATATATATATATATATATAAATATATATATATATATACATAACCATGCAAATGGCTGGTGATGAGTTGTGGAGTGTGATACTGTAGTGTTGCCTTGGTTTATGTCCTGTTTCTACCCGAAAGCCAAAGGCTTCAAGCTAGAGGTTTAATCGAGTTCACCCTGGTGAAAAACGGTACAACAATTGTCCTTTAACTATTTAAGTTCTTCTTCCGTGAGCCCCAAAGCCGCATATGAAAAAGTTATATGCCTTCAGGCTTTCGAACACCATATATATATTTATACATCAACATATATCAAATGATCTCTGGTCTGTAGCAGGCCTACAAGGTAATCTAGGTCATGATCAGGTAAATCCTTAATCATGTGATGAATCGTTATTTATTTTTTAAAATACAAATCGACACAAATATGTGTATAAAGTACAAATTTACTTTTGTCTATGTACGTTATCCGGGAACATTTGTTTCCACACAGTTTACATGAACAGAGTGCTGCTGCGTCACGTTTCCCATGTTTCACTCCCTGTGTGAAGCATGTGTCTCACGTGACCACAAACGACCAATTGCCTGTGAAGTCAATTAGCTGAAACCAATCACTGGCTGGCTAGAGGAAGGTTTGTTTCACCACTGTGATTATCATGCACCGTGTGTAGTCCTGAGGGAAGGGGGCCCTCTTCTTAACAAAGACACAGAGGGGCCTGCTCGATGGTTAATGGTAATTGATTTCAATGGCCCTCACCTCCTAATTCAGCGAGGGTCTCTCTCGCTTCATCTAGCCCATATATCCTTATTTGGTGCCTTTCCATTTGTCTGTTTGTCTTCTTACATCTGTCACCTGTTCATCATTCTATCTTGTTGGCCTGCTCTCGGTCCTCTGTCCTTCTATTCTTCCTACATGTCATTCCGTCCATCTTGTCTGTCAGTCCTCCCATCTCCTCCCCATCTGATTTCCTATCTGTCTTCTCAGCCATTCCCTCATCTTGCTTGCTCATTTTATTTTTATTTTCCATTTGACTGCATCTCTAATTTTCTCCTCTGCTTGTGTGTGTGTGTGTGTGTGTGTGTGTGTGTGTGTGTGTGTGTGTGTGTGTGTGCCTCTTCTTATTCATCTGATATGGAATAAATCTTACAGAAGATTGGGGAGGAGAAGGTGGGGGGGGGAGGCTTGGTCGTCCGGGTCCAGGAGATTTGTCTGTTCCGGAAGGAAGAGCTTGGCAACAAACAAAGGGGGAATCCCCATCAGACGCCAATCAGACAATAAGTGTCATGGCCTCCTGCTTTAACAAAGACAGAGCGAGAGAGAGGAATGGGATCCTCTGCTGATGAAAGGCATTTTGATCACCCCGTTGTGTTTATCCTGGCAGCCCCCACACAATCTATTTCTTATCATAATTTCAGACACGGCTATTGATGAATATTGTTTTGTTTTTTTTTATGTGGATGAGTTTACACTTTCTGTTGCTGTGTTTACTCTTTAAATAAGCTTTGAATTCTGCACCGGTGGGGGAAAACAACCCGGTTGAACAACCGCCGAAATTAATCCACTTTGTATGATATCTTGAACATGTCAAAGCGTTGGGACACACCAATACAAATTTAAATTAAAGACAAAATAAAAATCTATGTTCATGCCCAGGGAACCCCTGCATATGCCTTTTGTAGTATAAGAGTATATACAAGAGTTCTATCTGAAGGATTAACACAACAGCACATTCTGTCGTCCTCCCTACTTCCGACAGGAAAAGTAGTTGAGTTATGTGGCGCTGTTAGCATTATTTTATTGTGCTGCATACACAAGCCGGGCCACTATCACATAAAAAACAATCCCTCATGAAGTCAGTGTCTCTAGTGGGAGTGCAAACCCAACTTCTCAGCTTCTTGCAGGCAGGAAAGTTAGAAGAAAGTCGAAAATACACTCAAGCAGGCACCCAAACAACCTTGGAAAACTGCCTCCACATATTTTTTATTTTTATTTATGTCTCTGTTAGATAAGCACATATTTCCTGCAATTGGCAGTTGTGCTCTTCCAAAATTGTTTATTCTGTTGATTTCTGGCAGGAACAATGTACTTGTGGCCTCGGAAAGAACCTTGGTTGGGGAACAACGTACAAGCGCTCTGTCCGATTGGTTTCTTTACTACATTTGGCGGTGGGCTGCAATGTGAGCAGATCCCTTTCTGTGTGAGTCCTGCTGTGGGAGCTAGTGCTGCTCACCCAGCCGCTACGCTCCTCTCCTCCATTTCCACAGATGAGGTCCCGTTTGGTTCTTTGTCTTTGACTATTTATATTGTAATAGTTCTAGTATTATTCGACTTTTGTCTCATCTCTCCACATGGTTTAGGTGGAGAATGTTTGAATGCATTATTTAGCTAACCTCTACTAGGCTTGAGGGGGCATTAAAAGCCTGATTAACCCACAGATGGGTGTGTGACTTTCCTGACTCCCACGCGGCAATGCAGCACACTATTGTCATTCAATAGAATAACCTGAATAAGTTAATAAGTTAAGAATTATGTATGAAAATGACTCCCCCAGGGTTTTGGGTTTATTTTTAAACTAAACATAGTGTCCACACTGCAAATGTGATTTTGCAAACGATTGTTTGGATTGCCTACATTACGCACTAACTATATTAGCATTGGCGAATGGGTTCAAACATTGCTTGCATTAGCATCATGGCAAACAGGTAAGGCAAGAGTCTACTCTCTCTCAAATCAATGCAATTTCCTACTGTTCCTCCGGCTGGCCCAGTTGACTTAATATAACATGGATATCCATATGTATATAGGACTACAAGAAAAAATGTTAATATGTCCCACAGTATAGATTCACGGCTACTTCACAACGGATATACCACGGGAATCGAAGCGTATGCAAATTGGATTCAGGTAGAGATCTGTGAGTCATACCAGAAGGGATACCAGGCAGGTTTGTGTGTAGAACCTCAGCTGCTGCTTTGGTCCATGTCCAACTGTAGATTTGTTTGTCAAGAGTCTGCCATTTTTTCACATCACTAACTTGAGGCAGGCAAATGGGTTCCACCTTGTAGTGAATCATTTTGAGGTTATGCCCTCTTTATTTGGTGGTCTTCACGGTCACTTGTTTTATTGTTTTTATGAATACAATTATTCTTCATGCATTTACTGGTTGCCATGGACCCCACATGCAAAATGCACACCAATAATAACGTCGACAACTTTTTTGCTTAGCTGTGCTTAGCATCATGTTACTGGGGGGCTCCCCCAGTAACAATAACTGATTGACACACACACACACACACACACTCACAACCACACACGCACAGGGAAGAATTAGCGAAATATTACAGATGACAGATGTACTTAGCGGGTCTCTTTTAGTAACTTGTTTCCACGGTGATATGTGGTTTCCTCCAAATGCAAGTTAGATTTCACGACAGGCCTCCGCAGCGGCCCTTTAGACCTGAATCTCAAACACTATAGAAAACATAATTATGGCATAATATGCTACTGATCAGCCATTATATACCTTGGGAGATGTGTGTGTGTGTGTGTGTGTGTGTGTGTGTGTGTGTGTGTGTGTGTGTTTGTGTGTGTGTTTACAGGGCGAGGAAGCGCTTCAGAGCGGAAATTGACTTCAGAGCCAATTGAAATCAAAAGCTGTGTAATAATCTCCAGCCAGGAAACGTTCCGCAGGGACCGCCGGCACGACCGCATCCACCGCAACCACCCTCCAGCAGCATCCCTCTCCTCCTCTCCCCTCTTCCCCCTCCTTGTCCTGTTCTTCCTTCCTCTTGCGCTGGCCCCCACCGGCACCCCCCCCCCATCAAGTTACTTCATCCCTCCTTCCTCACTCACTGTCATCCACGGTTATAATGTCTTCTCTATCCACACACACACACACACACACACACACACACACACACACACACACACACACACACACACACACACACACACACACACACACACACACACAAACACACACACCAGTTTGTCTGACATTACATCACTTTCGCTAAGCCTTAAGTCAGCCCACCCGGGACCCGTGTTCCCAGCCCGTGACATCATCAGCCGGAGACGACGGGGTCCCCGGGGGGCAGCGGGCTATGAACCCTCGCCTGGGAAACGAGGTAATGAGAGGGGAAATTGGAAGGGGAGGGGAGCACCCATGGGAGAAGTGGGCGAGATGAAAGGCAAGGGGAAGAAGAACAAGGGAACACATGAAAGAACTGAAGTAAAATGTCGCACACTCACACACACCCTTTTCTCTCGTTTTCTTGTCCCTCAAGAAAAAAAGGGGGGAAAGGTAAAGGGAGGGAAATGTAGACACTTTTCTGAGGAAGGAAAGAAGGAAGAAAGTGGATAGGAAGAGGAAAAGATAAGGCCATAGACATCACAGGAAGGGACCTGGTTAAAATATAACAAGAATACACCAATTTTCTTTTTAATTAAGGTTAGTATCCCCAATCGAGTACTTAAATCGAGTACTTTAGAATGGCAAACTTCTAAATGGAGTGGAGATGGCCTCGGGAGGGAGGCAAAAATGAGAGGATGAGTGATGGAGGCGAAGCAGAATGGAGTGAGAACGTAGAATGTGTTACTAACGTAATAACTCACATTCCAGCTTCTTTGCTTCAAAAATGAAAAGGTCATTGAGATACCATGGCTAGCAGTTTAAGGAAATGATAAGCTATGTGACACCAATTATGCACCGAATATTATTATACATTTTCTAAGACATATCTCCTTCGATTCCTCCGCTCTTCGTCCAAACTTTCCGGCTAATTTTCCGGCTAATCATCAAAAGACCGAGTACCACAACCAATCACATTGAGGGGACAACAATGGCCATGGCTGGCTCTGCCCATTTAGTGCCAAAAAAGAAAACCACACACATAGGCAGGAATCTGACTCCATGTGATAAGCAGGGATTAGAGGAAGGGGAGAGGGTAGGAATGGAGAGAAGAGGAGAGGGGAGGAGAGAAGACAAGAAGGTAAGAGAGGAGAGGGAAGGAGAGGAGAGGAGAGGAGGGAAGACAGGATATAATGTATCAGAGGACAGAGGAGAGGGTCGAGAGAGACGAGAGAGCACAGGAAGATATAGCACTGGAGAGAAGATAGGAGAGGAAAGGAGAGAGGAGATGAGAGAGGGTAGGAAAGGAGACAAGAGAGGAGACAAGAGAATGCAGTAGAGGAGAGGGTAGGAGAACAAAACATAGGAGAGGAGAGGGGGTCGGAGTGGTTAGAGGGTAGAGAGGGTTAAAAGAGTAGATGTCGGTAGACAAGGAAAGAGAGTAGGAGAGGTTATAAGAGAGGGAGGTTAGGGGAGAAGAGAGACGGGGGGAGGGGGCGCTGTCAGCAAACAGGAAGTTATATGAGCACTGAGCGGTGCCAAAATCATAAAAAAAAGGTCAAGACCAGGGCAGATATTTCTGTTTTACATCCACTTGGTCAGTGGTTCCCAAACTTTTTCGGCAGGGCCCCCCTTTTGTAGATCAAAAAGAAAGTCAGGCCCCCCCCCAGAACTTATACAGAACTGCAATGGCAAATCTAAATAGGAACTAGTCAACTTTATGATATTGCATCATTTATATTTTACCTTGCCGCGCAAGGCTGTCATAACTCCGAGCAACCCCTTGGAGGCGCGCACTCCCAGTTTGGGAACCACTGCACTTAACTATTAAAATTGGTGCTGTGTCTGCATGTGTGTGTAGGACATGCGTGTGTGTGTGTGTGTGTGTGTGTGTGTGTGTGTGTGTGTGTGTGTGTGTGTGTGTGTGTGTGTGTGTGTGTGTGTGTGTGTGTGTGTGTGTGTGTGTGTGTGTGTGTTGTGTGTGTGTGTGGGGGGGGGGGGGGGTGTGCGTGACCGTGTCAGTGTGTGGCCGTTTCTGGTGCATAAAAAGGTTTTAAAAATGGGTCCACGTCTGGCAACCCACCAATTTCCAGGCGTTTTGGCTTAAGACAAAGCCAG
>CM051003.1:19981459-19983959 GCA_027704905.1 Muraenolepis orangiensis
ACAGCCAAACACAGTGTTTGATTGCTGCTGTCACTGTTTTAATCATAACCTGTCCCTTCACGGCTCGCCGCAGATAGGAGCCGTCACTTTAAAATAGCAAAACAATAAACAGGGAAGGGGCTCCACGCAGAGAGAGAGAGCCTCAAACAGCATTACCGTTACGTGTCTCTTTCACACAATAACAGAAGTACAACAACACCACTACGAACCAATTACTACCAGAAACAGTGAACGGTCTGCTCAGCGGTACAAGTTGTTAATGGTACAGGTTGTAACCGGTACAGGTTGGTAATGGTACAGGTTCATACCGGTACAGGTTGTTGCTGGTACAGGTTGTAACCGGTAAAGGTTGGTAATGGTACAGGTTGATACCGGTACAGGTTGTTACTGGTACAGGTTGTAACCGGTACAGGTTGGTAATGGTACAGGTTCATACCGGTACAGGTTGTTGCTGGTACAGGTTGTAACCGGTAAAGGTTGGTAATGGTACAGGTTGATACCGGTACAGGTTGTTGCTGGTACAGGTTGTTACTGGTACAGGTTGTTACTGGTACAGGTTGTTAATGGTACAGGTTGGTAATGGTACAGGTTGGTAATGGTACAGGTTGTTACTGGTACAGGTTGTTAATGGTACAGGTTGGTAATGGTACAGGTTGGTAATGGTACAGGTTGTTACTGGTACAGGTTGTTACTGGTACAGGTTGGTAATGGTACAGGTTGGTAATGGTACAGGTTGTTACTGGTAGGGGTTGTTACAGGTACTGGTTTTTACCGGTACAGGTTGTCACTTACAAAACAGACTGTTTTTGCACATATTGTTTAGTGGCGGATAGTATTACCAATTTAAATTTACTTACAACACGACTATGACCGAATTACCGCTGGAAACGGTGAGCGGTCTGTTAGCCGTTCTGCTCTGCATGGGGAAGTGGAAGACTATTTATACCTGCAAAGCTGCACCTCGGTGGAGAAAGACGGATGTAGGCCTAATGGTGTTTTTTCGATTGTGTGAGCTCATGCGGAAAAAAAAGTGTATTCCCGTAGATTGTTGGCAGAAACACCTGCAAAGAAAGAGGCCCTTATGCCCTAGTTACCTCCCACCACGGCTAGTTATGTGCTTACGTGTGATTGGACGGCCCTAGGGTGAGTACTTCCTGTCTACTTCCTGTCTGCTTACCATCCTCACATTTTTGAGATGGCATTTTCTCTCTCTCTCTCAATCTTTCTCTCCCTGTCTCACGCTCTGTCTCTCTCTGTTTCTCTCTCTCCCTGTATCTCTCTCTGTCTCTCTCCCTGTTTCACTCTCTGTTTCTCTCTGTTTCTCTCTGTTTCTCTCTCTCCCTGTATCTCTCTCTGTCTCTGTTTCTCTCTCTCCCTGTATCTCTCTCTGTCTCTGTTTCTCTCTCTCCCTGTATCTCTCTCTGTCTCTGTTTCTCTCTCTCCCTGTATCTCTCTCTGTCTCTGTTTCTCTCTCTCCCTGTATCTCTCTCTGTCTCTGTTTCTCTCTCTCCCTGTATCTCTCTCTGTCTCTGTTTCTCTCTCTCCCTGTATCTCTCTCTGTCTCTGTTTCTCTCTCTCCCTGTATCTCTCTCTGTCTCTGTTTCTCTCTCTCCCTGTATCTCTCTCTGTCTCTGTTTCTTTCTCTCCCTGTATCTCTCTCTGTCTCTGTTTCTCTCTCTCCCTGTATCTCTCTCTGTCTCTGTTTCTCTCTCTCCCTGTATCTCTCTCTGTCTCTGTTTCTCTCTCTCCCTGTATCTCTCTCTGTCTCTGTTTCTCTCTCTCCCTGTATCTCTCTCTGTCTCTGTTTCTCTCTCTCCCTGTATCTCTCTCTGTCTCTGTTTCTATCTCTCTCCCTGTATCTCTCTCTGTCTCTGTTTCTATCTCTCTCCCTGTATCTCTCTTGCTCTCTCTCTGTCTCTCTCCCTGTTTCGCTCTCTGTTTCTCTCTGTATCTCTCTGTGTCTCTGTTTCTATCTCTCTCCCTGTATCATCCTTGCTCTCTCTCTGTCTCTGTCGCTGTCTCTCTCTCTGCTCTGCCTGGGTACATGCCCACCCATTAATGGAAGATGGCTATATTTAACGTGTTATGTTTTTCTACTATGTTGGTTATTCTTCCCACGCAGAGTCTATGACACTCCCTCCTAGCCATCCTCTTTCCACGTGGTCTCACTGGGTTCTGACTGAGGTGTGTTCTCTGGCTGTTGGAGGACCTTATGTTGGAGTGATGGATTCTCATTTTAATTGGGCTGTGGAACACCCCGGGAGCCCTGTAAACTTTCATTATAATGCATAAAAAAATGCTTAATTAGTCAGTTTGTTTGTTTGTTTCCGCCTCTCTCTGTCCCCCTTCTTCTGTTAATACAGTCTGTTTCTGTCTATCTATTAGTCAGTACCACCTGTCTGTCCATCTCTGTGTCTCTCGGTCTCTCTGTCTATATCTCATATGAAATTGCATTATTTTTGCTGTGTGTGTGGGGGTGTGTGTGTGTGTGTCTGACAGC
>CM051003.1:19988959-20003959 GCA_027704905.1 Muraenolepis orangiensis
TTTACTCCCCCCCCCACTCTCTCTCTCTCTCTCTCTCTCTCTCTCCTCTCTCTCTCTCTCTCTCTCTCTCTCTCTCTCTCTCTCTCTCTCTCTCTCTCTCTCTCTCTCTCTCTCTCTCTCTCTCTCTCTCTCTCTCTCTCGTTTGCCTTTTGCAATGTATCTGGGTCTGGCCTGGCTTGGGCAGTCATTGATTCCCACATTTGGGCGTGGCTCTGATTGCTCAGTAGAATGACACACTTCCCCCCGCCCCCCAGGAGCAGCCATTGTATTTTTGTTTTAATTGGCATGAAGTGAAACTCCCTCCGTTTAGTCCTGATTGGTCCAATCATTTTTACATATTTAGAAGAGGCTTTCAACGGGCTGAAGGCCAGACTGATCGGCAGAGAGAAACAGAACGTGAACTCTGAGAGACATTGGGATGGTCTCAGGAGGCTAAACCATTATAACAAATCAACATCTAAATATGCGTATACCGTTTGTTTTGTTATTTGACCCCCATGTTCTGGAGGACGTGACTTGCTGACCAACATCTAAGTACAACTCCAGTCTAAGTCTTCCCGTGCCCTGTTGTCACTTCAAGGTCCTGGGCAGATCAGGGGAACTTGCTGGAGCACAACCAACAACATCAAAAGTCAAAAAAGTCCCTTGTTTACGTTGGCGATTGATTGCAAACAAAAAAACAGTTAGCTGACGCTAACCGCTTCTCTCCGGACGTCAATGTACCGCCTCAACACCGGCTGACCCAAACTCACTGTCCTTCCCCCATGATGAAATGTACAAGTCTTCACTACCAATCACTCTCAATATACAGTATGTATAGTATTATACATATATTTACTATATACTTTATATACAGTATGAACTGTAAATACGTATAGTATGTATAATGTAGATATATATATATAATGTAGGTATTTCTATTGTATATACACATATATACTATAAATATATACTATACACACAGTATATATATAGTATATATGTTTATTTACTATTAAAATATATATAAATCAATATTTATATATGGGTATATAGTTTATACATACAGTATATATATATATATATATATATATATATTTCCCACCACCCCTAATATACAAACACCTCCATTTTATTTACTCTCTCTCTCTCTCTCTCTCTCTCTCTCTCTCTCTCTCTCTCTCTCTCTCTCTCTCTCTCTCTCTCTCTCTCTCTCTCTCTCTCTCTCTCTCTCTCTCTCTTTCTCCGGTGCATTTCCTTGATTGAACTGGCGACAGAGACATCAATCCATCCCATGGTGCAGCAGTGCCACGGGGGCCCTGCCTCCCAGCGTGACCTAATTCAATTAACATCATCACACCTTGACAGCCGCACAGTGGGGGGGGAGAATCTTCGTGGTTACCGCCACACACACACATGCATTTATGGGACCACCATTCCGGACCAAAACGGCGGCCATTACTCTGAAAGCCGACATGTATGGGTGGTTGGGTGGGGGATGGGGTTGGGATGGTGGTGGGGGGGGGGGGGGGTGGGAGGGGGGGGGAGTGGTGTCGCGTCTTTCAGCCAATCACAGTGCTGCTGACACTGGGAGTTCGGCCGGCTCTCCATCTCTCTGTGGTTTCACAAAGGTTGCAAAAAATCTGCTAGTCAGTCACAACTGTACCACGACAACGGTCATATTTGGATGGCCTTAAGAAAATGATGCCGGCTGTCCGTCTGTCTACTTATATATTATATATATTATACCTATATATATATATATATTATTTTTTTTTTATGGTTCTATTTATATACTGAATGTATATATATATATACACAGTATATATATATATATACAGATAGAAGACAGAGAAGAGAGAAGAGAGAGAAGAGAAGAGAGAAAAGAGAGGAGAAAAGAGGAGAAGAGACAATAGAGGAGAAAAGAGGAAGAAAGGATAAGAGAGAGAAGAGGGAGAGAGAAGAGAGGAGAGAAGGGAGATAGAGGAAGAGAGGAGAAGAGAGAAGAAGAGAGGGTGAGAGGAGACAAGAGGAGAAAATAGGAGAAGAGAGGAGGAGAGGAGGAGAGAGAGAAGAGAGGAGGAGAGAGGAGGAGAGAGGAGGGGAGAGGAGGAGAGAGGTGAAGAGAGAGAGGAGAGGAGAAGAGAGGAGGAGAGAGAGAAGAAAGGAGGAGGAGAGAGGAGAAGAGAGAGAAGAGAGGAGGAGGAGAGAGAAAAGAGGAGGAGAGAGAGGAGAGGAGAAGAGAGGAGGAGAGAGAGAAGAAAGGAGAGGGAGGAGGAGAGAGGAGAAGAGAGAGAAGAGAGGAGGAGGAGAGAGAAAAGAGGAGGAGAGAGAGGAGAGGAGAAGAGAGGAGGAGAGAGAGAAGAAAGGAGGAGGAGAGAGGAGAAGAGAGAGAAGAGAGGAGGAGGAGAGAGAAAAGAGGAGGAGAGAGAGGAGAGGAGAAGAGAGGAGGAGAGAGAGATGAAAGGAGGGGGAGGAGGAGAGAGAGGAGAGAGGAGGAGAGAGAGAAGAAAGGAGGGGGAGGAGGAGAGAGAGGAGAGAGGAGGAGAGAGAGAAGAGAGGAGAAGAGAGGAGGAGAGAGAAAAGAGGAGGAGCGAGAGGAGAGGAGAAGAGAGGATGAGAGAGAGAAGAAAGGAGTGGGAGTAGGAGAGAGAGAAGAGAGGAGGAGAGAGAGAAGAGAGGAGAAGAGAGGAGGAGAGAGAAAAGAGGAGGAGAGAGAGGAGAGGAGAAGAGAGGAGAAGAGAGGAGAAGAGAGGAGGAGAGAGGAGGAGAGAGAAAAGAGGAGGAGAGAGAGAAGAGGAGGAGAGAGAAAAGAGGAGGAGAGAGAGGAGAGGAGAAGAGAGGAGAAGAGAGGAGGAGAGAGGAGGAGAGAGAAAAGAGGAGGAGAGAGAGGAGAGGAGAAGAGAGGAGAAGAGAGGAGGAGAGAGAGAAGAAAGGAGGGGGAGGAGGAGAGAGAGAAGAGAGGAGGAGAGAGAGAAGAGAGGAGGAGAAGAGAGAAGAGGAGAAGAGAGGAATGGAGAGGAAGAGAGAAGCAGTGGGGCGCCGGGGAGGAGAGAGATGATGTGAGGAGAATACATAACTGGCAAAGCTGAAGATCATAGAAGGAGGAGAGGAGGAGTTTTGATTTAAAACATTTTTGTATTAAAAGGACATATGAAAAATAGACCCGATTTTTTCTGGTTTTGTCTGTTTACTTTATTTTTTTATAGTTGAATAGAATTAATATTCATCGCTTCTGTCCTGAGGTAATTTAAAGTAATGCAAATAGACCCTTTTATGTACAAGGACCAGAGTAGTCGCCTTATCTCCACTAGATTAGTCTACTACCTGTGTCAGTAGGAGACTTATCTCCACAAATTGAGTCTTCTACCTGTGTCAGTAGTAGACTTATCTCCACTAGTTTAGTCTACTACCTGTGTCAGTAGTAGACTTATCTCCACTAGTTTAGTCTACTACCTGTGTCAGTAGTAGAATTATCTCCACTAGTTTAGTCTACTACCCGTGTCAGTAGTAGACTTATCTCCACTAGTTTAGTCTACTACCCATGTCAGTTTTAGACTTATCTCCACTAGATTAGTCTTCTACATGTGTCAGTAGGAGACTTATCTTCACTAGTTTAGTCTACTACCTGTGTCAGTAGTAGACTTATCTCCACTAGTTTAGTCTACTACCTGTGTCAGTAGTAGACTTATCTCCACTAGTTTAGTCTACTACCCATGTCAGTTTTAGACTTATCTCCACTAGATTAGTCTTCTACCTGTGTCAGTAGGAGACTTATCTCCACTAGTTTAGTCTACTACCCATGTCAGTAGTAGACTTATCTCCACTAGTTTAGTCTACTACCCATGTCAGTTTTAGACTTATCTCCACTAGTTTAGTCTACTACCCATGTCAGTTTTAGACTTATCTCCACTAGATTAGTCTTCTACATGTGTCAGTAGGAGACTTATCTCCACTAGATTAGTCTTCTACCTGTGTCAGTAGTAGACTTATCTCCACTAGTTTAGTCTACTACCCATGTCAGTTTTAGACTTATCTCCACTAGATTAGTCTTCTACCTGTGTCAGTAGGAGACTTATCTCCATTAGTTTAGTCTACTACTTGTGTCAGTAGTAGACTTATCTCCACTAGTTTAGTCTTCTACCTGTGTCAGTAGGAGACTTATCTCCATTAGTTTAGTCTACTACTTGTGTCAGTAGTAGACTTATCTCCACTAGTTTAGTCTTCTACCTGTGTCAGTAGGAGACTTATCTCCACTAGTTTAGTCTACTACCCGAGTCCCAGTACATAAAAGGAGCAGACCCATAATAAGGGTTATGAGGGACTGTCTGTGTTTGAAAGGGGTCTACTGAGTTTGTGTGTTTGTCTTTTTTACTCTCCTATAAGCAACATTAGAAGGGGTGAGATCTCACCCTATCTAATCCTAAGTACTAGCACACCATGACAGAACAGAAGACTACGGCTGTGTCTGACATCACTCATCACTCATCCAACAATACATTGTGAAATGTTGTGTACAACCAATTGTGTACAACCAATTATTAAGTGTTTTTTTCATCCTCTACATTGAACTAGGGAGTAGGGAATGAGTAAATTATTTCGAATCAAATCAGAATCCCGCCCCCTCTTGCATTTTCATTGGCTCACTCAGCAAAGACCTTGAGTCAGACAGAATGACAGACTGACAGACAGAGGGAGCGTGTTCACCTGTGTTAAAGAGACACGAGAGGCAAATGCATACAAGTGAGTGTGTGTGTTTCACGACGTGACCTTTTCACGACAAGAATCGGTGTGTTCTCAGAGCTTTGGGGACTCGTGCTGGTGTACAGAGAGAGAGAGAGAGAGAGAGAGAGAGAGAGAGAGAGAGAGAGAGAGAGAGAGAGAGAGAGAGAGAGAGAGAGAGAGAGAGAGAGAGAGAGAGAGAGAGAGAATGGAGAGTAAGCGATAAAGATAGAAAGAGAGAGAGAGAGAGAGAGAGAGAGAGAGAGAGAGAGAGAAAGAGAGAAAGAGAGAGAGAGAGAGAGAGAGAGAGAGAGAGAGAGAGAGAGAGAGAGAGAGAGAGAGAGGGTGAATGGAGAGTGAGCGAGAAAGATAGAAAGAGAGAGCGAGTGAGAGAGCGAGTGAGAGAGAGAGAGAGAGAGAGAGAGAGAGAGAGAGAGAGAGAGAGAGAGAGAGAGAGAGAGAGAGAGAGAGAGAGAGAGAGAGAGAGAGAGAGAGAGAGAGAGAGAGAATGGAGAGTAAGCGATAAAGAGAGAGAGAGAGAGAGAGAGAGAGAGAGAGAGAGAGAGAGAGAGAGAGAGAGAGAGAGAGAGAGAGAGAGAGAGAGAGAGAGAGAGAGAGAGAGCAAGATAGAGAGACAAAGATAGAGAGAGAGAGAGAGAGAGAGAGAGAGAGAGAGAGAGAGAGAGAGAGAGAGAGAGAGAGAGAGAGAGAGAGAGAGAGAGAGAGAGAGAGAGAGAGATAGAGAGAGAGAGAGAGAAAGAAAGGTTGTCAGGGGGAGTGAAGGGGAGGGAGATCTGAACAGTACAATACTACAGTGACACAGGGAGAGACCGCAAGACACCAGAGTTGGAAGGAGAAGAAGCAGTGTGAGGCTGGCGGTGGTATTGATCGAGGAAGGAGGAGGTGAGTCTGATGCAGACTGTCACGGTGGAGGTGCATGCTCACTAGGCTGCACATACTAATGTTCCCCCTGAGACACTGTGGGCTGTTATTCTTACACCTACACCGCCTTAACCCTTCCAACAAACCACCTCATCGTTGAACCCAAACGGCATTACACATTTGAATCTACCCAGACCTCCGTCTGTCTAAATGTCTGTCCGTCTGTCCGTCTGTCTGTCCGTCCTTCCGTCTGTCTGTGCCTCTCTGTCTGTCTTTCCAACTATCGGATGAGCTGACTACAGTCTTTTCAGCTAATGGGGATCCTTTAATAAACACATATATCGATCTATCCTCTCTGGCTACACCGTCTGTCTGTCTGTCTGTCTGTCTGTTGGTCTGTCTGTCTGCACCGTCTGTGTGTCTGTCTGTCTGTCTGAATGGCTGCACTTTCTGTCTGTCTGTCTATGTGCACCGGCTGTCTGTCTGTGTGTGTGCACCGTCTGTCTGTCTGTCTGTCTGTCTGTCTGTCTGTCTGTCTGTCTCACTCCCTCACTCAGCCACCTTTACTGAAAACACAACACAAACATGATTGGTCGAAAAACACTGAAGGCAATGCAGCTGTAGGGCAGACAGGGACAGATAGATAGACAGAGAGGGAGAAAAACAAGAGAGAGAGATAGAGAGAGAACAAGAGAGAGAGAGAGAGAGAGAGAGAGAGAGAGAGAGAGAGAGAGAGAGAGAGAGAGAGAGAGAGAGAGAGAGAGAGAGAGAGAGAGAGAGAGAGACAGAGAGAGAGACAGAGACAGAGAAAAATAACTTGGTGACAACCAAGTGAGATACCATCGCTCTCCTCCACACTGAAAACACACAATCTCTCTCTCTCTCTCTCTCTCTCTCTCTCTCTCTCTCTCTCTTCCTCTCCCCAGTCCTCTATCTCATCCATCAGTCTTGCCTTTCTCTGTTTTCTCCCCAGTCGCCTCACTAGTTATGAGGAGGAGGTACAGGCACGAGAGCCAAGATGGCGCTTCCATCCTACCGTCGGTCTATTTATAGACAGGCTCAGCGGAGGAGAGGCTGCCCCTCATTTGTCTCCGTCTACATTTATCTCTGTGTGATGATGTCGTCGTTTCTCACACCCACGGGACTAATTAATACAGAGAGAGAGAGAGAGAGAGAGAGGGAGAAAAGACAGCGAGAGAGAGAGTGAATACAGAAAGACAGAGAGAGCGTGAATAGAGAGAGTGAAGAGAGAGAGAGAGTGAATAGAGAGAGAGAGAGAGAGAGAGAGAGAGTAAATAGAGCGAGAAAAACAGAGGTGAATAAAGAGAGGAGAGAGAGAGAGAGAGAGAGAGAGAGAGAGAGAGAGAGAGAGAGAGAGAGAGAGAGAGAGAGAGAGAGAGAGAGAGAGAGAGAGAGAGAGAGAGAGAGAGAAGGCGGACAATAGGACCAAAATAGTGGATACAAAGAAAAGTGAGAAAGTGTGTGTTTATTGGATATTGTGTGTGTGTGTGTGTGTGTGTGTGTGTGTGTGTGTGTGTGTGTGTGTGTGTGTGTGTGTTGTGTGTGTGGGGTGGGGAGGGGGGGGGGGGGTGCATGGTGTTAACGTGTGGCCCCCACTTAGACATGCCTTGAAAAGGGGCTCTGTTTTTAGATATTCTGCCTCGTTTGGCCCCAGGAGGAGGATGAGTACAGCAGGAGTACAGCTGATGCTGTTCTCCTCGCCTCAGTATTATGGGATGTAGCAGTTTGAGGAATTGAATGAAAACTGAAAAGGCAAGCGATGACTCCGATTTGACAATGTAACGCATGGTCGACAGTTATGTCCGGTAAGGAACGCTATGCCATGCTCACACGCACATTTCCATCATATCAACTATGCAGGTCTTGTTGAATCTCAGATTCAGATTCAGATTCAGATAACTTTATTAATCCCGAGGGAAATTAAGGTAATCTCAAACAAATGTTTGCAAGCCAGCAAGGACGCACTTCGCAGAGAACACCAAGCATAACAATAAAGGGTTAACAAGGTCATTGAATCTTTGTGTATTGTCCCTTCTACAGAAAACCCACACGTAAGCAAAAACTCCTGACAGGGAGGTGTGTCCAGGGCCATGAACTCAGCACCACTATTATTTCTTACATTACATTCATTTAGCAGAGGCTTTTTTCCAAAGTGACTTATAATAAGGTCATTCAACAGGTAGGCAAGAGAACTACTAGTCACCAGAAATCATAAGTGAATTTCCCTCCTAACAAGCCTCCAAAAGCAGAACCAGTGCTCAGGCAAAAGTTCAATAAGTTAGATAGATCCCTAGATTTGACACAATAGTACATCAGACATGCACACAGAGTCACACACACACACACACACACACACACACACACACTCACACACACACACACACACACACACACACACACACACACACACACACACACACACACACACACACGCACGCACGCATGCACACACACACACACACACACACACACACACACACACACACACACACACACACACAACATGTATGTCGTTATGTGTGCATCTTCCATGGTGCCACACTGCACACAGACCCGACTCCATGTACATATGTGTCAGAGAGTGCTGTTTGTACGTCTGTCAGAGCTGTAGGTGGGAGTTTGTTCCACAGCACGGCTGCCAGCACTGTCGCCTGCTCTATAGAGACATGGAGGGCACCCCACGATGCCTCTCTCTCTCTCTCTCTCTCTCTCTCTCTCTCTCTCTCCCTCTCTCTCTATTCACCCTCTCTCTCTATTCACCCTCTCTCTCTCTCTCTCTCTCTCTCTCTCTCTCTCTCTCTCTCTCTCTCTCTCTCTCTCTCTCTCTCTCTCTCTCTCTCTCTCGCTCTCTCTCTCTCTCTCTCTCTCTCTCTCGCTATCTATTCACTCTCTCTCTCTCTTCACTCTCTCTATTCACGCTCTCTCTGTCTTTCTGTATTCACTCTCTCTCTCGCTCTCTTTTCTCCCTCTCTCTCTCTCTCTCTTTCTTTGTCTGTCAGCCTCCAACTGAGATGTTAACCATATGTCAATCAATCCAGACACGTCCACTTTAAGATTCCAACTTCTTTCCAAGTCAACTTCAAGTAGATGATAATGTTACATATTTATTCTGCTTCTATGTGTTTTCCAACAGACTAGGCGCAGTGCTACAGCCACTTCTTGGACACTATCCCACGAGTCCGCTCAGTGAATCAGTGCACAGTATTCAGGTCAGGTGATGCAGCATGGCTGGAACTCTGTTCAGCTGGAGATATGCTGTCTGAAAGGGGAATTGTCTGCCTAACTTTGGCTCAAAGTCATTTTGATGAACCTGAAGAGAAGAGTCTGTGATGTTAACTCCTTAGGGACATAAAAGGAGGAGAAAGCCGCAACGTGTTAACATGTTATAGACTCATTGAGTCATTTCTACAATGGTCTCATCTGGTCACCACTGTGGCAGGGGTGTTTTTTTCCGGGATTTTCCAAGGTATGGACTAACAAATATTGCTCGTTAATTGGCTGTTTTTGATGCAATTTTTCAGCACTTTACCAAGGAATGGTAAATGTTGTACTTAAAGGTGAAGTGCTTTGGAACTGCTATGTGATTTAGTTTTTATGAGGAAAAAGTGTTTTATTAAGAAGACGAGGTCGACTCTCTAAGCATTGCATACAGGTTGGATTTTCAAAGATTTGAGGTCATAGCACTACAAGAATTGATGCAATTAACAGGTGACCTAGGGGGTTTAGGAGACTTGGGAGGGAGCTAGAGTCCTGCAGTCTGATTCGTAGGAAAGAGGGCCTCAAGTACATTGGATATTATCCACTTATTGGCTCTTGCCTGACAGGAAGTGATGCAATCCCCCACGGAAAAGTCATCAGAAGATACACAAATTAACCTACACCATTCATGGGGCCACAGAACGACCTGGAAGTAAGCTAGAGATATAAACATTAAAGAGAGACATTAAGGCAACTTGAATGATCCATTTGAAGACGCCCTATTTTGCAATCTAGACTACCAGGAAGTAAAACATACATTGGTGACCTCTTGGGGGTCCAGATTCAAGATTCAAGATTCAAGATTTTTATTTGCCTCATGTAGTACAATGTACAATGGAATGCTTACTCCCCATTCCCTCCCGCAGTATGAATTTCTAGAACATAATACTATAGAAATACTATACACAATAAAAATTACAAATAAAAAGGACAATAAAGTGACTGATGGATGATATGTCGAGCACTTCAAGGACAAATTAGAGCATCCATTTGGTGGCTCCAGCCTCACAGGAAGTGACTCACAAAGCATCGTCAAATGAAAGCTGTTGCTATATCTAAATTTGTAGGAATGAGACTCGGCCATTAAACCTATCAACCCGGAGAGCCACGGGATCACTCGGTGAAAATCTTGTGTCTCTTGGGGAACAAGGAGTGCCATTAAGGCAAAATGGCAGGCCTGAGAGGGCCAACGGACCTTTTAGCACATTCTGATAGCCGGGGTCTCACAGACCACACTTCTGAGAGGCTCTGGGAACCAAAAAAGTAAACCCGGGCCCATTTGGGGCAACTTTTTCTCTGCAAGAGCTAGAAGTCTAAATCTGATATATATCACTGCTGGGTCCCAGGGGGTGTACATGAAGGTACCTCTAGCCCTCTCGAAAGGGCAGAAGAAGAGGGTGTGACCTCCAACATTAGAGTAAATGGGCAAAACGCTGCCGGGAAGTTTCAAGTTCCCCATTTCCGGTGGGATGGAGATAGAATCTTTTGCCTTTTTACAGGTGTAAACACAGCTGGCAGGTGAACAACTTGTTCCAGTTTGGGGTCAAACGGGGCCCACCACCCTTATTAAAAGTTAATGTGCATTTCGCTCATCATTTCCAACAAAAACTAAATGAGATAGATTTTCAGATTCTCACCCTTCTGACCAGCAACTCGACATGCGCACGTACACATCCCTACACACACACACACACACACACACACACACACACACACACACACACACACACACACACACACACACACACACACATACACACACACACACACACACACACACACACACACACACACACACACACACACACACACACACACTGATGCTCATAATTATCAAACTCACTGATTTGATTGGCAGATCTAATGAGAGTGTCTCCCAGTGGTAGGCTAGTCTACACCTCGGCCAAGATGCCCCCCCCCCCCCCCCCCCTCCTTCCTCCCCACTAATAGGGATTGGTTGTCAACTCACAGCAGTATCCAATCACATTTCGACAACGTTGACTGGTAATTGCATCAAAAAATAAAAATCTGTCCGGTTTTCCTGACTTGTCTGGCGCTGATCCTTTGCTAGTTTAAATCCTTCAAGCTGTTACACTGTCAGTGCCCGAGAACAGGACTCTCTGCCAAGGTTGAGACAGATCCAACCTCCCCACCATGGGAGGAGATTGACAAATGTTGAACATTGCCGTGGATTAAGCGCTCCTTCACCGCTTATTTGGCCTCAAACATTTTGGCTGCGGGGCTGCAGCAATAACCCCTCCCCCCCCCAACATGACATCATCTATCAGCAGCCAATAAGCTGCATCCCCATGTCTCAGGTCTGCGGAACCAGTGGTTGTCTGGCCGTTGTTGTCACGACTATGCCGTTGTTGTTCTCACGACAACACCATTGTTGTTGTCAAGGCGACAACGTTGTTGTCACGACGCCAGGCGTCTCTGGGAATAGCCCTCTCCTTCGTCCTTCAAGTAAATAATTGGAGCTGACGACGTTCAGAGCAATTGTTTCAGCGGCCTAACCCCTCCATGGTAACAGAACAGGCTTCAGAGTACATCTCTAAGTAACACCGTTAGCTCAGCTTTGGAAGGCAATTGCCTGTGGCGTATGTTTATATGTATCATTAAATGAGAGATATGTTTTCATTATTTAATTTTTGCACACTCTATACATGATTTACTTCACCTGCATTGGTGATGTACACATTCGTATCCAATGTCAACAAATCAGTGTAAATTGAGAGAAGAGAGAGAGCGATGAGAGCGAGAGAGAGAGAGCGAGAGCGAGAAGCGAGAGCAAGGGAGAGAGAGAGAGACGAGAGAGAGAGAGAGAGAGAGAGGGGGGGGGGGGGGGGGGAGAGACAGACAGAAGCTAAACAGTTTTTTGTGGCGTAACCCTAAAGAAAAAAAAACGTTTCCTCTCTCTACCTGTATATATATATATATATATATATATATATATATATATATATATATATATATATACAGGTAGAAGAGAGAGGAAACGGTTACATTTTAGTCAAGTCAAACTTGCTAATTAGCGTATCATCATGCTGAACTGCATCCTCCCTTATGTTTTAAACATAGCCTTTTGTTTCAAGGTAATAATGTCCAAATTATATGTTTTTTGCTGTGGCTTGTAACCTGGAGACACTTGTGGTAGTTTCTGTGGAATACCCATGAATCAGGCGTACAAGCCTGTCTGCCATGAAACTGAAATGAAAATACAAAAACTTGATAAAGACGGGGAGAAAAAACACTGGGAGACGATGGACAGACAGAGCGCCATGAAGAGAATGATCAACAGTCCTCCCCAAGGACACACAGGCTGGACCCGTCGTGACTGACTCCCTCAGTCTGGGTGTGTGTGTGTGTGTGTGTGTGTGTGTGTGTGTGTGTGTGTGTGTGTGTGTGTGTGTGTGTGTGTGTGTGTGTGTGTGTGTGTGTGTGTGTGTGTGTGTGTGTGTTGGGGTATGATGATGGAATGGACTGGCTCACTGAGCATGGTCGTAAAGTCCATGTGCTAATTCTGTCAGTGTGGAAGATTTACACACCGCAGGCACATGCGCACATTCGCACACACACACACACACATGCACAGACACACACACACACACACATGCACACACACACACACACACACACACACACACACACACACACACACACACACACACACACACACACACTATCAGAGAGATGTTTGATATTAGCGGGTGTATCTGTCATAGTGTGACCTCTCTGTGAAGAGTTTGAATCACTCCCTCCAGTCCCGACCATGACCTGGTGTCTTCCTGATTCACGGTTACATACTGTACATATATTTGCGTCTACATATTGCGTCTTATTACCTTCACCATCAAAGATGGACAAGAGATTACGTTTTCTCACCCGTTTGTCTGATAGTAAGATTATCTATGTACGGAATTAGACAAAATACTTAGTGGTTAGATTACTTATGGGCACAATTGATTACATTTTGAATCAATTGTGCCCATATTCGGATCCCCTGGATCCGAATCCTTTTGTGTGGCAGAGGTACAGTTAATGCTCTAGTTTTGTCTATATTTTAGTATTTAATTCTCAATTGCTTTAAGTTTCAATCTGTAATGTATCCTACTCCTTTCCTGTCCCGTACTTGTAGACCCTCCCGATCTCTGATTACATTCAGTTTCTCTCTGCAGTTGAGCCCGGCCTCCAGCCTGTTTGAAAGCCTCTTCCACAAATAAAATAAATGATTGGACCAATCAGCGCTCGGGGGAGCGAGGGAGTTTCGAAGCAACCAGGAGCTCTGCGGTCGGCCAAATTTCAAAAACATCCGAAAGGAAAGAGTATTGTGGTCCACGGAACAATCCAAGCAGTTTTATTTGAAATTGACAACAAACAACGACGTGAAAAGATGGAGAGAAATGTGCGCGAAAGGCATTTCTCAGAGGAGAATATGGTTTTGCTTTACTTCCTACCAGATTCGGCGAGAGCGTAAGGCCACGCCTATAAGTGGTCTCACGAGTCTACTGTACTTACTGTACTGTTCTTGAGGGATAAATACAGCGCTTTCTAATCTTATCTTATATTAACAAAGACAATGAACAGGAAAATATGAACACACTCTGGGCTCCCAGTGCTGCTGCTGGGAGCCTCGCCGGTCGACCGGGAGCTGCGTGTCCAGGAGCTTTATAGCTTCATGTCATTCTCATATATCTGCCCCTGTGTCCGACAACAACACACTGAGAAGAACAGAGGGGGGAGAGAGGGAGAGAGATGGAGAGAGAGGAAGGAAGAGGAAAGTAGAGAATGTGAAAGAGATCAAGAGTGAATTTATCACCAGTGACAAAAAATTGATCTATCACTCATTAAATCTCTCTCTCCCTATCCCTCTTCCCCCCCCTCTCTCTCTCTCTCTCTCTCTCTCTCTCTCTCTCTCTCTCTCTCTCTCTCTCTCTCTCTCTCTCTCTCTCTCTCTCTCTCTCTCTCTCTCTCTCTCTCTCTCTCTCTCTCTCTCTCTCTCTCTCTCTCTCTCTCTCTCTCTCTCTCTCTCTCTATCCCTCTTCCCCCCCCCCCCTCTCTCTCTCTCTCTCTTCATCCCTTGCCTAATCACTCTCTTTCATAATTGTCTTTTGAGCCACATTGTCTAGCGGTTGCGTAACAGTGTTACACAATTTATGCGAGAGAATCAAGGAAAAATGTTGTGGATGTGCCAACTTTTTCAAGCTCAACATCATTATGCGCATGTTTTGCTTTGGCTTGGGGATTTGAGAGGAGAAAGTGTTTCCGGTAGAATTTGTCAGTGGCTTGTGACTCCATCACTCTTACCGGTGACCTTTCGGTACAATCTATGAAAAATAAAATCATTCTAGATTCAGGCATCTGAAATAATCACATCAATTTGAGGTCATACTACATGACACTACAACTCCACGTGAGCACGGGGTGTTCACTCCATTGGCCAATCTACTTCAAGGGGGGGGGAGATTTTGGCTGGTGAAAATGGTGAGTGGCCGGTGACTTTGGAAAACCACTGGCCACAGTGGCTGGTGAGCCAAGAAGTTAATGTGGAAAATGTGGAGTATTTTAAACCTGTGGATTAATTTTTAGAATTTGCGATGACACATTTAATGTAAATTCAAATAGAAAACTGGGATCCAATGATGCATCCCACATCTCAACTCTCCGCCTACCAACCAACATCTCACGTCTCACGCTCTCCCCCACATCTCACCCGCTCCTCCCATCTCACCCCTCCCCCCATGTCTCGTCCCCTCCCCCACCGACAATCCCACACACAAACACTACAGAATCTCTTCCTTCTTGCAGAGGCCGCTTCCTCTCCATATCTCCTCATCACGACATCTCGCCTTTCCTGACTCTGGTCCAATCACGTCTCTCTCAATATTTTTGTTGTTGTTGTTGTTGTTGTTGTTGCTGGGAATCCATTTTCCGAAGTTATGGGGAAGACAGACTTCAGCGTGTTTTCCCTCTGAGATTAAAAGCAAGTTTTTCAGTTACTGTGCACAACCTCACCAGGTACCCGGGAATCACATTTACATAGTGTGGGTGTGTGTCTCTCTGTGGCTTTGTGTTTGTCTGTCTGAGTGTGTGTGTGTGTGTGTGTGTAAGTGTGTAAGTGTGTGTGTCTGTATAAGT
>CM051003.1:20016459-20018959 GCA_027704905.1 Muraenolepis orangiensis
ATGGTGATAATAAGGAGCAATGCACCACCAGCAGCATGGTGATAATAAGGAGCAGTGCACCACCAGCAGCATGGTGATAATAAGGAGCAATGCACCACCAGCAGCATGGTGATAATAAGGAGCAGTGCACCACCAGCAGCATGGTGATAATAAGGAGCAGTGCACCACCAGCAGCATGGTGATAATAAGGAGCAGTGCACCATCACCAGCAGCATGGTGATAATAAGGAGCAGTGCACCATCACCAGCAGCATGGTGATAATAAGGAGCAGTGCACCATCACCAGCAGCATGGTGATAATAAGGAGCAATGCACCAACAGCAGCATGGTGATAATAAGGAGCAGTGCACCACCACCAGCAGCATGGTGATACTAAGGAGCAGTGCACCATCAGCAGCATGGTGATAATAAGCAGCAGTGCACCACCAGCAGCATGGTGATAATAAGGGCAATGCACCACCAGCAGCATGGTGATAATAAGGAGCAGTGCACCACCACCAGCAGCATGGTGATAATAAGGAGCAGTGCACCACCAGCAGCAGCATGGTGATAATAAGGAGCAGTGCACCACCAGCAGCATGGTGATAATAAGGAGCAGTGCACCACCAGCAGCATGGTGATAATAAGGAGCAGTGCACCACCAGCAGCATGGTGATAATAAGAGCAGTGCACCACCAGCAGCATGGTGATAATAAGGAGCAGTGCACCATCACCAGCAGCATGGTGATAATAAGGAGCAGTGCACCACACCAGCAGCATGGTGATAATAAGGAGCAGTGCACCACACCAGCAGCATGGTGATAATAAGGAGCAGTGCACCACACCAGCAGCATGGTGATAATAAGGAGCAGTGCACCACCACCAGCAGCATGGTGATAATAAGGAGCAGTGCACCATCACCAGCAGCATGGTGATAATAGGGGGCAGTGCACCATCACCAGCAGCATGGTGATAATAAGGAGCAGTGCACCATCACCAGCAGCATGGTGATAATAAGGAGCAGTGCACCACCAGCAGCATGGTGATAATAAGGAGCAGTGCACCACCAGCAGCATGGTGATAATAAGGAGCAGTGCACCACCAGCAGCATGGTGATAATAAGGAGCAGTGCACCATCACCAGCAGCATGGTTATAATAAGGAGCAGTGCACCACCACCAGCAGCATGGTGATAATAAGGAGCAGTGCACCATCACCAGCAGCATGGTGATAATAAGGAGCAGTGCACCACCAGCAGCATGGTGATAATAAGGAGCAGTGCACCACCAGCAGCATGGTGATAATAAGGAGCAGTGCACCACCAGCAGCATGGTGATAATAAGGAGCAGTGCACCACCAGCAGCATGGTGATAATAAGGAGCAGTGCACCATCACCAGCAGCATGGTGATAATAAGGAGCAGTGCACCACCACCAGCAGCATGGTGATAATAAGGAGCAATGCACCACCAGCAGCATGGTGATAATAAGGAGCAGTGCACCACCAGCAGCATGGTGATAATAAGGAGCAGTGCACCACCACCAGCAGCATGGTGATAATAAGGAGCAGTGCACCATCACCAGCAGCATGGTGATAATAAGGAGCAGTGCACCACCAGCAGCATGGTGATAATAAGGAGCAGTGCACCACCTGCAGCATGGTGATAATAAGGAGCAGTGCACCATCACCAGCAGCATGGTGATAATAAGGAGCAGTGCACCACCAGCAGCATGGTGATAATAAGGAGCAGTGCACCACCAGCAGCATGGTGATAATAAGGAGCAGTGCACCACCAGCAGCATGGTGAAAATAAGGAGCAGTGCACCACCAGCAGCATGGTGATAATAAGGAGCAATGCACCACCAGCAGCATGGTGATAATAAGGAGCAGTGCACCACCAGCAGCATGGTGATAATAAGGAGCAATGCACCACCAGCAGCATGGTGATAATAAGGAGCAATGCACCACCAGCAGCATGGTGATAATAAGGAGCAGTGCACCACCAGCAGCATGGTGATAATAAGGAGCAATGCACCACCAGCAGCATGGTGATAATAAGGAGCAGTGCACCACCACCAGCAGCATGGTGATAATAAGGAGCAGTGCACCATCACCAGCAGCATGGTGATAATAAGGAGCAATGCACCACCAGCAGCATGGTGATAATAAGGAGCAGTGCACCACCAGCAGCATGGTGATAATAAGGAGCAATGCACCACAAGCAGCATGGTGATAATAAGGAGCAGTGCACCACCACCAGCAGCATGGTGATAATAAGGAGCAGTGCACCATCACCAGCAGCATGGTGATAATAAGGAGCAATGCACCACCAGCAGCATGGTGATAATAAGGAGCAGTGCACCACCACCAGCAGCATGGTGATAATAAGGAGCAGTGCACCATCACCAGCAGCATGGTGATAATAAGGAGCAATGCATCACCAGCAGCATGGTGATAATAAGGAGCAGTGCACCACCAGCAGCATGGTGATAATAAGGAGCAGTGAACCACCAGCAGCATGGTG
>CM051003.1:20023959-20031459 GCA_027704905.1 Muraenolepis orangiensis
TTGAATCTTGAATCTTGTACATTGCCAGTGTGTCATTGTTAGTGACGCACTGGCACACTTCCAGTGGAGCCCTGGTGCTGGTGGTCTGGTTTGTCTTAATGACTTCATGTCATTGACACCTCATGTGTGTCATTAGTTTGCTGTTGCTCTCACCCGTGTCTGTGTTTTCAAAAGGTGCTGTAGGTAAGACTTAAGAGCTTTAATTTGAGCGTAATTTGTTATAAATGCCACAGCCGTCCGTCGGCTGTTAGTGAGTGTAACGCTCTGTGAGAATATCTGTTGTTGTTCAAGTTGACCAATCAGGACATGTCTTAATGTTATTGGTTCACGTGGAACCAATCAGGAACCGTCTTGCCTGTCACTTACAAGTGAGTGAAACTCAACACTTCTCTGCGATGCGATAGCGCTCTCTTTACAACTCTTGAATCTCACCTACAGAAGCTTTAAGGTGTTGTTTTTCCGTCTCTTTGTTCTGTTCCTCTAACCCATACCTGCCAGTCATATTTTTTTTGTTCTCGCCTGCCTCCATTGTACTTTTGTTGAATCCTGCTTACGAGCGTGTCTGCATCTGTTGTCCTTCCGACTGAGAAATACATAATGGAGGTATTGTTTACTCGCGAGATCAAGAGACAATGCTTTCTTTCATTCCACTCCACGTCTCCTTGGCTCCCTCTCATGCCTGGCTGTGTGCCAACTCTTCATCAGTTAGCGTAAACTGCCACCAGAACAAGTTGCTGCCCAAAGTCACTGCATTTCCCAGTCAACATTAAAAGGCCCTCGTCTAAAGTGAAAGTAGACATCTACACGGCGTACAGCCCATGCTGTATCCTGTCTAAGAGGCCAGTTACCCATTTCCTATGTGGCCAATACGATTACAAATGTGAGAGAGAGATTTGCTTTTGGTTCACACACACAATACAAATGTGCCACACACACACATGATAGAACAATACCATCTTACCTCACTTTATTGTACTCTATATTACTAAATTCTATATTACGATTATATCCCCCCTTCAATTATATAGCACTTCAGCCTGTCCTATACTATCATACTCCATTCCATAGATTTGATCTCACTCTAGTCTACCCTATCCCACTCTACTGTATCATGTCATATATATATATATATATATATATATATATATATATATATATATATATATATCCTGTAGATATATATACTTACACAGTCTATCCTATTCTAAACATGGTTAACGATGCGAGTCTGTTTCTCAGAGGGTTTTTTTTTTACCAAGGGGCTAAACAGTGACATTCAGTGTAATCACCAAGTGGTTGATGGCAGAGTTCACTCACAGAGTCAACACTACAGAGTGAACACACCAGAGAGCAGACACCCGGGTGTACACACCAGAGTGTACACACACAAGTGTACACACCAGAGTGTACACACACAAGTGTACACACCAGAGTGTACACACACAAGTGTACACACCAGAGTGTACACACACAAGTGTACACACCAGAGCGTACACACAGCTCTCCCAGCACGCTAACCCACGAGACAAGAATCACTTTAAAGAATGAGGAGGGAGGAGAGAGGAGAGGCGAAGAGAGAGCAAGAGGAGAGGGGAGAAGGGGAGAGGAGAGGAGAGAACAAGAGGGGTCAAGAGAGGATGTAGCTCGTAGCTGTTCTGACGGAGGAGGGAGGAGAGGGGAGGTAGGTCACAGGGCAAGGGTATCCCCTCTCGCCATCAAACACTTTGTCACACTGCTTTTTTATCTTCATTTAACCAGAAGAGCGTTCTTGACAAATAGTTTGTCTTCTGGAAAAAAATAGAGACCAAGACAGTCTAAATGATGGGCCTTTTTAGCATTTTTTTGATAAACAGCGCTCTGAAGCACTATCGTGGACTGTAGATCACACACACACACACACACACACACACACACACACACACACACACACACACACACACACACACACAGTACAAAATGGGGCATTGACAGTGCAGACCCCTAAGTGACATTCCTGCTGATGATGGCATGAGAACGTGTTCTCTCTGGGCAACCATATAATCCACGTTGCATTCTCTCCTCATTACGTTCTAGTTGCCATGGGCATCCTAAATCTCCCTGGCAACCGTCACCGCACATCAACCGCTGCACCACCACCACCACCAACACCACAGCCGTAAACTTCGACTATAAACAAGAGGTACCGTTAAACGCACACGTTAACAGAAATGCTCCTCCAGCGACAAATCAAACTCTGTTACGTTTATGACGTGTTGTTACGACGGCGTTATTATTATTATGTTTGTTAACGTCCTCTTTTTCCCAGACATGTCCTCTTTTTGGGACCTACAAAAAGCATCCGGCCGGGATTTCTCAATCGCCGAAAATGTCCGGTATTCGGCTTTTGCTTCCTACAGTCGCATTACTTGACATACTTTGACATCTCTCCTTATGTCCCGCCTTCTCGCATGCCACCATCGGTTGGCCACGTAGGCTACAACTTAAGCCCTGCTCGCAAACATTGGTCAAACATCTAAATCATTACCCTCAGCACATTACCCTGTGACACACTCCGCTATCCGCCCCCCCTCGGACACACTCCTCTATCCGCCCCCCCCTCGGACACACTCCTCTATCCGCCCCCCCCTCGGACACACTCCTCTATCCGCCCCCCCCCCTCGGACACACTCCTCTATCCGCCCCCCCTCGGACACACTCCTCTATCCGCCCCCCCTCGGACACACTCCTCTATCCGCCCCCCCTCGGACACACTCCGCTATCCGCCCCCCCTCGGACACACTCCTCTATCCGCCCCCCCTCGGACACACTCCTCTATCCGCCCCCCCTCGGACACACTCCTCTATCCGCCCCCCCTCGGACACACTCCTCTATCCGCCCCCCCCCTCGGACACACTCCGCTATCCGCCCCCCCCTCGGACACACTCCTCTATCCGCCCCCCCCTCGGACACACTCCTCTATCCGCCCCCCCTCGGACACACTCCTCTATCCGCCCCCCCCCCTCGGACACACTCCGCTATCCGCCCCCCCCTCGGACACACTCCTCTATCCGCCCCCCTCGGACACACTCCTCTATCCGCCCCCCCTCGGACACACTCCGCTATCCGCCCCCCCCTCGGACACACTCCTCTATCCGCCCCCCCCCCTCGGACACACTCCTCTATCCGCCCCCCCTCGGACACACTCCTCTATCCGCCCCCCCCCCTCGGACACACTCCGCTATCCGCCCCCCTCGGACACACTCCGCTATCCTGCCCCTGGGCCCTGTGTCCTCTTTTTTGAAAACAAAAATATGGTCACCCGAATGTTATTCCTTCTCATCCTATTTTCCTGTTTTATTTGCTCTGATTATTGTTTATTGATAAGCGATAAGAGTAAATAAAATAGGGACACATGAAGCAGACACTCGCTCCAAGGCAAGCGGACACATGGTGAGTCATGTCATTAGCGTGTATCGCTAGCGGCGTAGGGCCAAGAAGAATGCCACCCGCCATGGCGGCATGTCCCCGGCGTAATGGAGATTGATTTGTAGGCTAAGAGACAAGGGAGGCTGCATCCCTCACTTCGCCTCCATCACCGCCACACACACACACACACAGCTGCCGGTGCCTTTATGCCGCGGCCGCACGCAGAGACGGCCCACTTTGATGCACGTGGTGCCACCGTGTCTCACACTGGTGAGTGGTCGTTTCATTCAATACCGAGAGAGAGAGAGAGAGAGAGAGAGAGAGAGAGAGAGAGAGAGAGAGAGAGAGAGAGAGAGAGAGAGAGAGAGAGAGAGAGAGAGAGAGAGAGAGAGAGAGAGAGAGAGAGAGAGAGGTAGAAAGAGGGAGAGAGAGAGAGAGAGAGGTAGAAAGAGGGAGAAAGAGGGAGAAAGAGAGAGAGAGAGAGAGAGAGAGAGAGAGAGAGAGAGAGAGAGAGAGAGAGAGAGAGAGAGAGAGAGAGAGAGAGAGAGAGAGAGAGAGAGAGGTAGAAAGAGGGAGAGAGAGATATATAAGACATACACACACATTCAACGCACACACATTCATTACATAGAGCGCATTACTCCACTGTCATAAACAGCTCTTATGAGAAAGGCCTCATTGCCATCCTAAAACCCTACGTGTGACCAATACCCGCTTTTTTGGGTCTTCAGGGCTTCTCTCTGCGCGTCTGGGGCCTCCTCATTTGCGATGCTGCGCTGCCTGTCCAATATTCACTGGCAGCCTGCGGCCGGTTAATAATGCATGCCACGCCATGTGTGTGACAACTACTGTCGCTTCAGACATGGATTCATTTCCAAGCATGGAGTTGGTCCAGCACTGCAGTGATTTTACTGCTCCCCCTTCCCCCTTCTAGATCAGGAAGGTGTCTGTTTGTTTTCCCAAGGCACATACGTATGTACCATTGAGTTACTTTCCCCGGGAACAGTGCGACTTCCAACAGTCGGCTCCGACTACCCGACGGGATTCGTGGTAGCCTAGAGACGCTGGAGCAGTGAGTGGTCCTCCCTCGGCTCCTCAGATACAAGCGGTCAAGTTTGTTTATCTGCGAGAAACCAGACTCCTTTTCCAGCTAAACCACATCGCCGTGAGTTGCCGCCTGTAGTCGAGAACGTCTTTCTCTCTCGGCGTCTCTCTGATACATCACAGGCGACGGTGGTGTTGGAAGCCACCAGTTATGTTTTGTTGAATTTGAAGGATGGAAAAATACCCGAAATGTATAATTAAAACATAACACACACTCACACTTCACGTGCACACACACATGCGCGTCGAGGATGAAAGTAAGTAATTTCAAATTAGGGCCAATACAATCACAATATAAATTATAAAGAAGATAATGTAGTGTTACCGTCAAACTCGGTCAACAAGCGAATGATTGGTTTGCGCAACAATCCACAACTGGGCCACGGTGGTGATGAAGCTTCAGCGCTTTGACTGCCTTGACTCATTGTTATTTGTTCAGATGTGCGATCCGCGGGGGTCTTCCAACGTTAGACCTCATTAAAACTAGTTAGCGCTAGCTAAGACACGTTCGCACGTAATACACAAGATGAATATTTGATCACGGTCCTGCCGAGAGAGTGCACTCCTTTATTCCAACACAAAATTCCCGAAGCATAAAACACTTAATAGTGTGTGTGTGTGTGTGTGTGTGTGTGTGTGTGTGTGTGTGTGTGTGTGTGTGTGTGTGTGTGTGTGTGTGTGTGTGTGTGTGTGTGTGTGTGTGTGTATTTAAAATCCTGGCGTTGAATAATGAAGCCCTTTGTCTCTCATCCGTCTGTCTTTCATCATGGAAAATTAATGTCGACTTTTAACATTTAACATTTCCCGCCGCGACGTTAGCCGTGCAAAGCGATGTTAGCCGCGCAAAGCGATAAACGTGTAATGAAAAACCTGGCGAGCCAAATGAATGGTGTCTTTGTTCACCGAAAAAGTTAATTTAGATTACCGTATGATGCGTTGTTGTTTAATTCATGAGGACAAAACTGTATAGGAATCGTGTCTTCCCGGAGTGTGTGCCCGTGGGGAATAAGCAACAATATTTCTGTGTGTGCTTTTCAAGTGAGTCCCTCGTACGGTCTTGAGATGTTTACTCCGACATCAACCAACACGATCACGCCTCCTACACTTCTACACATTTAGCATCTTCTTGTAACGGAAATGTTGTGTAAGAATATGTACACAAACGATATTCTTAAGATTTGAGCTTCTAATATATAAATTAAATTTATGTTTGGCTGAAAACAATTTGATTCCTTTTATTATTTTTTTATGGAATTTAAAAATATGTAAATTGCGTTTCTGCAGTCACCAACAACAGAAGCATAGCACATGATGTTTGTCCACCGTTTGTCCGGGATCGTACCGGTTTATGCAAGATGTCATGACAAATATTTGTAGAAGATAATTTAGCTTATTTCCTGATTTTGCGCCATATAGTAGACACCAAAAACACAAAATTAAGAAAAAACTTGAAAAAACCTAAATGTCATGCCAGGGGAATAAGATAATTAAAGTAAATTAAAGATAATTTAAGTCTATATAAGACATAATATTGGCCTTTTGTACCAAATAAAATACATTTTGCATGTGCGCAGTACAAATTCATTATGTTTTGTTTTCTAAATGTATCTGACAATCATAAAATAATCGTCAAAACACTGTAGTGCATGAATGCGCACCTGTGCACAAACGTCCAGTCAACTTAAGGGTGGCGGTTTGGAGGTTTCCCCCGGCCACACGCAGGCAACAGCGCAGCAGAGCTCCAAATAATTAGCTGTAAGTGACAACCCGGCATCCATTTTTGTATTATTTTTTTCGCTTGAAAGACTTGAGCCGGCGTGATGGGCTCCACCGCGGCGTCCCGAGAGGGAGCGCCGGCCACCGAGGTTCTGTGTCTGACATCTGCCAAGGAACAAAGGAACAGCTTGAAGATCTGGTGCAACTTATGTAACACCAGTTGGAGGGAAGAGTGGGAAAGAGAGACCGAGAGAGAGAGGGGGAGAGGGAGAGAGAGAGAGAGAGAGAGAGAGAGAGAGAGAGAGAGAGAGAGAGAGAGAGAGAGAGAGAGAGAGAGAGAGAGAGAGAGAGAGAGAGAGAGAGAGAGAGAGAGAGAGGGTAGGTAAGAGGGGGACAGACAGAGGGGGACAGAGAGAGAGAGAGAGAGAGAGAGAGAGAGAGAGAGAGAGAGAGAGAGAGAGAGAGAGAGAGAGAGAGAGAGAGAGAGAGAGAGAGAGAGAGAGAGGAGAGAGAGAGAGAGAGAGAGAGAGAGAGAGAGAGAGCACACAAGCAGAAAGTTCCAAGCTGCTCAATTGGAGAAAATTAAAAAGAAGCAAAAGCAACAGAAAGCCAAGCATATCAATTTGACTTGTTAACTAGTGTAAACAACAACAGACAGACAGACGGAGACTCTCAGTAGAATAAGAGGCAGACGTGTGAGGGAAGCATTCCACCACTCACTCATCCCTTATTGCTTGCTGTTATAATGGTAGTATTATTGTTATTATTATTATTGTTATGATTGTAATTATTAGTTCATGTGATGAGACACTTTCGGTTCCTACAACGTAGAGATCTGAATCTGCGTGGGGTGGCCCTCTCATGTCATTGATGCATCATCCTCGGGGATCCTGGGACTTTGGGAGGGAGGGGGGGGTTTTACCTTCTATCACATTCTCACTCTCCTTCTCCTTCTCCTTCTTCTTCTAGCTTGGATCTTGGGTAAATATCTAGGCCAAATCAATAGAATGAGTCATACATATGACGTACACATATATATACCCATACACATGCCCATACACATATATATACATATATATGTATATATATGTATATAAATGTGTATGTCATATTATATACGCTGTATATATAGGGTATATAGGGTTTGGGAGTAGCCAGCAGCAGGTGTGTGTGGCGGAGGAGGCAGGGTTAGCTGTGTGTGTGCGTGTGTGTGTGTGTGTGTGTGTGTGTGTGTGTGTGTGTGTGTGTGTGTGTGTGTGTGTGTCTAAAGCCCTG
>CM051003.1:20036459-20056459 GCA_027704905.1 Muraenolepis orangiensis
CACACACACACACACACACACACACACACACACACACACACACAGGAGCCAGGCTTTACTCTATAAAGCCTGACTATAACATACTGAGCATCTGGGTGCACTGGCACCCAGGCATACCGGCAGTGTGTGTGTGTGTGTGTGTGTGTGTGTGTGTGGGTGTGTGCTTGTGTGTGTGCTTGTGTGTGTGCATGTGTGTGTGTGTGTGTGTGTGTGTGTGTGTGTGTGTGTGTGTGTGTGTGTGTGTGTGTGTGTGTGTGTGTGTGTGTACTAGTGAGTTCTGAGGGCTCCTCTGTGGCTGCTATTTAGCTGCTAAAAGTCCACTGTGGTCGCTTGGGAATGATTGACTGCCGTAGCAGAGCCTTGTGAATAATGCCAGTGTATGTGTGTATGTGTGTGTGTGTGTGTGTGTGTGTGTGTGTGTGTGTGTGTGTGTGTGTGTGTGTGTGTGTGTGTGTGTGTGTGTGTGTGTGTGTGTGTGTGTGTGTGTGCACGTGTTCATTGCTTCACAGAACAGTATTTCCATGTGTGCAGCCCACGTGCGCGCATATATATAACTTTATGACACACCAGCACTTGGCCAGATCCAGAGATGCTTAGGATTATATCACACACACACACACACACACACACACACACACACACACACACACACACACACACACACACACTCATCCACCAAACACACATGGTGCACTCCATCTGTGAGAGGCCTCTGAACGGCGTGAGTATCTGTTTCTCTCTAGCAAAACAATTCATTAGTTCCCTGAAGGACACATTTGATGATGTAAAAGAGAGGGAGCATGTGTGGGTCGGTGTGTGTGTGTGTGTGTGTGTGTGTGTGTGTGTGTGTGTGTGTGTGTGTGTGTGTGTGTGTGCCAGCGTTGTGTTGGCGCCATGGTGACGGTGGGGCTGTCCTGGTGCACCAGACCCCTGCATTTGTATTTGTGTACTGTAAACTGTGTACTGTAAACTGTATTTGTATTTGAGTATTGTAAACTGTGTACTGTAAACTGTATTTGAGTACTGAAAACAGTGTATTTTACAGTGAGAGTTTCAATGTTTGTCAGCACTTCAGACAGGCTTAGATTCCCAACCAAGACAGACAGACAGACAGACAGACAGACACAGGAGGTGGGGGGAGGGGGCAATCCCCAATGACCGAATCCCACAGTCAAATACGGAGCAAAGCTGCAAAAGCTGTGACTAGCAAGTAAATATTATCGGAGGCTCATTTTAGAGAACTCATGGGCCTCACAGAGGCTTTCAACAGATCACAGACTGCAGCTTCCACAGCCCTTGTGGAGTGGGGGAGAAAATGAAGTGGAAAGGACTAATAACGGTCCAGCACTGGCCACAACCTTTGTGTGATTGTCTTCATTCCCGGATGCGTGTCTCCCCGCCTGCCAAAACAACAGGATATTACAACTAGGTGGAAAAACACTTTGACAAAACCTAACGGTGTCCTCGTTGTGTTGTCCTCTGTGTGCCTCGAATCAGGCAGTGACACAAAATAAACTGCATCTAAAAAAAAGAGCATTAGATTGACACACATGATACACACACACACACACACACATACACACACACACATACACACACACACACACACACACACATGCATGCATGCACATACACACACGTGCGCACACACACACACACACACACATACACACACACTAGAGATGTAGTGGACTGAGTAATTGGTCCACGTGACCCGACTATAAGTGCGGGTATAGGCGGTTGAGGATGAGTGTTTTTTCTGTATTTATGCGGGTGGTTTGTGGATCGGTTAGTGAAAGTCAGCTTTTTCATTCTTCATCTAATTATATATATATATATATATATATATAATTATACATATATATATATATATATATACACAATTTTGTTTTAACGGCACAAATTATTTTGACTGATTAACACGCATTTTGTTATGATGACCATTTGTCGGACCCGTAGTTTAGGAAACAGGGAGCATTAACATTAAGTCAGAGGGCGATTGCGTCTAACCACTGCACTGCACTTATGAATGGCCTTCGAGAGCCACCACTGTATCAAAGATACACAACTGGTATGAAAACCAGAAAGCAAAACGTAGCAGAGGATTTTGGGACAGACTACGACGGTTGTTGACCTCAACAATCACAGTCACCTTGGGGTAACAGTGTATTATTTTGAACAGTATTGGGAACTTCAGTCGCATGCTTTGACCGTGTTGTGAAGACAGAGGAGAGGCATGTTGCTGGAGCATGCGCGGAGCGCTTTATGTTTTATAAATTTAACATAAAGTCAGCAAACCACCACCAACATGATGGCAGCAGCCCGGCAACTCCCGTTTGATATATATATATAAATATTAATAAATAATTATAATATGTTATGCTATATAGTCACACATCAATAACACAGGCACACACGGGCGCACACACACACACACACACACACACACACAGGCGTACACACACACGCACCCACACATGCAGAGAGAGAGAGAGAGAGAGAGAGAGAGAGAGAGAGAGAGAGAGAGAGAGAGAGAGAGAGAGAGAGAGAGAGAGAGAGAGAGGAAAATTAAAAGTTGAATAAAATGTCAAGAAGGCAAGCAGAAGACACCGCAGAGCAGCATCTTCTGTGAGCTGTAATCGAAGACGAGCATTAGGTCTTTCAGCGGAAGCCTGCGTCAGCAGCCTCCGACGGGCGGGCGGCCTAATAGCTGTGTAATTGCGTTAGCATCGAGGGTGGGTAATGGAAAAGCGTTCGCTGTCGTTTGTTTCAAACTTTGCATCCGCGAGAAGGCAGTCACGAACAAAGCAAAAACAACGCCATTAACTCTCCGGCCTGCACATCTTGTGCTTTTGCACACGTGTGCGAATCGCCCCTGGCCTTATTTTGAACCGTTTGGAAGCAGTGGCACTTGTCGCGGTGAAGCGAGGCACGTGGTTTTGGAGCCGTTAACCGGTGAACTTCTCCGCCTGTCACATCAGATTCGGAGCATGCCATCGCCGGGTCCCCCTGAACGAATCTGTTAGGTGAGAGAATTTAGAGATTCGGTTCAGGGACAAACCGTAACTTGGAAAAATATTTTTCAGCGTTTCAGCAGCACGGAATAATTTGTATGCACATCCTACCGAGTGGGAGTTTCAACGTTTGTCAGCATTCAGGGCTTTGATTTCCAACCCTCAGCACCGGTTTATCGTTGATACTGAGCGGTGACCTTCAGACCCCTAATGTTAACTGGATGCAAGGCGTGAAGCAGGTCTCCTGGTGGCAAAACATAGGCCAGATGGAGAGAGAGAGACAAATAGCCAGAGATAGACAGAGAGAGAGAGAGAGAGAGAGAGAGAGAGAGAGAGAGAGAGAGAGAGAGAGAGAGAGAGAGAGAGAGAGAGAGAGAGAGAGAGAGAGAGAGAGAGAGAGAGAGAGGTCCCTTCAATAGTGAAAAACGATTGTTTATTTTGATGAGAAGCAAACAAAGGTCACTGGAGGCCAGTTGAGAACAGAAGACAAATTGTGCCCACACACTTATTGTGTGTGTGTGTGTGTGTGTGTGTGTGTGTGTGTGTGTGTGTGTGTGTGTGTGTGTGTGTGTGTGTGTGTGTGTGTGTGTGTGTGTGTGTGTGTGTGTGTGTGTGTGTGTGTGTGTGTGTGCGTGTGTGTGTGCGTGTGTTGCAGCATGTTGTTTTCCTCAGAGAACATAAAGGTTATTAGGTCAGTGTAATAATAGATTTTCATTGTGGTTTCATTTCCAGGTGGACACCACATTGACTCACATGAATAATTTATACACAGGAGGGAGAGGAGAGGGCGGACATTTTTGTAGATGGAGGGAAGTGACTTGAAATATAACCAAGGAAAGACCACAAGGATTTAGGGTACAATGAAGGAATCCTGATCCAAGACAGAGAGAGAGAGAGAGAGAGAGAGAGAGAGAGAGAGAGAGAGAGAGAGAGAGAGAGAGAGAGAGAGAGAGAGAGAGAGAGAGAGAGAGAGAGAGAGAGAGAGAGAGAGAGAGATGTGGACAATCTCGGCAGTAGCCCAGTCTGTTGGAATCCTAGGCTCACCGGTTCAAGTCCCCTCCTGGGCTCTGCCGAGGTGCCCTTGAGCAAGGCACCAGACCCCTACACTGCTCCCCGGGCAGCTGTATATACAATAGCTGCCCACTGCTCCTAATACTAAGATGGGTTGAATGCAGAGAAACACATGTCACTGTGTGTGTACATGGATGTGTCCAACAGGGAAGATTCAATCCTCCAGATTTAGATTTAGATTTTATTAACACATGAAGTGACTCATATTGCAACAAAAATGATATTAGCTGTAAAGGCTCTCTAGAGGAATGACACACCGTGCAATAAGGATTCATGGGTAACTCAACACACAACTGTGCTTCATCTGCTACCATCAGTGGTTTGCTAGATTGACACACTTTTCAGTGACAGTCTAATACTTCCCAGGAGGACCCGCCCCTCCCCCGTGTTTCTGTATGTGTGTGTGTCTGGGTGTGTTTGTGCATGTGTGTGTGTGTGTGTGTGTGTGTGTGTGTGTGTGTGTGTGTGTGTGTGTGTGTGTGTGTGTGTGTGTTAGTGTACATTCCAACTTGCTTGACAGTAGGGAGAAATAAAACTGATTTGTAACATGACCATCAACCTACCAACGCTGATGCATTTTACCCCAATGTGCCACCTGTGCACATATTGGCATGGCAATCCTGGTGTGACACGTGTTACACGTGTTACAGCATCCCTACAGGACGAGGAGTGTAACTGCATCTCCAGGTGCAGTGTCATATAAATGTGAAGCAGCCGACAGCTGTGAAGCCAGAGTTAGAGTTAGAGTTAGAGTTAGAGTTAGAGTTAGAGTTAGAGAGAGAGAGAGAGAGAGAGAGAGAGAGAGAGAGAGAGAGAGAGAGAGAGAGAGAGAGAGAGAGAGAGAGAGAGAGAGAACAGAACATTGATTACTACTGTAAAACATTAATATTCGTCTACCCCAGACTGAATGGTGCCAACATACAAGGTTAAGGCAGAAAGATAGGGAGGAAGAAGGAATAGAGGAGGGATGAAGAGAAAAGCAGTGTTTCAAGAGAGGTCGATTGATGTGACTGTTGGAGGGGAGGAACAAGGGGGGAGGAGGGGAGACACAAAGGCTGAGGAGGGAAGCTACTGGAGCTGGGGAGTTTTTTCTTCCTTCTGTCTTTCAGGTAATTCAAGTAGCTTCCTTGACAGTGAGTGTGTGTGTCGGGGGGAGGGGGGGGGAGGGGAGAAACACAGAGCTGTGGAAAATAGAGCAGCAACCCACACTTTCAAAAAGAAAACAAACTTTTGTTCACTAGACTGAATTGCCAAAAAAAAGGATTGAAGTGAACAGATGCAAGTTATTGTGTCATCAATAGAGTATCGGCAATATAACAGAAACAGCCAATGGCCAATGTGTCCCAGGTGTTGTCAGAATCAGATTAAAGTGGTTTTCACCAGGTTTTGTTCTGAGTGTACAGTATATTCAGGAGCAGCGCAGTTGGCTTCTCCATGCCTGACCTTAGTAGAATTTAGGGTTTTAAAAACGTTGATTACTTCCATTTTTCCCATTTTTGGGGTTTTAACATCGAAAACATTAACTCAAGTAGGCATCTTACATCTAACCAAAATGTTGGACTGGACTGCACTTATATAGCGCTTTTACAATTCCATTCACCCATTCATATATGGTGCATGGCGGTGTCAGCAATCAGCAGTCAGGGTTAAGTCTTGCTCAAGAACACCTCGACACTTGGCTAGGAGGAGGAAACCAACAACCAGCAGCCAGACAACCCGCTCTCCAACTTTTGTTGTTATTGTGTTGTTATTTGAATATGGCCCAACAAATGCTCTCCTGTAAATCCCTGATAGAAAATATGAACATATTTCAACCAGCACGCCTTCCATGTCAGTCCCAATGTGCCCCGAAAAACAAGAGCATATGTGTCTTGACGCGTCTTGTTCCCCGAACGGGCATATGGACTCAAACCAAGATGCGCAAAGACGAGCAGAATGAGATAGGTCAGCCAAACCCGACACAAGAGTTCCTCGTACAAAACCCTTCCAGGAATACGACCGTCTCCAGGCGCATAAAAGCTCTTTAATTAATCTACGGTTGAGCAACAAAAAAACAAAACAAAGAAAAAACCAACTGTTTCACCCCTGCCAACACTAATTCCACTAGCTGAAGCACATGCTAACTCTTTATTGCTTAATAAATGCTTAGGGGACGGGTAAGCGCTAGGCTAAAGCTTCATCAAAGTGCAGGCACACAATCACTTTGGTAAATGCTATTCCCCTGACCAACTGCAGAAAGACCCTCAGCAAAGACCCATTATTTATAGGAACAAAAATACTTGGTAGGAATATAATTAAATTTGCCTCAAAAGTACTCACGCTGAGATTGTATGATGAGTCTCAGTTAAAACATAAATGGAGAACGGGGAGTCCACTTCTTCTTCTTTGGTGTCTCTGAAGCGTGGTGGTTATACGACAGCTTCCCATTTCTTCAGTTGCAGACAGTCCTTCAACATTAAGAGGGTCTCTTACTCCTCCGGACTGGGGGTTGCTGTCATTTGAGCTTCTGGACCGTTCAACCCAGCTCCAGAGTCCACTGAAAGACGACCAATCGGCGTACATCCTGGACAACACATATATATACGGCCGGGAACAATGCACACAAATCACACATTGCAAAGGATCATGGCACGCCCCCCCCCACTCCTGCTCCACCGTAATGCCGAGCAGTCCTTCACTCACTAATTCCCAAACGAGTGCACAGTCCATGTCCTCTGAGGAAGACAAAAAAAAAAACAACAGCCACCCGTTGATCAATAGACTGCAATCAGAAATAGTCATCAGTGTCCGACTAAGGACTTTGTAATGGATATGTTCACTCGCTGAAGACGCGGCTCGGTGAGACAGAAGGGCCTCGGGGAGCCACAGGCTCGATAAACGCCACTGACCGAAGTCATTACCTGACCCCATAAATACCACAACGCCCTGCGTCGCAGTGCCTTGCTCAACAGTCAACTTGCGCCAAACAGGGAGGAGGAGGAGGAGGACGATTACGGGAAAGAGTCTTGGAAAGATTGTCCGATAAGAATCAGCAATTGGTATCGGTAATGAGGGCTAAAGCGGCTGTCCACTAATTATACCCCTCGGTAATGCTAATGTTAACCACCGCCGCCCACCCCGGGGCTTTGAATAAGGTCCATCCTCCCGCCACGCAGACCTCATACTGCACTCAAATGTGTGTTGACGCGATTTGGCGCAGCTGTTGCTTTTAGAGTCTCAGATTGCAGTGTGCTTCATTGATCCATCCTTATTGGCCATCGATTCCGGACACACGGCCGCCACCATCACAGCTACGGCGGACTTCCTGTACAGGAAGGATGTTGACGACACTTGAGGGAACCCTTCACAAAAGGGCGCGTCAATATTGACTGTAGTACACAATTAAGAGGCCCCGGTTAACCACTTCCCCAACCCCCAAACAAAACTCCAACCAAAAGGTCACAGCCAAACAAACAATGCATTTGAAACATCTCTTTAAATGCTTCTTTGGTTTTTGTTTTAACTTAATATGTACTAGAAAACACATTGTTTAATACCTAATCTGTGCTTAAAACAAGCTGCTTCATAAATCCTCGGACATCGGTATTGGACCATTTCCCGTAGGCTTCGCTGGTCGGCCACGGTCAAAACAACCTTCTCCACATGCCATATATACGACAGCAACAGTCTTCCTCATGAAGTCAATATCAACGCTGTATGGGGAGGGGGGGGGGGGGGTTGGGGTGGGGTGGGGCCAGAGTTATCAATTAACACATGAAACAAAGATGACACCCAACTATATTGCTGTGGCCTCTTCTGTCTCGGACGACACCTTCAATACATGTCACAGAGGGGGGGGGGGGGGGGGGGGGACAAAAGACCCCCTGGTGGGAGGGGAACATGACAGAGATGGAGCAGCGAGACAAGGCATGTCATCATCCACGTCAAACGCTCGCAGGCCGACTGCAGCAGCTGTCACACATGTTACACCCAATTTTGATTGGGTCACTTGACGACAATAGTCATGACATCACGGGCATGTATCTGTGCGTTTTATAACACACGCATGCCAAGGATTGTTTCCACACGCATATGAGTCAATATGGGCGAGAGTGTTTCTGCTTGACACCTAAAGAGTAAGTTACAGAGTGGACCGATGATGGCCCACGACACAGGAATGATTATTCTAGTGATGATGCTTCTAAAGATTGCTGCACTGCACTACTCAAAAATACACAGACGGGGTCCAAGCTGCTCTGCTGGCTTGGTGTTGAGAATCGTGAGTCGTAAGATACATGTTTACAAGGGATAAAGAAAGAAAGCAGTATACAAACTTTTTTTGCATGACATTAACACACACACACACACACACATGTGTGAGATGAACTTGTTTTGAACTAGCGCATCAGCAGTTTTTTCTTAGAAAACATGAATTTAAGTGAAACCTGCTCCCTGTTACTGTTTAACTGTGGCTAGTGCTTTTGTTTACTTCCTCCACAGACAAAAGTTATTAGAAAAATGTTTTAGGTGGACATTAAATTATTAATTCAGCCGTGCATTAGGGGGAGATTAAATGGACTTCATACACGTAGTTCAAAACATTCGGAATGAAAGTTCTGGTCGCAGAGTAACACAGCACATATTTGAATATATATGGTCGTCTATTGTGTTAGTAGCAAAAAAGAATAGCTTACATGTCCAAATATATTTCACTGCATTTCTAATAACCTATTCATGTTACGAAAAAAAGAAAAAACTGTCAACTGAGGCAAAAACATCTCACAAAGACACACCATAGACAACTTTTGACCAGGATTGCAAGATTTCGGATAACATTTCAATCATTTCTGCTGCTTGAAGCGTTTTCACTTGCAGGCGTATGTGCTGAGCTCACAGAAGGCTGGACCCCTAGCTTGTTCTCTGTTCAGTCCACCATGGGACCAGCATGGAAGGGTAGAGGAGAGTAGTGGAGGAAAGGAGAGAAGGAAAGAGAAGAGTAGACAAAAGAAGGGAAGAGAAGAGAAGAGGAGAGGAGGAGAGCAGTGGAAGAAAGAGAGAAGGAAAGAGAAGAGGAGATGAAGGAGGAAGGGGAGAGCAGAGAAGGGGAGAGGAGAGGAGAGAAAAATCTGAATCTGAATCTGAATCTGAATGCCTTTATCTTATCCACTCTGGTTCTCAACACCGGAGCACCCCAAGGCTGCTGCCTCAGTCCCCGGCTGTACTCGCTGTTCACACATGACTGTACTGCCACGTACAGCAATAATCGGATTATCAAGTTTGCCGACGACACCACAGTCATCGGCCTGATAAGCGAGGACGACGAAACGGGGTACAGAGATGAGGTAGTCCGGCTGACGCAATTGTGCAAGGACAACAGCCTCAGACTGAATGTCAGCAAGACTAAGGAGCTCATCATGGACTTCAGGAGCCACAGAGGCACTCCGCAATCAGCCTGGACTCAATCTCAATCAGCACCGGTTAAAGTCATCTGCTGCTTTAGTTTCCTGGGGCTACAGATTTCTGATGACCTAACGTGGACCCACAACACGGAGGTCATGCTGAAGAAGGCACACCAGCGCCTCTATGCCCTGCAGTGCCTCAGGAAAGACAAAATAGGCCAACGGTGACTCGTAAACTTCTACCATTACACTGTAGAGAGTGTCCTGACGAGTGGCGTCACTGTGTGGTACGGCAACACCACCGCACAGGACAAGAAAGCCATCCAGAGGGTTGTGAGGATGGCAGAAAAGATCATTGGGTGTGCACTTCCATGCATTGAAGAGATCTTTAGGACCAGATGTCAGAAGAAGGCCATTTCCATCACAAAGTGTATTTATACTAACAAGGCTTGGTGCACAGACACTACTACCATCGAGAGCCACTGCTCTGCTAACGTAAAATAACTTATGGTTAAATGTAGACCCTTTTTCCAACCCAGGGAAATTACAGCCACCATTATAACTGCGGCTTACATACCTCCAGATGCTAACGCTAAGCTAGCTATGAAGGAACTGTACTGTGCTATTAACAAACAGCAGAACTCCCACCCAGAGGCAGCCTTTATTATTGTAGGCGATTTCAATCATGCCAACTTAAAGACTGCTCCCCAAATTGTACCAGCATGTCACCTGCTCTACAAGAGAAGAGAGACCATTAAACCATGTTTACACCAACAAGGCTGATGCTTACAAAGCCGTACCCCTCCCCCACCTTGGGCAGAGTGATCATGTCTCTTTGTTCATGCTGCCTAAGTACACACCACTCATCAAGCGTGTGAAGCCCACCGTCAAAGTGTGGCCTGAGGGAGCAGACTCTAAGTTGCAGAACTGGTTTCTGCACACGGATTGGAGCCTGTTTTCCTCCCAGTCTACCCTGGACTCCCACACCGACATCGACTCCTACGCCTCCTCTGTTATGGATTACATCAACTCCAGCATTGACACAGTCACCACCCTCAAACAGATCACAACATTCCCCAACAGAAGCCGTGGATGAACAGAGAGGTCTGCCTACTCCTAAAGGCACGTGACGCTGCTTTTAGGTCGGCCGATGCACTGGCCTACTGTTTAGCCAGGGCTAATCTGAAAAAGGGAATCAAGCAGGCCAAGCTGAAACACAACTGGGTTGAAGACCACTTCAACAACTCCGATCCCCCACGCATGTGGCAGGGCATCCAGACCATCACGGATTATAAACCCTCCAACAACTCCCCCCAACCACTGACTCATCCCTCCCTGACAAACTCAATAATTGTTTTGCTCGCTATGACCGTAACAACCCCAAACGGCCCATCAGGCCTACTCTCCCTGCTGACCACCAACCTCTCACCCTATCCTCCACAGACGTAGGTGAGGCACTGAGCAGAACAAATGGGCATAAGGCAGCTGGTCCTGATGGCATCCCCGGTCGCGTGCTTAGGAACTGCACTGAGCAGCTGACCGAGGTCCTTACTGACATTTTCAACTTGTCACTAACTCAGGTAGTTGTCCCAGTGTACTTTAAAACCACCTTCATTGTGCCAGTGCCAAAACACTCCTCTGCAGCAAGCCTCAGCGACTTCCACCCTGTTGCATTCACCCCCATCATCATGAAGTGCTTTGAGAGGCTGGTCCTGGCTCACCTCAAATCTGGCCTGTCACCCTCACTGGATAAACACCAATTTGCCTACCATGAGAACAGGAGCACAGAGGACATTTCCTCAGCTCTTCACTCTGCTCTCTCCCACCTGGATGAGAGCAACACCCACGTGAGAATGCTGTTCATCGACTTCAGCTCAGCATTTAACACCATCATCCCCTCCAAACTCATCTTCAAACTTGGTGACCTCATGAAAACCAAGAACCTTGACATCAACCCCTCAGTTTGTAACTGGTTATTAGACTTCCTAACCAACAGACCCCAGTCAGTCAGGTTAGACCAGCTCACCTCCTCCACCCTCACCCTAAACACCGGTGTTCCACAAGGCTGTGTGCTGAGCCCTCTCCTTTACTCCCTCTTCACCCACGACTGCACTCCGGTACAAACACCATCATCAGGTTTGCCGACGACACAACGGTGGTGGGCCTCATCAAAAACAACGATGAGGCAGCCTACAGAGAGGAGGTCCAGCACCTGATGGCGTTGTGCGCTGACAACAACCTGGTCCTCAACACCAAGAAGACCACTGAGCTCATCGTCGACTTCAGGAAGACCAGAGCTTCCATCTCTTCTCCCCCCTACCGTCCGGTCGACCGATTACGCAGCATCCGTACAAAGACTACTAGGTTCAAGGATAGTTTTTATCCACAGGCAGTGCGCCTACTGAACTGCTAGGATCGTGCCACTATCATAACATTGTATAAACATTACACTGTCATACTTTGCTGGACTTTCTGGACTCCTATTCGTTACTCATTACAGTTACTGCACTGTATTCATGATGCTGCTGCACCATTGGCACAAAATGCCTTTTGCACAATATAACACATGTACACATCAGCAATCAATCAATCACTTATATATATTCACATTATATATAATATTGATTTTTATTTAATTGTGTATAGTATTTGTATAGTATTTTGTTCTAGAATGTCATACTATGGGAGGGAAAGGGGAGTAAGCATTCCATTGTGCTAGTTATATTGCAATCCTCAGCACAATTTTATTTTTAAATAATTGAAAATATTAAATATTAAAAAACTAAGCTAAATAAAAATAAACAGGTTTAATGTCCATATAAAAAAGGTGCATTGTGATGTACCATGCAACAAGGTATGTAGTATTAATACAATACAGTATTTTAGTTACACAGCAAGTCCAGTAAAAGTCAAACAGTACAGTCACTGTCAGTGTTTGACATTGTTCAGTTTGCATATGGCACTGGGGTAGAAACAGGGACCTAAAAAGTCTTGTCTAAGGAGGGCAATGGGCAGCCTATAATCTTCTGGGCAGTGTTGATGACCCTCTGAAGGCCTTTTCCGTCCGCTGCTGAGCAGCTGGCGTACCACACGAAGATACAGTACACCAGCAAACTCTCCAAGGAGCAGTGGTAGAAGGACACCAGCAGCTTCTCCTGCAGATCGTTTTTTCCTGAAGATCCTCAGGAAGTAGAACTGCTGCTGGGCCTTCTGGACTACTGCGGTGGTGTTAGTTGTCAAGAAGAGATCCTCAGCGATGTGCTTGTCCAGGAACCGGAAATCAGGGACCCTTTCCACACACACACACACACACCTGATTGATGTGCAGTGGATTGGGCTCCTCACCGTACTTCCGGAAGTCCATAATGAGTTCTTTGGTTTTGTGGAGTCCAGAGCAGTGGAGGAAAGGAAATAAGGAAACAGAAGAGGAGACAGAAAAAGAGGACGGCAGAGAGGAGAGGGAAGCAGTGGAGGAAAAGAGAGAAGGAAAGAGAATATGAGCTGGAGGAAGAAGGTGAGAGCAGAGAACGGGAGAGGAGGAAAGCAGGAGAGAGAGAGTCCCGTGGGACTGAAACAGCGCTCTCCGCGTCACAGAGAAGAGAAGTGGATCGAAACAAAAAAGACCATAACAGACATTGCCAACACATTCCCGTGTGAGAGGAAGTGGAGAAGCTGCACTTCCAAGACAAAGGAGGGTCTTTAGTTTGGCAGGAAATTGTTTTTTTTTTTTCCTGCCCGGGATGTAGGAACTAATAATAATAGCCAGGGAAAAGGGTGAAGAGAAGTGGAGGTTAAGTATTCAGACTGTGTGTCAGCAGAGAGAGAGGATCACAAATGGATAAATGGAGGGATGAAAAGGGCTAAAAGAAGAGAAGAAGGTTGCGAAGGAGAAAAAGGGAAGAGAAACAAAGAAGTTGAAAAAAAATTTCCTTTCCCAATATTGAATGTGTGTGTGTGTGTGTGTGTGTGTGTGTGTGTATGCGTGTGTGTATGCGTGTGTGTGCGTGTGTGCGTGTGTGTGTGTGAGAGTTGTGAGTTGTTGTTTTATTTATACTTATTGCTTATAACCAAGCCAAGATGCCTGAAGCAAGACAGGCCTTTCAAGAGCAAGAAGAAAATATGAAATAAGGTATTATCAACTATATGCTATGCTAAACAGGGTCTGATATGCTTCCCACGCACACAGACACACGTGCACACACCCATACAAACACACACACACACACACACACACACACACACACACACACACACACACACACACACACACGCACACGCACACACACACACACACACACAAACATACACACATTCACACACAGGTTCATTAAATTCATGGGGATCATTTTTGTTTCACTGTTGTTTCGGCGATAACCATCCTCCGCAGAGACTTGGCAACGCCTCTGTGAAATTTAGAGTCGCATTCACTAACGTTCATACAAACCGACAATATTGTTTGCTTCAGGTAAATACACAGCCCGGTGTGTTTAAAGATGAAAATAAACACAGTAGCAAGCTGTCATGGGCCCATTGTTTCTCTTTGAGTTGCAAACAAATGGCACACACCACCACACACACACTTAAAATGTTGTGTATCATACTACAAAAGTGCATTGTTAAGTGGTGTTGCTACCTAAGACATGCTCAACAGGATACTCTTTGGATTTACATCAAAGCTGGGTATAGCCAGAGGCCATTAGGAATAACAGTTCAATAAATATTTACATAATTACCCTAACCTTAATGAGAATCAACAATACATGCACTTCACAGGATAAAATATGAAGAGATTGTTTTACCCATTGACTTAAAGAAGCTATATAAAACAAATAAGGGGGGAAGGCAGTGGCTCAGTCTGCTGGGACTTGGCTTGGGAACCGGAAGGTCGCTGGTTCAAGTCACAAAAACACCTGGGCACTGCCGAAGGTGCCCTTGAGCAAGGCACTATACCCCTACACTGCTCCCCGGGCACTGAATATAAAAAAGTTGCCCACTGCTCCTTATACTATGATGGGTTAAATGCAGAGAAACTAATTTACTGTGTGCGATAGATTTACAAATGCACTGTACTTAATCATAAAATGACGAAGATCATGATCATCAGAGTGCCAGGTCGAAATACTGGCTGCTCAGGCAGGCCTGTGTGAGTCACTATGCTCAGAGTACCCCGGGTTGCCAGATATGAAATAAACTGCCACACAAACACAGCATGCTGCAGCCACGAATGCAAGCAAATGAATTGGATCAACTGAGATTGCACTAGATTCCTACCCAACCTAAAAAGCCTTGTCCACAGCCGTGCTGAAACACAGGTAAATTAAGGAGTTTAATTTAAAAGATGCATCCTGCAGCTGCCTCCATGGAGACAGCTGCAGGGCTGCAGTCACAACTAACAAATCATGTCTCAGCATGTGTAGCTTCACACTACAACGGGAAACCAGACAAGGATGCCCATTCTCTCCGTCTCTCTTTGCAATCGTTATAGAAGCCCTAGCTGCTGCTATCAACAACATCAGTGGAATCTCAACCCTAAACTCAAACCATACAATCTTCGGGTGTTTACGCAGATGACATATTGTTATATGCATAAAACCCATTTATATGGTGTCAAGAAACTTACTCTGCGATATAATGGCTGTCACAGGGGTTTCAGTTCTCAGATCTTATGACTATGACTATCTGATTAAAAACAATAGGAGATAAGTTAAAACAGCCCCCTCTTTACCTTATGAGATGAATCAATACAGTAAAGATTAATTGTCTGTTTGTAATGACTCCTATCCAACCTAACACAAACTGGTTTTCCACCCTTGAGTCAATGATATCCACATTTTCTAGGACAAATCCAGCTTGGATAAAAGTTACCACAGTACAAAAACAATCAATCCCATGGAGGCTTAGAGGCGCTGAATTTTCAACATTACTATTTAGCAAATATTACTAATTACTAAATATAAATATTACTAAATATAGTAACTAAATATTACTTAATATTACTAACTAATATTGACAAATATAGACATACCCTCCTTGAACAAAACCATTAACAAACATCCCTTTATATAAATAAATAAAAAACCTGGTCATCCCAACAACTCTGCTGGGTGGAATATAAATGCAATGATAAACTTTGTTATGATTGCAAACACACTCCAATATGGTCAAATCTAGACTTCTCGGTCAATAAAGCACCAAAACAATCAAATCTGGAAACCAAAAGGATCCCATTTTTGATATCAACACTCTCATCAGCTTATAAGAATCAATCCAGAGGTATGGTATTAGTAGAGCACAATGTCTACTACACATACAAAAATGCACTAAAAACTCAAATGTACATTTATTTTATTAACAACTTCCTACCAGAAATCATATTACAATATCAGATTCCAAGAAACAGCTCTCAAAAATATATAACCTCTGCAATAGATCCAACCAAAAACTACAGTTTCACAATGACTTTATCTACAAATCAACAATTTGTGATACACAGAGCATATCACAGAGCATATCTCAGTCAACATAAAATGCACAAAATGGGCTTCAAAACCTCTGATGTTCCCACTGCTTACTCAATACCGTAGGCACCTAGACCATGCCACATGGCACTGTGCACCGGGTCTGGGAAAGCATCACCACACCCTATCCTTGCCTCTGGACTTCACCGTCCCTCTATCCCCAAAGCTCCGTCTACTCGGAGATCTGACAGCGCTTGACCCACAATAAAATGACTTACAAATTGTGTAAGGTACCCTTGCTGTCGCCAGGAAAACAGTACTTATGAACAGGACAACCAGACATTAAGTTCTAAGTACATCATTATAGACTCAATTAATTACAGAATATAAATTATGCAAAACAAAAATGACTCCTTATAAAACCAATCAAAAATACTTTTTGCAAATCTGAAAACCAATTAATTTATTTCTGAATGTGCCTGTGAGCTAACACTACTCCCACATACTCATGCATATACAGATCCACACTTACACACAAAAACACACCAATACAGGCTTACTAAATCATCACTTAGTTTCCCATTATTATTGATTTTAGCTTGTTGTTGCTATTGTAATTAATATGATCTATATTTCTTTATATAACTGTTTACACAACCCTGTACTCCCCATGTGTAAATATGATGTAATTTAGACTTGGGCACTGTTTGTCCAATATGCTGTCTGGCTGCACGGATACACTTTTTTGGTTGATCAGTTTTTGGGTCAGCCTAATCCGCCTGTTTGTCCGTTGGTCCGTCGGTCCGTCGGTCCGGTTGTTTGTCATTTTTAGTGTCAGAAATTATTTCTTCACCTTCACCCACCAAAAAAGTTACTTTAGCCTTTTGCCTTTTCCTTGTCTGTTCTTGGGCGGCTCACTATTATTGTGATTGTATTGTAATATTGCTTGGCAACAAGCTTTGAGCCTGGAAGGATTTCAAGACGGATACCGAGCGGTCTAATTTTCTCCTGAACGGGTAATCGCTGAGCTCTAACTAACGTTAGCTCATACGTGTGCGACCGTGAACACAGCCAGCCGTGCATCGAGATGAACATTGACAGAGTTGGAAAATATCCACATGAGCCGGTTAACCTTTTGCAAACCATAAATAATTTGCAAACGTAACCGTTTAGCTTATACATAATCGTAATAATACATTTCATTCATTTTTTCAATTTATGAATGTACGTGTGTACAATGTCCACAGTATGGAAACATCACGGTCAAAATGTCTTAGCCTGAATTATTCCTTCTACTGCATTGTTGTTGATGCAGTGTTTAAATGACTTTCCCCCCCCCCCCCCCACACACACACACACACACGCACGCACGCACGCACGCACGCACGCACGCACGCACGCACGCACGCACGCACGCACGCACGCACGCACGCACGCACGCACACGCACGCACGCACGCACGCACGCACGCACGCACACACGCGTGGTCCCCAGCGACCAGGGCTAGTAGATTGTGGTTCCTCAACCGTCACAATGTTGTTCTGCTTCACCTCTCTCTCTCTCTCTCTCTCTCTCTCTCTCTCTCTCTCTCTCTCTCTCTCTCTCTCTCTCTCTCTCTCTCTCTCTCTCTCTCTCTCTCTCTCTCTCTCTCTCTCTCCTCTCTCTCTCTCTCTCTCTCTCTCTCTCTCTCTCTCTCTCTCTCTCTCTCTCTCTCTCTCTCTCTCTGGTGTTCCCCCTAATGTTGGTGTTGGGTCTGAATGGGCACAAGGGAGTATGAAGGAGATGAAGGGGGAGATGAACGGAGAGAGAGACAGAGAGAGAGAGAGAGAGAGAGAGAGAGAGAGAGAGAGAGAGAGAGAGAGAGAGAGAGAGAGAGAGAGAGAGAGAGAGAGAGGAGAGAGAGAGGAAGGCAGAGTTGATGAGCAAGTCCCACCACAGAGAGCAAAGGAGTTTGTCCTGGGAGAGAAGTGAAGCTATGAAGTGTGAGGTGTGAGGTGTAAGTAGTGTTGATGGATTGACAGAGAGAGGGAAGAGAGGGGAGGGTGGGTAGAGAGGGGAGAGAGGAGGTAAGAGGGGAGAGAGGGAAGAGAGGGGAGGGTGGGTAGAGAGGGGAGAGAGGAGGTAAGAGGGGAGAGAGGGAAGAGAGGGGAGGGTGGGTAGAGAGGGGAGAGAGGAGGTAAGAGGGGAGAGAGGGTAGAGAGGGGAGGGTGGGTAGAGAGGGGAGAGAGGAGGTAAGAGGGGAGAGAGGGAAGAGAGGGGAGGGTGGGTAGAGAGGGGAGAGAGGAGGTAAGAGGGGAGAGAGGGAAGAGAGGGGAGGGTGGGTAGAGAGGGGAGAGAGGAGGTAAGAGGGGAGAGAGGGAAGAGAGGGGAGGGGGGTGGGTAGAGAGGGGAGAGAGGGAGGTAAGAGGGGAGAGAGGGTAGAGAGGGGAGGGTGGGTAGAGAGGGGAGAGAGGAGGTAAGAGGGGAGAGAGGGAGAGAGGGGAGGGTGGGTAGAGAGGGGAGAGAGGAGGTAAGAGGGGAGAGAGGGAAGAGAGGGGAGGGTGGGTAGAGAGGGGAGAGAGGAGGTAAGAGGGGAGAGAGGAAGAGAGGGGAGGGTGGGTAGAGAGGGAGAGAGGAGGTAAGAGGGGAGAGAGGGAAGAGAGGGGAGGGTGGGTAGAGAGGGGAGAGAGGAGGTAAGAGGGGAGAGAGGGAAGAGAGGGGAGGGTGGGTAGAGAGGGGAGAGAGGAGGTAAGAGGGGAGAGAGGGAAGAGAGGGGAGGGTGGGTAGAGAGGGGAGAGAGGAGGTAAGAGGGGAGAGAGGGAAGAGAGGGGAGGGTGGGTAGAGAGGGGAGAGAGGAGGTAAGAGGGGAGAGAGGGAAGAGAGAGGAGGGTGGGTAGAGAGGGGAGAGAGGAGGTAAGAGGGGAGAGAGGGAAGAGAGGGGAGGGTGGGTAGAGAGGGGAGAGAGGAGGTAAGAGGGGAGAGAGGGAAGAGAGGGGAGGGTGGGTAGAGAGGGGAGAGAGGAGGTAAGAGGGGAGAGAGGGTAGAGAGGAGAGAGGGGAGATAGGGGAGAGAGGAGGAGAGAGGGGGGAGAGGGGAGGGAGGGAGGGAGGGAGGGGAGAAAAGAGGACAGGGGAGAGAGGAGAAAGGGGAGAAAGAAGAGAGAGGGTTGAGAGAGGGAGAGAGGGGAGAGAGGAGGAGAGAGGGGAGGGAGGAGCACAGCTGACATTCAACATCAAAAATGTATAAACTTAAACAACAGTAAGCAAAAGTAATTCCTTTATGTATATTAGGTGTGTGCAGTGATGCCACTATCTGTATATGTTGGACCCTCAATATTATCTGTAGAGTGGGTTGTCTGGCAATCGGATGGTTGCTAGTTTGATCCCTGGCTCCTCCTAGCCAAGTGTTGAGGTGTCCCTGAGTAAGACACCCTTACCCTAACTGCTCCTTGCATGGCTGACACCGCAGTCTGAATGTTTGTGTATGAATGTTTGTATGAATGAATGAATGTTGGGCAATTACTGTTAAGCGCTTTGGGTAAAAGCACTATATAAATGCAGTCCATATTCAGATGAAAAAATCTGGAAGTGGGCGGGGCCTAACCCAAACCCTAATATCTATGTATATCCACAAATCACATGTTATGTTATGTTGAATCACATGAGACAATGGGAAGACAGCACTTGTTTACTGAGCAATAAAAGAGGGAGGAATGGTCCAATGTTCAGAGGGGAACCCGAACGAAAGATGAACTTCAGTCGACCCCCTGGGGTTTGGGGGTTTGGAATGTCTCGGAGATGGGGGGGGGGTCTACAATTACCAAAACAAACATGGCACCGCTCGTTACCATGGCAACACCCACATCCATCCACAGATGCATGTTTGCCATCTGCCTGTGTTGCTGTAGGCTCTTTTTGAATGATCTGTATGATCTGTACAATGTAATTGTCCATTGGCCTGCTTGTCTTCCTATTGCTTGATTATATTGATTGACTCAAAATGTGGAAAAATTATGACAACCTTGATTTCAAGCGAATATCATTTTATTACCTCTGGCATCAAAGATGGAATGTTTTCAGATGTTAGCAAGCTAACTTAAA
>CM051003.1:20058959-20060584 GCA_027704905.1 Muraenolepis orangiensis
CGACGAATCGTGTTGCCAGAGGCGTGGATCTGGCAGCGAACACAGACTCAGCCATCGCTTGTAAAGAGTAAAATAAAATAAGGTCTCTGTAGAGGTTTCAAAATCAACACCGTGCAGACCGGCCACTGAAGAAAACACACTCATTAAAATCGCCTCTCAAACTTCATCCACTCATTATAATGAGTTTCTCTTCCGTAAAAAAAAATTATGCGTGGAGTGTGTGTGGTTGGTGGCTGATTGTAGCAGCCTCACCTGGCCCCAGTCAGACTGATTAGAGTCTGGTTGAAGCAGCCTCACCTGGCCCCAGTCAGACTGATTAGAGTCTGATTGAAGCAGCCTCACCTGGCCCCAGTCAGACTGATTAGAGTCTGGTTGAAGCAGCCTCACCTGGCCCCAGTCAGGACTGATTAGAGTCTGGTTGAAGCAGCCTCACCTGGCCCCAGTCAGACTGATTAGAGTCTGGTTGAAGCAGCCTCACCTGGCCCCAGTCAGGACTGATTAGAGTCTGGTTGAAGCAGCCTCACCTGGCCCCAGTCAGACTGATTAGAGTCTGGTTGAAGCAGCCTCACCTGGCCCCAGTCAGAATGATTAGAGTCTGGTTGAAGCAGCCTCATCTGGCCCCCAGTCAGACTGATTAGAGTCTGGTTGAAGCAGCCTCATCTGGCCCCAGTCAGACTAATTAGAGTCTGGTTGAAGCAGCCTCATCTGGCCCCAGTCAGGTTGATTAGAGTCTGGTTGAAGCAGCCTCAACTGGCCCCAGTCAGGTTGATTAGAGTCTAGGCTGCTGGGTGAGGCTGCACACCTGTGGTGCACCAGAGTTGTCAAGGCCCACAGCTTAAACCAGCCGTCACTACACACACACACTCAAGAGGGATGGACTGACATGTCAGCACTTACCACCTGCTCTGCTTGTAGATCTGTGCAAATCTTTTATAAAGCGGTTTTCATGATGTCGACTCTGTCCTGGTGGAGGAGCCCAGGAGAAGCCATTTGAGAAGCCACTTCTCCCCTCTACCATCCGGTGGCTGGTAAAAGGACTACCAGGTTAAAGGACAGTTTTTATCCACAGACAGTGTGCCTACTGAACTGCTAGAAGTGCTGCTACTATCATAACAGTATAATCCATATTACATTACACTGTCATACTTAGCTGGACTTTCTGGAGTCATTACAGTGACTGCACTGTTCTGCACTGTACTGCACTGTATTCATGATGCTGCTGCACTACTGGCACTTTAAAATGCTTTTTAAATGCTTTTTGCATAATTGTATGTATCATCCATCAGTCACTTTATTGTTATTTTGATTGTGTATTGTATTCTTAAAGCATTGTGTTCTAGAATGTCATACTGCTGGAGGGAATGGGGAGTAAGCATTCCATTGTACTTTGTTGCATATATCCAATACAAATCTTGAATCTTGAATCTTGAAAAGGGTTTTGAATGTTGAATTACCAAAAACAAACATGGCACCGCCCGTTACCATGGCAACACTTATTTATTTATTATTAGAGCCCATGTGGGAGGGAGGCACACACACACACACACACACACAAGCGTAGGCATTTACACACACACACACATGTGCACATACACATGTAGCCCACACAAGAATGGCCTCGTAAC
>CM051003.1:20061584-20134084 GCA_027704905.1 Muraenolepis orangiensis
TTGTAGAGTCAAAACTCAGAAACAGAGCAAACACCTACTCTGAGGGGAAAAAAAAAGACTACACTTCCCTGAGTGCAACAGCAAAATGGCTGCTGATTGATTGATGAGCTGCACCTGAAAAGGTGGAGTCTCAGTCTCAGTCAGACCACCAAACAATTCACAGAAGAAAGGAAGATCCAAGTCTTGCTGCTGGGTTCACTCCAAAGACGCCAATGGTCTGTGTACATATTTTATTTTATTTCATGGTTGCAATGCTGAGTTTATAATGTGCTGCTTTTAGATTAGATTGGAATGTGTTCATATGTTTGAATTTAATTGATCAAGCAACTCTGATGAAAAGGAACATATTGCATTGCAGCATTTGCTTGGGTTTAAAAAAGTTAAAGTTGATGTACAGAAATGTTTAAAATGTCGACTTTAATTAATGTTTAAAGACATGTATTATTTGGAAACATTAGTTATTTGAAGACATTCATTTGGGTTTAAAGCATTTGATGGGTTTTAGGACATTTTGTGTTTAAGACATTTAATGTTTGAAAAAACTCTTTAAAATGTTTAAAAAAGATACTTTAATTTGATAACTGGCAATGTTGTTAACCTTTTGTTCTTTGTGTTTAAGGTTTTCAACCTACTGATTGAACCAACCAATCAAAGAAAAAGACAAAGTTGAAAGAAATAAAAGATTGCGTTGGAAGAAAGAGTTGTCCTCGTGTCCTTTGGCTATGAACATATAGAGAAGACTTGACAGTTGAAAACCAATGCGAGCAGTTTGGACAGAAGATAAACGGCTTCTGACCAAGAACAGCTGTTGATGCAGAGGAAGTGGATATGGCGGAAGAGGTCCTGGGGAAATCAGTCGAGCTGCTGAAGAAGGACAGGATCAGCGCAAAATGCAGCTTTACAAGGCAATACAACTTCATATTAAGAGGAGCAAGCAGCATGCTACAGGAGGAGTTAAATGAGGAATTCATCAAACTCTCATACCGGTTTAGGAACCTGCTTGACTCAAATGATGATTTTAGAATTGGACTGGAAGCTGACATAAAAGACAATGATCCTGAAGCAGAGCTTAATGAACAGCAAGAGGCTGACTTTCAAGCCGTTTTAAAAGAAGCGGAGGCAAAGCTACAGGAAATAAAAGACACTGTTCAAACAAATCTGTGGGATAGATATGGAAAGAATGAACTTTCAATGGCAATACTTCAAGCTGAAGCAGCAAACGAAAAGACCAATAATGTACCAGTGGAAAGTGCCAAGAAAGGTCATTGACCTCATACAGTCAGTGGAGAAGGCTTTAGCAGATCTCGCAGAGTTGGGAAACTCTGGCGCCATAAAAAACCCACTGGTAATTAAGTCCATTGAAAGCAAGTTGCCTGACTTTATCAAAAGAGATTGGTTGATGTTCATGGTCAAGCCCAGAAACAATGTCACATCAGACACCCACTTTGACATGCTCCTGAAGTTCTTGAAAAATCAAGAGGATATACTGGAAAGACTCGAGCAGCTGAGAATTGTGGACAAGATTGAGAACTCAGATCGCTCGGACAAGAGGTATGAGAAAAAGATTGCCTTGACAAGAACCACAAAAAGACCAGAGCTTGATGATGTATGTGGTGTCTGCGGTGACAGTGGACACAGCAATAAGATCTTCTTTTGTCGAAAGTTCAAAGGAATGAGGCTACCGGAAAAGAAGGCTGTGTTGAAGAAGCTGGGCTTGTGCACCAAATGTCTGGGATGCCATGATGGAACTGGATACTGCAGAGACAATTTCCTGTGCAGAAACCAAGACTGCAAAAGTGGAGGCAGTGCTCCAGACCACCATTATTTCCTCTGCCCAAAAGGTGAAATTAAAAGAGGTGAAGGAGGAAATGGTGGAAAGGACAGCATGAAAAGTAAAGGAAAACTCACAGAGGAACAGGAGGAGTTCCTTTCTGAACTTGCTCCAGAAATGGCAGATCGATGCAGAAGAGCTTTCACTAACAAGACAAAAGTGGCACTCAAGACCTCAGGCCAGTCTGAGCTACTGGAGAGAAACGGACTCTCTGAGCTGCCAGTAATCATGATGCTGATGCAGGTCACTGCAAATGCAGGGCAGAAGATCGGGACCTTAATTGACCTGGCATCAGACACCAACTACATAACCCATAAGGCTGCAGAAAGACTGGGCTTGAGAGGTGAGAAAATAACCCTAGTCGTACATGGAGTCGGTGGAATGACAATGAAGGTCAACACAAAAGGGTACCTCCTCAAGGTCAGAATCAAGACACCTAAAGGGACGGAGAGAGCCCATGAACTGGTCTGCTACGGCTTGGAGGATATTGCCAAGGTCAACCAAGTCATTAAGCCTGAGAAGTTGCACAAATTCTTCCCAGAGGTCAAACTAGAAGAACTGAAAAGACCAGAAAAAGTTGAACTTCTCATAAGCCACCGAGAGGGAAGACTTGCCCCCCAAAGACTAAAGGTCATTGGAGACCTAGTCTTGTGGGAAGGTCCACTGGGGAAAACTGTCGGCGGAGCACATCCTGACTTGCTGGAAGAAGTGGAAGTGGCAGCATATGAGTCCAGAACGCACTTTGCTCGCTCCATGAGGACAGCAGCAGTCAGGTATAAAGAAATCTCAACTCCAACAACCAAGGCAGTCTGGCGTCAGAAAGAGGATGTGGCTCAACCCAAGTTTACAGCTGCCAGTAACAGTGAGTTCCTTCAGTGGTGGCACTGGGACAGCATTGGAGCTGCATGTGAGCCGAGATGTGGAGGATGTCGATGTGGAAACTGTCCACCAGGAGGAAAAGAAATGACCCTGGCGGAGGAGAGGGAGTCTGAGATCATTAAAGGAGGCCTCACTTACAAGAAGGAGGATGCTCACACACTATCTCCACACTGGGATGCAAAGTATCCCTGGACAGTAGATCCTGCCTCTCTTCCCAACAACAAATATGCAATCCAAGCTTGTTTCTTAAGGATGGAAAGGCAACTGAGCAAAGACCCAGACTGGGAAGTCGCATATGCAACCCAAATCCATGAATTTGTCGAACGAGGCGCAGCCATAAAGCTCACCAACAAAATCATGGACAAGTGGACTGGACCAGTGTGGTACGTAAGCCACCTGGTGGCGCCAAACCCTCATTCAGTGACAACGCCAGTTCGTATTGTATGGAACAGCAGCCAGAAGTACAGAGGTGTGAGCATGAATGATCTTCTTCTGAAGGGACCAGATGTTCTCAACCCTATTAGAGCTGTTTTGCTAAGGTTCAGAGAAGGTGTGCATGCAGCTCTAGGAGACATAAAAAAGATGTACAACTCTGTATGGCTGGAGGAGCAGGAGATGCATCTACACAGATTCCTCTGGAGGGACAGCCCAGATGAGGAGATCAGTGAATATGCCATCACCAGAGTCAACATCGGGGACAAACCTGCTGGTTGCATTGCTCAGTTGGCTATGAGAGAAACGGCAAGGCTGCCCGACTTTATTCACTTGGACGTTGAATGCAGAGTCATTGAAGAGGACAGTTATGTGGACGACCTCCTAACCTCCCACAATGACCTGGAAAGACTTGATGAAATCACAGCAAGAGTTGAAGAGATTTTGAAAGCTGGAGGTTTCTTCCTCAAACCATGGATCCGGTCAGGGCAAAGTGGGAGGCAAGGAACCGAGACAGAAGTCCCAAAAAAGGAACAAGGTAAAACCTTAATTCTTCCAAATCAAATGAGGGAAGATGACAACAAAGCCCTGGGCATCGGCTACCAAGTGGATGAAGACAAGCTCTACATGTTAACCTCAGTTAACTTTTCCAAAAGGAAAAAGAAGATGAGAGTTGGCAAAGATCTTCTCAAAGAAGAGGTGAGAACTGAAACACCAAACCCGCTGACTAGGAGGGCTCTCTTAAGCCAAGTAGCTGGACTGTACGACCCAATTGGCCTAGTTGCACCTGCCAAACAGAAGGGAGCAATTCTTGTCAGGAAAGCATTCCAAGAGGGAGGGGGTGGCAAGCTGACCCAAGAAACCTGGGACCAACCTCTCTCGGAAAGCCTCAGAGAAGAAGCCATACAGCTTTTTGAGGAATACGTGCAGCTTGGACAGGTGAGATTCCACAGAAGCCTCACACCAGCTGACTGGGAAGGAAAACCTTGGGGCATCACATTTTCTGACGGAAGTGACAAAACCTATGGAGCTGTGATGTACTTAAGATGGGAGACAAGTCATGGCATTGAAGTTCGATTCGTGGAATCAAAAGCCAAGCTGACACCCCTGGATCAGAAGGGAGAAGCTGTAAAAGCTGAGATCTGTGGCGCAGTCTTTGCAGCCAGGATCAGGAAGTATGTGGAGAAGCATGCTCGACTGAAGATCGACAGATGGTTCCATCTACTTGACAGTCAAACCGTCCTGGGAGCCATTCAAAGAGACAGTTATGGGTACCAAACTTTCTTTGCGAACAGAGTGGGTGAAATCCAGAAGGCTGGACCTGTGCAAGACTGGTGGTGGATCCGTGGAGATCTAAACATAGCTGACATCATTACAAGAGGGGGCACTCCTGAAGATTTAAAAGAAAATTCCACGTGGCAAAACGGACCGGAATTCCTGAAGTGGCCAGTGGAGGAGTGGCCTATAAAGTCAGCTGGCGAGGTTGCAGCCCAAGCCAGGGAGAATATAAACAAACTCCAAAGGAAGGCATTTTCAGCTGCTTTAACCAGAGCACAAGCAAGTCGGCAGGAAGAAGACCTCCTGATCACCAAGGAAAGTCTGTGTCAAACGGTAAAACCAACCCTTCATCCAACAAGGAAGCCCACTGGCTGGATTAAAGATCTGGTGCAAATAAGAAGATTCAGTAGTCTGGCCAAACTGGTCAGAGTCATCGCCTGGGTTTGTCGAGCTGCCAAGCAGTGGCTCAAAAGGAAGTGCAAGGCCCCCAAACAGGCAAAGTGGGAGGCACCTTCCCCCAAGCAAGATGGGCTGACGGGCAAAGAGCTTGAAGATGCACTTGAAGACCTCTTCTTTGCAGCTCAAGAAGGCATAGTTTTCCCAGACACTACTTTAAGCAGATTGGCAGTATACAAAGACGTGAACTCTGGGCTCCTAGTTTGTGGAGGCAGAATCCAGATATTCAATGAAGATAAGACTGCAGTGCCAGTTTTACCATTTGAAGCATTGGTGTCTTCATTGCTGGCACAAGAATCCCACAAAGCAAACCATGAGGGAGTAGCAGGAACCCTCCTCCGGATGAGGAAAAAAGCCTGGGTGATAAAAGGCCGGAGACTTGCCAAGAAAATGGTTGACAGCTGTGTGGTTTGCAGGAAGAACAAGGCAAAGCAGTGTCAACAAATCATGGCTGACCTGCCTCCAGAGCGAACAGGGCCAGCTGCACCCTTTGAATTTACCACCAGTAAAGGATGAGGTGAAGAAAAGAACCAGACTGAAAGTGTGGGGAATTGTCTTCTGCTGCATGGCTTCCCGAGCCATACATACAGAAGTTGTAAGCGACCAGTCATCTGAAGGATTCCTGCTGGCCTATAAAAGGTTCACTTCACTGAGAGGACACCCAAGGAAACTGTGGTCAGACCCTGGCACTAACTTTGTGGGAGCCAAACCTGCTCTGGAGAAGCTTTACAAATTCTTGGACCATCTGAACAAATCTGAACTTGAAGACAAAGCTGCCAAGCATGGAACAGACTGGTCTTGGAAGATCCACCCTGCAGACTCGCCCCATAGGAATGGTGCAGCAGAGGCAGCTGTCAAAATGGTGAAACAGGCCTTGAGCAACCTTGGTGGAGATGGTGTTTTCACATGGGGAGAATTCCAAACGTTTCTCTTCATGGCAGCCAACCTTGCAAATGAGAGACCCATCGATGCAAGAACTCAAAGCAGGGAAGACTGTGTGGAGTACATCACCCCAAATTCTCTGCTCTTAGGACGTGCCAATCCAAAGGGAGACCCTGGAGACTTCCAGTTTGATGGCTACCCATACAAAAGACTTCAAGGTATTCAAGCAGAGGTCAACAAATTCTGGAGAAAGTGGAGTCAATTGGCTGGACCCAATCTGTTCATAAGGAACAAATGGCACACCAAAGAGCGAAATGTTGCTGTTGGAGATGTGGTCTGGTTGGCTGACCAAAATGCCCTGAGGGGACAGTACAAGCTGGCTAGAGTGGTCAGTGTCAACACTGACAGCAAAGGCATCGTAAGAGACGTGCTTGTGAAGACCGTTCCCAGCTATCCTGTTCCTATCACAAAGGCAGACAGCAAAGAGCTGCCCACTAGAGCAAACGCTAAAGGAACCAAAAGGCTCAAGCTAAAAATCCCAGCCACAATTCTTCATAGAGATGTCAGACGCCTTGTCATTCTACTTCCCATTGAAGAACAACCAGATGGGTGAAGGACTTGTGTGACCTGACTTGGTTTGGAAACCCAGGAGCTCAAGTGGGAGGTGTAGAGTCAAAACTCAGAAACAGAGCAAACACCTACTCTGAGGGGAAAAAAAAAGACTACACTTCCCTGAGTGCAACAGCAAAATGGCTGCTGATTGATTGATGAGCTGCACCTGAAAAGGTGGAGTCTCAGTCTCAGTCAGACCACCAAACAATTCACAGAAGAAAGGAAGATCCAAGTCTTGCTGCTGGGTTCACTCCAAAGACGCCAATGGTCTGTGTACATATTTTATTTTATTTCATGGTTGCAATGCTGAGTTTATAATGTGCTGCTTTTAGATTAGATTGGAATGTGTTCATATGTTTGAATTTAATTGATCAAGCAACTCTGATGAAAAGGAACACATTGCATTGCAGCATTTGCTTGGGTTTAAAAAAGTTAAAGTTGATGTACAGAAATGTTTAAAATGTCGACTTTAATTAATGTTTAAAGACATGTATTATTTGGAAACATTAGTTATTTGAAGACATTCATTTGGGTTTAAAGCATTTGATGGGTTTTAGGACATTTTGTGTTTAAGACATTTAATGTTTGAAAAAACTGTTTAAAATGTTTAAAAAAGATACTTTAATTTGATAACTGGCAATGTTGTTAACCTTTTGTTCTTTGTGTTTAAGGTTTTCAACCTACTGATTGAACCAACCAATCAAAGAAAAAGACAAAGTTGAAAGAAATAAAAGATTGCGTTGGAAGAAAGAGTTGTCCTCGTGTCCTTTGGCTATGAACATATAGAGAAGACTTGACATTATTAAAAAAGGCCGTCCAATGCCTGACAATCTTGAGCTGAATCAAGTTGTTAAAGCAGGCTATGTTCGCCATTTTCAGGCTGGCAACTGGGAAAGATACCCGTGGCTAACGGGCTCTACTACCCACGAGAGGCTCTACTGCTGGGAGTGTTGCTATTTGGGACCGACCAGAGGGCAGGGAATTGGAAAGGCAACTTATTTTGGATCTGAAAAGCGATCATCTTTATGACCGGGTGGTCGAACCATCCAGAAGGACAGGAGAATGGATTTGGTCTTTAAGTGAACATCATTGGTGAGTGACACTCATTTGTCTTTGCTGGTTTTGTCTCTGTGTTGCGTCTCGTTGAGCTGGTTGTTGCATTTTGTTTCCACACACTTGTTGACTGATTAGTTAATGGCTGTCATGAGTTTGTTAAGCATTGTTGTGCATTTAAATTGAGAGTTTTGACTTGATCTTTCTTTGCATCGCTTAACGTGAAAAGACTTAACGTAACTAAGAGTTACAAACCCGCGATCAATAATCACCTAATTTGCATATGTCTTGTCATTAGCACTTTCACTTTTCACTTTGATTTTGACAGGTGAAAGTGCTAATGACAAGACATATGCCAGAGACATTTGGTGATTATTGATCGCTATTTTGGAACTTTAAGTTACGTTAAGCCTTTTCACGTGAAGCGTGTTAGACCGGCCCTTTAACCGATAGCCTGTGTGTGGTGGTCTGTGTCGGGCTGTTACTTCACTACATGGACTCTGCTTTACCAACTATGGTACACTTGGGAATTGGCTGCGACAATCTGATCTGCCTAAATGAGATAAGGCATAAAGTGACTCCTCCGTGACGTCCGTCTGACTTGAACAACTGAATTTTCAAATGGGGGGGTCTACAGCAGGGGTTCCCAAAGTGGGGGTATTATGTAAGTCTGTTTAATATGTAAAGGAATTCTGATTCCGACAGATTCACGACTATCATTTGCAGCTGGAAAAAAAAGCCACACATCATTTTCGCGATCACCATTAGCCCCCCCCCCCCCCCTTGGACTTCACGTTGGACCTCCCCCCCCCCCCCTTGGACTTCACGATGTTCTCGATGGTGAAGATCTGTGCACACGTTGTTTTTAATGTTCCAGTCCCTCCGGTGACAGTGGGGGGGGGGTCTGTTATGTTGGGGGTCGCGGGCTGAAAAGTTGGGGAACCCCTGGTCTACAGAAGGTCCAGTTGTGATAGACACGCTTCGCCACTGGGGTATATATACCGTGGCGTCTCTTGAGCTCGTTGCTAGATTGTACGTTGTACTCCCTGGATGTCACTGTACCAACCCTCCGGTAATTACACTTACATGTCTACTACCTGTCGCTTCGACCTCCCTCTCGCCCGTCCCAGACCATTCGCCTGTCTACTACCTGTCGGTACTCCGCTGATCGACCTCCTGGTATCCAGACCCCTGACCCCCCTGTCATATTTACATAAACTCTTCACACCGACTGAGGACTATAACTAATATACAACAATACAACAATGTACATTTGATTATACATTCAACATCAACCTATCCTGGGAGTTTATACAACAGCCCATTTCCACCTCCACTCCCCTTTTCACAGAGGCGTTGTGTCTAGTGACAGGTGTCCTGGTACATATAAGAAGCAGACCCATAATTATGGTCATGAGCATTTATCCTACAATGACACCTCTGTGAAAAATATATATCGAAGGCAGTGGCGGCTGGCCCATAGGGGCGATGGGGCGCCACCCCCCCTAAACCACACGCACAAAAAAATATTTTAAAAAAATATAAAAAAATATTTAAAAAAATAAATATATATATATATATCTATCTATCTATCTATCTATCTATCTATCTATCTATATAGATATATATATATATCTATATATATATATAAATTGTCAATATGTGTGTGTTTAAAATATGGAATGCACCCAGAAATATGTGTAAAATATGATTTTAAAATAATTTGCGCAACATAATATGCTTTTCCTAGTACACATATGCCTAGTACACTGCAGCCTTAAGGGCGCATTTGTATGACGATGCTGGGGGGGCTGTAGAGAAATAGCCCCACGGAGGCGGGTCTCTGTAGCAGTTTAGCCAATTGCTGATTCAAGATATAAACGAGTGACATAAAATGTAGCCAATCAGCGTCCTCAAAACGTGTTTTCAAACAGCCCTCCCGGAAGACTTTGGAGCATCGAGCATCGTCATTTGTGTGCGTCACAGTGTACTACTAGGAAAAGCATATCATGCTCTGTCTCTGCGGGCGCCATTTTAACTACAACGTTCAACAATGGCGAGCGTGAGCACTACCCCAAGACTCAACCCGGTCCCTAACTCGGTGAAATCTCTAATTCAAGAGCCGTTTGAGAGAAGAAGTTTGGCGGACAAACTTAAGGTGAAAGATCTGGGCCCAGATCAACCTGATATTGTTATCAAACAGCATCAGGCAGCTAGTGACAAAGGGAATACCTATATGCGAGGCTTCTCTCGTAGCTGGTACACCAGAAAGGCCTGGCTAGCTGGATGCACTCATGCTAATGCCTTATTTTGCTTTCCTTGCTTGCTTTTTAAAACGGGGGGGACAGATGCAACATGGACAACAACTGGAGTGAGGGATATGAAGCACCTGTCTGAGAAAGTGAGGAAGCATGAGAACACCAGGGCACACATGGACAATTCTATGAAGCTAGCCACGCTAGGCAGACTGAACATTGCTACGCAGCTGGACGAAGGCCACAGGATTGCCGTGAGGAAGCACAATGAGGAGGTGGATAAAAACCGGCATATTTTATGCAAAATAATCGACTGTGTCAAGTTTTGTGGGGCTTTTGGCTTTACGTGGGCATGACGAGACAATCTTCCGTCAACCCTGGTATTTTCAGGGGATTGGTGGATTTCGTTTCCTCCCTGGACACTGTGCTGGAGGAGCACCTGAAGACCGCCACCGTGTTTAAAGACACGTCAAAGACTGTACAAAACGAGCTGTTGGACAGCATGTTGTCAGTGCTGAGGGAGTACATTCTGGCTGATTTCATCGCCATTCAAGCCGACGAGACGACGGACGTCTCCACCTACTACCAGCTGGTGCTTGTGCTACGCTACATCGACGCTAAAAGTGTAGCACAAGAGCGGTTTTTCGAGTTTATTACCATCGAGAAGTCAACTGCGGACACAATCGCTACAGCGCTTCTGGAGAGGCTAAGCACCATACTCCCAAATGGACAAAAGGCTAAACTTTACGACGGGGCTTCTGTTATGAGGGGAGCCACTGGCGGAGTGCAGCGGAAGGTAATGGATGTGTACGGGAATGCACACTACGTGCACTGCTATGCACATCAGCTGAACCTAATAATGCAGCAGGCAACATCACACATCCCCAGGATTGGCATTGGCATTGGTGGATTTTCTGCGTTCTTCTCCAGGTCACCCAAGCGAACCGCAGTGCTCGACCAAGTGGTGGCGCACAGACTCCCCAGAGCTTCGACAACACGGTGGAACTTCCACAGTCGCGCAGTAAACACTGTGTATGAGCAAAAGGATGACCTCCTCAAGTGTTTCCAGACCATCAGGGAGGACTCTGTGAACTTTGATCCTGTAACTGTCAGAGAGGCTGGGGGCTTTGTGAGGATGCTTGAAGACCAGGATTTCTGTTTTTTCCTGGAATTGTTCCACAGGATCATGCCACACATGATGTGGACATGTTATTCAACCAGCTGCAGAAGAGGAACATCGACCCCGTCTTCATTAAAGGACTTGTCCACAAGTTCACAGACAGCATGCAAACGATCAGGTAAATAACTATATTTTGGCTGACAAAGCTTTTAGTAAAAATCAGTTCCTCACTTCCAACAGTCTGAATGTGCCATGTCATCAAAGTGAATGAATATCATGTATCACATCACATTTATATTTGCTTTAGTATTTAAAAGGGAAAGAGAAGAGACTCTCAGATTTGGATAATAAATGATTATCCAAATGTGTTCATTACTACTTTACCTGCATTATTATTAATAATGCAGGTAAAGTAGTAATAAACACAGTTTGTAATAACAGGCTTATTCAGGTGTCCACCGGCTGCAGAGGTAAGTTGCGACCTGGCAGTGTTTGCCCTAGAATATTTTTCAGTGATTGTGGTATGTAGCCAAAATAAAACCTAAACCGACACTGCACACAGGATAGCATATTGCCACAATGGTCGAATGATGCAGCAGGCAGTCTGCAATGTATATATTGGCATTCATATTTTTGTTTACTATTTTTGTAGATTCTAGGTTTGTCAGAGCAGTTACAAAAAGGATAAGGCATCCTCACATGTAACAGAACATGTGTGGTTTATTGATTGAAATGCCACTCTAAACCTTGCTTTGTTGTGCAAACCAGTAGAGAGTTAAAGATCAGGAGATGGAACATGCAGTGAAGCACCATTAGGAGTAATGGTGTTAAAACCTTAGTAGTCATATACTTGACTTGGAAATAGGCATGTGTTCAGCATCACTTTCACAGCTTTATTGCAATTTTTGATAATGATATATCTTTTACAGGTTTGTGATACAATCCTTATGCACACCAAGGAGCGGTTCTCCTTCACCCAGCACCTCATCAGCGCAACACTGTTGCATGGAGAGATGTTCCCACAACACAGCGAGAAGTTCCCTGAAGCAGCACTTGAAACGACATTGCAGGCGTACCCCATGTTGAACAAGGCCAAGCTAAAAACGGAACTGTCACTCATACATGACAACAGCGAGTTCAAGGCTTGCAGTGGTGCAGTGTCGCTGTACCAGTTTTTCATGGAGAACAACCTTCAGAGCACATTCACAGAGACTGTCAGTCTTCTCAGGATCCTCATCACCATACCCATGACAACAGCTGAATCTGAGAGGTGCTTCTCAACTTTGAAGAGGATCAAGACCTTCCTGAGAAACACCATGTCACAGGATCGCCTCAATGCTCTGGCTCTCCATGGAGAAGAAACTTGTCAGGGACATTCCTGACTTTAATAATAAGGTCATTGAGAGGTTTGCCACCCAGAAGGAGAGAAGAGCAAAATTCCTATACAAATAAAAATAAAAAACCGGCATATTTTATGCAAAATAATAGACTGTCAAGTTTTGTGGGTTTTTTGAGTTGGCTTTGCGTAGTCATGATGAAAGTGATGGACAGAAGGGTGACATTTCAATACAAAAAGTAATTGTATGTAATCATTATATACAATTACTTTTTGTATTGAAATGTCGCCCTTCTTTTTTTAAATTTACAATTACATATTGTAAATGACATTATATTATAATGTAATACATTATATATATATACATTATATTAATGTAATTGTAAATAAAAAAAATGGTATAGCCCCCCCTGGTGAAAAATGCACCAGCCGCCACTGATCGAAGGACTACGTAGTTTGGATCAAATCCAAAATAATTGTTTTACGTGGTGTTCAGTTGTGAGTCGTCGACCCATTTCCAGTGTCTCCCGTCCTCCTGTGCCAGACCGATCCACGCTTGCACAGTCAGTCCACTGATGAAATTCTGCGTGACACATTGAAAAAGTTTCGCCAGACCCATCACTCGATTGCCACCGTCCCACCATTTGCTCTCTCTCTCGCTACACTTTGGCCTCCTCCCGACAACAAGGACACAGTAGGATAAGTGTAGAAGACGACACTGCCAACAGCCTTGGGTGATTATATACAATAATCAATATATATATAATATTGTATAATAATATACAATATATACAAGAGTGATGAGGAATCCGGTTTATTGCAAGAGTTTAAATAATGGTGAACAGAGCAGATAGTACATGCTAGAGTTCTCCCTCGAGTGTGTACGGTGGAGGCGGTTTTAACCTGTGGGCCTACAGGTGTGCCTACAACCCACAGGTGTGCAGCCTGTTTAAACCAGCCACCAACTAGCACAGAACACAAATGTGTAATGTGTCTGTATGTAGCCAGGAGTCTTTAGGAGACATTAAAGGGCTATCTATATCTATCTGTGTCAACATCTACACAGATGTTGGCTGCTGGGATGGGATGGGGTGCCACCTCATGGGCTGACAGGGAAGCAACATTTCCAGCGATTCCGAACAGCTACAAAATGACTCGAAGAAGTCTTGTGTTGTAACAACAGGAATTTTCTGGCAACGAGTGAACAGGAGAGCCGGGTATAAGTAGGGAGCTTGATTGGGAATAGGGAACAGATGCTGGAATCACAACACATAATGTGTGAAGAGACATTCACCACTCTAATTCCTGAGAGAAAGGTAGAACAGTCAAGTGTCACACTGTGCAGTCCTGGTAGTCAGTTGGACTGTTTGGGGAAATTTAGAGTCAGCTTTACTTAGGGCGGCAGTATAGCAGTAGTATAGCTCAGGAGGAAGAGCGGTCGCCTCACAATCGAAAGGTTGCTGGTTCGATCCCCCGGCTCCTCCTAGCAAAAACTGTCAAGGTGTCCTTGAGCAAGACACCCTAACCCTAACTGCTCCTGACATGCTGGCTGTCTCCTTGCATGGCTGACTCCGCCGTTGGTGTATGAATGGGTAATGTGAGGCATGACTTGTAAAGCGCTTTGGATAAAAGCGCTATATAAAAAGCCGGCATTACTTACAAAGGAAAGCCACATTCATCCCCAGTGTATGTCATCCACGGCCAGACTGTAAACAATCTGCTAAGCACAGCCACAGCATCTGAAATGGGGCTAGTGAAGCACATTGAACAAGTCAACAATGTATTTGGAGAACATGGAACTCTTAAACAGAACTATAGTTAAAGTCTGGTTAAAAGAGGGAATGGTAAAAGATGGGGCTATCAGCAAACAGGAGTCGGCACACCCTGAGGCTGCTCTCATCGTGGCGGGGGACTTCAACAAGGCGAACCTAAAGAAGGTTCTCCCGAAGTTCTACCAACACATAACGAGCAACACACAGGGTGAGCGGATCCTCGACCACTGCTACACTCCCTTCCGTGATGGCTACAAGGCCCTCCTCCGCCCACCGTTCGGAAAATCAGACCACCGCTCTATCCAGCTACTCCCCGCCTATAGGCAGAGACTGAAGATCGCGCTGACTGGGACATGTTCCGGGTCGCCTCAGACAATAACATCAACGAGTAAGCATCCTCGGTCACCGGGTTCATCAAGAAGTGCATAGATATTGTTCGGATATATCCCAACCAGAAACCGTGGATTAACGGCGATGTTCGCACTGCCCTCTATGCGCATAACGCCGCATTTGGCTCCGGGAATTTGGAGGAATATACGAGACCCCGTTACGACCTCCGTAAGACCATCGTCACTGCCAAGCGGGAATACAAGGACAGAGTGGAGGAGAAATTCAAGAGCCACGACGCGAGGGGTATGTGGCAGGGGTTACAGACGATAACGAACTTCAGAGGGAGAACCAGTTATGTAGAGAACTCCTCTACCTCCCTCCCAGGAGAGCTAAATACTTGTTTTGCTCGGTTCGACGTGAACGGCAGCCCGCCGAAGCCAGCACTGCCTGAAGAGACCAGCCTGCTGAACATCATCATCAAGTTTGCTGACGATACGACAGTGATGGGTCTGATCGCCGGCGACGACGATACAGCCTACAGGGAGGAGGTTGGAGAACAGCCTCGCCCTCAACGTCAAGAAGACCAAGGAGCTGATCGTGGACTACAGGAAGCAGAGAGGAGAGCATGGCCCTATCTCCATCGACGGTGTTGCAGTAGAGAGAGTCAGCAGCTTCAAGTTCCTCGGTGTGCACATCTCCGAGGACCTCACATGGTCCACGCACACACAACACACGTGGTGAAAAGGGCCCAACAACGCCTGTATTTCCTCACGCGTTGTTGGGCCCCCGCATCCTGAGAACATTCTACTCCGGCACCATCAAGAGTGTTCTTACAGGGTGTATCACCGCCTGGTACGGGAACTGCACCGCACTCGAGCGCAGAGCGCTTCAAAGGGGGTGTGGACGGCCCAGTATATCGTTGGAGGTGAGCTCCCCTCCCTCCTGGATATATACAACCAGCGGTGCGTGGCCAAGGCCAAACGCATCATAAAAGACAATGCCCACCCCAGCCACCAACTGTATTCACTTTTACCATAAGGTAGGCGATACCGCAGTATCAAGTGCCGAACAAATAGACTTAGAGATAGCTTCCACAGTCAGGCCATCCGGCTGCTGAACAAGGGCGTATAGCATATAACAATGTATATTTTATTACATTGATTTATATATACATATTGCTCTTTTTCTGTGCTGATATATTGCATTTTATAAATTGCATTTTTATTTTTATATATATATATTTAACTTTATACAGTTTGTCTTTTTTTACTTATTTTATTCTATACTGTTTTTATTTTATCTTATTTTTATAACTGCTGTCTGTCGTCGGGTATTGCACATAAGATTTTCACTTACTGCTTTATACTTGACTTGACTTGGAATACTTTGTCATTCCCTCTTTTAACCAGTTGGCTCTGTTTAAGAGTTCCATGTTCTCCAAATACATTGTTGACTTGTTCATCTGCATGGACTTGAAGAAGTTAAACAAAGCTGTAAAGAGAGATGGATACTTCCTACTGCTAATGAAACCTCTGCAAAGCTGAGCAGTGCAACCATGTTCTCATCACTAGACGCAGCCTCCGGCTTTGGGCAGATACCTCTACATCCAGAAAGCAGCAGATTAACTACCTTTATCACACCCTTTGGAAGATACTTCTTCAAGTCTCCCATTCGGAATCACAAGTGCACCAGAAATATTCCGCAAAATGACTGAGACTGAATGGTCCTGAGGGAGCAGCTGTATATATGGATGATAAACTGGTGTATGGAGACACCCTGGAGCAGAACGAACAGCACCTGAGCAAGGTATTGGAGAGGATTGAGTCCACCAGCTTGAAGTTGAACCGAGAAAAGTGAAGCTGAGCCAGAGCCAGCTCCACTTTCCAAGTGATCGATAAGTCAGCCGATAGAGGCCTAAATCCTGACAAAGTCAGAGCAATCTGTGAGCTCCCACCTTCACAGAATGTCTCAGAGCTAAGGTGTGTTCTGGGAATGTTCACCTAGGCAAGTACATTACAAAGCTGTCGACATTGGCCAGCCACTGTACAAACTGTTCAGGACACAGACTGCTTGGACATGGGAGCACCCCCAGCAGGATCAAGCTACAGCTGATAGCTCAAACTATAGCTGCTGGCATCAGCAGCTATGGAATAGGTGGCTGTAGCAGTCAACACTGCCACACGCCATTAAAATGGCTGCTTGAGGACACAGGGTGATGAGGAATCCAGTATATTGCAGAGTGGTAGCTATGGAATAGGTGGCTGTAGCAGTCAACACTGCCACACGCCATTAAAATGGCTGCATGAGGACACAGGGTGATGAGGAATCCGGTATTGCAGAGTTTTGAATCATGGTGAACAGAACAGTTGGTATCTGCGAGAGCTCTCCTCCTCGAGTGTGTGTGGTTGGTGGCTGGTTTAACCTGTGGGCTTTGATTAACAAGGAGCCACAGGTGTGCAGCCTCCCCAGCCATAGAGTCATGTCTGACACAGGCCAGGCTGCTTTAACCAGTCACCAACCACACACACTCCACAGTGGCATACTGCTACAGCTGCATGACGGTGACTGACAGCCAGTGGCGTATTGTTCAGGTTGTCTATCTGCCAAAACCAGATACGCCCAGTGTAATGACTAAGTCCTAAACAAAGTCTAGTACTGGTTGCTTTTAAAGAAACTTTAGTTAAGACGTGCGCCTAGTGCGCTCGAACATAGCAAACACGGAGAGTTCAGTATAGTTCATTCTCATCACGCAGGTTTATTTTCCTTTCTTTTAACATACAGCGGCAATAACGTTAACTCATAATGTAACCAAACAAAAACGTATTGTTAGCCACAGCAAACACTACAAAGCACATACCACATAGGCACATAGGCACAGTCGAAAAACTGTTTGCTTCCCATTTCAGCAACACCTGTGTCTGGGTTTCTCCAGGTTAAATGGCCTAACTGGGCTGACCCGAGGTCAGCTGAGCTAGCCAGCAAATACAGCCCCCTAGTGGCACGGGGCACAATTACATAAAATAAAGAAACATGAATATGGCTCTTACACTCCAGCCCCTAATTGCGTCTGCCAGAGCAATTACACCAAATTCACAATGAGCCATAAATACAGAGAAGAAGAGAACAAATAAAAATATATAGCCCATTTTCAAATGGGAATGAATTACTCTTTTGCTTCATTAAGCAAGCATATTTTGGTTATGGGTCGTTCAATGATGTTTGTTTTGGTTTTCAAACTAACCACACGTACCAGACCTCTCTTATCAGGGAAAGTTTCCAGGACTCTTCCTAGCATCCATGACCCACGTGGTGCTGTGGAGTCCGCAATCATGACAAGGTCTCCAGGGATAAAATTCCTCTTCTCCTGGTTCCATTTTTGACGCTCCTGTAAAAGCGGTAAGTACTCACGGATCCACCTCTTCCAAAAGAGATCCGAGATGTACTGGGCTTGTTTCCACCTTCTCCTAGCGTAAACATCCCCTTTGTCGAACAGTCCTGGTGGGAGAACTGGTTTTCCTTTGAGGAGTAGCAGATGGTTTGGTGTCAACGCCTCAAGGTCGTTGGGGTCCTCTGATAGCCTTGTGATGGGGCGATCGTTGAGCATAGCTTCAACCTCACAGAGCACGGTATGGAACCCTTCGTCATCCAAGGTTTGTTGACGGAGCACAGAGTACAAAATCTTCCTGATCATCCGTATCATGCGCTCCCAAGCGCCACCGTGATGTGACCCAGCTGGAGGGTTAAAGCTCCACTTGATTCCCTTCTTGGACATGACTCCTTCAATGCGATCATGATTCAAAGAGGCTAAGGCTTCTCGCAGCTCTCGTTCTGCACCCACAAAGTTGGTGCCGTTGTCAGATCTCAAGTGCGAGACTTGTCCTCTTCGACAGATGAACCTACGCAATGCGTTGATGCAAGAGTCTGTGTCAAGAGAATGGGCCACTTCCAGGTGTATGGCTCTGCTCGTCATGCAAGTGAAGACTACTCCATACCTTTTCACCATGCTACGCCCTCTTGTCACGTCAACTGGCCCAAAGTAATCCACGCCAACGTTAGTGAAAGGCGGTAGATCAGGAACCACTCTCTCTACTGGCAGGTCTGCCATTTTTTGCTCACCGGTCTTTCCACCATGGAGCTTACAGAAGAGGCATCTTGATATGATCTTCCTCACTGCAGTAGGTCCACTTGTGATCCAATATTTTCTCCTTGCAGTGGAAAGAACATGATTTCTACCTCCATGTCCAAGCTGTAGATGGAGGTGACGGAGGATAAGGTCGGAGATGTGCTGGTCTTTTGACAAGATGAGGGGGTGTTTAATGTCCTCAGGGATTGCCGCCTTATTCAGCCGTCCCCCAACTCGTAGAAGTCCTCCTTCTAGAACCGGATCCAGTTTGAAGATGCTGCTACTTCTCGGCACTTGTGGCTTACCAGAGGTTAGTGCAGCAAATTCAGTGGGGAATCTCTCTTGCTGGCAAAAAGCGATTATGGAGGTCTCAGCCGCCCAAAGATCTTCCAGCGTCACTTTCTGATTCCCAAGTGATTTTGAGAAAGCTTGCATCTCCTTTTGCACACCCAACCTTGCTGCTCTAGTAGCACTGGTGTTTGCAAGCTCCAACTCTTTTCTTTTATTACTCAGTTTGAGCAGAGTTCCTTTTAGCTTAATGAGCCACGCAACTGCCACCTTAAATCTTTGCCAATCAGAGAAATGGGTCATCAGTTGTGATGTGGCGTTGGTGTCAACAAGTATTGCATTGACCGTCAGATTTCTTTTTACTTCTGGGTCATCTGCAGTGACACTTGTATCCACAGGAAATGTTGGCCACGTTTCTTCAGGTTCCTGTAGGAATTCCGGGCCTTCAATCCATCTTTGCTTCACAAGATCTTCTGCCTTCAATCCACGTGAAGCATCGTCAGCAGGGTTCAGAGACGTGGGAATGTATCTCCACTGCTCAACCTCCGAGTTGTCCCTGATGGTGGTTACCCTGTTTGCAACAAAGGTTTGAAATCTTCGGTCCTCATTCTTTATGTACTTAAGAACTGATGTGCTGTCAGTCCAAAAGCAGGTCCTTTTCAGTGGAAGTTGAAGCTCCGATTGAAGCATCTTGTCCACTCGTACTGCAACAACGGCTGCGGTGAGCTCCAAACGGGGAATGGTGACAGGCTTCAGGGGGGCCACTCTGGCTTTGCCAAATAGGAAGGCAACATGAACCCTCATATCCATGTTCTGCATCCTCAGGTAAGTAGCCGTACCATATCCGTTCTCGCTTGCGTCGGCGAAGTGATGCAATTGGGCACTGACAATCCTCCCAAATCCTTCAGGCTTCACACATCTGGGGATCTTGAAATATGCCACCTTCTCAAGATCGGTCAGCCATTTGTTCCACTTCTGCTGGAAAGCTGGAGGCATTGGATCGTCCCAATCACACTTCGTCCTGCATAACTCCTGCAACAGCAGCTTGGCGGGGAGTATGAAAGGTGCCAGGAATCCCAATGGATCGTAGACGGAACTGATGATGGACAGCATGCCTCGCTTGGTTGGCGGTTTCTCCTTGACTTTCAGCTTGAATTTAAAAGTGTCCGTCTCTATGCACCACTGCAAACCCAAAGCTCTGTCCAACGGCAGCTTATCCCTGTCAAGATCAAGCTCATGCAGGTTCTTGGACTTGAGATCCTCTGGGAGGCTTTGCAGCACTTCTCTACTGTTACTGATCCATTGAGTGAGGGTGAAACCTCCTTTGCTGCAAATGGTTATAAGGTTCTTAACCATGGTGATTGCCTCCTGTTCAGAAGGCAAACTTTTCAGGAGATCATCCATATAAAAGTTGCGCTTGACCGTTTCGATCACTTCTGTTGGAAAGTCAGCCTGGTTGTCTTCGGCAGTCTTTCTAAGAGCAAGGCAGGCGACACTAGGTGATGAAACAGCTCCAAATAGATGGACAGTCATGCGATGCTCTACCAGATCTTGCTCCAGGTTACCTTGAGGCCACCATAAGAATCTTAAGTAATCCTGGTGTTCCTCTGCTACCTTAACCTGGTGGAACATAGCCTGTATGTCTGCCATTATGGCCACTTGTTCCTGTCTAAACCTCATAAGAACTCCAACTAACGAGCTGGTGAGGTTCGGTCCTTGCAAAAGCTGACTGTTAAGCGAGACCCCTTTGTACTCTGCTCCACAGTCAAACACCACTCTTAGCTTTCCCTTCCGTGGGTGGTACACGCCATGGTGCGGGATATACCACACCTTCCCTGTTGGCGTTTCTAACTGATGCCTTGGCACCTCTTCAGCGTAGCCATTGCTAATGACATTAGCAAGAAAGTTCTTGTACTCCTCATGAAAGCTTACGTCTTTCTGAAGTCTCCTTTTTAGACCACGAACACGTTGCATGGCAACACCGAGGTTGTTTGGCATTGAAACATCTTTCCCTTTGAAAGGCAGTTGAAACGTGTAGTGTCCATTCTGAAGCTGAGCAGAGCTTTCCATTATCTCCACAAACTTCTTTTCTTCCCTTGACATTTCTTCTTGTTCCTCAGAAGCTCGCTCATTGAAGTCGTAGTTGTACTGGCTGGTTAACAGTTCTTCAATTCTGTCAATGGCGATTCTGTTGGTGTAAACTGAATGGTGGCCGCTTCCACAGTCGCTTCTTCCCCGTAAAGGACCATTTATTACCCACCCCAGTAGGGTATTGATCGCGTAGGGTCCATCTTCGCCTTCACGACTGTTAATCACCTCCCAAGGCTCCATCAACTTGGAGGCGTTTGTGCCAATTAACAGGTCAACATCAGCGTTTATGTGGGGAATCTTTACATCCTCTAAATAAGGCCACTTTTTCAGCTCCCTTTCGCTGATTATGTTGGCTGTAGAGATGGGCATCTCTTTCTGGGTACACACTTTGGGCAGTGGATAGAAGCACTCACCAGAAAATCCTGAGATCTCCAGACTGTCAACGACGGAGCTTTCTACTGCGTTACTATGGCCCAAGGTGCGGATATGAATCTTACATTTGCGTCCTTCCATGTTCAACCGATCAATGAGCTTCTTGGTGCAGAAAGTTCCTGTACTCCCTGGGTCCAGAAACGCATAGGTTTCAATAACCTTGTTTCCCTTTGAGCACTTCACCTTAACAGGCAAAATGGGAAGAATTCCATTGCAGTGGCCAGCCCCTGTAAGACCACAAGCGGAGGATGTTGTACAGCTGTCAGAAGTCTTTGTATGCTCAGTTTTCTTCTGATCCCTCTGAGTAACCCATTCCTTCTCTCCAATATGCAAAACACTGGGATGCGTTCGGTTGCACTTTTTGCAAGTGATGCGCCTGTCGCAATTCTTGCTTAAGTGTCCTGTACACAAGCAACTGAAACACAGACCCTTCTCCTTTAGATAGTCCAGTTTCTCCCTGTGTGTCTTTCTTCCCAGTTTAAAACATTGTTCCAAGACATGACCACCAGTATCACAATACAGGCAGGAAATAGGATCAGTCTTGGTAAAGGACGTCACTTTGTTCTGAGCCTTCACCTTCTCATCACCCTCTGGTTTGCTGTATCCATCCTCATTCTTGTGAGCGCCTGCTTTGCATCCATCCTCAATGACTACCTGTGTTGCAAAGCTGTTTCTTCTCAGCTGTGGTCTCACCTGTATCTTGCTTGCTCTCATAACTCCTTTGATAACAGGTGAAGCGTCCTGTATGTCACCAAATAATGGATCTGAAATGATTCTGACCTGGCGCTCGATGAACTTCACAATGTCTGAGAATCGTGCTCGTCGACCAGTTCTTTCCAGTATCTCACATGCCTTAGCTCTCCACTTGTCTCTGAGTTTATATGGAAGCTTCTGACTCAGAATCTTAATGTTTGCTGGCATGTTAAGTTCCTCCAAGTACTGAAGATCATCCATAGCATTGGAACACTCACGGAGGAAAAGTCCATAAGCTTTGAGCGCTTTGGTGTCTTCAGCTTTGATACTTGGCCATCCTGTGACCTTCTCCATGTAGGCCGCTGTTATCTTGAACTCATTGCCAAAGTGCTCCTTGAGCAACTTTTTGGCAACAGTAAAACCTTTATCTGCAGTCATATGAAGGCAACTGCGTACAATATCCTTTGGCTGCCCCCTAGTGTACTGCTCAAGATAGTACAAACAGTCTCCTTTACAGCTGGTCTTTGCTTCCACGCAGTGCTCAAACGCCTTCATAAATGTGTTGAACTGCAGAGGATCTCCATCATAAGTTGGAATTTCTCGGCGCGGCAGCAGTTGTGACGTTTGCATTTGAACAAGAAGAGCTGTTATGTCATTCTGTTGTTGCAGCAGATTGAAAAGACCTGCTGTCTGATTTTGGCCTTGCAGGGGCTGAAACACTTGTTGGCCTAGAGTTGGTTGAGAGCTTTGACTGTAGGTTGTCTTTGAATGTAACTGAGGGGGTTGAGAGCCTTGACTCACAGTTGGCTTTGGTTGTGATGCAAACTGAGTGGGTAGAGATGTTGTAACATGAACTTGCTTTTTCACCAAATTTGGCATGATAGTTGATGGTGAGGCATTGCTTTGCTGTGGTAAAGGTGCATGCTGCTGTGAGGGTGTAGCCACAAATATTGAGGCCTGTGGATTGAGAGCGGTGAGCGAGAGCTTAGATCTAGCCCCTTTCCTGATGTAGGAGGCCATTCCATCGGATTGCCTTGAATGGATGCTGCTACCCACCTTTAGCACTGCTAGCTTAGCAGAAGCGGCAGCTATCTCAGTGTCCAGCTCAAGCTGCTCCCTTTTATTCCTCAAGATGAGCTCCTGCTCCTCCAATGCATGCATATCCTTTATAGCAGCAGCTCGAGCCAAGAGCGCGGCCTGTTCCGCCTCTGCAATGCGTCTGGCTGAAGAAGTGGAGGATCCGTTACATGAAGCTCTGCTACTTCTCCAATGGTGCCTTGACTGCACATTTGAAATGCTGTCTTGAGGTCGAATCTGATCCTCCTCTGCCACATCCTTTCCATTTCCAGCATTGACATCAACAGTTTGAGAATCATCCCTTTCATCTTCCTTTAAAGTGTCGTCAACAACCGTGTGTGTTTCATTTTCACTTTGGACAGTTTGAGTTTGCTCAGTTTGAGTTTCAGTTTGTACCGTTAAATCATCATCATCCTCATGATCATCAACCACTTTGGTAGCTGCACAAGCTTTAGTGTCAGACAACCATTGATTTGTACCCACAATAAATTCATTGACATTCAACATTTTAGCTTGGTACCATATTTCATGCTTGTTTGCTTCATCAGCAGGCAATAAACCCAACAAAGATGTATGCACCTGCTGTGTTTTGTCACTCAACTCATTGAACGTGATAAATGCATTTTCAACCTCATTTACATGTTCTTTATCAACCATCAATTTAGCAATAGATTCTTTAACTTTCGACAGTTTACCAAAATTAGACTTTCTTTCCTGTTCTAAAGTGCTTATTTTCCCCAACAAAGCTTTGGATGTTAATTTAACCACACGTTTTTCAGTTACAGATTTCACCCCTTCACCCACACCAAGTTCAGTCTCAAGGCCAAGTTGGCGTTTGTCCTCATCGGCCATAATGTCCACGCGAAATGAATTGGCTTATTAATCAATAAGCCCGCAACATAGTTTGTGTTGCGCAACAACTCGTCTCGACGCGCAAAGTTATTTTTAGACGCTTGCGAGTCTGCTACCAATGCATTGGGTTTACGCGAATGTGTGCACACAAATTACCATGGCCATTCATAATATCAGCGCTGATCAACACATACCCCAATCGAGCGTTGGCCGGCTTAGATGAATGGTGTCCTTAGATGAATGGTGTCCCGGTGTGATGATGTTGGTATTCCGCTGGCCTTGTAGCTCGCTCCGGTACAGCTCAAATAAGCAAGCGGCAACTCCAAACATTTGCCCACCTCACATCCGTGATTTCCAAACGAACACGTAAATCCACAATGTAACAGGTCCGCGTCCTCTTGATGAACAGTAATCCCTATTGAAGCAGTTTTTCGACCTAATTGTAATGACTAAGTCCTAAACAAAGTCTAGTACTGGTTGCTTTTAAAGAAACTTTAGTTAAGACGTGCGCCTAGTGCGCTCGAACATAGCAAACACGGAGAGTTCAGTATAGTTCATTCTCATCACGCAGGTTTATTTTCCTTTCTTTTAACATACAGCGGCAATAACGTTAACTCATAATGTAACCAAACAAAAACGTATTGTTAGCCACAGCAAACACTACAAAGCACATACCACATAGGCACATAGGCACATAGGCACATAGGCACAGTCGAAAAACTGTTTGCTTCCCATTTCAGCAACACCTGTGTCTGGGTTTCTCCAGGTTAAATGGCCTAACTGGGCTGACCCGAGGTCAGCTGAGCTAGCCAGCAAATACAGCCCCCTAGTGGCACGGGGCACAATTACATAAAATAAAGAAACATGAATATGGCTCTTACACCCAGCTTGAGAAAGAATGTCTGGCACGCGTCTGGGCCTGGGAGCAGTTCGAAAAGTACTTGTATGGTCTTGAGAACCTCAAATAAGTGACTGATCACAAACCTTTAGTACCACTCATGAACACAAAGGACTTAGATCCATTACGATGCCAGAGACTTTTCATGAGACTTATGAGATTTAACGAAGAATGAGTTAAATGAATGGAAGGGATGAGTTGAATTACAGAAGAAAAAGGGTTAATAGAGTTAAACAGAAAGGATAACTAACGCTGTAATTTTCAACTAAAGTGACATGTTCTCAACGTAGTGTCAACGGAGAACATTGTAACTGAACATTACAGCGGGAAGCGTTTAACAAAAAAGTGCCAGTCGGTAATTTAAATCCTATAATGTTATATTTTGATTTTACAATTTGTTGTGCTATTTGTAGAAAATTGTAGAATGCAGATTTTGAGGATTAAATGGCAATGTGTAAAGAACAATTGATTCATGTATTGACTGATCCACTTTGACTTACAAGAATCAGTTTAGCGTGAAGAACTAAATGTAAAAAAAATATGAAACAGCATAAACTCACCATAAAGAATATTCTGTAGTTCATCCCTTTGGTGGGTGATGTTGCTGTTGACCGCCTGTACGTCGGCCATTTCCTTCTCCGACTGAGAGATCTTCTGGGCAAGGTTGTAGTTGTCACCTTTCAGTTGGTTCACCTCTTCAGCGGCGATGTTGTAGCTGGCCTGTATCCGGTCTTGGACAGAGCTCAGATTGGCCCTTTCCACCCCCCAGTTGGTCTTCTCGTGAAAATCTGTCAGAGAAGACGGTGAGCTCAGAATAAATGTATTCAGAGCTGTATTGTCATATTGGTCCTTAAGGTTGCTGCTGTTATAGACGGATGGATGGATTCAGTCACCAGATTAAATGACTTTTGCACTTATGTCTGGTATTCATCTGTCATTTCCTTTGTGCTGTATTGGTTTTTACTTCAACTGGGAGCAGGGTGGGATTTAAGTGTTGCTAATTCTGGTGCAATTGTGAACATGGTCCCTGACAAATACAAAATGAACAATAAACTAACTTATAGAGTTATACTCACAGTAAATCCCCAGGCCAGTGATTCCAGCCAATAGCAGCAAAGTCAGCAGGCCCAGACACACCGCCGCAGTCCTGTAAGGGCTCCTCTTCTCTAAACCCCAGTCAAAGAGGTGCGTTACTCACCTTTTGTGTGTACCTACTGCTAGTTTGTGCTTTATCACATCCTACTATTGGTGCAGTTAGAGGGCTGACAGGATTGTTTGTGTGAAACAACGTTTTAGTTCACAGTTGTTTTTTTTCACTCTATATATCCATCTATATATTGTACGCAATAGAAAGCATCTGTCTGAGGATAATTGTCGGTCAAAGACAATAACAGAACAACATGCAGCATACTTGTTGTTGCCTCATTATCTTTACCTTGGAGTGTGTCCTCTGTTGTCTTCTGTTGGTCCTCAGACGAAGCACCGGCATTGCCATAAGCGACAGCATAATTTACGTTATCGTACACACCCTCGACCCTTCACCTCTCTCTCAAACCTGGCTTTCTTGAGGTCTGGTTTGGCATAGAGACTTTCGGGCATCTTTGTTTTTAAAGGTAGAACTAAAAATGTCCTCGTACTGACTTTACTTGAATGTTCTGCTGATTGTCTGTGAACCAAATTGTCTGTGAACCGGAGTTTTGAAACAGAAAAAGGGAAATATGAAGGAGGCATACAGTAAATATTGATTTAAGCTGCCTACCGTGTAAAAACAACTCAGCAGCATCAATTGTTTGTGAGTAAACAGTAAATGGCAAACGGCACAATCACAACTCACTTTTTAGTGAGCATTCAATGCGTAAACACACTGTAATGGAAAAATCATATGTTGTCCCTATCACTCTCGGTTTATTGACCTCAGGGTTCTAGTAGAGAATGCAAATGTAGTTCTCCCTATCACCCGTTGTTCTATTGTCCTGAGTGGTCTTGTCTTGTCCTTATCCTGTTTGACCAACTGTAATGTTTATCTCACAGCGGGGGACAGTGGCTGTTGCAGCCTACAGCTGTTGAAGGGGGGTTGGCATACAACCTTTGAGCTAGATCAAAGGCTAAAGCGCTCCTGACCTCAACACCTCTGGCTTCTCCCTTGGCACGGGTGTTCCTCTGTTCCTGCACTAGGTGGGGATGGGGGGTGGTGGAGCCAGGTGGTCAAGATGTGCATCATTGAAGTGAAAGACAGTGTCTTAGGGGCAGTCCTAAGAAGGGATAAATACTGAGTGTTGCCAGTAAATAGTTAACATTTTCCAGAACCTTTTATGAAACTTAAATTAAAAACCTACTAAGCCTATATGATTGCTTTAAATAGGACAGCAGTGATCTCAAGCTTCTCCTTGGTGTCTGGCAAGAGGCAGGCTGACTGGTTTCTTTATGCACAAGATAAAGCTCCTCTTGTGTTTCTTTGAGGGATAAGTCACACACCTTGAGCACATGTTTTGTTTCTTTGTATTATTTTTGCTTTGTTTTTGTTTTTGTCATTCCTAGATTCGACATCTCAGCAGAAAAACTGAGTTCAGATGGTCAGGCGGTAGCCATTGTGTCAATTACATAGACAATTCTATCACCACAAACTTGAAGGTAGTATCGACTCAACATATGGTAATGATGTCCCATTCATGGTTGTCCCATTCATGGTTTATATGGGTGCGACAAAAAGGAGGGAGTGTGAATGGCCCTGGACAGAAGGCCTTGCCTCCCAGCCAGTGGCGGCCGGTGACATCCGAAGTAGGAGGGGCGCAATTTTTTTAAATCATATCTGCTGTGCAATACCGCATTTTCCCAGACGGTGGCGCCATTTCTCCATGTAAACGACCGAGAGGGCGAATTAAAGAAATAAAAATAAAAAACTATACATAATATAAATATAAACCTCACTGTTACTCATTCTACTCTGTATTGTATATATGTATATTGACTGAACATTCCTTTACTTACTGCTTAATTTCTTTTTTTACTTACTTTATTTTTACTGTATGTAGCACAATCTCAGGGGCTCATACAGAAACAAGCATTTCATCATAAAGTATTCTGTATTTTGTTGTGACAAATAATAAACAAACTTGAAACTTATGGTGAAAGAACATTTATTATATGGTGCTTCAATTAGCAATTATGAACACAGTAATACCTAGTAATACCTAGTAATATAAACGTAAGAAAAAAATATGGTCTTATATTAGAAAGACTACCCAGTGTGCCATCAAAAATACCTAAATATGGTCTTACATTCGATTGTGCAAAAGTAATTAGAACAAAATAGAAGATAATAAAATAGACCTGATACAAGTCCTGAGATAAAATGCAATACAATGTTAAGCTTACAAATTAAAAGGTACTGGGTCCTATGTACACTACACTACTATACGATATACAGTTTAATCTATGTACCTATGCTATACTAACTATACAATAACTACACAACTATAACGATAACTATACAACTATTCTCTCCTCAGACAGCAAGACGCGAACTGACTCATTAACAAATGCTTCTTAATTAAACTAATTAAATAAAATACAAATGCTTAATACATTCGACCACAGCATATATTAGCAGACAAACACACGGAGGACCCTGTAGCTAGCATTGGGGAAGCACATGTCCATGATAAACTTACAAAACCCCAATCCACACCGTTTACATACAAATGACACAAGCTGCATGTTTATACAGCAAGACCAACATTTCTTATCCCCTTTACTTTACGTTTACATCGTCCACAATAAAAATAAATGTAAAACTATAACCGGGACAACAAAAACGAACCTCTCCTCAGACACCAAGACCGAACTGAGAGCAGAGCAGTACAGGCTTTACAAATAAGGTTCAACTAGGCTACAATTGAGTGGCCCATGCGTGACTGGTTTTCTTTGCTCACGCATTCACGCATGCGCCACTCAATTTGCTCACGCATGCGCCACTCAATTTGAGTGGCGCATGCGTGACTGGTTTCTTTGTTCGGGCGCAAGAATATGCGCTCCCACAGATCGTATTTAGGACCCTTGATAGGCTACATTTAATTGCTTGATCCATTTTCATTGGCCGCTTGCGGCAGTGACGCGGAGATCCTGGGCGCACCGGTCTTGCGCCCAGGTTTGGAGGTAGGTACCAGATTTCTATGAGAGTGACGTCAATGACAAACGAGGGGGAGAATAGCACGCACAAAACAATGATTTATATTTGCTATATTAACGTTATTGTGCATTTTAAACACAAACATACTTACAACATACACATACATTCATTTTAAACATGTTTAGTTTATTTTTAGGGGTCAAAAAATCAAAAATCAAAAAACACAATTATTATTATTATTTTTTTTTTTTTTCCTCTCTCAACCAGGTGGGGCGGCGCCCCTGCGCCCCTATGGACGAGCCGCCACTGCTCCCAGCATGGTACTTTCCGTATTATGATAAGTTGACACATGGGAGGGACCATGTGTCAAAAGGAGGGAGGGAGAGTGCCCTACACCAATTTATTCAAAGGGCATCTCAAATTACTCACACATTTTTTGGGTAATAATGATTACCATAAAGAAGGTCAAAGTGTAATGAATAACTTTTTTTTATCACAAACTGATTGCGGCTCTCTGGGACGCATTGCTACTCCCTAGGCCACTGGCAGCTGTCAAAAGTGAAGCTCATATGAGAAATCAAGATGATGTGTCTAAAGGAAATGATAGAGCAGACAGAGCTGCAGAAGCGGCAGCATTAAGACAGGAAATGCATAGTACTATCGTGCACACTCCATCAAAAGAGATCCAACAAAAGGCTGATGCAAATGAGAAGAACCACTGGACAAAGGGTGGTTCTATCAAAAGGGAGGGGGTATGGGTTGGACCATTCCAAATCCTCCTCATCACTCATGCGGCAGTGAAGGTGGAGGGACGAGCCACGTGGGTTCACGAGTACCACTGCAAATGTTCACCATCACCAGTGGGAGACCACAGCCCAGAAAGAGAAGTAGTTGACCATACACTACATAGATGATGAATGTGGCTCTAACTATATGCATGATACACATACATATTGAACTCTGAGATCACACCCCACAAACGACCTACCAGACCAACGACGGAAGGAGAGAAACAAGGTCTGTGGCATCTGTTCCACAGGCTTCGTGGCCTTCGTGGCCTGCTAACCATTCTTATTGCAGGTCCTATTTTAGGGTGGGAGAGGCAGAACGCCTCCCTACAACAGACAACCTGACTAAGACACACCTTACGAGAGCACGTCGCCCTAACACACATGACATATATCATCCTGATCCTAGGCACACATACGCCGCCAATATGTGGTGGAGATATGCTAATAATACGAGATCAACTCGGAAACGGTAAATCTAATTGTTATGTCTGTTCCATAATGCCAACATCATCTCATGCACCCCCAATCATGTCTAGGAAGATGACTCACAGTGTGGCCGGGTGTCTAATAATGATGGGGACAGCTCCGGGACCGAGTAATGATTTTGCAAAGTTTGACCCGACATAATCACTAAATGACAGACTCCGATTGCACAAAAATAACCGTACAGGTGGCCCCGCAGGAGGCGCATCCTATTTCCCTCGTGACAGGAACAATAGATCCAGAGATCTTTAACATGTGTGTCGTAGTAGTTGGGTCCTAAAAAAACAACACCGATGGCTTCAAACGCGTACGATACGAGCATGGCAGCACCGATACCCTCAGGCACCAGCATCTCACAGCCTCGTTTCCACCAACGCAAGCCTAGTTCTAGCTCTCGGATGGCGCTAGAGCCGGTTCACAGTTCAACTGGTGAGCCGTCTAAGAACCGGTTTGCGTTTCCACTTTTTCGCCGAGAGAGCCACGTCATGACGTCACTGTTAACGTCTCTGCTTTCCCAGCAATGCTAGGCGCCAACTTCCACAACAGTGGTGGACTACATGATGTATGTAGTCTCCTGGCTTTCAGGCTACAAACATGGCTGGTCCAACGCGTTGAGCTGCTTGTCTTTAGTGCTATGGACGCGATTGCGTTGAAGCCCTTAACGTAGTGGACGCAGTGGAGCTTGCTGGGCTAGCCCAGCTTCGATGTGGGGCCGATCAGGGGCCAGAAAGTGGTTCCTTTGCGGTGGAAACGCAAACAACTGGTTCGAGATTAGGCCCAAGCTCCGAACCAGCCCTCAAAACAGCTTGGTGGAAACACAGTGCGTGGTAATGGCATTGGGCCTGCGAGGAACCAGAGTCATGGAGGGCCTGTGGTGGCAATGTGGATCTAAGGTCTATCACAGCCTCCCAGGCAACTGGTCTGGTCTTTGCATGCCCATATCTATTACAGACCAGACATACATCGTTACGGCAACCTATGGCAGAGACAACTAACTATCGACTCCTCGTTTGTTAACAGCACACTAGCAAGCATGCAATCTAAAACAGAATGGTCTTAGACCAGCTGACATGTCAGTGTGAGTCAGTGTGAGTACTCATGGCAAAACCGCAGAAGAGGCTGCTAACAAGGTCACTGATGTGTTGGAGAATATTACATCCTGGCTTAACAATAATTGTTTGCAACCAAATATCTCAAAGACAGTGTGTATGTTCTTCTCCAAGGGCCACAGCATTGGTACAGAACAGGATGTTTTATTTTCTGGAAGGAGACTACAGGTTGTCTCGGAGTACAAGTACCTAGGAGTACATATTGACACAAACCTCAATTTCAAAACCCATATCAAAAAGGTCTGCAATAAAGTAAAGTTCAATCTGTCAAATTACAGATACATTCGAAACTTCCTATCATCTGCAGCAGCTAAACTATACCTTCACTCAATGATCCTCTCCCACATCAACTACTGTCTGATAAGCTGGTCGAATGCACACTCTACAGCTCTAAAACCACTGGAATCACTGTATAAACAAGCACTCAAAACACTAGACAAAAAAACATTCCGGTATCATCATTGTCACATTGTTAAAAAATATAATCTGTTCAGCTGGGAAAATCTCATAGTTTACAAAAACATGTGCTTAGTTTATAAGATCAATCGTGGGTTGGCTCCTCCTCCTCTGGCTGGCTTCATCAGCCTAAAGTCCACCTCAACCAGGGTTACTAGAGGTGCGGCTAGGGGAGACTGCGCAATCCCATTTAGGAAAAGTGCATTCAGCCAGGCTGTCTTTTCATTCCACGCATCCCATCAATGGAATTCAATACCCCAACCAATAAGAGAGTCCTCATCCTACTACACATTCAAGCACAGTATTAAAAAGTGGCTCACTAATAATCAACAGTGTCAGCACTGATGTGTGGGTGATGGTGTTAGTGTGAGTGCGTATTGTGAATGTTTTATTTATTATCATGACTTGCTCTTATCTGTATTCAGTGATGTCATCTATTGTAAATATGTACAATGGTATAACAATGTCGTGGTATTTTTATTATTGCTTTTAGGATGTCTATCTCCATCTGGCAAAGGGACTATCGGTGAAAACTAGCCTTTTGACTAATTCGAGTACTTTTACATGTTTTTAATTTTTTAAATGTTAATTAATGTACACTGTCCCATGTTTTAAATAAATCAATTCAATGTCCACATGAAGTGGAATGCTGATAGCGACGACTGGACTCCACCAATCGTGGACGTTAACTTGGCACATCTGAATGAATAGGGAACCTGAACCTTTCCCCTAATCTATGGTCATTGAGGAGGGACGGTGGGGGGGACGGTGCCCCCTAAGGTCCCAAGTTGCAAAACCGTGATCATGGACGCGGGGTTAGAGGAGGCATTGCTATTCACCAAGATGAAGACCTCACCACTGTATCCTATACCGCTGAGTGAATGTGAGTGAATGTGATGAACATTATTTTGTAACTAATTGTAAAAACAGCTTTAAGTAATATCATGTTTTCTTGGTGCTCATGAAGATGTATTAGTAGACCTAACAAGGCGTAAAACATTGGATGTTTTAAGTAACCTGACCAACTAAGGTGATATTTTACCTTTAGTGATGCCTGACTATGCAGATGTATTGAATTGTTATGAATAATTGAAATCATCAATTAAGTGTTTTCAAAAGGGAGGAAATGTAATGGAAAAATCATATGTTGTCCCTTCTTTCACTCTCTGTTTATTGACCTCAGTTGCCAGCATTGCATTGGACTTCCCTATCCTCACCTCATAGGATTCGGGCTCCCGACAAAGCTTTGTCTGTCTATTTGTCTGTCTGTTTGTCTGATTGTCTGTCCATCACTTGTCTACTTGTCTACTTGTATTTGTTCATTGTGTTCTATGATTTGCTTGATAAATTGTCAAACTAAAAGAGTTCATGTGTGACAGTTCTTATTGATTGATAATTCACCTGCTTATTCACATAGATTTCAACTACAACACACACACACACGCACGCACGCACGCACGCGCACACAAACACACGCACGCACGCACGCACGCACGCACGCACGCACGCACGCACACACACACACACACACACAAACACAGGGAATGACTGAATGGTGACAATCCTAGTCATCCATTCACAATAATTGTATTTATTGCTGGCGTGAGAAATCTCTCCATTTTGCTATTAATTGACGTTCATCAATTCATTAAAGAAGTCATTCAAAAACATAAAACCAACTGTTTCATTTATTTGAAGTTAAATTGTCCTTCTGGGCCTCCCTTGAAATCCTCTGCAATCAAATGAATCATTACACCAAATTATGTTCAATTAAACACTATCACAGTGATCTATACAACCTTTGAGATGAGACGCTACCAGACGCTGTGAGGGACACAGCGAAGACACCAGGACTGGCTTTCATTAAGCAGTGCTGCTGGATGACTGTCCATACACTTGTATACTTATATACCGTAGTTCGGCCGAAGGGGTCAAACATTTTCAAATGTGCAGTTTTGTGTTGAAAACGTCACAATTAGCACAGGATTAGAATTTTACACTTGCTTGTTTGCAGTGGCGTTTTCTCCCGGAGGCCAAGGGAAGCCAGGCTTCCCCTGTTTTTTCGGATTGTAGTTATAATTTTAATACATTTTAAAATTATAATTTTTTTTAAAAATTCGGTAATTCTCCTTTGCTGTGTCACACAGCAAAGGAGAATTACCGAATTTTTTTTATTTTAATTTAAAAAATGTAGGAGAGACGGTCCGGCAGCAACACACAGCCTGTGTGTTGCTGCCGGACCGTCTCTCCCCCATTCTCATTGAGTATTTTACAAAGAGTGAAACAACAGCGCCCCCTAGATATTATGGTGAAATAGAGGAGGCCAGCCGAATGAGCTTCCCTTGGTGAAAAAAAAAATGGGGGATTGTCCCGGATTGACCAATCAGATGAGGCACGTCATGTCAAGTCAAGTCAAGTCAATTTTATTTGTATAGCCCTTAATCACAGTTATAGTCTCAAAGGGCTTCACATGCCACATGTTTACAACACCCCCCAAACCCTAGCCCCCCTAAGGGCAAGAAAAAACTCCCTTAATTACGTAGGAAGAAATCTTGAGAGGGAACACAGAGTAGAAGGGGATCCCTCCTTCCAGGGATGGTTCAGGAGTGCAATGGGTGCCATAAGTGACTTATAGTAATGTACAAAGTACAAAGATAATAATATACATATAATATACACAATATACAAATATTAAAATGAGAAGATGATTTGTGTGGTGCTGGCCGGTATCCTTCAGGTGGGGATCACAGCAGCACACTGAAAAACAGAAGCAGACTGCGGTCGGGTTAGATGGGGTAGGGTGGACATGGAACATGTAGAGAATCTCTAGTCTAGTACCTATCGGCAGCAGGGATAGGTTAGTGCTGACTAACGGGTCGATTTAGCTGTAATGAGAGCTGAGGGGCACTCCTAGGCACCAAACGACAATGTAAAAAGGTAGGTTTTAAGTTTAGATTTAAATATTTCAACAGAGTCTGCTTCCCTTATTACAGGTGGCAGACTGTTCCACAAATAGGGCGCACGGTAGGAGAACGCTCTATTCCCTGCTGATTTCTTTATGACTTTTGGGATTGATAGAAGGCCGGCTCCTGAAGACCGGAGGGGCCGAGAAGGACAATAGGGAACAATAAGGTCCTTCAGGTATGAGGGTGCTAATCCGTGTAGGATTTTATAAGTAAGTAGTAGCACCTTAAAATCTGACCTCGCATTAACTGGAAGCCAGTGGAGCGAGGACAGAATTGGAGTAATGTGGTCAAACTTTCTGGTCCTAGTCAAAAGTCTAGCAGCAGCGTTCTGCACAAGCTGGAGGCTTTTGGTAGCAGAGTTCGGTAACCCAGAAAACAGTGCATTACAGTAATCTAGTCTAGACGATATAAACGCGTGGATGAGTGTCTCTGCATCCGCGGCAGACAGCATTGGTCGTATTCTAGCAATGTTTCTAAGATGGAAAAATGCAGTTCTGGTTATATATTTTACATGTTGACTGAAAGATAGCGTCGGGTCGAACAGGACACCAAGATTCTTCACACAAGAGCTTTGGGCCACAATAGAGCCCTCAAACAGCAGTGCGACATCTTCAAATAGTGGTCGTTGTTGCTTCGGACCGATGATTATCATGTCCCCCTGCCAACCTGTGATTGGTCAGGGCCATGCCAAGGGAGGCCAGAGACGGCTGGCCTCCCTTCAAGGGAATGGGATCCCTTGATCCCATTGGATCGATTTGAAGGGAATCCCTTGACTCACAAATCCAATCAAATCACATCAACATCAGTACGTAGTACTGTAACTGTCATCCTCGCCGTTTGATAGTATTAAGCATTATGGAGGGTGGAGATTTGGCGTACTTAATAAAAAACAACTTTACTAAACTTCCGCTACAGCAGCAACTAAAAATTAAATCAGATGACAGGCCCATGCCCACACTCGAGCTGTGTGCACAGAGGAAAAAGGGAGCGAATCGGACGTTCAATGAGGACAATTATGTCCGCACGGAGTGGCTAACTGGAAGCGCTGAACTTCAGCGTCTATTTTGCTGGCCATGTCTTCTTTTTGACAAGGATTCGTGCTCCCTGAACAATCCTTGGGCAACTTCAGGATTCATCGACCTTGCCAACCTGTCACGGGCAATTGAGAGGCACGGTAAATCAAAAAATCACATAGATTGTGCTGTGAAATTGAAGCTTTTTTATTCATTACCGAATCTGCACTGCGCATTGAGCGGCTGGTTATGCATTTGGGGGGGGGGGGGGGAATGCTTAAATTAATAAGACGAGAGAGTTCGAGTGCGTGCGGACCTGTCGGTTAGATAACAGGCGTGTGCAAGTCCTGCATCTGTATGATACAACTGTGTAAAATGATACCGGGCGCTGTAATCACTCAACTGGTTACGTTATTGACCCAAAAAAAACTGGCTTCCCCTAAAATTTTCACCACGCCACGCTACTGCTTGTTTGTGATGTGCTCTTCTTCTCCTCCACCTGCAGGCTCCATATCAAGGAAGACACTCCGCCTCTTGCCCCTGTCCATTCACCAAGTTCTATAGACGCTAGCCCATTTCCACAGAATGCAAGGTAAACGCTTACAGCACAGCGAATCATTGTCTTTACTAAAGAGATTGCTACATTATATATATATATATATATATATATATATATATATATATATATATATATATATATATATATATATATATAACTATAGACAGACAGTCTTTGCACACAGATCGTAACACAGTTCTGAAGACAAAACTAAATATGTCCTCAAGTATTGGAGTAAATGTTTATTAAAGCCTGAAGAGCATTTCGATGACTTAGCTTGGAGATTAGATCGTTTGGATTCAGCGATTAACGATTACTCACTGCCTTAATTTACAGGACCGAAAAACTGACGTGTGTAGTAGCAATATCCTTATGAGGTATTGCATCTAGGACAGATTTGACTTCTTAATGTAAAGTAATCCACACAATAGTTGTCGAATACAAGAGTATTTAATGTATGCATACACCAGTCTCCTCTCTAGTAGAGTTAGCCCCGAACATGGAGTTACAGTCCTTTATCACAGTTTTCCCGCTTTTACGCCTAGATTACATTCAAAAATTGGATTTGAATGCTCCCCATTCACTCCCACAGAATGAAATTCTAGAACACAATACTATAAGAATACTACACAACACAATAAAAAATTAACATAAAAAGAACAATAAAGTGATTAATGGAAGCATTTTTAAATGCCATTAGTGCATAGGTGAGCAATTATTTCATTAGTGCATAAGTGCAGTAGTGCATTAGAAAGTTGACATTAGTGGAGCAATAAAGCATTTGAGACAACTCAAAGTGGGGGCACAAACAGTTCAGTTCCTCTGCTTATCTTTACGACTCGCAGCTGCAAGCATCTCCCCCTTTCTGCCCACTCTGTCACGGATTAAGTTAGGACCCACATGCAGCACACGGGAAACCAAGGACAGTTTGTGATATTTATTGTCAATATCCACACAGACAGGGGCAGGCAGGGACGTAGTCGAGGTCGAGCGGTCGATCAGGAACCGGTGACAGGAAGACGAACCAGGTGGGGACAGGCAGAGGCGTAGTCGGGGACAGGCGGTGGATCGGGAGACAGGCGAGGTGGGCAGGTCCGGGGCAGGCAGGGTCGGTAATGGTAATCAGTCCGGGTAAACGCTGGAGAGTCTGTGTCATCAGGAACTGTTGACAATCTGGCAAGTGTGAGTGTGCGGGGTAGGCTTAAATAGGAACGTTGATTATAATGTGCTGCATGTGGGTGAGAATAAATGAGAGTTGATGCTGCCCTCTGGTGGAGGCAGGGTGAATACCAATTATAACACACTTTAGCTGGTAAGTTAGTTAAGTCCCCAAGTTAAAGAAGAGGCTCATTCATTGGAAAACAGAGAAAATTATCAAATAAAGCTACATATGGATTGTTCCATCACACGTGTGACGTACTAGCCAACCACAGAGCAGTAAAGACGTGTCTCACCTGCAGCCTCTCTGACTGTGATGGATGGGTGGAGCAGCACTCCGCCTTTCACAACATGGTGGACGTGACGGAGGAAGTGGACACCCGTCGTCAACATGTCCACAGCTCCACAATTCCACGAGACAGGTGAAGCCTCATTCATTCATTTATTCATTCATTCATAAGCGTAGATGCCGATAAATGAAAACGTGCGCACATTATATATTCTGCTCATCACACAAACCTGGTAGGCTATCCCAGAAACATGCCACATTGTTTAAATATAAAATGCGATACAATTGGTACAATTGGTTCGGCTCCACTAAAAATGTACCACACCATTATATTACATTATAGCTAAATGGTTCTTATTCTCTGGAACCAGGACTTCTGGCGATAGTATTTCTCTTGCCCACCTATGTTGAATACATACTTACTTATTGTAAGTTGGAACCAGGGGAGAGAGAGAGAGAGAGAGAGAGAGAGAGAGAGAGAGAGAGAGAGAGAGAGAGAGAGAGAGAGAGAGAGAGAGAGAGAGAGAGAGAGAGAGAGAGAGAGAGAGAGAGAGAGAGATTCTGCTCAATTACACACACTCGAGGGAAGCCGAGACTGTGCTGACACAAATTGTTTTTCAAAACAGTCAACTGGCTGTTGATTTACAAGCCTGTTTAAATCATAATACCACAAAAACAACAACAAGATCATTTTGTTCACTGACTTGCAGGGCCGACTCAGTAAGAAGTAAAACCTCTGATGCAAGGAGCACTAAATCAATGGGTACTCCGATTCAATTCAACCATCCACCTCAACAATGGTGAGGGTTTATTTATTATTATTTGTTATTGATTATACAATATGTTCCTAAATATATATTCAATCTAAATGTTTTTTTCAATTATATATTTCTAGTTTAGAGAAACATTACGTGTCTTGATCCCACATCATGTCATACTCAAATGTTAAAATCATTATATAAATCATTATAGTAATGGTGTGCACAACATTTTGTGGATGACAACTGTTGACTTACTTGCAGGTCAGCGGAAAGGACAGCCCATGACGACTACAGCTCCATGAGGACCAGTCAAATGTCATCTTACCCAGCTACTATGTCCCGTCAACCATTTGGGTGACAATATGTTTTAAATAATAGATTTACAAGTCAAAATATAGCCATAATTCAGTTAATCCCAGAAAAGACCATGTTTTAGAATGCATTGGTCATTTTGGTAAATACAGGCATAGGATAATCCTGCTATGTTGCCATGCTAAACTACAGAGATGTAATCCAATTGAATGGGAGAGACATTTGGAAGCAGGTTGACGATCCTTGAATAGTTTTCCTCTGTAAGAATTAAATAAATACATACAGTAAGTATATAGAAACTAAGATAAGTGTCATGTGCAACACACAAATGAAACAAATGTAGACTTTATTTATCAGGTCATTGTTTGGTCGACAGCTTTGGGTCAGCAAAGCATGAGCCTTTCTTCTCCACCTCGCAGGGTTTGTGTGGAGGAAGACACGCGGTCCGTTTACTCCTGTTGATTTATAAGCCTGTTTAAATCATAATACCACAATAACAAGATCATTTTGTTCACTGACTTGCAGGGCCGACTCAGTAAGAAGTAAAACCTCTGATGCAGGGAGCTATAAATCAATGGATACTCCGATTAAATTCAACCATCCACCTCAACAATGGTGAGGGTTTATTTATTATTACCGGTATTTGTTATTGATTATACAATATGTTCCTAAATATATATTCAATCTAAATGTTTTTTTCAATTATATATTTCTAGTTTAGAGAAACATTACGTGTCTTGATCCCACATCATGTCATACTCAAATGTTAAAATCATTATATAAATCATTATAGTAATGGTGTGCACAACATTTTGTGGATGACAACTGTTGACTTACTTGCAGGTCAGCGGAAAGGACAGCCCATGACGACTACAGCTCCATGAGGACAAGTCAAATGTCATCTTACCCAGATGACATTTCTTCTCCACCTCGCAGGGTTCGTGTGGAGGAAGACACGCGGTCCGTTTCCTCCGTCCATTCACAAAGATCGATAGAAGCCACTGCATTTCCACAGAATGAATGGTAAGCAAATAAAATACAGTCTAGCCAAATTATTTTCTTTACTTCAGATTGCTGCATGTATAAAAAGTGTAATACTAGAGGGCACTCAGTAGAGGGCATACCTCCTCCACACCAAAAAGTCCCCTGGATCCAAATCGGCAGCCATATCTAATACATACTCTAATCCAGGGTGCGAACTGGAGGGGAGCAGGGGGAGCTATAGCTCCCCTAGTGGTGACATGAGCTCCCCTGGGAACATGGTTTGTGAAATTTGGGGGGAGCTCTCTAAAATACTGGTATGATGAGTACTATGTGCATCGTTGTGTTGTGTGTGTGGCGTCGCGTCTCTCCAGGCAGTGAGAGGGTTGTGTTGTGCTATAGCTGTATTATTAATATTAATATTGTTCATGATTGGTGCCGCTGGCTGCTCTTATCGCGTGTGTTCGGCTCTGTGTGGGCTACAGCCATAATAGGCTATAGCCCATGTGAAACAATGTAGCCTGTTTTTGAGTCATTTTAAGTTGATTTAATGAAACAGTCAAACGTTACATTGGTGGTCCGTGGATTATTTATTATCAAGTTGATTGAAGTTTGCGTAGCCCATACATGCTCGGGAAATATGTTGACATGAACATGATCCATCGGGACGTTTCATGTAAATGTAGACCTGTGGCACCATCCCGTGTGCAACAGATTTTATCTTTATAATAGGCCTATGTCTGTGCTGTTGCTGCACGGATCAGCATCCCCCCGCAAAAAAAAAAAAATCCCGGCTCCCCCGGAGACCGTGGTATAGTTCGCACACTGCTCTAATCAACAAGTTTTGTCCAATTCCGTACATAACTTTCTGAGTTATCAGGAGCAAAATCATAACCTCCTCCCATCTTCGATGGTGGAGGTAATAATAAGGCTAGAAAAACATAGCTTAATGTAAACCAGGGGTTTTCTAAGTGTGAGGCGCGCCTCCCCTGGGGGGCGCCAGAGGGTTTCAAGGGAGGCGCAGAGAAACACATTTCTCTAATTAATTAAACAATTGACAACATTTTTTAATTTTTTTTTGAATTAATTCATTTTTAATTGATGAATTGAAAGACCGTGGGTCAACCTCAATGTAACTGTCATAGACAACACAGTGCCTAAAGTGAAATAATCACCCAAAGACAGGGAGAATCTGCATACATGACAAAGGTATGTATGTTGACTTTACTGTTTCTTTGAAATCCGATTGATGTGATGTCTCTAGAGGGTAGAATCTGTGTCACAGACACCGATGCCACACACCTTTAAAATGGCTTCTTTAGGGCTCCTCCCGATCACAAGGACACAGGAAGATAAGGAAACCGGTTTATTGAAGAGTATTGTAGTTTGTAGATGAACACAGCAGATGGTACATGCTAGCGCTCCTCCTGAGTGTGTGGTGGTGGCTGGTTTAACCTGTGGGCCTTGATTACCAAGGACCCACAGGTGTGCAGCCTCACCCAGCAGCCTCAGACTCTTATCAGTCTGACTCAGAGCTGGGTGAGGCTGCTTCAACCAGTCACCAACCACACACACTCCACACCTTACGATGGCTACTCAGCATCCCGCCTGGTAGTAAAATGGGGGCCCTTTTTTTTACTGCCTCAATCCACAGGGCCGATGAAGTGACGTGTGATGTATGTACCAACCGCAGAGCAGTAAAGACTTGCCTCACCTGCAACGTCTCCTACTGTGAGGAGGATGTGCAGCAGCATTACAGAATCCCCGCCTTGCAGAGACACAACATGGTGGACGTGACAGCAGAGGTGGACACCCGTCGGTGCCAGCATCTCCACAGGAACCTGGATGTCTTCTGCAGGACGGATCAGATGCAGATCTGTGTTCACTGCTCGGAGACAAGCCACCTGGGACACGACTTTGTCTTTATGAAGGTAGGAATTCAAAGTCACAATATAAGTGTAGTTATAGCCTACTGTGTGTAATAAAAGGTTTAATAATACTATTACTTCTTGTTTGCTCTATTGTTTGCTCTATTGTTTACTTGTTAGCTCAATTGCTGAAGTGCTCCCAATTGAGCACTGGTTCCACTCTTGGTGGCTTGGTAAGAGGGAAATGCACTTATGACTACTGGTGATAGTATTTCTCTTGCCCACCTATGTTGAATACATACTTACTTATTGTAAGTTGCTTTGAACAAATGTGTCTGCTGAATTACTGTAATGTAATGTAATGTAATGTAATGTACTACTTCTACAATAATAATAATAATAACAATAATAGAGAATTCCCTGAAACATAACAGGCTCCACAAGGGGATCAAAGGCACCCTGGACTAATCACAGGTGAATCGCATATATTTGATCAAAGTGGTTTCAGTAATATCAATAGAATGTGAGAACAGTGTTTTCATGTTTTCATTCCCGTAGCAGCCCTGCCACCACCCGGGGAAATGAGAATTGAACCATTGGCCACAGACAGCGTGATTGTCAGCTGGACTCCTCCAGAGGACCCTGACATACCGAGACGATTCAGAATTGTTTGGCAGTGTGAGGAAGAGACAAATACTCTGAGAGTCAGCGACGTGTGTCAGGTGGAAGTCAGTGAACTCAAACTGGGAAGAAAATATGACTTTGCCATTGCCACAGAGGGGGAAAATTACCAGAGTATGTGGGTCAGAACATCTCACGTAACAGGTATGTTAAAAAAAACACCTGGATATCTTAAACAATTGACATGCTTCATTGCCTTGTTGTTAGTTTGATTAAATATTTTTTTCTCGTTCAGTGATCCCACCACCCACCAACTTGGTAATTGACCACCTCAATTCAACCTCAATTACACTGCGATGGACAAAAGACCCCAAAATCCACCAAATCCCGCAGAGTTTCATAATTTCTTACGGAGTCTCGGGGGGAATGGCAAAGGTCATACACACGAAAAGCTGCTCAAAGACCCTCTCTGATCTCCAACCAGACACTGAGTACGTTGTCAGTGTGTCCACCCTGATGCCGGGCGGGGAGCAGAGTAAAAAAGAGTCTGAAACCATTAGCACAAGTAAGAAATGATTTTCATTATATCTATAACTATTTTTATGATCATAAACCACTTAAAGCACATAATTCAGAAGATCAAAAATCTAGGGAGACAACTTATTGTACTTACCTGAGCACTAGTTCTGCTCTTGGTGGCTTGGTAAGAGGGAAATGCAGTTATGACTTCTGGGGACTCGTAGTTCTCTTGCCTACCTTTTGTTGAATGACCTTATTGTAAGTCGCTTTGGACAAAAGTCTGCTTAATGACTCTAATGTAAAAAAAATGTTAGGTAAAAGATTGCAATAAATAATGCAGGGGTTAGGACTGTACCCTAAGAGTCGAACAATCATGGTTGTCTTATTTTACATTGTTATGTCATCTGGATACAAAAGGATACAGTGGAAGATACAGGAATTGCATCCTATATTAATCATGGGGAAAGAGAAAATAATTATTAGGCTACGAAAACAAATGCTTCCTGAGTAGATGTACCTATTTCATGTTAGATCTAAGGAGAGACCTAAACATATTAAGATGCTGGAACATGGATCTTTAACAAAAAAGTATCCGGACAAGCTGTGCTTTTTGTTACTTACTCACAGTCTTGTTTTGTGTGCAATTTTTTGCCATGATTGCATAAAACACAAAGCAACAAAACAACTCCAATAAATCAAGAACTGTTAATTGATCCATTGAGAGTAAAATATAATGGCATCTCCCTTTTGTCAATTCACAGGGTCCTGTCTTTTAGGTTTGTTAGTCAGCATTGGGCTGAGTGAATACTGTGAAGGCAAGTTGAAGTTAAGTGATGTCCTGGAGATCAACCATAGTTATACATCAGAGGAGCATCTCAACACAATGCAGTCACTTCCATGGATCTTCCTAAAAAAACTCTTGCTGGCAAATATGGATGCAAGGAGTGTCCGTTGTGTGACTCCGTATGAAGAGACATATGACTTGGCCGAATGTGAAACAAAGGAATCTGAATGCAGCAATAACAACAGCATCAACCCACTGGATCTGATCACTGCACTGCTTCTCTGCTCTGACGACTCCCTGAAACAGGAAATGGTCAGAAAAATGGCCTTGTGTCAGTTTGCTGTTCCTCTCCTGTTGCCCAACTGTGAGACTAAACAAGTTACGTTGATGCTATGGACAATGCGAGAAGTAGTCAAGAAGTTCATACCTTTTACCCCAACCACACAGTTGGTTGAGGAGAGTATTGTGGTTTCTGAGATCCCACTGGTTTCCCTGGTAAGCCTGGGAAAAGATAGCCTAAACAAGTATCACATTTTGAACAAGATGCACAACAACGCGTTTGTCCATCGTGACATGGACTGTGATGACGCCCCGAGAAAGATATCGGATGGTCTTGTGGAAATTTCCTGGTGCCTACCGTGTGGGAACAAGAACATAGACCTGTTTGATAAGCCTGTGGCCATGGCCAACCTTAGAGGAGACATTAGGTCCTTTAAAAAACAATTCTCCTTTCTCTGTGATGTGTCGGCTGCAGTCTTCATTTTCAGTGACGATTGTGACAGTAGCCGAAATTTCCTTAAAGACAAAAACGCCAAAGCACAGATTCTTCTTGTTTCAAATGGAGACAAACAAGCATTCAGAAATCCAATTCGAGGAAAACCGTCATTTGAAGGCAGCAGGCCATTTCAAGTCATTTTCAAGAAAAAGCAACACGATGCAGACTTTGTAAAAAATATGCAGTCAGCAGTGACTCGTATATTGAATAACAAACCAAATATTGTGACAATAGAGAACATGGCAGAGGCTGCAGAACGCAATGGGATTCTCGTAGATGAGAAAAGTAGCAAGTGTCAAACAGCCCAGAGGATGGCAAATGAAATTACCAGCAAAATCACAGACACATCAGAATTCAAAAATGAACATTTGCCATTGCAAGGAATCAGGAAGCAACTCTGGAAATAAAACTGCAAGCAAAGGAAGAAATAGTGAAAGAACGACTACAAGGATTCAAAATGGCACACGTTATGGGAAGCTTCATCCATGCAATATTAGACCAAAGCATAGACTGCCCCACTTTTCTGCAGTGGATGAAGATAAACCTTGATAGGCTGTCACGGCAGAACTTGTCTGGATTAAAAGAGGAGTACAAAGAGCTTTGCCAGAGCACACCAGAGAGGAAAGACCTGATCTCAGATTTAGATAAAAAAATGTCAGATTGCTCGCTGGGGCTGGAACACCTGTTCCGTGAATTGGGGCAGTTGTACGAATGGTCGGAATACTGTTCCCTTGAAAACAGTCCTCAGAAGAAACAGATAGAGCACCTTCCTCTGGTCTATGCTCAGATGCTGTTGGAGGGCCTACCAATTGAACTCGTAAATGGAGACACGTCTGATGTCCCACTGAAGTGGATAAAGAGCGTGCTCACCTGTCTCCACTGTCAAGTCAAAATGAACAGCAAAATCAAGGTAGTCACAGTGTTAGGAGTTCAAGGCACGGGCAAATCCACACTGCTGAACACCCTGTTTGGTGTCCAGTTTGCTGTCAGCACTGGAAGATGCACCCGAGGAGCTTTCATGCAACTAATCAGGGTAAACCAACAGATAAGAAAGGAGCTGCAATGTGACTTTGTCATGATCATCGACACAGAGGGACTAAAGGCCCCTGAACTCGCTCAAGAAAAAGACAGTCAAGAGCATGAACACAAGCTGGCAACATTGGTTGTTGGACTCAGTGATATCACCATAATCAACATGACCATGGAGGCATTTGCAGAGATAAGAGGCATACTACAGATGGTGGTCTATAATCTCCTTGGGATAAAAGAAAAGATGGCAAAACCAAAGTGCCATTTTGTGCATCAAAATGCTGTAAACATGTCTCTAGATGCCAATGTTAGAGAAAGGAATAAGTTGTTGGAACAGCTAGATGAAATGACTCTGGAAGCTGCCAAAATGGCAAAAAGTCGCCACATTACCAGGTTCACAGACGTGATGGATTATGATTCAGACAAAGGTAGCAGTTATATTCCAGGGCTCTGGCATGGGATCCCCCCAATGGCTCCAGTCAGTGTTGGATACAGTGGGGCCGTCTATGACCTACGAAAAAGACTGATTAAAGATCTTCAAATGTGCCAGCAAAGGGGTGATTTACGTGACTTCCTGGTACTGACAGAGAGTTTTAAAACATCTTTAAAACATCAGAAATCATCATGTTTCTGGAATCATGTTCATACTGCCTTTAAAGGTTGGGAGATAATGTTCAACAAAAAAATTGATTCCTGGATGGAAAAGACAGAAGTGCAGTTGCACGATTCTGACAAGATTTGTGGGGAATCTGAAATTCTGAGAGAAGCTAAAAAGGTTCTTGCATCGGCAGAAAAGGAAGTTTTGGATAGCCTTCAACATTGCATTAAAAAGCTAGATTGCCATACCAGTACTGCTGAGGGCATTAAAGAAGAGTTTGTCACTAAGACCAAGACACTACATCAACTCAGAACAAACCAAGTGAAAGACAGGCTGCAGCAAGCAATCAAAAGACATGTTATGTACAGAGATGACATTAAAAGTCCACAAGCATACATGCTTGAAAAGAAGGTCTTGGATTGTCTACATCACTGCAGGACCACACCAAAAACCTTTTCCAATGAGAGCCTTAAACAGGAATTTGAAAAAATGTGGAAGAGCGCTGCATCTGAATTTGAGATAAATAGAGAAGAAGTTGTGAAAAAAGATGTTTACCAGGAGGTGGCTGCCATGTTGACGGAAAATGTATTTAGTCGGCATAACACTCACTGCATGACTGATGGAGACACCTTGCAACAATGTGGAAGGGAGAATTTTGTTTTGGAATCTGTTGGTTTGCAGAAAAAGGCCGGTGATCTGGTCAAACATTTTGATCCTCACTATCAGCAGAAAAAACTGAAGAGTTTTTGTTCCAATGTCATAAATCAGTGTAAATTCTTCATTTCCCAGACGCTTGAAGAGGAAGGGGACTACTCTGACACAATTATTAAAGACCTGCTTAAAATCATTGATCGTTTCATGCCACACCACAAGGTCAACGAGGAAACTGAAATCAGTCTCAAAAAACACATTTGTGGCATTGCCGCTATAGAGTTCCAGAAGATGCACAACAACTTCATTGAAAAATGTGACACACAAGCAATGCTTAAGGTGTGGAAGGAAAGCTACTTTGATGACTTTTTGGAAAGGTTCCATGATAAAAATCAGTGCCAGAAAAAAGCATTGCAGTTGATCAACCTTTGTTTGAAACCAGCCGTACTGAATTATGTGACTGAGAGAACTGGATCAGATGTTGGACAGAAAATAATAGGGTCACAAGATGACAACACGGCAGTGGCGTTGAATTGCTTAATTTTAAAAGAGCTCCTTGATGAATGGAACTACGACAAATACCAGAAGTACATACACCATTACAACATGTTTGTAAAGAACTGGCTCCTTGATCAAATCGATGAACAGCTTTTCAAAGATGGACAACTAAGCAAAATTGAAAATCAACATCTTATGGAAATAATTAACAAGATCATTGCTGAAGTCTCGAAGGTTCAACTTTCCCTTGGTACAGATGGAGAAATTCTATCCTTTGTCTGTTGTCTTTACGGTTCACTAATCCAGAAGTTGAGGCTGGTCTTTCCCCAGAATGCCCTTAATTCCGTAATGATCGAAGGCATAACTTACAAAGAGGAATTTGCTGATCATCTCACTACATATCTGAAGGAAATTAAAAAAATGCCCATAAACCCATATCAAACAAAGGCCGATGTCAGAGAGAGACTCAGATATGTGCTATTTAAATCCAAACACTCCAACCCACTGCTCAGTTGCACTGAGCAATGTCCCTTCTGCAAGGCCCCGTGTGAGATAGCCAGAAGCATCGATCACGATCAGAACTTTTCCTCTGCCCATCGTCCTCTGGGCCTCTGTGGCCTCAAAGCCTCGAAGACATTGGTGATAGAAACATGCTCAAACCCAACATGGAAAGGGTCAAAAACATCCACCTTGAGCCTTCACTCAATTAGCCACGCAAGAATGGAAACACAACCATGGAGAACCTCACACGGTAGCCTTCAGTCAGCCTCCAGTCAAGCAAGCAATTGCACTGAGCTGACAGACTACTGGAGGTATGTGATGGTCGCATTTAATGAAAGAACAGCCAATGACTTTGGGATGCTTCCAGCCGAACTCCCCCACAGCTGGAGGAGTATTTCCCACACTGATGCATTGAATAGCTTGAACAGATGGAAGAAGTAAGAGAAATTATGTTTTTTATCATGAAGCGGTGAAAAAATAATTTGATGGTGCGTTTGAGTGGTCTGTGCCACTGTTATCACCTGTTGTCTTTAAGTTTTACATTTTAAAAGGTTAGATTTGTTATTGCTAAACATGAGCTCAAATGGATTAATATGTCTGCTGATAGTAAAGTCGGCTCTTTCATTTCAATAGATATTAATGTCTTGTTTTATTCAGTCGTACCCCTGATGCATAATTGTTATTGAGATGAGATATTCATGACTAAGATTTAATACCAGTTGGTTAAAAAAACATATTTGAGAATGTTGAAAAACTGCGTTGCTTTAAACTGAATTACATAATTACTACATTTAAATGTATTGGAATGTGCTATGTGCTGAATTTGTATTTTATTTTTACATTATATATATTCATGAAGAAGAATATTATAAGAATACGAATAGGAATATTGTTTATTACCATTAAGATACATTTGTTTACTTGTTTTTAAACTTGTCTGTACTTATTCATAAAGCTAATCTAGAGTTCACCAAAAAGTACTAAAATTAGAATATTTGTGAAATTATCATTTTTTTTGCATGTACATTTTTTTTAAAGAAATTAGTTTTATGTTTACATGTTGTATTATTATCAGTTGTGTTGCTGCCGTTTGGTTAGAGCAATCTCATGAAATTCTTACAGTGAAATAAAAAATATATATGTATATAAATACAAATATTTTAGGTTATACTAAATGGGGTGGCTGGTTCTAGTGGGACACTAGTCATGTACCGCAGCTGACAGCAGCTGACGACAGCTAATCAAACGCACGTACACTGCAATTTAAGACCCTGCATCTCACGCACTCTCTGCGAGTAGGTGCACTGGGCTGGATTCTTCTGCGTAAATGTAACAGATACATCTGTAAAATGATAGCGTGTACAGCAGTAAGGGAGGACGATCCTACCTTAGTCGAGCCAGAGGCTCTGTGAACCAATCAGCAGAGCTCACTGCGCTGGTGAATACCCAATCAGAGTTTTGGGGGGAGGGTTATCATCATACGAGGATCGATCTTGTCATTCATTAATTCTGCGTTTCAGACAACTATATTTTATATATTTTCAGACTTGAAACTTTCAAGTTCCCAACTCAAAGCGTTCCAGGTGCATGACGCCAAACGTAAACAGAAAGCGTGGATGACCGTGTGTTAGTTGTATTTAGGAAGTGTTTCTTACGTGATTTACGTGCATCACTTGATTTTCATCATTAATTGAGTTCATTATTTGAGATTGTAAAATAGCTAAATAGCTCTTATTTTTAATTAAAACAATGCTTCTTCTCAATCGATCACAATCGGTTTCAAATCAGTTTGGCTTGTCGGCTAAAATGACCCACTTGTCAAAATTGATAGTGAGGCACCTTCCTTCATCCCCTACCTTTACAACCACCAGTCGCCACTGATCTGTATGCATTTTACAACATGCGACATTTAAACCCTACAGCAACCCTAAAAGAGTGGAACCAGACCGCCAAATTAAAGTGTATTACCAGTTCATGCAATCAATGGATACATCTATGCAATGAGTGATTTCTGATCAACATTATCAGTTTGTGGAGAAAGTGTATGTATGAGCATAATTTACAATTATATACCTACATTGTTTATTTTGAGTTGGTGCATTTTTTTACCTTAATGATTGTATAAAACTGATTTGTAATTCGCTCTCCAGAAATTTTGAGATTATCTTTTAATAGTTGAACTACCTAAACAATAACATTTGATTACCATGCATTTCTATATATCGGAAATTACAGACTGGGAGTACAATTACATAATTTTTATAAATCGTAAGTAAGTAAGTATATATATTTCAAGTATTGGCCGTATTTCATTATATAATTAATCATAATTAATACATGTGTCAGGCAAGTAAATTATATATATTTAATCAATAAACATTAATACGAATAAAAAGCAACAGTGGCTAGAATTATCCGCTGGGGGCTGGCCAGGAGAATTTGCTGCCTTGAGGTCTTGAGATTTTCATTTGATGTAGATTCTGCCAGTGGCGGCTCGTCCATAGGGGCGCAGGGGCGCCGCCCCACCTGGTTGAGAGAGGAAAAAAAAAAAGAAAAAAAAAATTATAATAATTGTGTTTTTTTATTTTTTATTTTTTTGATCCCTAAAAATAAACTAAACATGTTTAAAATGAATAATAATTACTCATTTTATGTATGTTTGTGTTTAAAATGCACAATAACGTTAATATAGCAAATATAAATCATTGTTGTGCGTGCTATTCTCCCCCCTCGTTTGTCATTGACGTCACTCTCATAGAAATTTGGTACCTACCTCCAAACCTGGGCGCACGGCAGTGCGCCCAGGTTTGGAGGTAGGTACCAAATTTGATAGGCAATGTAGCCTATCAAGGGTCAAGGTTTTGAGGTAGGTACCAAATTTGATAGGCAAATGTAGCCTATCAAGGGTCCTGAATACGATCTCTGGGAGCGCATTTCATTGCGCCCGAACAAGGAAACCAGTCACGCATGCGCGACTCAAATTGAGTGGCGCATGCGTGAGCAAATTGAGTGGCGCATGCGTGAATGCGCGAGCAAAGAAAACCAGTCACGCATGCGCAATTCATAGCCTAGTTGAACCTTATTTGTAAAGCCTGTACTGCTCTGCTCTCAGTTCGGGTCTTGCTGTCTGAGGAGAGGTACGTTGTTGTTTGTTTTTGTCCCGATTATAGTTTTACATTTATTTTTATTGTGGACGATGTAAACGTAAAGTAAAGGGGATAAGAAATGTTGGTCTTGCTGTATAAACATGCAGCTTGTGTCATTTGTATGTAAACGGTGTGGATTGGGGTTTTGTAAGTTTATCGTGGACACGTGCTTCCCCAATGCTAGCTACAGGGTCCTCCGTGTGTTTGTCTGCTAATATAGGCTGTGGTCGAATGTATTAAGCATTTGTATTCTATTTAATTAGTTAAATTCAGAAGCATTTGTTAATGAGTCAGTTCTTGCTGCGTCTTGCTGTCTGAGGAGAGGAGATTGAGACCTGTGTGTGTGGGTGAGACCTCATGTTGCAAGTTTGTTCTTTTTGTGTTCTGTACAGGACACAGCCATTACACTAGCTACCATGGAGAATTCTGTCAAATCCCTCAAAGCAACACCATTTGAAAGACGAACACTGCAAGAAAAACTCAGAGTGAAAGAGTTTGGACCTCATCAGCCTGACATCAGCATCCAGCAACAGACAGAGGAAGGCTATATATTCGGTCGTTTTCCAGAACCTGGTTTGCTAAGTGGTTCTTGTATAGTTAGTATAGCATAGGTACATAGATTAAACTGTATATTGTATAGTAGTGTAGTGTACATAGGACCCAGTACCTTTTAATTTGTAAGCTTAACATTGTATTGCATTTTATCTCAGGACTTGTATCAGGTCTATTTTATTATCTTCTATTTTGTTCTAATTACTTTTGCACAATCGAATGTAAGACCATATTTAGGTATTATTTTTGATGGCACACTGGGTAGTCTTTCTAATATAAGACCATATTTTTTTCTTATGTTTATTTTCAACTAGGCACCATATAATAAATGTTCTTTCACCATAAGTTTCAAGTTTGTTTATTATTTGTCACAACAAAATACAGAATACTGATTGATTGTGCTACATACAGTAAAAATAAAGTAAAAAAAGAAATTAAGCAGTAAGTAAAGGAATGTTCAGTCAATATACATATATACAATACAGAGTAGAATGAGTAACGGTGAGGTTTATATTATGTATAGTTTTTTATTTTTAATTAGCCCTCTCGGTCGTTTACATGGTGAAATGGCGCCTCCGTCTGGGCAAATCCGGTATTGCACAGCAGATATGATTTAAAAAAAAATTGTTTACCCCTGCGCCCCTCCTACTTCGGATGTCACCAGCCGCCACTGGATTCTGCACATGTACATTGTTTTGCTCCAGCTGCCATATGTCGATCATCCCTACTTAGACACTTGTTATGTTCTTTATTATTAGGTATTCACAGAGTAGGTATCTCAAAAGGTATCTCACAGAGGTACCGATTGTTTTTGTGTGGATTCTTCTTATTAATATTATTTTTTACTTTACACTCTTATATCTCCCCGTGTGAAGGGTCTATAGTTGAGCAATTTGGCACATATATTTATGTGGATCCGCGTAGATTATGCCCCAGATGGGACTATGTAACTTTGCAGACATATAGAGGACATTTTTCTTAACATGTCTACCCAATTTGGTGAAGATAATTCGATAAAACACAGATTTATTTGAGTAAGTGTTCACCTAAGCGCAGTGTGCCACTTTGTCCACAGGGAGGAAAAAACATATAAATGTATGAATGTCAGGCTCAAATTTCTTACACGTGTATGTATCCTCGTAATGAACGTCTCCAAGTGTTTTGGTACCACTCTGCCCATAGGGGGCACCATAATTCATGGTCAAAGTCAAACAATCAGCCCCGATTTGACTAAACTTGACAGCATTTCATTCAAAGTCATTTATCCTAAAAGCTTTCAGAACAGTTAACATTAACAAGAGGGCAACACGCCCAGACGGAGTTCCTTCACTTGTCTTCAAGACCTGCGCTGACCAGCGGGCTCCTGTGTTCACATACATCTACAATGCATCACTGCAACAGTCTTTTTATTCAATTCAAGATTCAAGAGACTTTATTTATCCCGAGGGAAATTAAGGTGCAACAGTTGAAACAGGGGGAATAAATGCACGCAAAAATATACTAATACCTAAAACTAAATAACAACAAACAAAACTAAACTAGTATAAACAAAATATAACTAAATGAAATCTGAATGAAATCTAAATGTATAGACAGATGAATTGCACAATTTACAGTATTATTACAGTAATACGTGGGCATATACAATATACAACAATACGTATAGTGCAAATTGGCAGTAATAAAATACTAATAAATAATTCAGATGAGTACTGAAAAAGTGACAAGTGAAAAGTGAAAAGTGAAAAGTTAAATTGAATTTACAGTGCAAAATTACAGTGAAAGGATTTACAGTGCGTTGACCTCAGGTCACTGAGTCTCCACTGTCCCTCTCACGACCCGAGGTAGATGAATTAAAGAGTCTGATGGCCACAGGAAGAAAGGACTTCCTGTGGCGTTCTGTGGTGCACCTGGGTGGAATGAGTCTGTTGCTGAAGGTGCTTCTGTATGAGGTCAGCACCTGATGGAGAGGGTGAGAGTTGTTGTCAAGGATACTACACAGCTTGCGCAGCATCCTCCTCTCAGACACCACCAACAAGGAGTCCAGCTGGACCCCCAGGACAGCGCCAGCCTTCCTGACGATCCTGCTGATCTTGTTGGCGTCTGCTGACCTCAACCTGCTTCCCCAGCACACAACACCGGAGAAGATGGCACTGGCTACCACCGACTGGTAGAACATCTTCAGCATCGTCTTACAAACGTTGAAGGACCGTAGCCTCCGCAGGAAGTAGAGACGGCTCTGGCCCTTCTTGTACACGGCCTGAGAGTTCTTGGCCCAGACCAGTTTGTTGTCCAGGTGAACTCCCAGGTATTTATATTTCTGAACAACTTCTGTGGACACACCCTTGATGGAAATGGGTGTGGGGGTAGATTTCCTCCTGCGGAAGTCCACCACCATCTCCTTCGTCTTGTCTGGGTTGAGCTGCATATGGTTCAGCTCACCACTCAACGAAGGAGTCCACGACGCCCCTGTACTCCTCATCGTTTCCCTCGCTGACACAACCAACAACTGCAGAGTCGTCCGAGAACTTCTGCAGGTGGCAGGACTCAGAGTTGAACTGGAAGTCTGAGGTGTATAGGGTGAACAGGAATGGGGAAAGAACCGTTCCCTGTGGAGCACCAGTGCTGCTGACCACAGTGTCAGACACACAGTCCTGCAGTCTGACAAACTGTGGATGACCCGTCAAATAGTCTATTATCCAGGAAATCAGGGAAGAGTCCACCTTCATCGCTGTCAGCTTACTCCCCAGCAGGGCAGGCCGGATGGTGTTGAACGCACTGGAGAAGTCAAAAAACATGATTCTCACAGTGCTCCCGGGTCTGTCCAAGTGGGCGTAGGCACGATGAAGCAATATCCCACGATATCCAAGTGTGCTTCAAAGACACACCGGTTGTGCCGTTACCCAAAAAGACCAAGGTAACATGCCTCAATGATTATCGTCCAGTGGCTTTAACACCCATAGCCATGAAGTGCCTGGAGAAACTGGTCATGTCGCACATCAACTTTTCCATTCCGACTCCCTGGACCCCTCCAGTTTGCATACAGACCAAACAAGTCTGTAGACGACGCCATCTCCCTGGCACTACACACTGCCCTGGAGCACCTAGACAGGATGGACACCTATGTCAGACTGTTGATCATCGGTGGAAATCATCAGCTGCTTCGGTTTCCTGGGACTACAGATCTCAGACGACCTGGCATGGACCCACAACACAAAGTTCATGCTGAAGAAGGCACACCAGGGCCTCTATGCCCTGTGGTGCCTCAGGAGAAGCGGCATGGAGTGGTGTCACTGTGGTATGGCAACACTACTGTAGTATGGCAGCACAGGACAAGGAAGCCATCCAGAGGGTTGTGAGGACAGCGGAAATGATCATCGGGTGTGCACTTCCATGCATTGAGGAGATCTTCAAGACCAGATGTCGGAGGACCACCACCACCCTGGGCACCATTTCTTCTCCCCCTTGCAAGGGGACAGTCTTTATCTACAGGCAGCGCTCCTACTGAACTGCTGGAAGTGCTGCCACTATCATCCATATTAGATCCCACTATCATACACTATCATCATATACATACTTTTCTGGACTTAGTTGGACTTCCAGTTACTGCAGTTACCGCACTATTCTGCACTGCACTGCACTGTATTCATGCTGCTGCTGCACTACTGGCACTTTAAAAAAGCTTTTTAATGCTTTTTTTCAGTAACTTTATTGTTCTTTATACTATGTACAGTATTGTTATAGTATAGTGATTTATAGTATAGGTACATAGTGTAGTACATAGTACTATACTATATAGCTGTCAGCATTTTTGTTAAAAAACAACCAAAAAAAACATATACATATCATGTACATATCATTTAAGTCACTTTGCTGCTCTTTTTTTGGTATTGTATATATAATTTTAATTTTTATGGTGTTGTTTTTAAGATTTATACTGCGGGAGGGAATGGGGAGTAAGCGTTCCTATGTACTTACAAACGGCAAATACAAATCTTGTATCTTGTATTGTATTGTATATATTGTTAAATTGTAGGATATTCATACTGCGGGAGGGAATATGGAGAAAGCATTCCATTGTACTTAATACATCAAATCTTGAATCGGGAATCTTGAAGCAGCCCCATCCAAACTTACGGCACAAGGTTTGTGGAGCTGTGTTTCGGAGGGCATCTGACTGGGAAGGGGAAGTGGGCCTCGTCCGCAGATACCATCAGGTGCTTGTCTACCAACTGGATGGCCCCAAAACAGTGGTGATCCTGCCCTTTGGTTGGTTTGAGATCTTGCGCATTCCATTTGGCCTCAAGAACGGGAGTTCTGGCCTTAAGAAGAAAGTTCCTCGGCATGGTGAAAGACCCCCAAGCACCTGGTGGACTTGTCTAGGGAGAGAGACAGTGAGTTAAAAAAGCCTTTTCTATTGCAACAATAAAGGTGCACCCGTCCTCCAAGGCTCCGATCGCCATCACCTCTGACGCGTTGGACTATGCCATCGGCGCGGTATTTGAGCAGTGGGTGGGCAGGGCTTGGCAGCCGCCAGCTGCACCCTGGCAAACGGAAGTATAGCACTTTCGACAGGGAGCTCCTCGATCTATACCTTGTTGTTCGCCATTTTCATTCCCTGCTGGAGGGCCGGCGTTTGTGGACCACAAACCGCTGACATTTGCCATGGCCAAAGTGGCTGAGCTGTGGTCCGCCCGTCAGCAGAGGCATCTCGTCTAGTTCATCACGGATATTCAGCATGTGGATTGGAAGGCCAATCTCGTCGCAGCCTGCCTGTCTCGGGCTGTCGTGGGGGCCGTCCACGGGACTCGATGATGCCCGCATGGCAGTGAACCAGGACGGCGACCCGGAAATGCAGGCGCTCAGGTTGCCTGGTACCGGGCTGCAGTCGGAAGATGTGGCTTTCGGCAATGCTGGCACAGCGGTCCTGTGTGATGTCTCCTCGGGCCAGCCCTGGTCTATCATTCCTGCCAGGTGGCAGTGGCGGTGGTCCATGGCCTTTCCCACCCGGACAGGCAGGCGTCGCAGAGGTTGGTGGCGGCCAGGTTTGTGTGGCACGGCCTTAAAAAGAACGTAAGCGACTGGGCTGACCCTTGCATGGTATGTCAGCGAGCTAAGGGGCACCACTACGTCAAGGCACCCCTAGAACATTTTCTGGGGCCTGAATGTAGGTTTGACCTTGTGCAAGTGGACCTTGTGGGCCAACCAACCCCGCTGGCCGGAGGCGGTCCCACGTTGATCGAGAGTGCTGTTGGTGGTGTGTGTGGTTGACTGTGTGGGTGGTTGATGGTGTGTGTAGTTGACAGTGTTTGGTGGTTGAGTGTGTCGGCTGTGGATACCTATGGAGACTGCATGTGTAACCGTGAGTGAGGTTTTCCCATGGCACAGTACTACCAGCTGGTGTCCGTTACACTGGCTGTCGCTGGGATGGTGGTCACTGGGATGATGGTGTGTGTGGTTGACGGTGTGTGTGGTTGGCGGTGTGTGTGGAATTCATAATGGGGAGTAAGCATTCCATTGTACTTTAGTTGTTACATTGTTACACTTAGCAACAATAAAGAATCTTGAATCATTGGTTGAATGGGCGTGTCGGGCACGCTCCTTCGAGGCGTGGCCGAGACGCCCCTTCAAGCAAAACCGTTTCCGGAAACAAAGAGAGCAAGTAGCGTGTTGTCCAATCAGCGGACACTTGGCTTTTGAAACAGCGCCGACGGTAACCGGTTGTTCACAGTTCCTGTTTATTACAACAAAAAATCAACCTCAAACCTCGGGTCAGGAGAGCTGTGGTCTACGTTTGTATGTTAAGGTCACTTAATCGGACACCTCTCGTCTCTGGACTGATCGTTGCTCATGGGAACCCAGGAAGGAGAAAAGGGTAAGGAGGTCCGAAACTTACCATGTACCTACGAAGGATCGAAGGCTTTAACTGTAGATATGGAGCTAGCTGACGATATAACAGCTGACGATATAACCTCAACGCTTAGCCTTCCCTGTACTACAATAAGTCAATCTACTGACCAGCTGTGTACTGGTGAGTCGATACTGAACGACAAATACCCTACTTCAGACGGATGTTAAATGAATATATATGTGTGTGTGTGTGTGTGTGTGTGTGTGTGTGTACCAGGTTAGCCCACGTTAGCACCGCTGGACCAACGGCTGAGTACTAAAAGTGACCAAAAGAATAAGAAGAAACGAAGATAGTTCCAATAGTCAGTCAGTCTGTAAACCCACCAGGGCATGGCCGTTCTGGCTGTGTCGTTTCCCCGCTCCCAGCTCGGGGTTTACCGCGGCCGGAGAGTGGACGTGATAATAGCCACCACCCGGGGGGTATACTGTTTGGAAACACACTATACCCCTGTCACCATCTAATAGTCACCATCCAGGGGTATAGTGTGTTAGGAAACACGCTGCCTATTGTTTGTTTGGTCTTGTGTAGACCCTGGAAGAAGACCCTACATTGAGTCAATTCAAGTCCATTTTATTTGTATAGCCCTTACAGTCCTAAAAGGGCTTTGTGATTTGTTCCGTTCATAATAGTTCTCTTTGGGGGTTATCTTTATTGTGTTACTGTAATCGCTGTGGACAAAAGCGTCTGCTTAATGACTTTAATGTAAGGTATTCTAGTGGTCACTTAATTCACTCGTGTGAACATCCAAGTAAACAAGTACCCCCTGTATTTAAATACATAGCTTACATATAATTAACTATGAATTACCTATTTAATGTATATACAGCGTGTATGGTAGACATCTGCATGACATCAATGGCAATATGTCAGGTTAACTGGATAAAGTACAATAATCATGGCATGTCTGTTTTGTTTTTAAGATTGGGTAGATGTGGCGATTGATCTACTCAGGAAGTGTCGTATCAACCTCAGGCTGACTAAGCTGGCGGACTGCGATGGCAACGTCTTCATTGCCTTCTACGAAAATATCTTGGGTGAGAAAGTGCCAGGTAAGTCTTTTTATAAGAACCTCAACATGTCCACCAGTAGTCTATTGTGTGTATATAAACTAGGCACATGTTGTCGGTGTGTCTCTCATGATAAGATTGCAAAGAATGTGTCTTAAAGGGGAATTTCGCTGCATTAGGGAAAAAGTGTTTAAAACCCATGCAGTTGTTGCCGATACTCTCTATGTCTCTGGGGCACTGCTCAGTGCCGATGCAACTCCGTCATATGACTGAGTTGGGGTAAGATGACTCCCGCAACTTTTGTCCGCTGGATGACTATGGGCATCATCCACCAGACAAACGTAGTGGGGAGATCTGGGTGCGGGCAGCATGGAGGAAAGGTAAACATTGTTCATTTGCATGTACTGCCCACATTGAAATGATGCAAAACCTGTTTAAAATCGTGTAACTTCCCCTTTAAGACATTTCAACCCGCCTGACTGTTTTTGCCCCTGTACTGTTTACTAAATGCATGGTGGATTGGTTGTAGTAGATTAAAACCCGTTAATATGGGCCTACATGTTTGTTTAGACTTTATCGCTGAGCCAAAAAGCCAAGAGGACGACATCCACAATGTCCAGTCTGTGATCGACTCACTGGCCCTGGACTACCTTCAGATCAGCCTCTCCCATATCACAGGTAAATACAAATACACCGTTTACAGCCAAGAGAGAGCACTGTAGCGTGAACCTTCTGGAGCTTTGTTTTTAAAGCTTATGAAAGATCAGTTGTTGATTTTGGCAATAACTTATGATGTTGAACTCACAACTGCTGAAAAGCACAACAAAAACAATTAAGGCTGTCTTGCAAAGCGCTTGAAATTACCCAGGGCGTTTTTGAGAATGTGAAATCTCCCGTGTCTACTGGCGATCTGGAAATTCTAATTTGTTTGCGTAGAGAGCTGGCTTTAAGAGAAAGGGAGTTCGATTTTTGAACGATTGCGGGGAGGGAGGGAGTTCCCCAGAAAAGATACAGGTTTGTTTAATATAAGTCACAACATTAGGGTTGTTCTTCCTTTTGCCAAAAAGGATATTGAGAAATATTTTCCGCATTTCAAGTGGGTTGTCGCAGATCTAAACTGGACTAAAACATTCTGGGGGTTCTTTCTTCAGTAGGTTCTTATGTTTCACTTGTTGCCGAATAAAAAGCGAACTCAATCAAACCAGCTGCTGTACTTGCTGATAAGTACGTTCTAACACACAAGGTCTACTAGAGACCTATATCGCTTCAGACAGTAGACAAAATAGCGACTCAGAATAATGTTTTTATTGCAAAAAGCCTTGACATGTTGAGTGTTTTATTTTAAAGCGAAAACAGTCTGCACATGAGAGGAGACATGAGGTTATTAACGTGATTCAATACTAGTCCATGGTCAGTAAACAACCCTGATGAAGGGCCATTGACTTGAGATGGTCATGTGGTCTTATCATGGTTTGTACCATTTGTCTTTGTCGGATCCATTACAAGGAGGCTCTGTTCCTTCCCATTGCAGCAAATAACAGCCTCGTCATCCAAGTAACAGTCTTGGATTTAATGTCTCGTAAGGCTGTTTATGGGCAATAATGTACAGTAGTTATGCAAAGCAGTAGCAAAATCTAGTTTGCTACATTTTAGTGTAGCATTGTACACACACATGTGTTTTCTGAATGCAGGGGTATGCTATAAACCCACAGAAGATTGGTTTGTTAAACAAAGGCTTTTATTGCTGAGTGGGTGACACTCGCAGCAGAAGAGCAAGCACTATTGTAGTCTAACTTACTAGCAGACAGTAGGGATAACTAATAATATGCCAAAACTTCCAATATAGCGACAGGCTACTGTTGGATTTACAATTACTTTGGCTGTTGATCTATTATTAGTGTTGGGGTATTAAAATCGTGACATACATTATTTTGGCTGACTAATAACACACTAAGACTGTAGACAAGACACTATGATTATTCAAGCATTTTATTACAATGCCTACGCTTTTATTTTGCCTATCACAAAACAATACATTATTATTGTATTTAATAAGATTTGTATGATTTGTGATTTGTTATACATGTTATTTGTTCAGGGGAAAACATTGTCAGAGGGGACAAGGAGACCGTCAAGAACCTGTTGGAAATCTTCGACGGCCTTCTGGAATATCTCAACGAGGAGATCAGCGATGAGCTGCACACTGAAGGTATGGAAACATCTTCAACATTACATTGCATTACAGTTATTTAGCAGACGCTTTTGTCCAAAGCGACCTACAATGGTGGGTTTAACAAGGTAAGCAAGAGAACAATTCGACACCAGAAGTCAAAAGTGCATTTTATTCCTAACAAGTCTCCAAGAACTGAGCGAGTGCTCAGGTAAAAGTACAATAAGTAACAATATCTAAGTAACTTACAAGCAAACAATGTACTTTGTTAGATGCTAGTAAAAAGGGATGAGAGCCTCCAGCTTTAATTCAAATGACTAGATGAGCCCTGTAGACCGGAGTTCCACTGAATTTGTGTGTGAGTTCCTGTCTGGCTTGTCTCCCTGTCCACTGGGGGACAGCAATTAGAACATAATGGCCCAGTCTGACCAACAAAGGACATGTATTTAAATGCAACAATGCCTTTGTGTGTTTGTGAATATGAAGGTTATAGTCACCTAATAGTTCCTCAGCGGCTATATGTGTAGTTGGCCTTGAGAGAGAAAAGGTAATTAAATAACTTTGCGCCTAAGGAGCGGGATTGTGAATACTTGGAATTGGCCAATCAGCCATGGGGATTCACTGCTGTGACTGTGAGAATGTGTGTCACTTTAAAATGTGCTCAGTGCGATGACATATTATTACCGTGTTATAATTAACGTCTCCCACCACCCCCATTCCTCTCCTGACCAGGGCTTAATGACGACCTCAGAGACGTCTTTGGACCCGCTGTGGGCCATGAGCAGGAGGTGGCGGCCATGTTGGAGAGGGCATCCCTGTCGTCCAGTGAGTGGTGAGTGTTCCTGCCTTCCTGCTGTTATGTCCCCTAGCTCTAGTAGCCGTTATACACATTACCTTACCATTTGGCGGTCCCATTACCTTACATTTTATTCCACTAGCTGCTGGAACGCAAAAGAAGAGGCAGGATCCACCAATGAGCGTATAATAGGGCTGGGAGACTCTGCACGAACCTTCGCCGCCAAACAAGACGGTAAAACACACACACACATACACACACACACACACACACACAATGAAGATTGTGGTCTGTCTGACTTTCTCCTGCCCGTTTCTCTCCTGCTTCCCTTCAGCTCCGGCTCCCCTTGAGCCCCTCCCCTCGGCCGTCCCCCTGCGCCCCCCCTACCAGGCCACCACCCCCCACCCCCTCCATGGGGCCCTCCCTCCAAGCGGCCTAAGCCTCGGCCTCCAGGAGCGCCAAGGTGGTGCCGTCACTCCAGAGGTAAAGCAGCCTCTGTCCGTACTAAGGGTGATGTGCTGTGCTTCATTTGAGTAGTCACGCTGATGTCCACTGGAAGTTGCGGGACAATGTTAGTAGAAAATATGTACTTCTTGTGTGGATTTTTATAACTGATAAACAAAAAGGATGTAGGATGTTTCCCTGGTTGTTTTCATTTTGACATAACCCCTTGATGAATAATTGGCATATTTTTTCCAATACACAAAAAACTGAAAGCGTGTCAGCCCAAGATCTAGATACTGCATGGATTTGTTCTAGCCTGTCTAGATGCATAGATGCGTGAATGGATGTGTTCTACTATGTGTGGTACATGAATGGAACGCAAATTAAACCTCTTTCTCTCTCTGAATTGTCAGCCATCATCCAAGGTCATTGTTGCCAATGGGCATCCATCTTCCTCCCAGTCCCCTTCTCCTGGTGAGTGTAAACTGTCTTTCTTTTTGTTTGTTTGTTTGTTTGTTTGTTTGTTTGTTTGTTTAGAACACTGTGCTTCTCTTTCAGCTCCGAGTGCCAGGTCTGAGTGTAGTCAGCAGAGGATCAGCCCGCTGCAGGAGGTGGAAACACTACAGGTAAGAGATCAGGCTCATATTATGTCCACAACACGGGTGTTTTGGCTATTGTTTATATCTATACAGAGGTCACGATTCTAAATTATCCCATGGATTGTATTGAGACTAAGGGAGCGATGAGCTGCCATTTAATTGTCCTTTCCTCTAAGTGTTTGTATTTCTACATGACCTTAAAAAATATGTAATCAGTTCAGGTTAAATAACAACCTTAACTAGGAGTGGGGAATGGGGAGTATATAGCGCTTTACCCAAAGCACTTTACAAGTTATGCCTCATGTTCACACTTTTATACACACATTTATTCATACACATACACAGTGTCAGCCATGCAAGGACACAGCCAGCTAGTCAGCAGCAGTTAGGATTAGGGTGTCTTGCTCTGGGATACCTTTGCTAGGAGGAGGAGCCAAGGGCCAACCCACCGCTTGTAGATTCATTTACATTAAACGACTCCCGTTCAACTTTAATGCTTGCATGTCAACCTCTGATTGGCTGATATTGTCACCTGGTCTGCTGCTGATTGTGTGCTTAGCTCCTCTCCTTTGAACAGTTTACAACCTGACTCTCTCCACTGCTCCTAGCCAACTAGCGGGGGTGCCAGGAGGGTGCTGTTCCACGCACAGCCAGACGTCCTCTTCCTCAGCCTGCCAGAGGAGGCGGACCCCAATGCCGCCAACAACCCCCTGGACATGGGGGGGGAGGATGTGGGACGGGAGAGGACAACAGTGGGGTAAGACTAGTGCCTGCGACAGTCGTCGAATGACCCAATTCTTTGTATGGCTGAATTACAATATTTCTCAATGTCTCACGTCTGAGCAGCGGCATGTTTCTGGGAGAGAAGGAGAAGGAGGGGGATGATGAGGAGGAGGATGGCGACGATGAGGGGGACGATGAGGAGGAGTTGTCGTCCCGCAGGAGGAAAAACAAGGCCACGGAGCAGGAGCTCCACCACATGTCAGAGAAAGTGTCCCAACGCCTCCAGGACCTCGACCAGGTGAGTGGCTTCACCCAGCAGACACCCGAGAGCAAGAGAGAGAGAGAGAGATCGATCTGAGCAAATGTGTGTTTGTGTGTTGGTGTCTGCAGATGCTGCAGCGTGTGCTGGGGGAGAGCGGGGATTCCGGCCAACTCGCTGAAGACAACCAAAGGTCCCATCATGAGGATGGCTACACACACATTGGTGTGTAACAACACACCACACCTATAAAACCGATACACACACACCTTTACAAATCGAGACGGAAAGCAGCTTTCACTAACCCCTACTTGTCTGTGGTGGTGCTTCAGACACGCCCCGCCCTCAGACCAGACCTCCTATGCCGCCTCGCTCCCCGTCCCCGCCGTGGGTCCAGAGGCCAGCGGGCCCCAGGAGGCAGACCAACCTGCAGCCGGCCTCTACCTCCGCCAGGAGACTCGGCCGGGAGAGAAGAAGACTAGCCTGCCAGGTAGGACCATTTCCTCCTCCTCCATCATCATCAGAAACACACACAGCTTGAGTTAAGCCCCCCTTTCAGTCACTCTCTTTTGCATAATGACATGTTGTTATTCTCAAGCCTTTTTAACAGCCATTTATTGACCATAAGAAAAAAGAAAACCCCACCAAAATATATATATATATATATATATATATATATATATATATATATATATATATATATATATATATATGTGTGTGTGTGTGTGTGTGTGTGTGTGTGTGTGTGTGTGTGTGTGTGTGTGTGTGTGTGTGTGTGTGTGTGTGTGTGTGTGTGTGTGTGTGTGTGTGTGTGTGTGTGTGTGTGTGTGTGTGTGTGTGTGTGTGTGTGTGTGTGTGTGTGTGTGTGTGTGTGTGTGTGTGTGTGTGTGTGTGTGTGTGTGTGTGTGTGTGTGTGTGTGTGTGTGTGTGTGTGTGTGTGTGGTAGCACGAGGCCTACGATGAGGAGCTGAGGCACTACAAGGCCAGAGAGGAGGCCAGGCTGGCCCAGGAGAGGCTCCGGGCTCAGGCAGCTGTGAGTGCTCCACTCCTTCCTTTCCATGAGATCCGGATTCAGATCCAGGATTTTGTCCAGTCCCACATTTTTTAGTTATCTTGTTAACAGACAGACGAACAGGGGTGAAAACATAACCTCCTCACATCTTTGATGGCGTAGGAAATAATGTGTGTGTGTCTCTCACTCTCAGGAGCGGGAGTACAGGGAGGCCATTTTGAGGGACCTCCCCCAGACGTCACGTTCGTCTCCGGGACAACGGGGGAAGAAGCCAGTGGCCCAGCCCCACTCCCTCCCCCTCAGACCCGGCGCTGACCCTCGCCGACGGCAGGATGCCCCCAGGAGATCTCCCCCAAGTAAGGTCTTCCCCCTTCTGATGCAGAGTACTGATGACTACAGAAAAGTCATGTAACTATCACTCTGACTTCCCTGAGCAGGTCAAAATGCCATGGTGTTTTATTGTAGTTATTATTATTATTAATAAGCTAATTGATCACAGAACCAGAATGAGCTATTTCAACAGAGAGTTCTGGGCATTTATCATTGACTTCAGTCCTCGCTCTATCTCTCTCTCGCTCCCCCTCTGTCTGTCTGTCCTCCAGTGAAAGTAAAGGAGAACGACCTGCTCCCCGTGCTCCTGCAGGAGTTCCCGCTCCTCCGGCTCTCCCCTCACGGCCAGGCCCAAATGTGGCAGCAGCAGATGGGCCAGACAGACCTCCTCCACAGCCTTGCCGCCGCCTCCACTGGCCAGCACCAGCAACGCCAGCTGGGCAGCCAGGTGAGACCCCACCACCACCTGCCCTGCTGTTAGCTTTGTCCACCCAGAACCAGAAGACACTGTGTCATGTCACTCAGAAACCCACCATGCTCCCTTCATGGGGTGTACTGGCAAGTAACAGGTGGCATTAAAGCAGGGCATTAGATAGGAGGAGTGGGGCTTTCATGCTTGGTGTTATACTTGCAGTGCAATGCAGTCTCAAACTAGAGGGCCCTCAGTAGAGTGCATACCTCCGCCACACCAAAAGGTCCCCTGGATCCAATTTGTATCCGGATCGGCGCAAAGTCTAATTAACTGTTCATTGGCTCATAAGTCATCTCACCACCAAGTTTTCTCCAATTCCGTACATACTTTTTTGAGTTATCTTGCTTACAGACTAACAAACAAACAAATAGGGGCAAAAACATAACCTCCGGTCCATCTTTGATGGCAGAGGTTAAAAAGCAAGATTAAATGGTAAGATTGATCAACTATCATCTGAGTGTAAGTGAAGGTATATCTTTCCATCTATCTTGTCTCTGTATGACCCGGCTCCCGCCTCATTCCTGACCAATCAGGGCATCTTGGCAAAATCTCGCCCCCTGTCTTTACAACTCTCCAAACTTTTTATTACTTATATACTTTAGATTAGAAATTGGTGGGGGAATTAGCGAGGGACAGGGTACAGGAGTGACCTTACATTCACTGTGGCTAAACGGTGGTGTGCCGGTGGACTCCTGCAGGTGGAGGACGCCCAGAGGAGACGGGACCTGCTGACGGAGATCGTCCGCAAAGAGAGGGAGCACAACAAAAGACTGGTAAGACATCACAGAGGGAGAGAGAGAGAGAGTCTGACTGACTGACTGACTACAATACAGACACTGTACGCAAGGGGTGCACCGTTGCATTGATTCATTCGTGATGTACACTATTCTATTTTTGTAATACCAATACATTTGGAAAGTGATCAAAAGTGATACAACCTGCCTTCCAGCGGGACTTCAAGAAGAGGATCCAGCAGCAGAAGTCTTCCCAGAACCACCTGAGGGAGCAGCGTCAGCAGGTGGCCCGCGCCAAGAGCTACCACCGCAGCTACCACACGCAGCTCCACGCCCGGCTGACCAACGCACGCTCCAAGGAGGAGAAGGTGAGCGGGCGGCAGGGCACGTCCAGACCCCCATCCCCCGGGGAGTTGAAGCTTGTCTCGTTGGCATTTTTAGCTCACCTCCCGTTAATATCTTTAGCAACCCCCTCAATGACAAGCACATGTTCAGGTGGCAATATGTAGGTTTTAATTATGCCAATAAGAATTTATTTGTGTTATTTTTGTAAATTTTTACGAAGAATAGGTGGTAAATGTAGAATAATGGCAGCGGGAAGAAATAGCCAGGGAGCAAGGACTGCTTGCAGTCCTTGCTTTTTGTATTTTTAAAAAGATACACACACCCAGACGGGTAGATCAAATACAGGTCACACAGTATGTCTAGGGACAAAGGAAGGAGGAACAAATAGAGCACTCAACCAGCACTGCCAAAGAAAATAAAATCACCAAAACAAAACACCACTGATGTACTGATGTAAACTAATGTAAGCAAACCGCTTATCTGGAAAAACAAATAGTTACAGCGGGTGACAGCGGCCTCTAAATGAGTGTGTTAAACAATGATGACCTACGTGTATGCAATGTCAGAGGGCCCCCCCATCTAGCCTCGACCTAATTCTCATCCCACAAACAAAAAGCGGATTGGGAAACAAAATGATCCACAAGTAATAATAACCATAAACGTATACAGACAAGTGCATAGTGAGCCGAAGCAGCTGATACGGAGCGAAGCACAGACTAAATAGACTATTTACGCCACGTTCCAGACAACTCGGAGTCGTATGTTTGACTTAAAACTTTCGAGTCACGACCTCAAAGCGGTCCAGGTACATGATGCCAAATATAAACCGAAAGCATGGCTGACCGCGACAAGGTGTGTTTCTTTGGCTGTTCAGCCTCCTTACATACATAAATTAGCACTAATGTTACCCATTAAGTAACAGACGCTATTATACATTTTATTTTTACGCCACTTCTATACTTAGAAACGTATCTATTAATTACATTCACTAGCCTAATCCAAATACAAACTAGTCTACAACTACATCCTACCTCCTCGCCTATCGATTGAAATGTACAAGAGAAGAAATAAAGGACATGACATTTTTTTTTTTTTTATGAAAATGAAATTGAAAATATTGTCTTGGTTTTTGGACATCTTAATATCGCGAAAGTGTCTTTTCCTGGTTTTAAAGACTGCATTACAGTAAAGCGATTCTGCATTTACCAGACTGTTTTAGCTGTTCTGTTATTTGCCTTTACCCTCTTAGTCATTTACCTGTTCATATTGTATGCCCTGCCTGTACTTTTTATTTTCTTGAAGTTTCACTTCAAACAGTTTTCACTAAAGGTTTCCATCATTTAAGGGTAATTTCCACTTCCCTGTCCATCCCAAGGCCATTCCAAAAGAAGTGAAAGCCTTCACCCAACATTTAACTTACGTACGTGCGTGTGTGTGTAGATGCTGCGTGAGGTGTTTTCCGAGGGGCTGGCGCTGCAGAAGGCCCGTCTGAATGAGGAGAGGTCCTACGCCAGAGAACAGCGACGAGAGCAGAACAGACACCACCTGGACCATATCTCCTCTGTGGAGAACTACTACCGAGACCAGGTAAGGCCCTCCACCCACGCCATCACACAAACACGTCTGTTTTAATACGTATCTCTTCTGCTAGCCCTCACCCACACGGCAACGAGATGATTCGACTCGAGATAACTTCCGTGCTTGACCCTATAGTCAACATAATTGTAAAGTCATATTGATCTCTCTCTCTCGCTTGCTCGTTTAACATATTGTCAAACAGCCTCTCGTTCATCTTGTAGCAATATATTTACAGTTACAGAGGAACATCTGAAGCGGTAAGAAGGTTGAGGTCTCCCTGCTCTCTTTGTTTCAGTTCTCTTTGCTGGCCGAGACGCTTGCACAAGAGGGGCAGGAGATCCAAGTTCGCAGGAAAGCCCAGGAGAAGGTAAGAAGGGTTGGCGTTGGCCTCACTGGACAGACGTCACTGGTCTCTTCAAACTTAATTTGAAACCAATTAACATATCGGCACCAAAACATGTTCAGTCGTATGGTGAAAACAAAAAAGTGTCAAGTTATGAGTCGTATTGCTACTTATGTAATGAAGCCAATGCAAGGGTACCTACGTGATCTGCCCCTCCGTTGCGTGTCCAGGCCCTGGCCAAGATGAAGAGAGAGCTTCGGACCAGGATGGAGCGGGACATCGGTCAGCTGCAGAGCGCCATCGTGCAGAACGATCAGGATGACTTCTTCCGCGACCTGGAGGTCCAGAGGCTTCGGAAGCGTGTCCAGATGGCCTCTTTCCAGTACAGCAGCAGCAGCGGTGGCGGCCTGCGATAGAGCACTACGTCCATCTACCTTTCTTTTCTTTTTTTACCGGATTGGCTGTTTTCTTCTCGACAAAGTTTTACACTTTTAAACAAACCTTTATCACGTCTTCTGATAACGGGAAGATCCATGATTTTAATACTTTGTACTTTCGAGAATGTTTTACAGCTACTCACTGCATTTTAAGTATTGTAACAGTTCTCCTAAGGAGGCAGCACAAAACAAAGAAAAAGATTTTAAAACGAGATTTAAATTGCTTCCTGTCTTCCAGGCCGTTTCCTGTAAAGGTTATTTATTGGATGGCTTTGTTCGAAATTACTCCCTAGTCCCTACATAGTTCACAATTTTGTAATGCTGTCCTAATGTTAAGCAATAATTGTTATACCCTATAAAGGGCACTTTATGTATCTCACAATGCATTCTGAAAAGTAGTGTACACCGACACACTACCCACACATATAGACCATCATGCATTGCGCTAAAAGAAAGAGAATCGTGTGATTTCCCTCCATTAGTTAATTATATTAATTAGTTGTTTTTATATATTTGAGAAATACACTCGTTTTTCACAAAATGCATGTCAGTATTGATTGGTTTATATTATTATCAATGTGTTGATCCATTTAGGCGATGAGCCCACTTTATAATGCCCTACATTGAACCTTCTAAGTAGGGAGTAGGGACTGATTACGGACACAGACGATTACCTTTTTGGTGTTTTACTTTCTGGTTTTCTTTTTGACCACCAGGGGGCGGTGACATCCCTCCAGTCCGTGAATGAAGGGTGGTGCTGGTACCGCTTTAGACCAATAATATAATCGTAACTCTTTCTTGAAAATGTATTTATCAATGCATAAAAATTCATCTGATTTTAAGTGTGGATTCCCCCCTCTATTTAATTTTAGAAAGGTACATTTAAGCAGTATATATTTTTACAGCTTTTACTTTTTTCTCAAAATTCTGGTTAATACATTAACATTGGGTGGGCAGGCAGTTGTTTTTTGATTAGCATGTCAAGGTGTCAACTTCACTAGTTGAGTCTACTACCCGTGTCCTGGTAACAAGGAGCAGACCCATGATTTAGGTTATGAGCGACACCGGTTTGTCCTACGATGCCTCTAGTGGTGACGTTGAGCCCTACAGGTCTACAGCGATCAAGACAAATGGTTCCCATGTTCCCATTGTTAACGAGATGAAGGGGATATGCAAATTGGCTAATAGTCTGCTCCACCCTTGTAAAGACTGGTATAGCTCTTATAGTTTATTAGTATGCCGCTATACTCACACACACACACTTGTGATGGCCATCTTAACGACCCTGATGTCAGGTGACAAGAATGGACAGCACTGGGTTTATGAGACAGAATAATGCTGTGAGTTCCAAACAGCATCGCTTTTATTGCTCAGCTTTCTGCGAGAGTACAAGAGGTTTAATATTCAGATGTATACACAGGTGTCAGTTCACAAACTCAGAGCCGCTGAGCCGGAGAACTAACCACAGGGTAACAATAAATACAAAAAAAATGATGAGTTGTTAAAAACAAAATTAAGTCATTATTACAGTCACGTCGGAGTGTACATTTACAATTTAAAAAAAAGTTTAAAAGAAAAACGATCGCGCGTAAAAGAATGCAGCCAAAATACCTCACACGATGCTAAGATGCCAAGCTTTTAGTTGAGCTTCCCCGTTACACTTGAGTGATTCTGTTGAGCGCCACTTTAGCGGCTGCTAATCGAAACACAGGCTTCAAGATTACGGCTTCATTGTTTTTGTAGCGATTCATGGAAAACTGGACACACACACACACACACACACACACACACACACACACACACACACACACACACACACACACACACACACACACACACACACACACACACACACACACACACACACACACACACACACACACACACACACACACACACACACACACACACACACACACACACACACACACACACACACACACACACACACACACACACACACACACACACACACACACGGTTCAATTTTTAAAATATTAGATTTTTGTGCACATCACAGACTTGAGATGCGTAGATATGACCAGAAAGTCCGCTGACGATAATTGTAATTAACAGGTTTCTGAGTACACCCAAGTAAAGTGTGCATAACTGGTCGATAAAGAACAGGAAAAAAATAACGCATTTGTGTGAAGTTAATAATAAGGTAAAATCAGGCCATTGTTTGCTTATAACTGTACACAAAAAAGCCGTCTATACACACAGGGTCCCCCAGCATAAAGGCAGAGATTAAAATATAAAATCCTGTGAATAATATAGGGGTCAGAAAAAGGTTGTTGACGTCAACACGTCTTTCTTAAGAGGGGACTGATAAAATAAATAACACTTGTTTTGTTTTGAAAGGTCTTTCGATCTGGGGAGCATTCATGCATGCAGGGGGGGTGCTGAGGAAGAAGACTGAGGATTTCCCTGTGTCTCTCTCTCACTCCCTCTTTCTCTCTCATTGGAAAGAGTTCACAGCATGACACAGGGAGTCAAGCAGCAAGTCAACTGTGACAGTACAGTACTAACACTCAGGAGGAAAAATATGCTGTGGCTAGGATAATAAAACCATTACCCCCTCCAGACAGAATTAATTACTACTTTTAAACTTTTGTTTTTAAAACAACCGTTAGCTGGAAGTGATACAGGGGGGCCCCCCAGACGGGACCAGGTCCCCTAGAAGCCTATAACACAGTAGGGAATATGTTTACAGAAGGAAATACTTCAAATCAAATCTTAGGTGCTCTGGTCTCTACAGCCCATTTGTTCTTTAACACTCCGTGTGTCATACTAGTCCCGTAAAAAGGTCAAATGAAAGAGAAAAACCAAAAAAAAAAGTGAAATAAAGTAAAAGGAATTCACCTGAGAATGCAGATAGGTCTGTGGAGCATGACCACGACGAGAAGAAGCAACCATATACAAAATAAGCTATGTATTCTTCATCGATTTACACACACACATACATATATATATTATATATATATATTATATATATAAATATATATATATTATATATACATATACACATACATATATATATACACATACATATATATATACACATACATATATATATATACACATACATATATATATACACATACATATATATATATACACATACATATATGTATATATATACACATATAGATACACATATATATTCATATATATATATATATATATATTCATATTTATATATACTTAACAAGTCTGTTTGTAATGCAGGTGGCCTGTATATAAACAACGCAAACTTGACCGCTCACTAGCTCTTAAAGTGCTCAAAAGTGGCGAGAGGAACAGAGAGAGAGAGAGAGAGAGAGCGAGAGAGAGAGAGCTTCAGGTCAGAGAGAGACAAAACCAGTCCCTCTACTGGCCAAGCGTCCTTGCATCACATGGATCAAAGTACACGCAACCTCAAAAGCATCCCAGAGAGACAGTAGCTGCTGAGGTTATCATACTGTAATAGAGAGTGGATGGCTGGAACAACAGAGATTGGCGGTGGTGGTGGACATGCACTCATGCCTTCGCAAACACCGTCACATGATGACCCCCCCCCCCCCCAAAGTCTTCCATCATCACGGTTATGTGGTTTGCAGACAGTAGCGATTAAGTCAGCTCAGCGTGGAGTTAGTCAGTTCAATCCCCTGCTGGCCGATCAGCTACTCGAGGGCAAGATATGGCTACCAGATAGCTTGATGGGTGTGTGTGTGTCCGTGCTGGGAAACATGGAAGACACTTGTTCACTTGTCGCTTCACAACATCTCCACTTGCTGCTGGGTTGCTCGGCTATGTAAAAAAAAAAAAATTAAAAAAAAAAAATTAAACAAAATTAAAAAAGAAAAAAGAAAAAAGGTATCCCCCCCACACACAAAGAATGAAACAATCCAGAGCAGAGTTTCTGAAGAGAGCAACCTTCAAGTCTTCAACAGTAGCACAGAGACAGAGAGAGAGACAGAGAGAGAGACAGAGAGACAATCGGCCATCACATAGTGGGTGTACCCACACAGTGCAGGTCACTCTACAGCGAAGCCACAGGTCTCCTCGATGGCCATCAGCAGCTTGTCATACAGCTTCTCATAGCTCTCATAGGGAGGGACG
>CM051003.1:20139084-20144084 GCA_027704905.1 Muraenolepis orangiensis
AGCTATGCTGAGACTGTGAGCCATCTGCACAACGCCGCTAACCACTTGCCCTACACCAGTGCTTCTCACCGTGCTTTTGTTAGCCTCCCCCTTAGGTTAATATAAAAAACAGGCCTTCAAATAAACCCCTAGCGAAGCTCAGCAAAGTGATGCATTAAAAAAATATCCTGTTGTCCGGATCCAAACAAATTTACAGAATCAGCGAATCCTCGGACCAATCATTTCCTCGATGTGTCTCTATCATAAGCTATTTAAACACAGTCTTTGTCCTGTCCTGTCAGTTGCCGCGTCAACTTGTAGAGCAAAGTGTTTATTGAGTCATTTATCAACACATTGCTAATGGCTCTTTCCGGGGTGTGTTTGAGCGCTACAATACATGGGTAATTCCTTCGATCCCAATCTGAAAACCAGGTATAAACTATTAGTAAACGGGACAGAAACAGCTTGGGGCTGAACAAGGTGTAAACAGTATCTCAACCATGTGTAAACTGGATGGAAACCATTTGTAAACTGTGTGTAAACCAAGTACTGTTTAACGGGTATCTTAAGTGCGCTTATAATGTAGGATTGTTGAATACTTGATCCTGATTGGTTAATAGTGTTCCAAAGGTTGTTTTCACTAAAGGGACACCTTTGGCTTTTAACAGGTCTGAATCAATACATGACACATCCAACATTAACAACCACGGTCCAATACTAACTAATATCTAATCAGTGTTGGTAACTGTGGTGTAAGCAGAATAAACCACTCCCTTTTTGGAAAGGAATGTACTACATTATATAACAACCTAGTCGTGATTTATTCCTTATGTGAACTAGGTGTTAACCATGTATAGGTGTACACAATGTATAAACTAGGTGAAAACCATGTATAGACTAGGTGTAAACTAGGTGTATACTAGGTATAAACTAGGTGTAATACATGTATAAACTAGGTGTAAACCATGTATAAACTTGATTCAAAACAGGTGTAAACCAGTGTGTAAATTGGATCTAAACCAGTGTGTAAACTGGATCGAAACCATGTATAAACTAGGTGTAAACCAGTGTCAACTGGATGTAAACTATGTATAAACTAGGTGTATACCAGTGTGTAAACTGGATCTAAACTATGTGTAAACTAGGTGTAAATCAGTGTGTAAATTGGATCTAAACCATGTATAAACCAGGTGTAAACCAGTGTGTAAACTGGATTCAAGGCATGCATAAACTAGGTGTAAATCATCAGTGTACATCAGTGTGTAAACTAGGTGTAAACCAGTGTGTAAAATGGATCTAAAGCATGTTTAAACTAGGTTTATATTGTGTATAAACTTGATCCAAACCCGGTGTACACTAGTGTGTAAACAACACGCGAACAAGGCGGGTACTACGCCCAACTGACCGGGTTGACGGCAGAGTCTGGGTTGATCTGTAGCGTGTAGATGTCGTCCCTGGAGTACTGGAACAGACCGTAGTATGGGTTTAACATCTCGTGGGACAGCAGGTACAACCACTCCCTGAAGAACACACACACACACACATTTACATCACACAATTAAAATCTGAAGAGGCCAATTCAAAGATGGAAGACCTCTCTGTTATGCACACGCACCTCGCCACGCCGCCGTAGTCGAGTCCTTCCTCGCCTCTGAACTTCACCATTAGTCTCTTCCAGAGGTCTTTAGGACGCATCTTCATCACCTGGCGATACGACTCCTGACGAAGAGACCCACATGTTAACACACGGGCACACAAAGAGACCCACATATTAACGCACAGACATTTTACACACACACGGGCGGCAGTAGCTCAGGAGGTAGAGCGGTCGCCTCACAGGTTGCTGTTTCGATCCTCGGCTCCTCCTAGCGAAAACTGTCTAAGTGTCCTTGAGCAAGACACCCTAACCGCTCCTGACGTGCTGGCTGTCTCCTTGCATGGCTGACTCCGCCGTCGGTGGTTGAATGGGTGTATGAATGGGTGAATGTGAGGCATGACTTGTAAAGCACTTTGGATAAAAGTGCAAGATAAAACGGCAGTCCATTTACTATTTACACAGAAACCCACATGTTAACACACAAGCGTCCACATTTGTTCCTGCACAATAAGCGCCATAGACTCCCACAGATTGTGGACGGTGGTTTTATGGAAAGTCCCCGGTTTGCTGGAGGTTACCACAATGACATAAATATGGCCCTTGTGTGTTTCCGTCCCGGACACTGTATTGTGGAATCTCTACAGTCTGAGGTTGGGGCCACAGAGAGACAACACAATCTGATCATGTGATGACAGACACAGAACAGCTGAGTCTGTCTGAACGGAAGACGACAACCAACACAGACTGGAACACCGAAAACATGTTGTGTTGGTGCCGATAAACCATACTTTTTACCAGTGTTTTCCAAAGTGTGGGCCCAACCTTGAAAGGTAATTTACAATCAATTAAAAATTACCATCAAATATTTAGGATTAAATATTTCCATAAACAAAAAATATAAATGTGCATAAGCGTATATAAGTGGACAAAATATGTGTAATATGTGTATGTGTATAAGTGTTGGCTTGATTCAGTGTTGAAATGATATGGAAAGAATGTATATATATATCTATATATATATAAAGATACATAGACATATATATGAAAATACTTAATCTTAACTCGTGTGTTGATCAGAGTTGTGAATAATGGTCTGAGTGGGGCGCAAAACATTTTCAGATTTCAAATTGGGCCTCCGCATTCTTAAGTTTGGGAAACCCTGCGTTATACTGTATATACTGATATCGGTTTTTTTTTCTTGTCTTATTATTACACTGAAGCCCTGGTCCCAATTTGAAGTGGTTCCATTAAACGTTAGGAGGGAATAAAGAGAGCCGTTACAGAGTACACAGCGTGTCCCCAGGACCTGGTCTGGAGCAGACTGCTGCTCCACACCACACAACAGTTGACTGGTTGCTAGGGGAACCAACTCTGGGCTCTTTTGCTTATGACGCTCGGAGTGATGAAGTTATGTCTGGTGTCCGACAAAGCAAACCTCTCCCCTCCACACACACACACCACACACGGAAGGTTTGTGGAAGAACCGATGACTGTGTGTGTGCGTGAGAGCGAGAAAGAGAGAGAGCCAGTAAGTGAGTGGGTGTGTGTGTGTGTGAATGAGGAAGAGAGCGCGAGCGCGAGAGAGAGAGAGAGAAGGAAAAGAGACACAGCCGTGGTCCACAACCAGAGTGACTTTCTGGTTGTGACCGAGGTGGCTGTACAGCCCTGAAGCAAGGCAACAGGCGTTCCTGTCGTCTCAAATAAGCCTGTGATTTACATGCACTTGTGTATTTGTGCATTGTCTCCCAGGGTACTGCACATGTGTTTATCTTCCCCAAGCAAAAATGTGTATTTTATCTGCGTGTGCATATTTCTCTGAAGGAGTGTGTGCTCACTACCTCAAAGATCTCCTCGCGGGACACCTCGATGCGACAGTGGCCCGCCTGGGGCTGTTGCTGGGACAGCTCCTGGCGCAGCACCTTCAGCTTCTGGACCAGGTCTCGCTTGTAGCGTGGCACCGTCAGGCACTCAGCCTCTTCGGGCAGCTGGGCCGGGGACAGGGCCTGGGGGGGCCCGCCCGGGACCGCCTGCTCCTTCGGCTGGCCTGGACGACTGGGGGACGGAAGGGGACCAGGGGAGAGAGAGGTTCATGGCTAACAGTCATTCACCACTAATGTATATTAGTGAAGCAGCAATAAGCATTCATTGATTAACATTTTATATAGCATTAGCATAGGTCAGGGTTGGGGTTATGGTGAGGGTTAACCCTAGGCCTATTAAATCATGTAGAAATTAATACCAGTACTTTAATAGGATGTAAAACAGGAGCAGCCAGGAAGGTAGCCCAGTGTCGTTTGCCCCCCCCCGCCGCGGGGTGTTAGTGGTGGGGTGGGCTCTGGGACTACACACAACCCACACCTCTCCCCTCTCGCACACACTTCATATTCGTAGACACTGAGCGGATCCTTAAAAAAAGCAGCCCCACCTTTAAGGGGTTGTAACACACAAAGCAGCCAGTCAGTCAGTGTCACTTGCAGAGAGAGAGAGAGAGAGAGAGAGAGAGAGAGAGAGAGAGAGAGAGAGAGAGAGAGAGAGAGAGAGAGAGAGAGAGAGAGAGAGAGAGAGAGAGAGAGAGAGAGAGAGAGAGAGAGAGAGAGAGAGAGAGAGAGAGAGAGAGAGAGAGAGAGAGAGAGAGAGAGAGAGAGAGAGAGAGAGAGAGAGAGAGAGAGAGAGGAGAGAGAGAGAGAGAGAGAGAGAGAGAGAGAGAGAGAGAGAGAGAGAGAGAGAGAGAGAGAGAGAGAGAGAGAGAGAGAGAGAGAGAGAGAGAGAGAGAGAGAGAGAGAGAGAGGAGAGAGAGAGAGAGAGAGAGAGAGAGAGAGAGAGAGAGAGAGAGAGAGAGAGAGAGAGAGAGAGAGAGAGAGAGAGAGAGAGAGAGAGAGAGTCAGAGTCAGAGTCAGAGTCAGGAAGTCCTCTGTGGCGGAACACAGCTGCCCAGTCATTCCAGCGCTGGGGTTTCCAGTGTGGACCGGGGGCCTATCCCTGTATAATCACGCACAGAGCTATTTATTTCCCCCACCTCGACCTGGCCAATCAGAAAACACAGACCGACGAAGAACAGTTGCTCTGCACCAAGCCCAAGACGTTTTTCTTTTCTTCCTACTTTTGAAGACACCATGCAATTAAAAAGGGCTGCTCCTCCAGAGCATCTGGCCCCTGGCTACCGGCATCCTCAAACCTCACAACTCACCTCTCTCTCTCTCCACCCCCCCCTCCCCTGTGAGAACCACACCCCACCCGAAACAGCATCTGTTCTCGCTACATGTTTGTGGACCTCCCCCCCGCAAGCCTGCAACCTTTGCTGTAAAAAGTCTCTCCGACGGACAGCCATGTCTTGTGTGAGGTCTGGCGGTGGGGACAGGGAATTGAAGTGTGTGTGAGAGCGGTGCACCTCAGCACTGTGTTCCCTGTCTGTCTGTCTGGCAGC
>CM051003.1:20149084-20419084 GCA_027704905.1 Muraenolepis orangiensis
TACACCACGTCAAGCTGTACAAAGCGAAAGGCTTTCATGTAGATGTATATTGCATACAACATGCACACACACAATGATGCATGTGTGGACACAAAGAGCTCACTGAATGAAAAGAGTCATTAGAAGAAAAAACATTTATGAACTCATTGATAAACCACCAGCTCAATAACCTTAGACGCATCTCCAGCATTTACTAATTTAATATTCATCATCCAAATGATTCATCGAGACCCACACATGATATATCGCACGCACACGCACACACACACTAACAGTGGGGAGAGGGGCCACCACCTGGAAGGTCCCTGGTTTGAGTCCCACACATGGGAGGAACCTTCACAAATAGCATTGAGGTGACACTCGACGAGGGGCGGCAGTAGTTCAGTCTGTTGGGACTTGGCTTGGGAACGGGAGGATCGCTGGTTCAAGTCCCCTCCTGGGCACTGCCAAGCTGCCCTTGAGCAATGCACCAGACGCCTAGACAGCTCCCCGGGCGCTGTATATACAATAGCTGTCCACTGCTCCAAATACTAGGATGGGTTGAATGCAGATAAACTAATTTCACTGTGTGTGTACATGGATGTGACCAATAAAGAGGATTCAAGTCCTCCAGATTTAGATTTTTTAGATTCGAGCATCGACAGTTCACACAAGTATGTAGCATGTTTGCTTACTACTGTAGTCAGTGCCTATAGAGGCTATGAACAGCTTTTAAAAACAGCCGGTCAGTAAGAACCTAAAAGGATAGCGAGCTGTAGCCAGCTGTCTGGGGGTGTCTCAGGCGGAAGAGACCAACATATAGTTTTCCCCATTCTCTCATATCTCATATCTTTCATCTTTCAACATATATGTCATATATTCTTCTATGTTTTAAATCTCTTATCATTCACATCTCTTATTTTTTATATCTCATATCTTTCATCTTTCAACTGTCATAAATGTTATATCTCGTATCTTTCATATCTCAAATCTTTCACATCTCAAATGCCTCTTTTCAGAGGCATTTGTTCCCTCTACAACATGAAAAACAAACAGCAGTGCCGCTCAACTGTAGTGTACATACACACACACACACACACACACACACACACACACACACACACACACTTGAAATGGTGCATCCCTGCAGCAAAACCTCCATTGTTAATTAGCTAAATAGCCAGCTACCAGCTATCTGAAAGCCAGCCGCCAGCTATCTGCTCATGACCACTCTCCTAATGATGAGACAAACCTCAAGGAGGAGCGGAGGGGAAGGGAAACAGTGTGACACAATTGGTTGTTGTAGAGAACCTATGGTTACGGTATCCAAATCCCTGTGCTGAATTCCATTCTGTGCCGCCATGCATGTGTATTGGTAGTGTGTGGCATGCAGGCTCAATACAATACAGAATTGTAAGTAGCATTGTGTGAGTGGGTGTGTTACCTGGGGACTCTGGGGTCGTGCAATGTGAGTGAGTGAGTGAGTGTTACCTGGGGACTCTGGGGTCGTGCAATGTGAGTGAGTGAGTGAGTGAGTGAGTGTTACCTGGGGACTCTGGGGTCGTGCAATGTGAGTGAGTGAGTGAGTGTTACCTGGGGACTCTGGGGTCGTGCAATGTGAGTGAGTGAGTGAGTGAGTGAGTGTTACCTGGGGACTCTGGGGTCGTGCAATGTGAGTGAGTGAGTGAGTGTTACCTGGGGACTCTGGGGTCGTGCAATGTGAGTGAGTGAGTGAGTGTTACCTGGGGACTCTGGGGTCGTGCAATGTGAGTGAGTGAGTGAGTGAGTGTTACCTGGGGACTCTGGGGTCGTGCAATGTGAGTGAGTGAGTGAGTGAGTGAGTGTTACCTGGGGACTCTGGGGTCGTGCAATGTGAGTGAGTGAGTGAGTGTTACCTGGGGACTCTGGGGTCGTGCAATGTGAGTGAGTGAGTGAGTGAGTGAGTGAGTGTTACCTGGGGACTCTGGGGTCGTGCAATGTGAGTGAGTGAGTGAGTGAGTGAGTGTTACCTGGGGACTCTGGGGTCGTGCAATGTGAGTGAGTGAGTGAGTGTTACCTGGGGACTCTGGGGTCGTGCAATGTGAGTGAGTGAGTGAGTGAGTGAGTGTTACCTGGGGACTCTGGGGTCGTGCAATGTGAGTGAGTGAGTGAGTGTTACCTGGGGACTCTGGGGTCGTGCAATGTGAGTGAGTGAGTGAGTGTTACCTGGGGACTCTGGGGTCGTGCAATGTGAGTGAGTGAGTGAGTGAGTGTTACCTGGGGACTCTGGGGTCGTGCAATGTGAGTGAGTGAGTGAGTGAGTGTTACCTGGGGACTCTGGGGTCGTGCCACGTGCTGACTCCGGTCTGGGTGTGCAGGAAGTAGACCTGTCCTTGCAGTGTAGTTCGTTGCTCTGCAGGGGAACAAGAGGCCCTCATTAGGTGGAGACGTTACACAGAGAGAACACACCTCTAGAACCAGGAGAGAGAAACATCTTCTATATCACAGACACCATTTAGTTCACACTCGTTGACTTGGAAGCCGCTACATGTACGAAGACTGTGGAGGGAGGGTATTGTGTTGGTGGCCAATGGAAAAGCTCCTACTTGAGCATCGTTTAACGCCTTAACCATGAGCAATGGAAATGAGACTTCAAGTTGTGTAACTCATGTTGTAGAACTCCCCACACTAATACCACACACCTATTCAACAACACTAAATAAAAGGGAAAATAAAATGTCTGATGAGTGGCTCAAAGGCACAACTGTAAAAAAAAAAACACCAAAAAAAGCACAGGTTCCTCTCCTCTACAGAATTGGTCATCTGCCTGTAAAATTATCCTGGAATACATTGTTAGAACACCGTTAAAAACAACACATTTTCTACTTCTTCTGCTTGAAGTTTAGAGTAGTTCTCCCCTCGGTTTTACCCAACAGGCCGACAGGAGTGTGAGACGAGGTGACACACACACACACACACACACACACACACACACACACACACACACACACACACACACACACACACACACACACACACCACACACACACACACACACACACACACACACACACACACACACACACACACACACACACACACACACACACACACACACACACACACACACACACACACACACCTCTTCATTTTCCTCCTCATGCTTTATTTCAGGCTTATTCTTCCCCCCTCCCTCTCTCAAGTCATCATGCCGAGGAGGTCAGAGAGTTCAGCTAGAGAAAGTTCAGCAAGGGCGAGAGAGAGAGATGGAGAGACAGAGATGGAGAGCAAGAGTAAAGCGAAAGAAAGAGAGAGAGCTAGACAGAGAGAAAGAGAGAGTTCAGCTGGAGAGTTCAGTGAGGGCGAGACAGCAAGCCCAAGAGAGAGCGAGACAGAGAGTTCAGTGAGAGAGAGGGAGAGAGAGAGACAGGGTTCAGCAAGAGAGAAAGACAGAGAGAGACAGAGTTCAGCGAAAGAGAGAGACAGAGACAGAGACAGAGACAGAGAGAGAGAGAGCGAGAGACAGAGAGTTCAGCGAGAGAGAGAGAGAGACAGAGACAGAGAGAGAGAGAGACAAGAGAGCGGGTGCAAGCAAGAAGCACATGATGCCGTGCCACCACCGGTGACTCATGCTCTGACCTCTGCCAGCCACTCAGCAAACGCGCTGGCCGGGAGGACGGCTGGGTGGCCGGGTGCCGCTGCTCCGAGCTCGGAGCAGCGGCACCGAGCTCGTGCCCTCCCTCGTCGAGAGACACTGGGGGCATTGTGGTGGAGGAACGGGGGGGGGGGGGGGGAACACTAGGGCCCACTGTGAGGGCTCCTCAACAAAGAGGATCCCTTCTCTTCCTCTCCGGGGTAAAACAACTACAATGTGACTAATGGGGCCTTTGAATAACACAGGGTGGCGACATTTGCCCCCCCCGTCCATGTTTTCTAAGCCAATAACCGGTCTGTGTGCGGTACCACATATATATACACCTTGGGGGTCCGACGTATGTGTGTGTTTATACCTTACCATATCCTTTCAGTGGCTCCAGTGGATGTGTGCGTGCGTGCGCGTGGGTGATATATATATACACATAAAATAAAATCCAATCTGCTTTTAGCACACATCCTACAGCCACATCAGTATTATAAACTGTGCTCCATTATGGGACTTTATTATATAATATGTCATATATACATATATGTATGCATGCATGCATGCATATATACATATATGTATGTATGCATGCATGCAAGCGTCTCTCACCATATCCCTCAGGCAGGTCAGGCGGCGTGTGCAGGTGGGTTCTGCTCATGTAGTTGCGGTGCCGCTGAGACCGCACCCGTCTCTCAGGGACCCGCTGTTCCCCGGGGGGCTCGCCGGCCACCGCCACCGCCCCGTTGACCGGGGTGACCACCGGTGTGTTCTCGTCCACCACGCAGCTCAGGGGCCGCCCCGACGGACTGGAGTACTCTGATGCAGGCCTGGGACACAGAGGAGGGAGAATGTTACTCACCACGACACACACTGCTAGCCCTTCAAATATGAGACTGTGGTGCTGGGTGAGAGAAAGAGAGAGACAAAGACAAAGAGAGACAGCGACAGAGACAGACGACAGTGTCAATTGCAGCAGCAATAACAATGGATTTGTGATAAGAAAAGCAGAGACAGGCTGGCTTTCTGACAAACTCGTGTGTGTGTGTGTGGGGTCATGTTTATCAAACTATTCCCCGACTTCCACTTCATACACACGCATGCACGGTCGCACACCAAAGCGCACACTCGAAGAAACAACCAAAATAAAACGATGTTGACATTGCTAAGCCATGAAATGCATATTAAAGGAGACATATTGGAGGGAAACAAATGTCTGTATTAGCTGTAAACATTTGAGGTCCCTATGGATTCCCCTCCCCCCAATAGCCTGGTGGAGAAACTGCCACCCACACTTCAGTGGTCAGCAATATGGAAAACAGGTAGCAGCAGTTACAACACTGTTCAAAGCTCTCACCTCAACACATTTCCCTAATTCGTACGCTTTACCATTTCCCAAAGAAAGTGTACCGCAGTTCGGGTTAGGGTTAGGGTCAATCTGGCCTCCACACGGCCGTTTTGAAAACATCGATTGAATTCACACTTTGTTTAAAGCAGAAATGATTCATATTTGCCAATTGGCTCCTCCGTCTTCCTCCTCACCTTAGTGGCGTTCATACCCAAAGTGGTCCCCACCCCCCTTGCCCTGCACCCATCCTGTTCCGGGCCCCTGTGCTACTAATGCGCCGGGGCCCGCGAAGGAGGCGGCCCCCGATGTGTGGTGGGGGTGGGGGGGCTGTTTGCATTCCCTCCTCGTGGCTCCAGTGTTTTCAGCCAAGTAGGAAGGCGACAGTTGGTCAGCGATAAACGCCAAGCAAAACCCGGCTGCCCGGCTCTTACTTAAGTGGCTCGGGAAGTGTGCGCGCAGGCAAGAGAGTGTGTGTGTGTGTGTATGTGTATGTGTGTGTGTGTGTGTGTGTGTGTTGAGACGCAGGGATCAGGAAATTGATAGGAAGGGGCTCATTACAGGGAGACTGTTATTGTTGTGTTGTCGGCACAAAAATCAGCCCAGCGTGGACGTCCTTTTTTTGGGAAAGGGAAACAGAGGGGGAAAATGCAACAGCCAAAATTGGATCTCCGTCTCCATGCTGTTTGTTATTTTTCAAAAACGTCATAAAGCTAAGGCTGCTCTTAGTGTTATTGTTTCAGTTAAGCCTGGTACACCATCTACGCCCGTCTGGGTCTATGCTGCTGATAGCGCTGTGTGGGCCTGTGAGGACCTTCGTACCTGGTGGGTCGGTCCCATTGGGTGGTGCGCGTGATGTGGTTCAGGTACTGGATCCTCCCAGAAGCCGTCCTCCTTTCCTCCCATCTAGGGCCAAGGACACAGTCACAGTGTTCATTACATTGTCATATTATGATAGTGTCATGTTTTACACTCTTGCATTACAATGAATCAAGCAGGGGACATACAGGGACTATAGCAGGGGACATACAGGGACTATAGCAGGGGACATACAGGGACTATAGCAGGGGACATACAGGGACTATAGCAGGGGACATAGAAGGACTATAGCAAGGGACATACAGGGACTATAGCAGGGGACATACAGGGACTATAGCAGGGGACATAGGACTATAGCAAGGGACATACAGGGACTATAGCAGGGGAAATACGGGGACTATAGCAGGGGACATAGAAGGACTATAGCAAGGGACATACAGGGACTATAGCAGGGGACATACAGGGACTATAGCAGGGGACATACAGGGACTATAGCAGGGGACATAGGACTATAGCAAGGGACATACAGGGACTATAGCAGGGGAAATACGGGGACTATAGCAGGGGACATACAGGGACTATAGCAGGGGACATAGAAGGACTATAGCAGGGGACATACGGGGACTATAGCAGGGGACATACAGGGACTATAGCAGGGGAAATACAGGGACTATAGCAGGGGAAATACAGGGACTATAGCAGGGGACATAGGGGGACTATAGCAGGGGACATAGAAGGACTATAGCAAGGGACATACGGGGACTATAGCAGGGGACATACGGGGACTATAGCAGGGGACATACAGGGACTATAGCAGGGGAAATACGGGGACTATAGCAGGGGACATAGGGGGACTATAGCAGGGGACATAGAAGGACTATAGCAAGGGACATACAGGGACTATAGCAGGGGACATACGGGGACTATAGCAGGGGACATACGGGGACTATAGCAGGGGACATACGGGGACTATAGCAGGGGACATACGGGGACTATAGCAGGGGACATACAGGGACTATAGCAGGGGACATACAGGGACTATAGCAGGGGACATACAGGGACTATAGCAGGGGACATACATGGACAATAGCAGGGGACATATTGGGACTATAGAAGGGGACATACAGGGACTATAGTAGGGGAAATACGGGGACTATAGCAGGGGAAATACGGGGACTATAGCAGGGGAAATAGGGGGACTATAGCAGGGGACAGATATTTTAGTGTTGGAGCAATTAGAGTAAGACCGAAGGGAGAACAAAGGGAGAACACAGAAACTATACAGAACACGAATGTCGACATTGCAAACTAAACGTACAGCTGAAAGGACAAAACTAAAAACATCCATCTCGGTGGTATAAACAATGGCGGAAACGCTTATATATTATGATTAAGTAGCTTGCTTCCCAGTGCACTGGGAGGGGCTTAACTATTGCATACATGTGATACACAGAAGACACGAAAAGCGGTCTAGACAAAGAAATATCTCACACGTGCACTACCCAACTAATTCCAAAGCCAAGGAAGCCTTGTTTGTCCCGCTAGCCCCCCCAGTGGTTTTCTCTCCCGCGGTCACCCATACTGCTTTCACGTCGTCCCATACTGCTTTCAAACATCCGGTCGGTTGTTGTATTTGACCGTCGTTGTTAATGTTGGATTTGTACCACATTGATCGGGAATCGTTAAAAAAAAAAAAAGAATAACATTTTTTCTTTTTTTAAAAGTGTGTCCCGGGGGGTGTCCCGTTATTGAAAAATCACGCACACCCACCCTTGGAATGTTATTGACCAATCGGAATCAAGTATTCAACAGCACTGCCAAACACTGACCCGTCAGGTAGATCGTTGTCAAAGAGGCGACTGCAGTCCACCACGGGCCCTCCTGTCCCGATGCGATCTCTGGACTGCAGGCTCACTGCCAGGAGACGGGAGTAAACACAAGGCGATCGGGTCAATCAGTGGTGATGCTGCCCTCCCTCCAGGCTCAGAGAAACATCCACCTTTCAGATACCAGACAGGACGCTGTGCTTTGTTCCTAGCCTAAAACATCTTGCATGCAGGTGAATGGAGCATGTGAAAGGGTGCCCGTGTGTCTGGGGGAGGGTGTCACGCTTACCGACTATCTGCCCTCTTACGGAGTCGTTGTCATTCGGGCCAAGTCTGTTGAGGTCCAGTCTCTGATCTGAGTGGGAGGAACCATAGGATCATACTGTTAACGTATTATTCAGCCTCTATTCTTTCTCCATCCTTCTCTTTAAAAAGGTAGAGCCAAACCCACCCCCCCCCCCGACCCTCCTCTTTCTACAATCCCTGTAAACCCCTCAGTGAGCAGAGCACAGGTGTCGCATCTAGATTCCAGAATGAAGATGTTATATTTGCCATGTGCAACAAGTACAATGAAAGGCTTACTCCCAATTAGCTCCTGCTTTCTGAATTTCTACAACAATACTATACTTTGCTATACTTAACTATGCAACAGTATACTATACAATACTATACTAAACGAAACACTATATAGTTAAGCATGTAGTAGTATAAACACCACAATACTATAACAATACTATACACAATAAAAATAACAATAAAGTATATACATATATGGTGAATGGTGCAAAAAGCATTTTAATGTGCCAGTAGTGCAGCAGCATCAAGTCCAATAAAAAAGTATGACAGTTCAAACAAACTGTCCTTGAACCTGCTATTCGAGGTTTGGATGCTGCGGTACCGACGACCGCAGGGGGGAGGATAAAAGATGATGCCCAGGGTGGTTGTATACTTAATCAGTAGGTGACCCGGGCGACCACATCAGCCAATCAGAGGCGACGCCAGCAATAGCATGTGTTAAACGTCTGTCAAATCCACCATGCAAACCAATCTACCAAGTGGTGGTGGGGGTTTGGTTCTCCTTTAAAAAAAATTATGACAGCAAGTGAAGGCCAAATGAGAAGCACGCCAAGGTTAGACAGACAGACTCAGCAAACCGTCAACAGATAAACGTTTGCTCTTTTTCAACGTCAGACACACACCAGCGCCAGGGTATGTGGGGTGAAACAGCAGCGTGTGTTTGGCACCGTCTCTGCGGTTTGACATCTTGGTGTCTGGTCAAATTCTAAAGCATTATGGGTAGCACTAGATAGCAAGCGGGAGAGCACAGGAAACCAAAATGCCGCAGACAGGGAACACAGACACCCTAGACTATATCACACAGCACAACACTGGGGAATGTGTGTGTGTGTGTGTGTGTGTGTGTGTGTGTGTGTGTGTGTGTGTGTGTGTGTGTGTGTGTGTGTGTGTGTGTGTGTGTGTGTGTGTGTGTGTGTGTGTGTGTGTGTGTGTGTGTGTGTGTGTGTGTGTGTGTGTGTGTGTGTGTGTGTGTGTGTGTGTGTGTGTGTGTGTGTGTGTGTGTGTGTGTGTGTGTGTGTGTGTGTGTGTGTGTGTCCGAGACCTTAGATGTTCATCGACGGGACCCAACAGGAAGTCTGACTGAGTGTGCAGACAGAAAGACTAGTTCTAAGAAACTATGCAGCCACACTGGGGCTCTGTGGTGTGTGGTGCAGTGTGCAATGGAGATAGTACACGTTTGTGTATTTATGTGTGGGTGTTGTGTTGATGTGCAGCGCTTGCAGCTTGGCAATTCTGTAGTGCTGTGCCTGATCATGTTGTTCAGTGTGTGTGTCTCTGTGGCCTGTGTGCCCGTGTCTGTATATGCGTGACTTTGTGTGTGCCTGCGTGACAGTGTGTGTCTGTCTGTCTGTTTGTGTGTATGTGTCTCTGTGGCCTGTGTGACCGTGTGGTCTTTGTATGTGCCTCTGCGTGTGTCTATGTGTGTGTATCTGTCTGTCTGAGTGTGGCTGTCTGTGTGTTTGGGCCTGTGTGTGTCTTTTTGTCAGTGTGTGTGTGTGGGGGGGGGTCTGTGTTTGTGTGTGTGTCTGTCTCTCTGTCTTTGTGTGTGTGTGTGTCCGTCTCTCTGTCTTTGTGTGTTTGTCCTTCTCGCTGTCTTTGTGTGTGTGTGTCCGTCTCTCTGTCTTTGTGTGTGTCTGTCTCTCTCTGTCTGTCTGTGTGTCAGCCTGTCTGTGTGTCTATCTGTCTTTCTGAGTGTGGCTGTCTGTGTGTGTCGCCTGTTTGTGTCCGGCTGTCTCTTTGTGTGTGTCGGCCTGTTTGTGTCCGGCAGTCTCTGTGTGTGTCCGTCTATGTGTCCGTCTGTAGTCTGACAGAAGGGCTATGAGGACCTCCAGAGCTTACATGGGTCTAGTGGTATTTCTGTTGATCAGGGAGTACTGTGAGCACATGTAATGTGTGTGTGAACCACCTGACTGCTGTTAGAGCAGCTTCTTCAAGCTCATTGGCTGTGGGACATGACTGAACACCCCCTCTTAGTTATAGACACCATGTCGCGACTCTCGGTGACCCACAGATTGTGCTTCATAATTCAGATTGCTGGGGCCCCATTATTTGCCATGACTTAACTATTTGTCATTGCCCCTGTTTGTTATACTTATTGTGTCAAATCTAGCGAGCCAACTAGTGGCTACCAGCTGCAGACACAACAACAGCAAGCTAACTAGCTAGTGGCTACCAGCTGCAGACACAACATAAGTAAGCTAGCTAGCTAGTGGCTACCAGCTGCAGATCCAACAGAGACAGTGGAGGAAAGAGACTGCCGCTGCCCCTGGACATAAAGAGGATGTTGTCTGTTTTTTAAGACACTGTGTCTAGACCCTGGAGCATGTCTCAATGTCTGTCTGGACCAAATGCACAATGTGTGTGTCTCTGTGGGCTTATTTGTGTGTGTGTGTCTCTGTGGGCTTATTTGTGTGTGTGTCTCTGTGGGCTTATGTGTGTGTGTCTCTGTGGGCTTATGTGTGTGAGAGTGAGTGTGTGTGAGTGTGAGTGTGTGTGTGTGTGTGTGTGTGTGTGTGTGTGTGTGTGTGTGTGTGTGTATGAGGAGGAGGCCTCCTCCCTCCCGCTCTCCCTCGGGAACAAGTCTCCTGGTTCCCCTGACAGCCAGCTAGACTGGCACCAGACCTTGGCCAGGGACTAGAGGAGGGGGGCCTGGCACCATCCAGGCCTCGGCCATGGACTAGAGGAGGGGGGCCTGGCACCAACCAGGCCTTGGCCAGGGACTAGAGGAGAGGGGCCTGGCACCAACCAGGCCCTGCCAGGGACTAACAGAGGGGGGCTGAGAAGTGGAAGGGGGGAAGGGAAAGGATCGAGAACGGCTAAATGTAGAGAGGGAGAGAGAGAAGTAGGATCAATCTAGTCATCAATCATGTCCTCCGTGCCAACAAACAGGTGTCAGTCACCACACCAGCACCGGGGGAAAGAAAAATAACACTAAAATCAAAACAGGTTCTACCGGTTTGCCCGTGTTTTTCCCCGCTCAGCTAAAATTAGAACAGGGTGATGTCACTCGATGTTGGTTTGTTTTTTTGTTTCTGCCGGTGATGTCACATTGCACCAATCTGACATCCACCCCTGCACACACACACACACACACACTACTCACAGCCAGTGTCTTTGAGTCTGTTGATCGCGTTGGAGAGCAGGCGGACACAGCCCAGGAAGCCGGCGCCCTGCTTCTTGTGGATCTTCTTGTGGTTCCACACGCTGATGGTGATGGAGTCCGCCTTGCCGATGTACCTGGAGGGAACACGGGTTGAGTGTGTGTTTAAGTCGTCACGTATAAAACACAACAGCTAGCCTGTACAGAAAGACACACCTCCCCCCCCCCCGACCACCAATGAAGACTGGGTACTTAATGTGGCTGTGTGTGTGTTAGCTGAGAGTAGTCTAGTGTGTTAGTGTGTGATGCAACACAAGTCTCCACGCCGTCCTTAAAGCGCGCACTGCTCTGCTGCTTGCACCGAGGATTAACCAGACCGTGGCGAATCCCACCCACCGGCCATCTTTCGGTCTATCGTCTGAGACCGTTCGAAAGGTGCAGCCAAATGAGGCTTCTTCAACCCAAAATAATTGAGGCATAGACATGTACAACACGATTCTTGTGGCTCACACACACACACACACACACACACACACACACACACACACACACACACACACACACACACACACACACACACACACACACACACACACACACACACACACACACACACACACACACACACACACACACACACACACACACACACACACACACACACACACACACACACACACACACACACACACACACACACAAAGAGAGAAGCTGTTTGATACAAGGTTGGTTCATTAATGTTGGTTAAAATGTACCAGAAGGACCTGGGAGTGAATGAAACAGGTGGATCACAGAGGACACTACTGATGTAAAACACTGGCTCGGATACATACCGTTCAACCACTCAAGATGGTTCTTGATTGTTAACCTATTGGAGCTCCACATAAAGTGTATTACTCAGCCATTTAAATCACATTATTCAAGTCCCATAATGTTGCCCATGTCATGAGCAGAATCTCCCCTTGCTTACCAGCCACAAGAATTTCTCTATTTGGACTTTTTAAACTTATTTAAATATATTATATATATATATATATATATATATATATATATATATATATATATATATATATATCTATATCTATATCTCTATCTATCTATCTATCTATATATATATATATATATATATATATATATATATAAATATATATATATATATATATATATATATAAATATATATATATATATATATATATATATATATATTTATTTATATATATATATATATATATATATAAATATATATATATATATATATATATATATATATATTTATTTATATATATATATATATATATATATATATATATATATATATTTATTTATATATATATATATATTTATATATATATATTTATATATATTTATATATATATATATATTTATATATATATATATATTTATATATATTTATATATATATATTTATATATATATATATATTTATATATATTTAAATAAGTTTAAAAAGTCCAAAAAGAGAAAAAAATATATATATATATATATATATATATATATATATATATATATATATATATATATATATATATATATATATATATATATATATATATATATATATATATATATATAAAACAATATTGTTGCAGGACAGAACATTCACATTCAAGGCCCTTTGATTAGCTATGAGGAGCACACAGCCTTCCCCAGAGGCAGACAGCCAATCACCTCTGTTCGGCTTTGTTATGTCTCTGCAGAGTTGACCCCCCCAGTGCCCTGACTTGTCTACGAGCAGTGAGCCAATCTTTAACTCAGGAAGCAGTCTGATGTGGATAAAGGACAAATTGTAACAAAGCCTGCTCTGCCACTACCAATCAGAGCTGCAATACACAGACAAAATATAATGGTGGCATGTTTACCTTCATAGCCCGTGGTTTAGCTACCCGCTGCTGTTGGCAAAGCTTGCAGTGCTAGCCTGAAGTCTAGAGCGGGGGTTCCCAACCTTTTTTGTGCGACGGACCGGCAGATACATGAAAAAAATATTTTTCAATAAAAAAAGTGTGTTGTCAACACACACCCCTAACAAAACGGCAGGGCTCTATTTCAGTATAAATGCGCATGTACGCGGAGCACCCGTAAAAAAAAAACGGCTCGTTCGTGACCGACACGTCACTAGCGCGTAGTCTCTTTAGTAGCGCGTGCAACTGAAAGTCTCTCGTTATGCCGCCGATATATATTTAATCTATATATATATAGATTATACCGCTATATAATCTATATATATAGATTATACTATATATATCATCTCTATATATAGATTATACCGCCCGCCGTTCACCTATACTCAAATTATTTGAGTCAAATATGATGATAAACACACAGCTGTTTCGCCAGTAACACCTCCACGGCCCGGTACCGGTCCGCGGCCCGGCGGTTGGGAACCCCTGGTCTAGAGCACCTGACACTGGTGATATGTTTAGTTAAAACAAAACCACATCATCATCAACCTCAAAGAGTCCAGTGCCTTCACGTCCTGGGGGATTGACTCCCAAAGTCTTGTGCCAGTGCCTGAGGTTGGGAGGAACCGCTGCCCTGAGCAGTGGTCGGGGGGCCTACAGAGCACCGGTGTAGTACAACCTCCGGCTGACAGAAGACAAGATAGGACTAGGCACATGGGAAGCATCAAGGGTGTTGCGATGAATTCTCAGTGTGGGCACTGTCAGCATTGCCGATATATTCCAAAGGTGTTGAAGCCTAACCAGCGTGTTTGGCGTTACCCCGATGCGTAGCGGAAAGCTCAGATTCAACACCTTTGATACTGCCCTCTCAAAGTTCAGACTTCTCAAAGCGCATGATGGAGGAAATCACATATTCTCAATCCCTTAACTTTTTACAACATTGTAACGTTATCAATATGATATGCAGTTGGAATGCAGGGTGTGCCCGCTCAAAACTTGGCAATGAACGACAAAACGTGTCCGTTTAAGGAGGAAACCCTGCGGTTTAACAGGAGATAAAGTTGACGAGTTAAAAAAAAACGAAATTCCTGTTCATGTACATCCTTTACGACCACATCGAGATGGCGCATTACATTTTTTTTTTTTTTTTACAAGCCCCCTATGGTCCACTGTGTGTCCAGTACATGAGAACAGATCCCCGATCTGCCACCTCCTCCACCCAAAGGCCAGAGATGGGGAGACGGGTGTGGTGGCAACCTGGCGAGCCTCCAGGCCCACAGCTGGGGCCCTGCCAGAATTATGGTATGACAGCCAATTCCTGGGCCGGTGGAGAGGGGAGAGAACATGTGTTCTGGGAGAGGGGAGCTCAGTGTGTGGAGGAGGAGGAGGGGTCCAGCAGGGGAGAGGAAAAGAGCAATTTATAAAGGAGAGGGAGGAGGTGGAGGAGTAGGTGGAAGGGGCAACATGGACATTAACAAGGAAAGACATGCACAGGGAAACAGGTGTATAGAGTATATACGGTGTGTGGTGTGATGGTAGTGTGTGTGTGTGTGTGTGTGTGTGTGTGTGTGTGTGTGTGTGTGTGTGTGTGTGTGTGTGTGTGTGTGTGTGTGTGTGTGTGTGTGTGTGTGTGTGTGTGTGTGTGTGTGTGTGTGTGTGTGTGTGTGTATGCTTTTATGTGTTTCCCAAGGTCATTGACGTGTGTATGAGAACGTCCAGGGTCCACACGGTGAGACATGACCAACACCTAAACACTAACTATAGTTAGCACAGCAACAGACGGTTTCCACTTCCTCATCGGAGCTTTTCCCACATAATGTCTGGGTGACACAAATATAGGGATGTTGGTGACGGCACGTGGTCTTATGTTAACCTCCACACACACAGACACACACGCACACTTTTAGTCGACTTCATATTCTCTTTTACTATTATTCCCCCACTACTGAACAGCCATAAGATAGGACGTTGTGAACAATTCAGTAAGATTATGTACATAAAACATCTCGGAAGAGTTAAAAAAAAACCAGATGGCTTAAATATGAAAGGTGAAGTCTCAATTTCAAAAGCTAATGGGCTCAGGGATGACGAAACTAAAAATAATTCAACTTTGAATGGAAACGGATAAAACATTTTTTTTTTAAAAAGGCTGTTGAGGCTTCCAAGTTGACGAAATAAAATAATTTCAGCGATCTCTTGCCAGCGGGGATAGATTTATACGACAACACTACTACAGCAGCAGCTGTATAATCTATCGCACGAACAACAGAGCCATGTGTGAACGGGACCCGGGAGACAGCATTGCTGTTGTGTGATCCCCCACTGTGTCGGTGAGCCACTGATTGCATGTTAAACCAGTGGTTTACAGCGGGGACGACTGCACTCAAAAGAACCTCACACACACACAGTGTGTGTGTGTGTGTGTGTGTGTGTGTGTGTGACACACACACACACACACACACACACACACACACACACACACACACACACACACACACACACACACACACACACACACACACACACACACACACACACACACACACACACACACACACACACACACACACACACACACACACACACACACTTTGCAGCTGTTCTAAGAGGCATCCGATGCTGCAGATTGGGAGCAAGGCCAGCTTGGTGTGCCTGGACGATGCTTAAAAGATGAAAACATGGCCAGACTTTTTACTTTATGAACCTGGAACTCTCCTAACTCCCAACTCTCCAAAGACATTTAAGGGCATTGTTCCTGTTCCTAGTCTTTGTAACACAGAACGGGGTGAGTTGGAGGGGTTGTAGACAAATCTAGGGTGTCCTTGCTGATGAGAAGTACCACAGACCTGACAGATGGACTTATTGGATGTAATTATCATTTAAAAACAAACATGTGGGTAATTTACCACAGACCTACAGTACAGAGGAGTATGAAATACCAGTAGGCATGAAGAGATACCAGGCAGAAGGCCAGCTAGCCAAGCGCCCAAGCAACAAGCCAGCAAAACATGTATGTACACGGACTGACTGATGTTCCACATTATAATACTTTTCGTTTGATTTGAGATCCAACATGGCCGACTTACAGATCATAGTGCTGGTTCCATTTGGGGTCCAGTGTATTCCTCACGGTGTCTGTAGAGTGGCACTGTCCCGAACCGTCAACCACCACTTTGGCAAAGGGGTCTGGCAGTCCTGTGAAACCACGACACAACATGTCAGATGTAGGGTTTTAAATGTGAAGGTTTGCTGCGTAAACATGCTTTCATGGTTGGATGCCTTAGTACAGCATGAAGGAGTATGACATTGTTAAATATAAATTAAAGACATGTTAATTACAATGGGGTAATCAGTGGGGAAATGGCCTCATACATGTCTGTTTAATGATGGCATTTTATTATAAAAAAAACCCATATCTAAAATATCGATCCAAATATATATATATATATATATAAATAGGTTTCAATTTGTGAAATTGATAGGTTTCAATTTGGTGCAGTGGTTCTTGAGAAGATCTTTTTTTAAATATTTTCACGATAGAGCGAGAAAAACCCAGACGGCCATTATGGGTGCTAGAGGCAAAAATGTTCAAGTCAAGTCAAGTTTATTGTCACTTCACAGTTTACACGGCAAGTATAAAGCAGTGGTGTGAAAATCTTATGTGCAATACCCGACGACAGACAGCAGTTATAAAATAAGATAAAAAAATAGATAAAAATAGAATAAAAATAGAATAAAGTTAAAAATTAAAATAAAAGTTAAAAATGCAATTTATAAAATGCAAAATATCAGCACAGAAAATAGCAATATGTATATATTATATTGATATATTCAGCATGTTAAATAAGGCCTATATACCAAGTTCAGACATTTTCGTCAAACTTTGGGGGTGGTTTTGATCGTTTGACTTTGACCGTGAATTATAGCGAAGTGGAACCAAATGTTTTGGAGACATGCTTACCAGGAAGAAGATCATTTCAAACGGTGCTTCGGGCTAACCGTGTGTGCGTGTGTGTGCGTGTGTTTGTGTGCGTATATTCGCCCTACAGCCACAGCGTTTTACTCATGTTCGTGTAGACTTACCTCACAGCAGACTATAAAGCAGACCAAAGTCAGTGATATCATACAACCTGTTTGAAATAACTCCAACGGTGTGACTCATGACATGATGACTCATGAAAGAACACCTGTGATCATTGTGACAGACAAGCAAGGTGTGTGTGGCGGGGAGGGAGGACACACACACACCTCTCTCGCCTCTCATCTGTTATGATTCCCCGGGATGATGGGCTATATAAATTGCACCCGCCAAGCCAATTTGTCCCGCCAGCCGCTATGAGAAGGCCGGGACAGTTTCTCTGTGGGTCTGACAGACCACAACTACCGGAATGGGGGAGCCAGCGTGAGCCGCTGTGATGACGCAAGCCCTGCAAAGCTCATCCACATAATTGGGAGGGAAGGCTGGGAGACAGCAGGTACAAAATGGGGCTTTACTCACTGAAGAAGTCTTTCTTGGCCAGGTTCTTCGCACACAGCACTGAGGGGGAGAAGGAGAGAAAGAGAAAGAGGTTAGCACATCCATTATTGAATGCACTGTCCGAGCATCATCGCCAAGCATGTTACACAGAAGCAATCACATGAGCATGATAACTAGGGCTGGTACAAACATCGTATCGTATTGCCATTATTTTTGACAGATTGCGATATGATTCATCATCAATGAGAATGATCATTTTTGCTGCGCAATTTAAATTTTCACTGAAAAAACTATTACAATCATGGTGTGACATTTGTTGTGGGGGGTCTGTATCAAACAATCATGTTTGTTCTTAGATCTGGAGAAACCCAATGTCTAGGCCAGGGCATCTCTACAGCACTAAAAATTACTTTATGTATAATGGTTTTACCCTCATTTAACAATTGCAGTTCCTTACATTTGGATATTGCACATTTACACATCTGCAATTTATTTTGATAACATTTCAACTCATCTTTAAGCCCTAATGATAACAACACTGGAGGCACCGAGAATAAGGGATGGATTTTAAGGGAATGTTCCATCATTCAATCAACCAGAGACTTTGCTTTCCACAGAGCAGCGTTGTCTATATACATCCCACCATGGCCGAAAAAGGGAAAGCTTTAAAGCACTTGTAAAATCACCGACAAGACTGAGTGAGGTTCTCATCAGACCAGAAAGTGAGTGAGAGAATGAGAAGTGTTGCTCAAGACCCATATTTCTCAATTCTTCTCACTACAATTTTGAAACATACACATTGGTGTGGGTGTGTGTGTGTGTGTGTGTGTGTGTGTGTGTGTGTGTGTGTGTGTGTGTGTGTGTGTGTGTGTGTGTGTGTGTGTGTGTGTGTGTGTGTGTGTGTGTGTGTGTGTGTGTGTGTGTGTGTGTGTGTGTCGTCATCTGTGTAGTCAGTGTGAGACTTCAACCATCACCAACACATCCCCATTCATCCAAGTCATTTCTCTGTGATCAGTCACTTCTGACACACGTCTACATGCCATACTGATGACAAGTTATATCCCCCTAACAGTAGTGGCTGGCTGAAGGCATGTAGTTAAACAACATTCGTCCTTTCAGATAGGCTGGGCTATTGTCCCACGGTCCCTCGTATTTTTGTAAAGGCCGGCACCTGTGGACGAAGGTGTGGAGGAGAAAGCACCCCTAAGGGAGTGTGGGAGATAGTCATTTAGAGTGTTCATTCTCAAGTTTAGCTTTATACTTTGTTGTCCCCGTTCACACCATGACGGCTGATTTACAACATTCCAGTAAACACAATCAGAATACATGTGCGGCAAATACATCAACAGGGTTCAAAATGAGGTGCCGTTCCTTCACTCATACGATCATTGCCACCCATCTCACATAGGGCCTTGCGAGACGAAGGCGGTGACCCCAGGACACCGGGAGACACGAGACACAGAAATAACAACACGACGGGAAGGGACAATCATAACAGTACCCAAATTACACAGAGGATGGGGCGGCCCAGCCAAGGGGCCGACCAGCGGCATGTCGGGGGGGAAATTATACAGCTGAAACAGACAGACAGTCGGGGCACAGGCCAAGGACCAAAGAAAGCCAAGAGGGCCTTCTGAGGGTCAAAATTAACATGGTGTGGTTAGGCAGACGGGAGAGAAATCACGGGTGGAGAAACGCTGTCGTCCTTGCAGGGGGAGGGGGTTTCCAAATCTTGGGGGGGGGGGGGGGGGGACATGTCGGCACTGTGTCCAAAGGAGAGGAATGAAAAGTGAAATATATAAATAAATAAAAAGCAGCCAGCCGCCGAAGGAAAAGTGGGTCAGCATCATCATCACGTTATCTCTGCAGAGGAGGCTTGTGATGTGAGCCCCTGGGAGATGCATGTGAAACTTAGCAAAGCATGTTCACTTTTTGTGTCCGGGAAAACAGAGTCAACTGGCTTCCACAGAGTCTGATTCTAGCCAATTATAATCTTGATCTAAATCTACGAGGTCGAGGAATAGCAATGTGAATCGAGTTTCATAGATATCCGGCAGGTTACAAAACAAGCTACATTTGTATGGAATTGGCCTGTCCCCCGGCCCTCTTGGCTTTCTTTGGCCTGTAAAAAATGTAGCTCTCTAGATGATCTGATCTATGCACTACATCTATATATTTCTAGCTCCACACACACACACACACACACACACACACTCAATAATATACTTCACACAAACTGAGCAGAAGATGACGTCAATGTGAAATTACAGATAGATTCAAGATTCAAGATAACTTTATTTATCCCGAGGGAAATTAAGGTAATAGGTAATAGGTAATCAACATCACCCATAATGATCAGCTTGGTCCAGCCCTGACACCGGAGCAGACATCAGGTTGACTGAGCCCTTAAAGCTATCTAACCAACAGTGGCCGAGTGACGCTGATCACAAACTGATCAAGGAACCGAGTTCTAACCCACTATCTGCACCACAACGTTAGCATGGAAGTAAAGGCCTCTTTCATCGTTATCAATGAGCTCTCACAGCCTCTGTTGCCGGGTAGAACATGCCACCGACACGTAAGCGAGAGAGAGGGATAAATGGACCAATGGAACGGAGACAAGTGTTAGTGAAAACAAACAAAAATGTTTTGTCGCAGGTGCAAGGGCAAAAATGCGCGCACACGCACGCACACACACACACACACACACACACACTCCGACAAATGAAGTGAAGAGAATCAAGCACTCGCCACAGGGAGGTGTACTCCAACGGACGTGTTGTCATGGATACACAGAGGCGCAATTCTGCAGTGTCTGTCTGGCGCTGTCTGAGACACTAGCTTGGAAGCGCCACTCACCGATCAGCATGCAGAGCATGCAATGATCTCGCATAAAAGCAGGCATCATTAGGTATCGTGTAGCCACTGTTAACACAACTTCACAGCGCTGCATGAACATGTAACAGACACATTGTACATTGTGCTCTTCATAACCGTATAGGAATATACATGGATCCGTTCTAAACTTTAACAATCAATCCAACGTTACTTTTTCTAGGGCTGGACGGGCTGGCATATCTTTGACCAAATTTCTCCATCTTGATATTGCGACGATACTGTAAGGTTGACTTTTGGTGCTTTCACAAGATTTTTACACAACGGAGATTTTTGGACAAAAAAGTGAGCATGACATCACTTTACTGTAATACAGCCTTTAAAACCAGGGAAAACAAAAACAACACTTACGCCATATTAAACAGTATGACAATATCCAAAATCGAAGACGTATGACATCTCATCTCATAACACAATATCGTATATTGATATATTGCCACACCCTAACTTTAACTGTATTGTACAACTCAGTTTGTAAGTCTCGCTCTTTTAACGAGACGGGATGCAGCACGCTCCTTGCGTCTGAAAAAACGTAGAGCAAGAAGCTTCCCTTTGATAAGGCTCTAGGGATAACATTGCTAGCCTCAGGTGATGATCCACGATACAGACACTCTTTATCAGACCAAACCCCAGCCAAAAACATCACTTAACCGAGACCAACAAGGAAAATCATGGAAAATCTGCACAAAGCCCACTTTTGAGCCATTAATCCTGAATTTTATGGGGGACATAAAATAAAAAGTCAATATCCTCAAGTAGAGAGATAGATGAGCTGTGATAAAGCATGCTAGGTATATAGGTAAGGTAAGTTAGACATTAATTCATCACCAGCATTAAAAGAACCGTTTGGAAGCCATAGCGGTATCCGTAAAACACGGGGTGAACAAGGGGTTAACCCAGCTCCATTGTCTGGTAAAGTGGTTGGAAACAGCTGCTGCCCAGGGACCATTTTAAGCAAGCCACCCGGTTTCCACCGTCTTAATACCATCTATAAATCAAAAACGGACACAACAGGACCGAGCCCATCTTATCCGTCTAGACGGTAAGCGTGGCTGACTAGCTACCTTTACTGTTGCCATGGTAGCCACGGGACAAGGGGGGGGACAAGAGAGCCGGTGACCCAGACGGGGTTTCGTCATCCAAAAGGTCAGCCTTGGCTTCCCTACACCCTCCCCCGGGGATTGACCTGCTGCGGGAGCACACAGCGGAGACGCTCATTATAGAGTCAAACCTCCATTTGATTGCTGCAAAAATACCCATCGCCACTTGAGTCTTCTTATTACTTCAAAAAACAAGCCAGAAAATGTATTTGGTTTGGTTTGGTTTTATAAATACAAATAAAAAGCATTAGGAGCAGAGAGGATTGGCTTTAAGGGTGACGGAAAGCAGTCTCTGGAAATATGTGATGTGTGATGACAGTGAACAAATATTTCATTCATTAATATAAAGTTACATTTTTGTTAGAAATGTATAGTATTGTTAGAAAAATATAAGGGCAAATATATTTAAACCATAATGGAACATCAATGCACGCCGTCGTCAAACAAAATCCACGGATGGCAGTTACAGGCCACAGATTAGCATCACATTTTCTGGTTCATTTCTTTCAGAATACAACACAGTTTCCTCAAACCCAGAGCAGTCATTCGCCTTTTCGGCAACAACAAAAAAAGCTAAACACCAAATAATTACCCTCCATCTCTGGCTTTGGCTTCCAGGTTTGTGGTCGCTTCATGGTTGGGGAAACAATGCTTTGAAACTCTTCAGTGCTGTTCAACATTCATTTCTCTTTGAACGCTCTTTTCTTTGCAAGTGTGTGGCGATGGCTGGGGGTAATTTCAGTTGTCATTTCTGTAATTTGTAAAACTTTTACATTATTTAAAACATGTCTAGTACCATGGTGTGAACATACCACCTTTGTTCTGCATAGAAGCATATTTTAATCCAATAGCTTTTAGAACTTAAATTGAAATCCAAGCATCTGTTAAGTTAATAAAAGTAATTATGAAGAGAAAAAATAAAAATAAAAATAAAATCTGTAACCCAAATGGCCAGAATATATTTTATATAAAACAAACAAAATAGCCTAATGTATGCTGCGCTAAAACTCATTAGCCTGACCTGTGTAATGACTGGCTTTAATGAACCACTATGCTATAGTATGTCCTCAGCTATTAGGCTATGTATTTATAGCCAAGATCGGCAACACCCGTAAGTGTCATATCTGAACAAATATTAGCATGATAAACTCTGTGGTTTGAGGGCTGCTTTTGAGGAAGTGTCTGACGCGGTGGAGAGATTTAGTCGTCTGGAAGCTGCGAGTCCCACCTAGGGCTGGGTCACATGAGGAATGTATCACTGATACGAGGGGAAGTTGTACAAGCATCTAGCAGAGGTTGTGCCGATTCCGACATCTGGTTCATAGCTTTATCAGTAGATTATTAACAATCAAAAATACCCGAGATATCGTGACACGTCAAAATTCGGAACGATATCGTGACAGGGTTTCCCACACACAATACTTTATTTGGGCCAGCCGCCAAATTATATTAACGGCCACACAAGTATATTTCGCTAAAAACCTACATTTTTTTATCCGTCCGAGAGCCATCCGCAATAGATTAACTAGTGATCAATGATCCCCTCGCTCTACTTCTCCTGTACCTGTTGGCTCTGCTATCGCGTGTAGGGTCTGCTGTAGGGATGGTAAGATTCACCGATTTGCATCATTACAAAAGATCACGATACGATTACCCGATCAAAAAAGTGTGTACCCGATACAATTTGGAATGAAGTCGAGATGTATCGTTTAAAAAAAATCTTGCATCCGATTAAATACCAATTTATTCATTGTTTAAAATGTCCAGGATTCGGCTTTCGCTTCCTACAGTCATTAGTAACATTAGTAATCATAACTCCCTACCTCTACCTATAGTTTACATATTTATTGATTACATATATGTACTTTTTACTGGACCTACCGTATATATATGTATCTTCAACTGTTGATACAACTGCATATCCCTGCTGTATATACATTTATATATATTTATCCTGTTGATATAATTGCATACCCCTGCTCACTACCTGTTGAATGCTTGTATACTTACCTGTATATATATATATTACACACACACCTATAATTAGGCACATATCTCATACATACCGGTACTCTTAAGTTTTTTTTATACCTGTTGTGCTGTACTGTACTTGTGCTGTGCAATGACAATACATTTGAATCTTATCTAATCTTATAAGGTGCCGATCACACAGGACACGTTTTGCAGGCTGAAAAACGCCAGGTACACTGAACACTTAATAGATCACACAGGACGATCCTGTTTAAAAAAGAGCCGTTCAAAACAACGCAACCACCGAATCAACTGTCAGTTTAAGCATTGTAAACACGGAAGTTAAGCTACCTTCAATGGGCGACAACACTTAGCGCTAACTAACCACTAAGCTAAGAATAGACCAATGATTAAAGCAACTTCTTGCAGCACTTCAGTTTAAGATTTTTTTTAGAATTAAGTGCTCTGACCAACAGTGACAGTAAACATTTAATAAAATCTAAATGTTCTTAAAGGTCACACGTATTTGTATTGTTCCTCCGAAACCACACCCCTGGCCACGCCCCCACCTCTGCTACCGCCACAAGTATATATCAGATCTGTGGGAAACACTGCCTGATATGTTTTTTTTGTGAAAATCGCCCAGCCCTAGGAGTATGCATAACCAATCCAACCTCCCCTGAATGATGCTTTGAAATTACCACAGTCATAAATCATTCTCCGATGAGCACAGCTACAAGGCACAACACGAAGCAATTGATCCTCAAACACTTCCAAAACTAGGTCACTCTGTATTGTGATGAGGGTTTGGTGGGCTCGGTGCCAGCAGAAATGTAAAGTGCTCTTCCTCTCTCTCTCACACACACAGCACTTTGTTGCCGGTGCCAGCCTGCTTGGGCTCAGTGCCACGGCATGTGCTCACGGCACACGCTCTGCTGTGTCTGTGACCACTGCATCCGCGCGCGCGCGTGCGCACACACACACACACACACACACACACACACACACACACACACACACACACACACACACACACACACACACACACACACACACACACACACACACACACACACACACACACACACACACACACACACACACACACACACACACACACACACACACACACACACACACACACACACACACACCACACACACACACACACACACACACACACACACACACACACACACACACACACACACACACACACACACACACACACACACACACACACACACTATTGTGTGTAGAGCTATTAACATTATTTGGTAGACTGCATTTGACCTTAGGTTCTGTACATTCTCCATGCATAAGATGTTTTAATTAAGCCGCTGCATATTTGGAAAAGCAGATGACTTTTCATGCATATATAGATGACATATCTAAAGGCATGTTGAAATGGAAAAGCCAGGTGCAGAGGGATCTTTGACAATGCAGAATATAACAATAACCAAGTAGCACCTAAACACATAATACACCCTCAGGAGAGCTGAAGGTAACCATGGCATCCTTAGGAGTATAGCAACATAACTAACACAAACCTATGAGAGTGTAAAGCCATATCATGTTATCAAGTAACACATCAACAGGAAACACGACACGCTAACTCTGTATGTGCTTCTTTTATTCCACTTCATTCAAAGGCATAGAATAGAGCAGCTGACTTACAAACTCTTAAGTCTAATGTCAGATCAGCAACTCCAACCAGCCGTTTTACCATTATTAAATGAGACACAGGTGCATATTGTCACGGACCTAAGTGTCAAATCATTCATTAATATTCAGACAATGATGGAGAGAGAGAGGAGGGGCCAATAGAGATGAAGAATACAACAAGTCATATTTCAGTTACAATACTAAAGGAATTAGCGGGCACTCAGTCAAGCACAAACCTCTGCCACACCAAAAGGTCCCCTGGATCCAAATTCAGAATTAAAAAAAATAACAAAATCGAATTAATGGTTCCTTGGCCCATTAGTAATCTAACCACCAATGTCCAATTCCGTACATCACCTTTTGAGTTATGCAGGCAGTTTTACAGACAAACAGATAAACGTTTGTCTGGTAGCTATTCAGCCACGCTAACCGTCTAGACAGATAAGATGGGCACGATCGGTTTGTTGTCTTGTCTGTTTGTCTAGCTCAGATGCAGCCTATATTTCGAGTCAAAAGAAATCAGAGCCATCAGACATTTTGATGATTCATTAACTGCGGATATGCCACATACTGCCGTATGGTCTTATGACTGGTCTGATCTACATTGCCGCCAGCCAACATATGTGTGCCACCCACTGGCAATATGGCATGCCATGGGGCAAGCGCCAGATCGCTCAACTGCATGTGGGTCTTAAAAAGGGCTCCATGGGAGAATGCTGATCAAATGATCAAATGCAAATCAAATGTGGCAATTCACACTGGAGTTGGACATACATATAAGAGAGAGAAAGACCAGAGATGTAGAGATAGTGACAGCAGGAAAGACTGGCATGGCTGGACTCAAGCACCTTATCAAATACCTTTGCACTGGTTACACTCTTGGAGGCTTGTTTGGAAGGAAATGCACTTATGATCAGGTGACTAGTAGTTATCTTGCCTACCTATGTTGAATGATCTTATTGTAAGTAGTTTTGGTCAAAAGCACTAAATTACACGTGTGTGTGTGTGTGTGTGTGTGTGTGTGTGTGTGTGTGTGTGTGTGTGTGTGTGTGTGTGTGTGTGTGTGTGTGTGTGTGTGTGTGTGTGTGTGTGTGTGTGTGTGTGTGTGTGTGTGTGTGTGTGGAGGTTATTTGAGGCTGCAGCAGCAGTGTACCCTTGTCCCAGTGTATGTACACATAACCATTACTGCTCCATCTGCCACATGTTTTCCCCCTCTTGGCTTGAGGCCATACAGCAACGTTTTAATGTAAACATCCTAGCAATCCTCTCCTTTCACACCATCACATGTGTAGATTAGCGGCTCCATTCATAGCCTCATCAATCGTTCAATCGTTTACAGCATAGTTCAGTCATTATCTTTTACTAAGTAAGAGTAAACCGGCTACCAGCAGTACCAAGTATTGCCTTTTTGCATGGCAGGAACAGCTCGATATTCATTTATGAACATCTAAAAGCACCAGGCCACTGTCCGATCGACACAACAGACATCATGCCCTAAGGGCTCTGCTGCCTTTGTGATCCGGTGCCGTCACAGGTATGACAGGAAACAGAGGTGTGCCGACAGTCGGAACCACAGTCGGTTCCCAACAGGAAACGAGTGAGGAAAGAGTGGGATGGCATGGCCGGCCGGCGCCTGCCCAGATACGTGATCTTCCACTGCAGCTGGAAAACAGCTGGATTCTACCGCCCTGTGTGTGTGTGTGTGTGTGTGTGTGTGTGTGTGTGTGTGTGTGTGTGTGTGTGTGTGTGTGTGTGTGTGTGTGTGTGTGTGTGTGTGTGTGTGTGTGTGTGTGTGTGTGTGTGTGTGTGTGTGTGTGTGTGTGTGTGTGTGTGTGTGTGTGTGTGTGTGTGTGTGTGTGTGTGTGTAGTAGATCTGTTGAGCGGTCCGCCAGACGCACGGTCGGTGGTGGTGGGGAGTGGAACCGCAGAAACAGTAGCATGTGGACAGTGTGGGAGTGAAGTTCTCCATGCAACACAAGCCTGACCTCCTGGCTTTCTCTGCAGTGTAATACCCGCCACACACCTACAGCCGTGGAATTTAAAAAAAAACAACACAGAAAATCTGCAGCAAACGTTACCCTAATAGAGTCCCTTTAGGACTTAAAAAACGGTGAGGTGTTGGGAGGTCAGGGGGGGGGGGTTGGATATATGGCCCCTGTAAGTATTGGGTGTGCATTGTGATTCTAGGCATTTGCTTTAACGTTAAACTCAACAAAAGGTGGAATCTACCGTATATTTGGTGGAGAGAACAGCTTGTTCCCGTTTATTATGAGTCAGGCTAATAATACTCGATGCGTATCTCTCTATAGTTAAAAAGTAATGCAAAGCTTTGTGAGATTTTAACTTGAAACGCTGCACATTTTGGGGGCTGTTGAGACATGATGGACACATGTGAATTATCTACACGTTTTTAATGTTCTTAAACGTGACTGGTGGCTCTGTAGACTTTTCAGGCACTCGAACTGTTCTAGGTAAGTGCACCTCCTCCAGTGCGGTGCCGGTGGCGACAACAGGGGTATGGAACAGGAAGTCAGTGTGTGTCAATAAAAGTGTGCGGTGTGCGTCTCAAGTTTACAGACACACTTTCGGGGGGGGGGGGTTATAACATTTTTTTTACTGGAGCCACAGCGGTTGCATCGTCTGCCGGCTGTCTGGGTCGGATCCGGGGGATCTGGTCGAACGGGGAGACACCGGAGGGACGGGGAAATGATGGCGGTTACCACGCAGGGGTGAAAGGAGTGTGTGTGTGTGTGTGTGTGTGTGTGTCTACTTTTTCCATTTATCTATAGGTGAAGAGGAGAGGGTGCCAAAGCTGCCATGTGGGCTGCCCGCTCTGCCGCTCTTTTGGGAGTGCATGTTACACCGCGAAGCACCAGCGACGCTTAAATACAAGCGCGCACATACGGATACAGAGGCTCATAGAGAGGCTCATAAAGAGGACCCCCTCTTGGCTGACATTCTTAACCCATTCCAAGTTATCACATAGCACGTATCACATATCGCTTCTGTAACCATGTCTATGGTGTGGTTTGTTCCACGCTAAGAAATTAGCATTTTCATCAAAACCTCCAAATGTCCAGGAAATATGCCCTTCAGTTTGGCTGCCAAAGGCTAGACTACACTGATCCAGTTTATACAAATTATATTGTATTTGGTATTTGTATTTTTGTGCACCACTCAAAATACCTCTCCCAGCATATGTTATATCACCAGTGATACAAGGAGAATATATCAGCAATCGTCAGGCAATACAATGTTTGAATGCACGTTGATTATTTTGTTTGTATTGCTACATTACAATAATGCCAATTCATTTCAGTTATAGCCAAGCTAGAAATATTTTCTCTCAAGAGCCGATGCCTTCTTAAGGTTAAAGATTTTTGTCATCCTCGTGGGGGATTTCCTGGAAAGTTGATTGTCCTCTACACATTGAGAAGGTCTGAGAGCACACCTCCTTGTTACTGAATTCTAAAGCCTTGTCCATTTTCCCACCAGTAGGATCAACAATGCCACCAAGTTCCACTGGAATCTCAGCAGAGGCCTTCAAACTTTCCAAGATGAATGTTTGACTCTGATGTCAGCAGCCATCTAAATGGGAAATATTGTGATCTAGTAGCACACACACTCACTCACGCCAGCTCCTGTCTTTTAACACATTATCTGATCGTCTTCGTATCAGTTAAATGCACAAGTGCCACAACTACACAGAAGAAGCACCTAGAAAGGATGAATATCAAAATACAGGTAGAAGGAACATACTACAACAGATAGAATATCTTCAGCCGTCCAATATAAATGAAATAATGACAACCAGTGTGTAATCATGCGCATCTTGCTTCCATAATGTAGGACTGAACATTAATGTGAAATAAGTCAACAAAGGTACAGCACCATCCTAATGCAAAAATTACCATAACTTTAAATAACCCGTAAACCCGTTGGGCGAGTCAGAAATGGCCAATTCAACATGACCAGAGACACCACAACTGAGGAAGGAGACAGATTTATCTTCACTGACTCACAGTTGACCAATGCACCAACCCTCGGTCATTGTACAGTCCGCTGTACTGCCAACCAAAGGACACTTCTACTAGATCCAAGCTGGCCTCTGCTGCTTCTCAAAATAACAATAAAAATGTTGTTAATAGCGTTAATAACGACTTAATAATGGCTAAACAGATGTGGCGTCCACCGTCTATCTTGGACCAGAGGTGATGCTCCTGTGTCATCTCTGACCTCTTAACATGGAGAGGAAGCCATGAATGAACGGACAACGGATGTTCTGGACTGACCTTTCCCATTCCATTATAGTCATACAATTTTTCACAACTTTACACTGCTTCAATTGATACAATATTTAAAGAATAACAATATCGTCAAATACGTTACGCACAAAGCACAATATGTCATCCAGCCACCCATCAGTTAATTCTGATACACACCAAACAGTTGAGCGTGACTCCATCAAAATCCATCAATGGTAAAACAATGAGAAGCTGTGCCGATTTTTTTCAAAAGACCTGACTTCAACTGTGCCTTTTCACCTTTAACAAAGAAAAAGGTATGTTGAAATTAAAATTATAACTGTGCTTCAAACCCATGTCAATGATGAGACGCACGTGAACATCGGTTAAAACGGATCATCGGTCACTAAAAGTTGGGCCGTTTAATATAATCTTTCGACCATTATTTTAACACTTTTGTTTGCATTAAGTGGAATTTTGGTTTCATTTACTTAAGAAGTGAACAGTGTTTGGATAATTCCATGTTTGTTAAATATAATTTATTAAAGTGGTGAAGAGCAGTTGGAGCTCTTGGGGCTTTAATGTCAAAATGTATACGGCGCAGTCACGGTGTGATTCACAGAATTAAAAATAGCCTTAAGTGTTATATGTTCGCTGCTTTACATCTATCGGAGGGCCAACTCAGCACACAAGTGGTTGTTATGAGAGTACGTGAGTTTCGCATACCATCGTGTAACTGCAATCAATTCCGCAAACGCAAAATTCTCTCCTTTCAGAAACATCTTGAGTTATTCTTGCAACTCATACAGTTGGTCCAAAACCTTATATCAGTATTTAAATAGTATTGCCTTAAACGGTTATGCCAATGGTCGATTATCTGTATACATCCCTATCATTCTTCAAGCTTTCGCATCGAAAAGGGTGGACGAAGTCTTGGTTTAACAGATGCCTTTACACACGGCTCTCTTTCCTGCATTCAGCTGCTTTGAAGTCCCGACAACAAGCAGCTTGCCCCGGGTGAAGCCGAGGTCGCTATACAGACAGCGGTTACATCACACAGAAGAAGACCTAAAGGGTTCCATATGAGGTTGGTCGCCACGTCAACACTCATGAGAAGTGTCTGGCGGAACCGGCAGGCCGCTTGACCGAGCGTGACATGCCTCCGTCTGTAAACATCTATCCATCTAGATGGATCTATCCATCAAGATGGATAGATATAACCTGAATCTCAGAGTAGGGAGGGATGGAGTAGTTTATCCTAAGCCAGTCAGACTAAACACATTTTGAAGGAAGTTTGGGTGTCTGCGTGCTACGTGACTACACCTGACCGCAACACAGTGACCCCTGGCCCCAAGTACTGCAAAGAGAGTGAACACACACACACACACACTAATCTATACTGCTGAGTATTTAGACTGGGGATAATTGAGTGAGCTGTACACAGAAGGAGACTGCAGCAGCCCGGTCCCCTCACTGCAGCAGCCCGGTCCCCTCACTGCAGCAGCCCGGTCCCCTCACTGCAGCAGCCCGGTCCCCTCACTGCAGGATGAATTACAGGTTGTGGAGCTCAGCAGACTGATTGTTCTCACCACAGACGGGGATTCCAGTCAGACAGACACTCCTTATGCTTCACTGTGTTCACAGGCTAATCTGGCCGCTCGTATGTATAATGGCCGGGATTCTCCGGCGCGCGCGCGCACGCGCACACACACACACACACACACACACACACACACACACACACACACACACACACACACACACACACACACACACACACACACACACACACACACACACACACACACACACACACACCACACACACACACACACACACACACACACACACACACACACACACACACACACACACACACACACACACACACACCACACACACACACACACACACACACACACACACACACACACACACACACACACACACACACACACACACACACACACACACACACACACACACACACACACACACACACACACACACACACACACACACACACACACGGCTGGGTTTTCCTTGGCGCTCTCGGCACTGCAAATCTAAATTGGATCTATGTAAACCGGTGAAGTTCTTAATTTAGAATTGGCTCTAAAATAACATTTACATGTTAGAGGGGTCATAATACCTACCACACTACCAGTGACGTTTCAACTAGTCGATTCAAATTATTTATTCAAATCTGTTTTTAATGTAATGTTCGGAGGAACTACTCCCTGCCTGCATGGCAAATCCTTTTTTGGCCAACTTCAAAGAATGTACAAAACTTTAAAGGGGCAGTGAACCCAAAATGGTGATGGTTTTGCCAGTTCATTTTGTACATCCTACTCTGCTTCAAACTCAAGTTGTGTTCTTATTGCAACGTGAATTTTCCGACGTCACGACAAAGGATGCACTGACAGCAAGGTGTTTGGATGCACGCAGCTCCATCTGGGCAGCAGGAGATTTTGACTCACCCTTGAAACATGTATAGTATAATGCCACGGTGTGTGTGTGGTACACTTCTTTATTTCCTAGATCTTCCTAGAACTCTCCGAGTTTCAATGTGAGCTGAAACAAGGCGTTCACGTACATTCTAAGAAAAAATCCATATGGACCTATCTTCATATATCCATCTTCATATGGATTGCCCTTCTTTTGGTTTCGAACATTTCAAGTAAGCAGAACAGTACGCAAGCTACTGTTCGACGACAACCAAAGCTAGTAGTCATAGTGCATGGGAAGGTCACCAACATAAAACCACAGAGGTCTCCTAGCCAGCACAACTGCTGACGAGGTCCCGAGCTTCCAGGCAGTTCCCTCTGGGTCGCGGCTAGATTCCTTAGACGCCGTGTCCTCCAAAAGAGGTCAGGTTTTTGCGGGGGAAACGCCGCTGGGTGGGACCCAGAGGCCACGAGAATACGACATTGTAGCAGCCCTTGGTTGAGCTGGTAATACCTTATGGTGGAATGTCGCGATACATAGTTTCTGCAAAACCACACGGGAGGATTTGGGTGCAATCAAATATATATATATATATTACATTCCAAATAGCCCACTTCCCCTCAGACAGACACACAGACAGGCGTGGAGGCAGACAGAGATGCGGTTCCTGCCAGAGCAGACTATACATTCAGCCCATGGGACAACACCAATGCATTTAAAAGGCGTGTATTTGTGCACGGCAACAACCAGTGGGAGGTATGCAACAAGTGGGAGGTATAACAGGGCTTTAACCAGAGTTCCTCTCGCAAGTCTGTTGCGTGTTGACCATTTGACCCTCCCAAATCACTCTTTCCTTAACCTTTCTCTCCATCTGTACATCACTACCTCCCGTTCCACACACACACACTTTCTCCTTTATCTTTCTCTCAAACAACGCACACACACAACAAACACTTTTGGTGAGCAATGGAGGGGGGACAGGAGGAGGATGTGTCTGATCTGCAGAGACCCACATTTCCTCTCAGAGGGCTCACATTCTTTGGATTCCGACTGGAGACCACTGCGGCCCCTTTAAAACCTTTCCCCATATGGAGGGAGAGAGTGGGGCAGGCCAACGGAAGAAGGCTGAGTGTGTGCGTGTGTGTCTGCGCCCTGGAACCAAACTTCCTTCTGCACCACCGAGCCGAGAATGACGCCAATGTGTTGAGTTTGGTTAAAATAAATTTGAACTATATTAATTTAAGAGATGAGGGCTTACACTGATTTCCTCAGATCGAGAAAGAAAGACATATGGCCCCATCCTCAGCAATTTACCTGCTTCAATATGTGCTTTTAGACAATGAGATAGAAAAGTGAAATGCATGTTTTAAAAGCAAGTCTGCTTTTATATGAGACTTGGGTTACGACTAGTATTTATTATTATGAGATTATTAAAGGAGGGGTCCAAACACACACACACACACACACACACATCATTTGATCCGTTAACAATCACACTTGATACAGACAAGTCAAGGATAATATGGATCATGATCAGAATCTATTTCTATTTTTTAAATAATGGTTACTTATTTATCACAGAAAAATACATGGATAAATAATTAAGACTTAAAGTCAAATAAAGTGACTATTGGGCTGTTTTGTGTACATTTGATAGTTTGAAAATCTTGAATTAATCCAATAGGAATCAATATTCATCCACCACTTAGATAACCTCGGTTCAGTTACTAACATTTTAGAGCAATTAAGATATGTAGCAGGAATACAGTCGATGGACACTTAGTATTTGTATAACAAACCAAGTACTGAGAATCAGACAAAAGTTTGTATACTGAAACAGTTGGACCAGTATTATTGAAGCTAACGATGGCTAGCCAGCAGCCTTGTTGTGCATCTGTACAACTTGTTTACAACACACACACACACACACACACACACACACACACACACACACACACACATATATATATATATATATATATATATATACATATGTATACATATATATCTAAATATATATAAACACACATTAAGCGACTAAAACCGTGACTTCGTTTAAGTCTAAAGAAAAAAAAACACCATTGGGGTAAATAGTAACAGACAAAAAGTCTGTAACTGAAACACACAGTTAGCAGTAGCCCCTGTAGCTCAGCACTAGCATGCTAAAATAATAGAAGGTCCTACCTGTCAACCGCAGCTTCACCGGGCCGGTCCTCCTCACCCCTGGGTTAGACATTCCCTTTTGTGGTCCAGTTTGATGCAAAGGGATATATAGATATTTGTCTGAATGAGTCTTTAATACACGTCGACTTCAAAATAAAAGCCCCTATAAAGGCATTGGGCTAGCTACGCGTTAGCTCACCGCCACCATATCACATATAATACCGAATAGAGAAAGAGAAACGGTCGAAACTGTGCTCCACTTCTCATGTCACGGCCATATTACTCCTTTTTCAATCCGTACGTTCTCTTATTTTTATTTATTCGTATTAATGCCGAAGAAACAATGTCAAAATGTGGCTCAGGTCGTGCGCTACAGATGTCGGCTACTCAACACTCACATCAAGTACTACTGAGCAGCAGGCGAGCCTCCCTCCACCAGGAGTGAGGCTGCTGTGTGTGTGTGCGTATGTGTGTGCGTGCGTGCGTGCGTGTGTGCATGTGCGTGTGTGCTGGTGGTGTGTATAAAGATGGGCATTGGCTCTAGATGTGGGCCATTGGCTCTAGATGTAGGGAAATATAGTCCTCCTCAACGGTGACATCACCGACACGCCGGAGACCGACATCCCAAATAAGCGCCAAAAAAAAAGCATGAGAATAAAAAATATGCATATTTTTAACCCAAATATTTTTCATGAGTCATCTACCTTATCCAAGGTATTCGTTTTAAGTGGAGCGTTTTAAGTTGTAACACATTCTTATATATCGTTCAGCTTTGTATACCTTATCTTCGCTGTGTAAAAGCCAAGAGAAGTTTTAATTCATAAACCTCCTTTTGCAGTCTCACGAGTACATCGGCTAAACAAAAGATAAACCAACAGCGTCGCCTGGTGGTTGCATGCATGTAACTAGTTTAAATCATATTTTAGTATTTTAGTCACTGTAATCATAACTCCCTACCTCTACCTATAGTTTACATATTTATTGTTTACATACCTCTATGATAGCCATGTACATTTGTATAGTACTTAACGTATATATATTAATCTTCAACTGTTGATATAACTGCTTACCCCTGCTCACTACCTGCGGTATATACATTTGTATATATATTTATATTGTTGATATAACTGCATACTCCTGCTCACTACCTGTTGATACTTACCGTATACTTACCAGTGTATATATATATATTCAGATTCAGATTCAGATTCAGAAAACTTTATTAATCCCGAGGGAAATTAAGAAATTAAGAAATATATATATATATATATATATATATATATATATATATATATATATATATATATATATATATATATATATCTATATATACCTATAATTCTGCACATATCTCAAACCTACTGTATAAGTTATTTTATACCTGTTTTTATACCAAGTAGACTGTTTTTACATCCTATTTAACCACTGTACATTGAGTATTACCATGCACTTTACTGTAACATTTGCACTCTGGTTAGATGCCAAATTATGTTCACTGTACTGTACTTGTGCTGTGCAATGACAATACATTTAAATGTAATCTAATCTAATGTAATATATATACTGAAAATATACCGAGATCTATAGCCAAATGACCCCCCCCCCCCTCCCCCTCCCCTCAACTGTCAACATGTTAAACGATTAATTCTTGAAACTAAAAACGCAGCCAGAATCTCTTAACTTTGTGTCCAGAATGACCAAGAGGATCTTACTGTCCTTGGCGGACAGGAGCCCCAGGACTCCGCTCCAGGACAGTTGGTAATGGCCCACACTGCCTCCTTCTGGGTATTGTTGTGAAAAGAACAAGATGATGAGAATAATTTGGTAACTTCTTAACTCCCACAAGAAAATCCAGGCTTGTCTCAATTCATAGTTTCTCCAGTTCCGTTTTCCGACAGCCAGCCAATGCACTCAAAGTAGAGGATCATACGTTCACTCTTTTATAGTACAGTATATGTGTAGCAAATAAATAATATAAAACCATTTAGAAAGAAAACACTATTAGCATTGATAAAGAATTTTTTAAACTCTCATTGTCAGTGTCACATTTTCTGTCTTTAAAGTATACTTTTCTTTTTTAAGTGTGGCTGTAGTTGGAGCAGACTTCTGTGAGACTTCAGGGAGAAGTAAAGGATGGGATTGCAACATTCATACTACTACTACGTACTACTCTTGTACAAGATTGAACCAGCATCTGGCTGAATCTTTCACAATAAATAAATAAAAATGAATCCTAAAGCCTTAAGTTTCTACCACCTGGTGTTGACCAACAACAGATCACACCGACCACAGTGTGCCCCGACATGTCTCACCTCCTTCATCACCTCCAACAGGATGGGCACCAGGCCGGCGTCCACCACCTCCTGGATCTGGGCGCTGTTCCCGGCCGTGATGTTGGAGATGGTCCACGCCGCCTCCTTCTTGATGTTGGCCTTTCAGTTCATTTGTTTATTCGTTTTTTCTCTTTAAACAATAATGCGTTTGTTCCTATATATCTATTAAGCATTGCATTGTACTTGTTGCAAATGGCAAATAAAAACATCTTGATTCTTGAATAAAAACATATTGATTCTTGAATAAAAACATATTGAATCTGTAGGGTTTCTTGTGTGTGTATGGTGTGTGTGTTCCACCCAGAGAAGCCAGGCTAGTGTCCTCACCCAGTTATTGTTTTTAACATTTTAATGTTATATTCTTCTGCTGCACCCAAATATCCCTGTACTGTAAAATTTGGTACTGGCCTATCTTATTTTGTGTTACTCAAAGACGATTGTGAACCACAACAAAAAACACAAATACTGATCTAACAGCGACCGCTCCACTCACAATGACAGAGAACTCCCCCCAGCCCAGCAGCTGCACCAGGCGGGGCAGCAGGCCGGACTGCAGCACCAGCTCGATGCGCTCGTTGGGCCCGTCTGTCAGGTAGGACAAGGCCCAGCAGGTGTCGGCCAGCACCTGGCAGTCGTGGTGGTGCAGCAGGCGCAGCAGGACAGGCAGCAGCAGATGCACAGCATCCAGCGGCAGGGCTGGGTTCTTGTTGCGACACAGGTTGGACAGTGTCCAGGTGATGTTGCGCAGGTAGCTCGGCTGGTGGGAGGGGCCCAGGAGACAGACAAGACGGCCTTAGTGTTGTGCCGGTGAACTCTTTAAATGTGGTCACATACACAAAAGTCGAGCTTTATAACAATAGAAGCCTTTCCCGAAGAACGGGAGCTAAAAATGGATGGGATATCTTCGGTCAGGAATTCATGTCATGAATTAAAATGTACAAACATGGGTGAATGTTGGCACAATGTTTGAAATTTGTTATAGTTGGAGTTGGCTTAGAAAATACGATACTCAGATACTAGGATACTTACAAACTAGAAGGACAAACTCAACTGTTTCTTGGTTTACAAGTATTCTAACCACCAAGTTTGTCCAATTGCATACATTACAGTACTTTTTGAGTTATCTTGCTAACAGACAGGCCACCAGACAAACAGGGGCCTCAAGTTCATCTTCAATGGCGGAAATAAAAAAAGAGGAATGGTTGGCACACAGGAGAGGAGGAGAGACCCGGGGCCTAGGAACTCACAGGGAACTAGACACCGCCTTGTATGATCCACCTGTGGAGAGAGAAGACATTGGGTGACCCTCTGTCATCAAAAGTCTTGTGTCCAAATGTTTGAGCCAAATCAACCTGTTGGTCTGTTGTCATTTGTATGGCTGGAGTGATGTATCAATATTGTGATATGAGAATTTATATCTTTTTAGATTTGAGATATCTAATATTCAGATATGGCACAAGTGTTGTTTTCTCCTGGGGTTAACGGCTGCATTATACTAAAGTGATGTCATTTTCAGAATTCGACTGTTCTATTATATGTACTACTGGTCTTTATAAAATTAAAAAAAAATATTTAGAAGAGTTTGGCCTGAATATCGAGAGAATATCGCCTGGCCCTAGTCCTTTGTCATCTTAATAGAAAATACTGAATCGACTAGACCAGTGTTTCCCAAATGGTAGTCCGCAGGCCAAGTACAGTCCACAAGAGCAAAATGTCTGGCCCGCACCAGCATATAAAGCACCTGTCATAACATGTTGAATACCGTGTGCAACCGCGTCAGCTCGCCCTTCATGTGAACGCGGTACCGCAAACTAAATTTACAATATGATCCTGATATTTGGGATACCCAAAGTTTTAAACTGTGAAAATCACATTTTCAGCTGTATTTCTGAATAAAAGGTCTGGACCTAATGGTGTCATGGTTTTCTGTTTCTGAGATTTTGCCACCAGGTTGAGCTTTATAACTAAAAATAGTTTTGGTCATATCTCTGGAATGATTTGTCAGATTAAAGCCAAATCAGGCCTAGATAAAAGGCCTATCTGATTTTGATAAATAAATAAAAAACAAGGGGGCATTTATAGTTTTAAAATCATATTTTCAGCTGTATCTCGTCTAGATCCATTGGTCCAATTAATACAATATCAGGAACACAGTTCACCACAAGTGGATGGAATGGAGTGTGTCACAATACAAGTTGGTGACATATGTTTACTGCTCACCATCAACGTCTCTCTGAATGCCGGCGACATTGAACCAGAGTGGTCATTGTTCAAAGCTTCTATTGCTGAAGCTGCGGTTGAGAGCTGTGGCCTCAAGGTCATTTGTGCCTCAAGGGGCGGCAACCCTTGGACTTCGTGGTGGAAACATGTGGTCATGGAAGCAGTCGGACTGATGAATGAGCCCTTCCGGGCTATGTTAGCCCGAGAGACTCCGGACTCAGTTGCAAGGTCAAGGCCAAGAGGACTGCAGCCTCAGCCGTAGCAGAGGCAAAGCAGCGGGTTTGGGAGGAATTCGGAGAAGCCATGGAGAAGGACTTTCAGTCGGCACCAAAGCGGTTCTGGCAAACTGTCCGGCGCCGTAGGAGGGGAAAGCAGGGATCCATCCAACAGTAAGGGTGGGACACTGCTGACCTCAACTGAGGAGGTGATCTCACTGAAAAGGCTGCGCAGGTGCTCATCCAGGCTCTTGTCATCTCCCGGCTGGACTACTGCAACTCCCTCCTTGCTGGCGCCCCGGCATTTGCCATCAGGCCCCTGGAGCTCATTCAGAAAGCTGCAGCTTGCCTGGTGTTCAACCGCCCCAAGTACTCCCACACATCTACCCTCCTTCGGACTCTACACTGGCTACCTGTAGCTGCTCGCATCCAGTTCAAGACCTTGGTGCTCGCCTACAAGGCAGTAAAAGGTACTGCTCCATCCTACCTCCAGGCAATGGTCAAGGCCTACATCCCAACCCGTCCACTTCGCTCGGCTTCTTCGGGCCGTCTGCTTGCCCCCTCGCGTAGGGGCCCGTGTGGCCAATCTACGCGTTCACGGCTCTTTTCCGTCCTGGCCCCAATTTGGTGGAACAAACTCCCCATGGGGTCACGACTGCAGAGTCACTCCCCATCTTCCGCCGCAGGCTGAAAACCCAGCTCTTCAGGACACAGTTCCCGAATCTTTCCTCGTAGCGCTAAGTCAATTAAGTCAGTCAAAAGTAGATTACATATTATAGATAGGTATATATTGTTCTAGATATTGTTGCATATTGTTTGCCAACTTTTGTTGGCAAATATTGTACTTTTTCCCTTACACTTTTTCCTGAATTATTGTACTTCTACCTGAGCACTGGTTCAGTTATTGGAGACTTGTTAGAAATGATGATGAATGAAATGAAATGCACTTTTGGCTTCTGGTGACAAGATGTTCTCTTACCTTCTTTTGTTGAAACACACTATTGTAAGTCGCTTTGGATAAAAGCGTCTGCTACTTGACTGTAATGTAATGTAATGTGATCGGGCATTGGAAGGAGCACTTTGAGGAACTCCTTAACCCAACTAACCCACCCTCTACGGTAGAGGCAGAGCTGAAGGATGATGGACAGCAATCAATCTCCTGGGAGGAAGGCACTGTGGTAGTCAAACATCTCCATAGTGGCAAAGCCCCGGGGGTGATGAGATCCGTCCATAAATGCTGAAGGCTCTGGATGCAATCTAAACCCTTAAATACGTACTGATGTTAAAGTGTCAGGACAGCACAAATTGACAACTATACCCCAATTACAATTATAGCAAGCTCTAATCATTGCTTACTCCCAGAGAAAATTAAAATTCTAAATAAGATTGTATCTTTGTCTAGCCTGGACAAAACTGATCAGTTTGAGATTTTGACCATTTTCTTAAATTCAGCTAAGAAAAATACTTCTTCTTCTCTCACCACAATCCCAATTTAAGCTCAATGATTTCTCTCACTGCACTGATCTTTATTTTGTCTGGAATAATCTACTCTTGAGATAGCAGTCAGATCCAAAAAACGTTTGTGTTACAAAACATTATTGCTATAAAGAGCAATATTTCCAACAATTAACGTTGAATTCGTTTTTCTTTAACAAAAGATTATTCAGAAGCTGAATGCTGAAGCTGCTACCTCCGCGACCCGATTACGGATAAGCAGGAGAAGATGGATGGATGGATGGATGGATGGTATTCAAAGCCCAAGAGCAGTGGCGGCTCCTGCTAAATCTCTCAGGGAGGGCAATATTTGCAATTATGGCCCATTCAAAGTCAATTGATTGATTAAGATGACATCAACAAATTGTCATCTTATCAGTTTGCCCTCACAAATACCTTTGAACATGGAGAGAGAGAGAGAGAGACCTGCTTATTCAGTCTTCATCAAATAACATTTGATTTTAGGTGCAGCAAATAAGAATTGTATTTGTATGTATTCTGATTAAACAAATAATTGAATGTATTGTCATAGCCTAGTAGTACTTACTACAGTTACAGTGCATACCATATTTTGTTTATACTAGTTTAGTTTAGTTTGTTGTTATTTAGTTTTTAGGTATTAGTATATTTTGTGTGCATTTATTCCCCCTGTTTCAACTGTTGAACCTTAATTTCACTCGGGATAAATAAAGTCTCTTGAATCTTGAATATAGTAACCACTAGATGGCAACATCACCCTCAAAGACGTATCTGGATATAAAGACCGGTACTTTAGTATTGACAAAAATAAATGGACTCACAATCATCTGATTCAGCTGTCACATATTTTATTTTAGATGCAGAAAATCTAGCATTGGCATTGGGGCTGATCGTGTGCAATTAATATAACATTTACAATCAAACTATTCAATCACTATTGACACATTTACAATCAAACTATAAAATAAGTGCAATTTTTACATGGACAGCATTTTAATATAGGAATTGTATCCTAATATATAATAGCAGTAATTATACAAATGATCGTGGCGACTACCCCGAACAGCTGCCATGCCATGCTTTCCTTATTTCCGGCAACATAGTGGGCTACTTCCGGTTTTGGGGTCTGACTCAAAACACACGTGTGTGTTTATATGTAAATATTGGATCCATTGCAAGTAACACCACATTTAGATATGCTATCACATTGCATGAAGCGATTCCGGATATGCTGTGTCACCAGATCGATACAAACGCACACCGGCAATCGTCACAAAACAACGGCGTGTCTAAGTGAAGAAGACCCCGACCCCACTCGGGCGCTATTGCAGCTCTGCGTGGACGGACACTACGTCGCCCCTGGGCAGGTGCACTCGGACTTACTTCAGCGGGGAATGTGCTGCAACTACGGACCCCTGGGGCTAGAGCTGAAGACCACCCTACTGGAGCAGTGGTGGAGGTCCGTCAAAAGGTCTAGGTCCACGCAAGTGTTTGGCATTAGCACTCCTCTCCAGACGCACCATCGTACGTCTGGAGAGGAGGGCGACCCGCTTGTGGTGGACGTTAAGATCCTAAACCAACTACTCCTGGACGCAGAGGAGTTGAGCAAAGCCCAAATCATCCAGAGGATACAGACGCTTCTGCGGCTTTCGACATCTTTAAGGACGAACCTTCTTCAAGGTACATATCTGGAATCGAATCTAATCTCAGCCAAGGGTCATGCAAAGCGATGAATGAAACCATTGAGAGAGAGATACACACACACACACAAAGAGAGAGAGCATGTGTGTACATGGCTCGATGGATCGGTACATTGACCATGAAGGTATAAGATAAGCTTGTATTGATTTAAGAGTTTCCGATTTAGAAGATCAACTAAAAGGGGACCATCAGCAATCTCAATCGTTGTTTTCTGTTTTGAAAACATAATTTTGTACATAACTTAGATTACATTAGTCATTAGCAGACCCTTTGTCCAAAGCCACTTACAATAAGGCCATTCAACATACTGAAGGTAGGTAGGCAAGATAACTACTAGTCACCAGAAGTCATATGTGCATTTCCTTAAAATCCTCCAAGAGCACCAGTGCTCAGGTAAAATAACAATAAGTTGGCTCCCTAGATTTGACCTAATAACTGTTGTTGGTTCTTATCACACATCCACGGCTCCACAGGTGCACTGGAACAGTACAGCTCCTGGGTGGAGCTGGTGAACAGGAGGTTACCTTTTGGCCTTGCTGAGAGTGGCCTGAGTGTCCAACCCCTGGATGGAAGGTGAGGCTCCATCCATCTTCCATACAGTTTCTATATTTGTTATTGTTGGATGAATTCGTTTTTTTTTTCATTCTCAATAGTTTTAGTTCAATATAATGGAGCCTCCAGTATTATGTGACTTGAGTGCATATTCTTTGTTTTGACATACGGGTGTATGTCAAAACAAAGAATATGCATCCGCCTTTGCAAGCCTGTGTTTTAAAATTACGTAACCAAGGTTGTCGTTGTGTTGCCAGCCGAGGAGAAGCTACCCACACGTCCCTGGTGTGGTTTTGCTCCCCGCAAAGCTCATCTCAGTGGCTTGATCACTGGACACGCCTCAGGCTACGGTGGTGGAGAAAGGTGGGTCACTTACAACTCTGTGTCCATGGAGGGAGAATGTCTGTGTATTAGTTTGTATCATCATTGAGGCGGCAGTATAGCTCAGGAGGTAGAGCGGTCACCTCACAACCGGCTCCTCCTAGCAAAAACCTGTCGAGGTGTCCTTGAGCAAGGCACCCTAACTGCTCCTGACGTGCTGGCTGTCTCCTTGCATGGCTGACTCCGCCGTCGGTGGTTGAATGTGTGTGAATGTGAGGCTACAACTACTACTGTCATGTAGTAGTAGTTAGAAAAAATTCAGACAATCTGTTTTTTAGGAGGTAATCCAGTGGGTAGTAGTTGGTTACCTACATGTTATCCTGCCATGTGGTACATTTATAAGCATAGTAATCGCTATTGAAAAACCCTTTGCTCCTATTATGGAAAGGTGCTGCAAAGAATTATTAGCTCAATTCGCAATCATTTTTCTCATGTAATATACTGGTGTGACCAAATGTGTCACAATACAAGTTAGGCTTTAGATTATATTTCTGTTGCGGATTCGTTATTCTCCCGTGTCTGTTCAGTTTGCCTTAGCGCCATCAGAATTCAGCAGCCGGGACGTCCCAGAGAAGGAGCTCCAGGGATGCGCGTCCCGAGGTGTGAAGATTGTTTACTCGTTTCCATGGGGACAGGAGACCCTGGAGAACCTCTGGAGCCTAGGGGATTCTGAGTTACTACAGACATACGATGGTGTCCGTGCCAAAATACAGGTCAGCTCACTCTCATGGACATGAGTGGCATGCAATTACACTCATGTCACTGACTTGTCTACTGCTTTGTATTTGTACTTGTATTCACATTACATTTAGTCATTTAGACTCACTTACAAGCAAGTCCCAGAACAATGGAAGCATACAATCAAATTTGGTGGAGCTACAAAAAAGTGCTGCACAGACAGATTTCTAAGAAAAGAAGAAAAAACGTGCAGAGCACATTACATTACATAAGGAATTTGTCCAAAACTACTTACAATAGTGCGTTCAACAAAGACAGGCAAGAGAACAACTCGTTCCCAAAGGTCAAAATGGCATTTCATTCAACAAGTCTCCAAGAACTAAACCAGTGCTCAGGTAAAAGTACAATAAGTTGGCACAAGAAAACAATCTACTTAGTAAGATGCTAGTACACTAGTAAAGTGATAAGAGGATGCGCTAGGTTGAAGGATCTGTGTAGTGTTTCCTGAAGAGGGGAGTTTTCAGCCTGAAGGGGAAGATAGGCAGTGACTCTGCCGTCCTGACATCCGTGGGGTTCATTCCACCACTTTGGAGCCAGGACAGAGGAGCTGTGACCCCGTATTTCGGCCACATGGCCCCTAAGTGAAGGGGCAAGCAGACGCTCCGAAGTAGCAAAGTGAAGTGGACAGGCAGGGATGTAGGGCTTGACCATTGCCTGGAGGTAGGAAGGCGCTGTTCCTTTCACTGCCCTGTAGACTAGCACCAGTGTCTTGAATTGGATGCGAGCAGCAGAGTAGCTATGAGAATGAGAAAACAAGGTTAGTGTTTTTTTAATTTAATTTAATAAAATGTTATTATTGGCAGAAGTGCAGGTGCATAATAGCAGCTGGTGCAGTATCACAACAAAGTAATACATGTTCTTAATTCAAGTTCTAAAACAAGGAAGTTCATAAGTCAGTTGGTTCTCGTTGGTGGGTATGGAGCTGCCTACATCCTCATTCCACCAAAGAGGGACCACACACACCTCCAAAGAGGTACAACACACACCTCCATAGAGGGACCACACACACCTCCAACTTTTATTTGGAGGTGTGTGTGGTCCCTCAATTTCCAATATTATTATACTCTCTGCCAGCAGAGGGTGCTGCAGTAACAGAGGGCAGCACCCTCTGCTGCAGCACCCTCTGTTGGCACCATTCTTCCAGGCCCATGCCCTGCAGGCAAGCTTCTCTTTGCTAGCAATGCACTAGCCTGCCATGTGGCTGACCATTTTGACCATACACATACATTTCGGTAATATAATGTTAATGTTAATAATGTTTCTATTTTTACACTCCTTGACTCAGTGTCGCGATGGGCGGAAGCTGGTCATTCCTCATGTGGTCTCTGTGGTCAGCAACATGGACCGCGGTATGATGGCCTACATGCACAACTCCCTGCAGCTGCTGAAGAAACATGACGGCAAGCAGAAACTCTATCAGAGTCAGAGGAAGGTGAACGTCAACGGCATAATAGGGGGGCTATATTTTGTCTTTTTGTTTTTGTCCTGAGTGTTGCTCTATGTTGATTCTAGGTGTTGAAGCTGCATCCCGTGTTGGCTCCGGTCAAAGTTGCCTTGGAGATGGGAAGGGGAGCTACGCTGGAACTAAGACAGGTAGCAACCTATGTGCTTGAGTAGAAGTTGTAAACACTAACAAGTGTGAACTACATACACCAACCACTTTCCCAACATCAGCAAAGTTTACTGCTAGCTAGCAATACTTTAATTATCCAGTCACAACCACATCCTGTTTGCCTACTGGTATATATGTTGGCAAGCCTACATCTAAAGGAAACCTAAGGAATTTTTCCAAACCAAATGTGTGACAACACTGATGCAAAATAGTATTTTATGGTGCCAGATGTCTCTCCATCTATCTTAACTGTTTGGTTTCTAGGTGTGTGAGGGCTTGCTGCAGGAGCTCCTGGAGGCTGGAGTCTCTGCATGGCCGGGATACATGGATACCACATCATCCTCTATGGAGCAGCTGAACACCAAGTAAAACCCCATCAAACCGCCTGTCACCCATTTAGCCACCTTACTCACTAGCCACCTCAAGTGGTAGCCACATTACGGCCTAATGTCTCTGCACGGCTTAGCCTGATTCTATGTGCGTTGATGTAATTGTGTAGAAAGTGTATGTGGAATAGATCACCAAGGTCTTCTTTTGTCTAGTCCAGTACAATGTTTCCAAAAAATGTTGTGAGTGTTGATGGTGCTGTAATCTGCTTTGCTGCTGATATCAAATATCTCCATTGGTGATGAGCTGTGTCCGTCTGTCTCTCTCTCAGTCTGGCTCTGACTCTCTCTGTCTCCCAAGGTATGATCAGATGGGTGTTCTCTTCACTGTGGTAATTGATGACAAGACACTGGAGAGCGGGCTGCTGCAGGTGCGCAGCAGGGACAGCACCGTCAGGGAGCTGAAACACGTCTCGGAGGTGACAGGCTTTGTGCGTCGCTACGTCCGCGGCGCCCACAACATGTAACACCTCATCCTCCTCCTCTCCCCGGCCACGGCGCCCAAGACCACCGCACAAGTTGGGAGTGGCCGAGCATAAACGTTTTGTGGACGCTTGTCACCCAAGACATCTCCTGCACAGCCACACTTTTTGCCGAAGGTTACCTTGAACTGTATATATCCATTAAAATACATTTAAAAAATAATTTCCTGTAATGTGTTATTTGGTTCAAGTCATTGCACAGTTCAAATGAGATTGCTTTTGGTTTGGGGTTTTTTTAACACCAGAAGATGGGACGACGGTAATGTTTTCACCCCTGTTTGTCTGTTAGAAAGGTAACGCAAACCGTTATGTCCGGAACTGGACAACTTGGTGGAGATATGCAAGGCATATCAGATTGGCATGGAACAGAAACAATTCGATTTTGGCAGCGATCGGATCCAGGGGACTTTTTTGGTGTGGCAGAGGTATGCGCTCTACTGGGGGCCCTCTAGGGGCCCTCTAGTTGTCGGTTACCTCCATTGTCAATTTTCCAATCTGCACCACAACCAGGAAACTTATTTAAAAAATCAAATGACATTATAAAATGCAAATGGTTGAATAAATGTTCTCTGAATACCTTGAAGGCCCTGACGCTTCACCACTGCTGTACCATCAGCTATATATTGTCGTTTTCTTCTTTAGACAAGTGTACTTATTATTGAAATGGCGGGGTTCTCCACAAGATATATTTACACATCGCCAAAGTGGCGCTGTTTTTAGTGATTGAAATACTGCGGTGGGTGATAAATCACAAATGCCCAAAACGTACAGTTTGTTCACAAATCATTGTTGATGTGGTGATATAAATTGAAAGGCCTGTGCTACATTTCTGTTCAATGCACTGCAATTCTGGACGATTTATGGTCTCCAGGGCCACTCACGGACCCAATATCTTTAACGTACTTCATTTACAATATTTATATTTTGTCTCTTTGCCGAATTTACACAACACGCACACACACACACACATGCATACACACACACACACACACACACACACACACACACACACACACACACACACACACACACACACCTTTCCCACCTGGAGGGAAACAACTTATGTGCGAAAGCTGTTTGTGGAGTACAGCTCAGTGTTCAACACAATAGTTCCTGCCAAGCTCGACACCAAGCTTAGAGGTCTAGGTGTGCCCCCATCCACGTGCAGCTGGATACTGGACCTCCTGTCAGACCACCGCTAGGTGGTGAGGATGGGCAGCACCACCTCAGAGCCACTGACCCTCAACACGGGATGCGTTCTGAGCCCTCTCCTCTACTCCCTCTACACCCACGACTGCATGGCTATGCACAGGTCCAACGTCATCATCAAGTTTGCTGACGACACGACAGTGATGGGCCTGATCGCCAGCGACGACGAGACAGCCTACAGGGAGGAGGTTGGATCGCTAGAGCAGTGGTGCCAGGAGAACAGTCTCGCCCTCAACGTCCATCGACGGTGTTGCAGTAGAGCGGGTCAGCAGCTCCTTGTTCCTCGGCGTGCACATCTCCGAGGTACTCACATGGTCCACGCACACCACACACGTGGTGAAAAGGGCCCAACAACGCCTGTATTTCCTCAGGCGTCTGAGGAAATTCAGCATGGGCCCCCGCATCCTGAGAACATTCTACACCGGCACAATTGAGTGTTCTTACAGGGTGTATCACCGCCTGGTACGTGAACTGCACCGCACTCGAGCGCAGAGCGCTTCAAAGGGTGGTGCGGGCGGCCCAGTATATCGTTGGAGGTGAGCTCCCTCCCTCCTGGATATATACAACCAGCGGTGCGTGGCCAAGGCCAAACGCATCATAAAAGACAATGCCCACCCCAGCCCAAAAGTACTCACTTTTACCGTCAGGTAGGCGATACCGCAGTATCAAGTGCCGCACAAATAGACTTAGTGACAGCTTCCACAGGCCATCATTTACATTTACATTTACATTTACATTTAGGGCATTTGGCAGACGCTTTTATCCAAAGCGACTTACAAGGTGTACATTGGCTGCTGTACCATCAGGCTGCTGAACAAGGGTCTATAGCATATAACAATGTATATTTTATTACATTGATTTATATATATATATATATATATTTCATATATGCACTTTTATATTTTTTTATATTTACCTTTATACAGTTTGTACTTTTTACTTATTTTTTTATTCTATTATTTTTATTTTTATAACTGCTGTCTGTCGTCGGGTATTGCACATACGATTTTCACCCATTGCTTATACTTGTATAACTTTGATGTGACAATAAACTTGATTTGACACACACGCACACACACGCGCACACACACGCACACACACACACGCCCATGCGCAAACACTCATGTGTGCAGATTGCAAATCTCACGAGGTTTGACTCTCGGTAAGCCACGCCTTCTACTAAGATTGGCTTATTTGCACCAGTACGTGTGCCGCTTAGCTGCTAGCATTCTAGGATGGTCGTGGACAAGCCGAACGATTCCAAACTGCCCTCAATGGATGAAAATAAAGAAAATGTGTCCGACACTGCGGTCGGATTGGAGAGTATCCTTTTTACATGAAACGTCTCCCACCTCCGGTTTTATTTATGTGTTGTAACGGTCATAATTGCTGTCGAGTGTTGAGGCTAACATATGGTAGCTACGTTTGGAACGAGCTAACTTGGGCTACGTGTCATTCTAAACCGCTCAGTTGAATGGTACTCCATGGCAAATGTACCAAATAAACCTAGGCATTAACTTCTCTTTTCTAATGTCAAATCACGATGATGTTAAAAGTGTATTTTTATTAAGTGTTATTCACACAAAGCGCCTGGTTTCTTCCGAGCTGAACATATCTCATACATACTCTACGTTTTTTTTTTTTATATATACCTGTGTTTATAGCTAGTTGACTGTTTTACATCTTTTTAAGCACTGCATTGTATATTAATCTACACTTTAATGTAACATTTGCACTCTGGTTACATTCCATTTTTTCGCTGTACTGTTCTTGTGCTGTGCAATTACATTTGAATCGAATCTATAGATGGCAGCTAAATTAACAGTACTTCAACTGCACTATCGGTCTTGATCATGGAGGTTATGTTTGTAATGAAGCTTCCGCTTTTATTACATTTATGTCAAGTTTCCCGTAACTACGTACATTCAGTTTTGCACATCATCAAGGATTCCCAGCAACAGCACGGCCTCAGACATGGAGACTACCAGAGATACAGGTAAGGGGGTGGGGGGGGGTGGTATAGTTATTATGCTGTACTACCTTTTATCACAGGTGGCTGGCTCCATTATTATTTGGTAGCTAAGAAAGCAAACTCTTTGAAATCATGTCATACATGAAGCGATAAGCGTTGCTTATGTGAATGTCTGATACCAATGATGGTTGTGAATGATTTGTAATATTGCTAGAGTATTGTTATAGAGTATTGTTGTGTTATTGTATATTGTAATGTATACACAATATTGTAACATATACACATGTTATGTGTCTAGGGGCTACTGCTCACGGCGGCTGCGCCGCTTGCGCAAAACCCTGGGCTTCAAGATGGGCAACCGGCACAAGTTCACTGGCAAGAAGATAACCGAGGAGATGCTCTCCGACAGCAGGTGGGGTTTGACATGACTAGGTTTTTTTTAACCTCCATTATTGGAAGATGGAACAGAGTTTATGTTTCTGTCCCTGTTTGTCTGCGGGAATATGACTGTGTCTCTGACGCTTCTTTAAAGGTATCTGCTGCTGGTGCTAATGGAGGCGGAGCGTGCCTGGAGCTACGCCATGCAGCTCAAGCAGGAGGCCAACACTGAGCCTCGCAAGCGTTTCCACCTGATGTCACGGCTGCGCAAGGCGGCCAAGCACGGCCAGAAACTGGAGAAGCTGTGCGAGAGCCCCAGCATCGACGCTAAGACAAAGCTGGAGGCGCAGGTACGTGCATGGGGATCCCTGGACGTCAGAATCCACGGCTCTGGGACTGAAATGTAGTCAGAAAAATTTGTTTCTTGAAGTGGCAGAAGTGTCCAGCGTATTTTGACTTTATCAATTCATGCTTGCAGTGAAGCAGAGCCCACTGGATAAAAAAGGCTGAATTTAATATAAAAAATAAAAACAGTTGCATAAATACACATTACATGCATACAAAAGACAATTAAGAGTGTCAGTTTAGTCACCCCAATCACTTATCATATATTAATTATTAGGTATTCAAATTGAATCTGTGGATACCTATTGTTTGTGTGGATTCTTCTTATTGGGTAGTCCGTTTCATTCACTAGTTTCTTTAGGGTTCAGTTCTAAGCAGAATACTCTTAAACCATTACATTTTTAAATGTATATCGATCAATATAAAAAAAACATCTTGATTAACATTTTGGCCAACCAAATTGAAAAGCCTTTGGTACAGATACTCGTATAGCATACCTCTAGATCTTAATCGGTCAAGGGATAGTTAAAAAAAAATCATAACTCTGCTTCAGAAGAACCCAGGCCTTTGTAACTGTGTTGGCGTATAGTGGACATATGTCTTATGTGGTGTAGATATATACAATGCCGTCACAGGATTTATTGTCATAAGTGATCGCCTATGTGCCACTTTGACCACGGGACAAAAATCATGCATAAATACTTCAATCTCAGGCTGTGATTTGAGAAAAGTTGTAACATTTGTCACACATGTACCCTTGTTATGGACATCTGCAAATAGTTTGGTACCACTCTGCCCATAGGGGGGCGCTATAACTCCACCGGCTCTGCTGCCCACCATACAAATTCTGAATTCTGCTGTATTCTCTCTTCCTATAGTTTACATATCTATTGTTTACATACCTCTGGTTAGATGCCAGCATCATCGCTGTATTGCACTTGTGCTGTGCAATGACAATCAATTTGAATCTAATCAAAGTAAAAAAAATCAGGCCCCCCCCCCCCCCCCCCCATTGATGAAAATGTCTGAAACTTTGTATTAAGACATTTGGCATGCTGAACATTTATGCCTGTTTTTAATTTAACCCATAAGGTCAGTCTAAATGTACGATGTTAGAGTTACGCCTAATTTAAATGATTGTCTCTGTAATTGTTGCGGTTGCTGTGGGGGTTGGTGGCTGGGACAGACCCACAGACAGTGTATGTTTGTTTGTGTCTGCATGTATGGGTTTTTGTTGTTGTGGTGACTGAGATGGCGGTCACTGGGATGGCAGTGTGTGGACTGTGAATACCTATCGAGACTGCGTGCAGTTCTTTGGACGCAATTATTTTTCATATAATTGTGATGCTTAATGAGTAAAAACATTTCCAATGGTTTGTCATGTCAGGTTTGAGAATTTGAACGGAAGGTCGTAGACCTCATGGTCCTAAGTTGTTTGTAGGGTGTATGTAATTTGCAATCTTCAGTTCACGCAATCTAATTGAGCTTGTTGGTTGTAGGCCTACACAGCATACCTGACTGGCATGGTAGAGTTTGAACTGCAGGAGTGGAAGCCAGCCATGGAGGCTTTCAACAAGTGCAAGTGAGAATTTGGAAACTGTTTTAAATCTTTTCAAGTAATTATTGCATTGCGTTAATTACATAGTGAACAAACTGCTTTCATTCATGACCATTTGTGTGTGTGTCAGGACCATCTACGAGAAGCTAGCCAGTGCGTTCACTGAAGAGCTGGCAGTGCTGTATCACCAGCGTGTGGAGGAGATCTCACCCAACATCCGCTACTGTGCTTACAACATTGGTGAGTTCATGATAACATACATATACTCACCCACAGTATATATACACACAGGCCATGGTAGGGCTTGTGTCGCTGGGAAGTTCAGTAACGCTAACAAAATATGGATTATAAACTCCTGTTGGTTATATTAATACAGCTCTTTTCTAGGAATTAATTCCACCTCAAGGTGGAATACAGTCTGAATGATGACTGACTATTCCACCTGGCGATATACTAAATAAATAACTGTGTTCCACCTGGAGAGACTTAATTAATGAAAACTGACTATTCCACCTGGAGAGGGACTAAATAAATTACTGTCTGTATTCCACCTGGAGATTGATTAACTGTCTGTATTCTACCTGGAGACAAACAAACTGAATGTTAATTGTCTGTATTCCACCTGGAGACAAACTAACTGAATGTTAATTTGTCTGTATTCCACCTGGAGAGAGAATCAATCAATGAAAATGTTGCGCTGTTCATGGCAACTGGTGTGAAATTATCAACAGTATTTTTTCGGCAGCAGTCAATTATAATTTAATTGAAAAGGCCATTACACATTATATATGACCTATTTTAACACTGTCGCTGCTGCTTTTACTTATCAACAAACACATTTGAGTACTTTTCTTAATATATTGCAGTCTTTTCTTAATCCTCCTATAATAACACATTGTAAGGTTCAGATTATCACTTTTTATTTGTATTTTGTTGTCGGTACATGAATCAGTGCATTAAATGAGACGATGCAATGTCAACTTTTAGCGACTACGTTCTTCAATATTATTCCTCACAATGAAAAGATGACATCTCAATACATATGGAAGTTCTACAGTTATCTCATCTCTCATTGGCACTTCAGATTCACTCCCCTTTTCACTCCAGAAAAGATGTGTACACCCACTCGCCATGAGTGTAATGTAGGGATGTGCATCTCACCACCTGAGGGCAATGCAATACGTATCGAGATGCATTGCATCTGTGTGTGTGTGTGTGTATATATATATATATATATATATATATATATATATATATATATATATATATATATATATACACACACACACACACAGGTCTTTCATAACTTTCAAATGTAAATGATCTTAATAAAAGGTCAACTATTATTATTACAGCAGTCACAGGTAAACATGGGTCAAAGGCAGTCCTCGTCTTAGGAGGGACATCATCTATGGAGTGAAATGGAAAGAGGGGATTATCAGTTGTGTTGAAGTACTATACAATAATAACAAATGCATCCTCAAAATGCAACAGTTCTATTTTTGCCGCATTTGTGCTGCCTGTGTACTTAATAGCGGCACAGCATATTTTGCAAATTCCGTGTCTTGTCGAATGCCCGTTAGTCTTGAGAAATCGAATGTTTCGTAATCCCTAGTGTAATGGCCCTTTGATGACCTTGGCAGGTGACCAGAATGCCATCAACGACCTGATGCAGATGAGGCTGATCGGCGTTGGAGGCGGCATGATGGCCGAGAAGCTAGAGGTCAGTCCTGTTCCTATCCTTCCTGTTCCCGGTCCACTTCCAACTTAACAGTTGTGGCCAGAGGAGCCGGTACATAACATGTACTGATCTCGGATAACTGTCCTCTTTTTTTTATTTCCCTTTGCAACAAGTTGCAGAATCCAAAAATATCCAAATAACATTTTTTATTTAGAAAGCCAAGCACCTCGGTTCCTCTTTAAGATCCTCTTAAAGCCACATTGTGATGCGGCTTTAAGTGTTCTCTGCGCTTGTAGTCTCGTCCCAATGGTTTTTGCCCTGACAACGTTTCTTCACACATGTGCATTCTCTGAACCCGTTTTCTAGGCGCTGATCTCCCAGACCCGGGCCAAGCAGGCTGCCACCATGAGCGAGGTGGAGTGGCGAGGACGCTCGCTGCCTGTCAAGATCGACAAAGCCCGCATCTTCCTCCTTGGGCTGGCCGACAACGAGGCGGCCATTGCTCAGGTCAGTTGGTTGGGAGTTGGGTCAGAGGTGAAATGTTGTCGGTCCATCGTGTCGCCAAACTCTGTCACCCTGAGGGTTCCTGTAGTAGTCGTGTTGTGTATACAACAGGATGAGCCACGATTGACAAAACAGTGTTTTGTCAACATTTGTTTGTTTAAGGTAGGTTGAAGTTTGTTTGCCTGCTTGCCATACTACATATATGTATTTTAAAGTATACGTTTATTTGACTGGACACATTATTGGCCCTTTTTGTTTTGGGCCCCTATTTTTTGTTTGTATGACAGATAGATCACCCGAACCAGTGGAGTGTACCAACTGGTGGGTTGGTCTGTCTGGTGGGGTGGACACTCCCACATGTCACGTCACTACAGGGTCCCTTTTTTGAAAATGGCTTGTAATGCCAAATCGGTACTGCAGGTGGTGGCAAAACGACGGCCCTTTCTGCACTTCTCCAACTCCTGTTGCAACACCTGCCAGAAACCGAACAGTCATGTAATTCCGCAAGCTACCCGACAGGCGGCCTTCCATCACCCTTCGAGTCGCACCGCTGGTTCCTCTCCTGAGCTCGCCATGGGTACCTGTCCTCGCTCTTGTCATACACGCCCAGTCACACCCAGGGACAAGTCATGGCTGTGGTATGCGGCACCCTGCATCGCTCTGCTGCATTCTGTGCATTCTGGCTCTTGCATGAATACAGTGGCTACGCCCAGCCGCTCTCTGCTGTGGCTAGATTACAATCGACAGTTTCGGAGTGGAGCCTTTTGTGTCACACATCTTCAGCTTTCGGCCCATTGTTTCCCAATCAGTGGTTTCAATCCTCTTTATGACTGTTTTTGGTTTTATATGGACCCAAAAAAACACCAAAACCTCCCGCAGATTCAGCTATAAGTCAAGTAAAGTTTATTGCCACTTCACAGTTTACACAAGTATAAAGCAGCGAGTGAAAATCGTATGTGCAACACCCGAAGACAGACAGCAGTTATAAAAATAGCCAACTGTTTCCCCCCCCCCCCCCCTTCCATTTATATTTGCTTTGAGCTACTCTCAAAGGCAGGGACACTGGAGATGGCCGCGGGGGAAAACCAATGTTGCTATCTCCATAGCAACATTGGCGTGCCGCGACAAATACCATTTGTCACTGATGATTAGCACAACTTGAATAAGAAGGCAGAATGTAAACTGTTCAACGTTTCCCTGCTATTCTTCATGTCTAGATTGTGCAAAGTACGGTAATGTTGTCCACAATCAGATCTGACTTATTAAACGACGGCATTAGATTCCGTCTGCCTTCTGGTCGTATAATCAAAACGTTCATGGGGACTTTGTTCGCAGACCTCGGGGCAGCACTGCTGTTCCTCTATCCACCGATGGAGGAAAGAGGCCGGTCAGGTTCGGCTGGTTGCACCTGAGCGTAAGGTGCGGGGACCGTGCAAATTCTCACTGGGTGGATGAGATTTTTGATACATGAAAGTTAACTTGAAACATAATTATGAATGAGCACACGTCGGATGTCCTCATGCACATTCCTCACTCAATGATCTCATCTGAAGTCTTCAAAGACAACCGGGGATCCATAATCAACACGTCAACTTGGTTTGTTACAACTTATATGAAAGCACAAGACCAAAGGAAAGCCTGACACTGCATGTGTCTCCGGCTTGCTTACAAGTAGCAGGTATTCAGCTAGTAGAGACCAGTTTAAGTTCAAGCACTGTGGACTGATGTGACTCAGTGTAGCCATGGAAAGGCATGGAAGAACTTGAAGGCTTTGTTGGGTAAAACCTGAATATGCTGGAGCTGGATTTCCATGAGATTCACCCTGGCAGAAGGTTGTTGAACACACCAGTGCTGCGTATTAAGGGGGATTTTGGAGAAAGCATTCCATTGTACTTGTTGCAAATGGCAATTTAAACATCTTGAATCTTGGATCCATTTAAGTCTATATATTTTTTTTTTATGTAACTACAGATTTTTTTTTAAAGGAGGTTCAATGTTTGAGGGGGTACAGGATCATACAAGTTTGGGAACAGCTGCTATATAGTAGTGGTTAAACCTAGTTTGATGTTGACAAAGTCTTTCCAGATATTGCTTTCTTAAAGAACACGACATGGCTTCTGTATGGCTGGTACATGCTAGCGCCTCGGAGTTTGTGTAGTGGTGGCTGGTTTAACATGTGGTCCTTATCCTTATTATCAAGGACCCACTGGTGTGCAGCCTTACCCGACAGCCCCAGACTCTAGTCAGTCTGACTGGGGCCAGGTGAGGCTGCTTTTACAAGCCACCAACCACACCCACTCCACAGATATTTTTCCAGGAGTGTCATTCAGAAGCATGGCTCAGTGAATGGGATCAATTGATTTCCGATGGGGACGACGGGACCACCAGTACTGTGGATCCCTGCGTCTTGGCATTTCCCCTCACATGTCACATCTCAACCTTACATGTGCATTGGTACATTCTACTCCTGGCGCCCGAGGATGTCCTCGTGTTTGGTGACGAGGCAGGCGGATGTTGGGTCACGTCTTGGTAGTACAATTGTCTCATTCACAGGGACCGTAGGCCTGTAAATCAAGTCTCGGGGACTGAGGCTCCTTGGCTGGGATTAAGAATGTTGCACCAACAGCAACCTGCTTTTCCTCATACCACACACACACACACACACACATACCCATACACACACACAATCACTTTTGAGAATCACTGTTGCTTTCCCCAAGGTAATAGGTGTGTGCACATTTTACAATTGTTTAACAGTCTAGTGCAGGTCAAAGGTTTGGTGAAACGGGGGTTAATTTACCTGTACAACCTTTAAAGGGCATCAATTAGGGATGGGGTAGACTATTCGCTTGTGTGCTTGGTAGTCGGAATCAGAAATGGTAGTCGGTTAAATACTTTGTTTTTATTTAAATTGTAGGAATTCATACTGTGTGTGTGACTGGATGTGAGTAAGCATTCCATGGTACTTGTTGCATATGGCAAATAAGAAATCTTGGGAAAAAATAACTGCGATAATTGTCTTGACGGACAAAGATGTATTTGGAATGATTATTAAGACCCCAAAGCACATTCACTCCATGACAAAAATATATTTTTTATATAATTTTAAATGGCTCTTAAAATTTGACCCCTTTTGAGGGTTTGATCCCTTAGATTTATTCTATAGTTTTTTGACTAGTAGTTTATAAATAATCCTGTCAGGGAAATTTGTCCTCAAGAGCATTCCTAGCGTCAATACGATGGGTGAGTTGTAAGACGCTGGCCTGAAGCTTGAGGGAAATTTCACTTCTGCATCCTCTCCCCTGAAAATTAATCAATTTGATTACTCCAGCATGTCTTTATCTAAAATACCGCAACATTTTACAAAGTAAAAAGTGCACATTTTGTGTCCCGTGTTCTGTCCAGTTCACTTGTGAATAGAAGGGATGTGATATCTGGGGTGAACACTAGGGAAGGTGATCTCTCTGGTAAACACTAGAGGATATGTGATTTCTGAATATTGGTGAACACTAAGGCACATCTGATCTCTCTCTGAACACTAAGGGACATTTGATCTCTCTCTGAACACTAAGGGACATCTGATCTCTCTCTGAACACTAAGGGACATCTGATCGCTCTCTGAACACTAAGGGACATCTGATCGCTCTCTGAACACTAAGGGACATCTGATCTCTTGGGACACATGATCTTTCTGAACGGTAAGGGTCACTTGATCTCTGCTGAATACTGGTGAACACCAAGGGACATGTGATCTCTCATGGAGAGAACTGGTGAACAATAAGGAACATGTGATCTCGGAGTTCATGATCTTGGGTTTGTTTCTGGTTGTGGTGAGCAGGCATCCAATGAGGACACCAAGGAGCGTCTTTACGAGACACTGCTGTCCGAGTGCCGGGACACCATCCAGGCCGTGAGGGAGGAGCTCAAGGCAGAGGTGAGGATGGCTTCCAAGCCGCTGGGCTGCTGCTTTAGCACACAATATAATACAATGGACTTTTTTGTCATCGCACAAGTACAATAAAGTTGTGATTTAAATTGCCATTTAATCACTAGGAGCAGTAGGCCGCAGACCAAGTCCAGGTCTAGAAGAGACATGTAGAAGTGTCCTGTTATGCTTTATTATATTTATTATGATCCCTTCATGCCGCTACAGAAGCAGAGAGAGCGGGATACGGACAATGGTAAAGTGTCCAACCTGCAGTTCCTGCACAGGTAAAAAAAAAAAATGAACAGAAAAACACATTTGTGTATCCATGGCAACACTGGCTCATGCTTGCATCTCCATCCCCAGAAGTACTAGACTTCTGTAAGGTCATAGTGTCTGTGTGTAATGATCTGGTGTGCCCCGGTCTCCCAGCTACCTGAGCTTCATCAAGCTGTGCACGGTGGTGAAGCGTAACGAGAGCATGGCCCACATGCTCCAGATCAAGCTCAAGGAGCCCAACAACGACGAGAGCAAGAGGGGGCCCAAGCCCCAGGACCTCATCCGCCTCTACGAGATCATCCTCCAGGTACGGACCGCGAGGTGGAGGCTCTGGGGCTGTAGTGTGATTGAAAAATGTAGTCTCTCTCCATGGTTACTATTCTCTCTCTTTCTGGCAGAGTCTGGCAGAGTTGTCCACCCTGCAGGGTCTGGAGGAAGACCACAGCTTCCAGAAGGAGATGGCCCTCAAAACTCTGGTCTACAAGGCCTACAGGTAACTGGGACTTTTGCCTGCTTGCATGCACGCACATACTATATGTAATGTATATGTAATACAATTACTTGACGGCAAGTAAGAAAAGTTAATTAAAAGTACATAAAGTAACAATAAGGTAGTAGATAACGCAACTAAGGAAGGAATTGGATAAAGCAACTAAGGAAGTAGATGAATCAACTATTGGTAAGGAAAAAGATTAAGTAAGAAAGTAGAAAAGGGAACTAAGGAAGTATTTAGTAAGAATATGTAAGGAAGTAGATGAAGTAACTATACGTAAGCAAGTACATAAAATATCCACAAGGAAGTTGATAAAGTAACACTAAAGAAGTATATAAAATAACAAGGAAAGAGACAAAGTAGCAATAAGTAAGGAAGTAGACCTTAAGTAACATTAAGTTACACATGTCAAACGCACACATCTTATCCTCACTGATGCGTGTCCTCTGTCCGCCAGGTGCTTCTTCATCGCCCAGTCATACGTGCTGGTGAAGAAGTGGAGTGAGGCGCTGGTTCTGTACGAGAGGGTGCTCAAGTACGCCAATGAAGTCCAGTCCAAGGCTAAGGGTTTGGGAGACAAGGTACGCACCCATACCACAACACCACCAACGGCTTAGCCCGGCCAGGACCTCATTCACTATCTCTAGAAACACACTAGAACCTTCTTCTTCATGGAAGTCTAACGTTGGCAGGTGTGGCTTTATGACAAAGTATTTGTACCGCCTATCTTTAACGCAGCGTTGTCTTTTTCTGTCAAATGAAGAATCTGCCCGACGTCCAGGAGCTCATCGCCGAGGTCAACGCTGAGAAGTACTCCCTTCAGGCTGCCGCCATTTTAGGTAGGTCCCAGTGTGGGCGAGCAGCCACTTTGTAAGCAGGTTCTGATGAGATGATAGTCAGTAAAACATTCTAAGTTTTCCGTTGTTGGCAAAAAGATGAATGAAAATGCAAAGAGGTCAATATTAGAGTGTGAATCTAGCTGAGAGTGCCATGCTGGTGTGGTCTTGTGGACTCAGAGGTATTTCTTGTGGTTTCAGACACGGAGGAGGTGAACGAGGCTCCATCTCAGCACCCGGTTAAGAACAACACGGTAAGCAGCACCGTGACGGCATCATCACGTCGTTGGCGACGTCACATCGATGGCAACGTGTGATCCAATTTTGTTGTCCAATCTTCTTTTCCCGCAGCCTCTTTGCGACCGGCTGGAAACCTTCTGGCTGGACCCGGCCCTGGTGGGCAAGCATCCCAACCTGGTCCACTTCCCACCAAGCTTCCAGCCTATCCCCTGCAAGCCGCTGTTCTTTGACCTGGCACTCAACCACGTGGTGTTCCCCCCGCTCGACGACAAGGTGGAGCAGAAGGGCAAGGGAGGCCTGACCGGCTACATCAAGGGCATCTTTGGCTTCGGCAGCTAAATCTACCGCCTGCCTGCCGGCCAAGGGCCCCTGAGGAGGAGGAGGAGGAGGAGGAGCCATGAGGCCAACCGTAATCATGGCAAGCCCCCCCCAGGAACCGGTTGTCAACTGAAATGTTCCGTTCCCCTTTTTTTTTTTTTTTTTCGCTCCGATAAGTTGTCCCACAGGGCTGCGGCTGGTTGTTCTGGATGTGATCCATTTACCATTCGATAATGGTATTTCTCCCCCCCAATTCAGTTGTTGGCAGAGAGTGCCTAAATGTTCCAAATCTGACCTATTCAAGTTTACTTAGCGGAGCCGGACGTACATTCGAATGTACTACCCTAGCATCATATCAGTCTTCAAAGTCATTGGTTTCCTGTTCACTGTGGTAAGGATGAATTCCACATTTCTGTACAAAAACATTATTTTGTGTAAATTCCGACAGTTAGATTTTCACCTCAGTCACTCACAGCAGTCAGTGTCACAGAGTGCCCTTGAGCACCAGTTACAATAATCTGTAAACCACCTTTCTCCCACTTCCATCACTTTGGTGGACCCTCTTACCGTAAGCCTTGCTCTTCCGCTTCAATAAGTTTATTAAATATTTCCGTGTTAATCCTGAGTGGGTTCGGCGAGGAAGTTTCTGTCGTTCGATTAGTTGTCCTACAGGGCTGCGGCTGGTCGTTCTGGATGTGAAGGAAAAGTCATCAAATCCATTTTAATGGCCGCTTCTCTCTTAAATGGGGCTTCTCTCCCTGGACCACGGGTTCTCCACGATAACTGTATTTCTCCCCCCCAATTCAGCTGAATTCAGTGAGAGAGTGCCTAAATGTTCCAAATCTGACCTATTCAAGTTTACTTTGTGGAGCTGCATGTACATTCGATTGTACTACCCTAGCATCATATCTGTCTTTAAAGTCCCCATTTTCCTGTTCTCTGTGGCAAGGATGGCAATCAAGACAGAGATTTTAACAGCAGTCTCTCACTGTTTTCAGTAATCTGTAAACCACCTTGCTCCCACTTCTATCACTTTGGTGAACCCTCTTCTGTAAGCTTTGCTCTTCTGCTTCAATAGGTTTATTAAATACGTATATTTCTGTGCCTGTGTTAATCCCGAGTGGGTTCGGTGAGGAAGTTTGTGTTCATTAATTGCATTGTACCAGCATACGTGTGGGCCTGGTATTTTATTTCTTTTGGACACCATGTCTCCAAAAAAACGAATGATTGATTTGACTGCTCCGAATGTATGTATCATTTGTTTTGAAAGTCTCCAATAAAAATAATTAACTTAAAATTGGACAGTTGCTCCAAACATGTCTGGTACATTTCACTGTCACGATCATTAGTTCATAGGTTCAAAATTGGCTTGAGTCACCGGAAATCAATTGGCATTCTTCCTTAAAAAACAGGAGGTGCAAGTCTTTTTAGTTGTTGTGTCTCTGGGGCGTGGATGTAACCGTGTGGAATACCACAGCAGGGTGTGCAGCACATAGTTTGCCATGAAAACGTTTTGTGTGGGATTTAAATAACCTTGTTCTTGACAATTAGAGTTGCTTGGTTTCAGCCTTACTATAACGTATACAAACAACCAAAACATTTATTAAACGCCAGATAGGTTTCCAAGCTCGGAAATATCCGCTGAACTAGTCTGAAATACCGCTTTCATTGGTATGTGTGTAAAATATTTGTATTAACTCATTATGGCATGAATCTTTTTTTAAATTATTTTAATTTTACTTTGATTTGACCCTTGAGGCAATGTTGTCCGCCTCCACACAACAGTGGCAAGGTGTTGTTCATATTGCGCAGTCATATTGTGCTCACTAGACCAACCCGTGCATTGTTTGTTTGTAGGTCAGTGTGTGTGTGTCACACCCTAGCCCTTCTCATTCCCCAGCCCCCGCTACGCTTTACATGACCGCCAACACCCCAGTCAGCCAATAAATACATGAAATTAGAGGGCCCTCAGAGTGCATACCTCTGCCACACCAAAAAGTCCCCTGGATCTGCGCTAAAATCTGCAACTGTTCCTAGACCCATAAGTTATCTAACCACCAAGTTTTGTTCAATTCCGTATGTAATCGTATCTTGCTAACAAACGGGTGAAAACAACTACTGTCCCATCTTCAATGGCAGAGGTAATAAATGGAACGAGTGGGTTACATGACTGTTCAATATCATGTAATTGCATTGCCGATATAGTGTAGAACTTAAAGGCAACTGAAATGAGGTGGGACACACGACAGGTGGTAGAATCCAATGCAGGTGTGAACTGAATGAACAGAGCAATGCAAAAAAGTCAATAAGTTAACAAACTCATGGATCCCCATAACAGAACAGCAGGCCGGATGAAATGCTTGGTTCTACAGGTTGTCCCCAACGTTGTTTGGCCTGCAAGTGAGGCTCCTGGTCTCTACACAACATTTGGAGAGAGAGTTTGTATACTGTGTACTATTGCTCCCACTTTTTTGTCTATTTTTAACCAGGGATGTCAACATTTAGATCAAATAGGATCTTTGCTGGGAACCTTTCAATACGCAACCTGCACCCCATTTTCAAAGGGCCTTGTTTAAGTGTTCTACTGCTAAGTGTTGCGTACAGCTGAGGACAATATTGTTTCTGTATAGGGATTACAGAATGTTAAAATAATAGAATCCAAGAATAAAGTTCAAAGCTATATTGTATTGTCCTATTCGGTGCAGGTGCCACTGGAATATTACCACAACGAACAACATTAACATAATATTTTGTTTTCTTTTTCCCACCTAAACAACATGGCCCATGGATTGGATTTGGACGGCACAAAGAATCATTCAGAATAGGTACAAAGGGGAACTTTGGCGGAGCTATTTCTACTGGAGCCAGCCATGGTTGCTGTGAAAGCTGCCTAGCAACATTCCGCTCCCTGATCTTACCATTGTCGATAGGTTACAGCAACGCCCTTACGCTGAATGATCAGCGTGCCTTGGGTACCACAGACATGCCATAGTACTACTACTGCACCGAGACGTCGTCTGCACTCTGCACTGTCCTACTAGAAAATGACAGGGTGGTGCACCCGGCCTGCTTGTTGTTCATCAATCAAACGGTATGTTTGGCATGGCCTGGATGGGCTCAGTTATGAAGTTGCCTTATGATTCATGTAAAGCGTGCATGTAACAAAGGTGCAGGTGTAGGGATAAGGCATCTTGCTGCCTTGCCCAGGGGTATGTTGGAGACCTGACAGAGTGCTTGGTCTTCCCCTGACAGTGAAACTTGTCTCTCGGCACGTGCCTATTTGCAAGATTGACAGCCTAAGTGGATGCAGTGAACACATTTAATAAATGATACATTTAGTACACATTTAACCACCAGTACCGGATTTAATAGGATGATTTAATTGAGCATTGAATTATATAAATATTGAAGTATTTAGGGCCACTTTCCGGGTTTTCACACGCTATGGCAGATATGGGCAACGTACTTCAAGAACCGGACCATACCGGCCTCAAAAGAAAACAAAACCACCCTTAAAGAATCGCTAAAATGCAACATTATGTATGGATTACTGTTATTACTTCTACTGTTATTATTACTGTTATTATATTATTACTGTTATTATTCTGACCTAACCAGCCGGCCACCTAGACGCTGGTTTATGCATTAGGTTGAGGAGTCTTAAGGCGAGTGACTAGAGAGGTTTGTTTGTGTGCAAACACATTTTTCTGCGATGAACGTGGCAGATAGCGGCTGACGGATAACCATCTGTCCTCTGTGCTCCGTGTTTCATTAGATGATGTTGAAACTGCAAGACTGATGGTCTCGCCGAGAGAGGGGTCATCCGCCCCAGTTGTTTCTATTGGGCACCATAGGTGAGGGTAGGAACGAAGACTGACCAGTAGATTGAGAGCTTCGCCACTCCCGCTGTACCTATTGCACCTATTCACCGGTCAATCTCAACAACAAGACCCTGAGAATCTTGAACTCCTTCACTTTGGGTAAGGACTCACTCCCCACTTGGAGCAGGCAATCCACTGGTTTCTTGCTGAGAACCATGGCCTCAGATTAAGAGGTGCTGATCCTCATCCCATCCGCTTTACACTCGGCTGCAAATTGATCCAGTGAGTGCTGAAGGTCACATACTGATGAGGCCAACAGGACCACATCACACAATACTGCAACCCCTCCCCATCCACGACTACGCCTTGAAATCCTGTCCATGAATATCACAAACAGGATGGGTGACAAAGCACAGCCCTGGTGGAGGCCAACACCCACTGAGAACAGGCCCGACTTACTACCGAGAATCAGGACACAGCTCTCTCTTTGGGAGTACAGAGATTGGATTGCCCTCAGTAGTGACCCCTGCACCCCATACAGGCCCCCCCCCGGATATTTGAGAGTAAAAATCTGCGCCAATGTTCCACATCAAGGACGGAATTCGCATTGTTCCTCTTCAATCCAAGGTTCGACTAGCGGCCGACTGCTCCTTTCCAGCCCCTTGAGTAGACTTTCCTAGGGAGGCTGAGTAATGTGATACACCTGTAATTGGTACACACCCTCTGGTCCGCCTTTTTTAACAGGGGAACCACCCCCCCCCCGTTCGTCACCACCCCCCTGTTCGTCACCACCCCCCCGTTCGTCACGCCTTAGGCACTGTCCCTAAATTCCACGAAAAAAGCCTCATGAATACCGCTCATTTCTAATGAATTCTGAGGCTAGTTATACAGGTACAGTAGTATAGTATAACAGGGGGCGGCAGAAGCTCAGTCTATTGGAACTTGGCTTGGAAATCAGAAGGTCGCTGAAACACTTGGGCACTTCTGAGGTGCCCTTGAGCAAGGCACCAGACCCCTACACTGCTCCCGGTTGCTGTATATACAATAGCCGCCCACTGTTTCTAATACTAAGATGAGTTATATACAGAGAAACTAATTTCACTGTGTGTGTACGTGTATATGACAAATAAAGAGGATTTAATCCTCTATTTAGATCGAACAGAACATAAATGAATGTATTCATGTATAAGACAATGTGTTTGTTCATTAGTAGTATATCTGTATTAGTCGAATATTTTCTTAATTCTGTGTTTGAGGTCTGTACTGCAATGGTATTGAAGTTTTAGTATAGTTACACATAACAACTTTGTCACGACAAGAAATGATTTAATATTATCACCTGGTTAAGTCATAATATCATGCCCTGGTCTCTGATTGTATAGATTAATTCCACCAACAAGATTCATGATTCAAGAATTTGATTTGCGTAAGTCAAGTACAGTGGAATGTTTACTCCCCATTCCCTCCCACAGAATGCAATTCTAGAACAATACTATAAAAATAAAAGTAAAAATACTTACTTTAAAAATAAAAAAAACATAAAAAATATACATATAAATAAATAAATAACATGGCCTCCTAATCGTGCCCTGGTTTCAGATTGGATAGATGAAGCCAGTGTGTGTTTCCGGTGCATACCGACTGCTGTGCATCACCCAGGTGGGCCACTGACACCCAAGTGTTTTGGGTGTCTTGAAAAGCTCTATATAAATGCAATGGGTTACTGTTATTAACTTATTAAACTATGTTTCAACAACCTCCCCTCCCCATGGCCCCTTACATTATCATAAGGTATATTATGAGACAATTGTTTTTTAAATACTGTATGTCTGCCTGTCTGACCTCCATAATGTCAGATCAATTGATGACTACAGTATGTGCCAAATTGTCCTCAATATAATATATATAACAATATAAGATTCATTCATTGAAGTCATATAACATTCATTGTTTCTACTGGCTTATGGGGCCCCGATGGACCTGTTTTTATGTTCTTTACATTTATTCATAAATCATAAATTCATCACACTGTGATACTTCTTTACTGGACCAACTGGACTCATTGTCGTGTTTCTGTGCTGTTCTCTACTGTATTTATGATTCTAACACTCACTACGGTGCTGCACTACAGTCACTTTAAAAATGCGTGTTTGCACAATCCACAATATGTATATATCATCCATTAGACACGTTGTTGATCTATTACTGTCTATAGTATTGTTTGAGTATAGTATATAGTATAACGTTTTGTTTAAAGTAGTAGTATATAGTAGTGTATATAGTGTTTTTTTGTATAGTTTAGTATAGTGTAGTGAGTGTAGCATAGTATAGTATAGTATAGTATAGTATAGTATAGTATAGTATAGTATAGTATTGATGAATGCGGGAGTGAGTACTCAATTGTACTTGTAAGAATCTTGAATCTGATCTTGCCACCAAATAAACAAATACCTTTTTTGTTCTGGACCACTGAATTAGTTCAAGACACCAGCTACTGTATACTGAATACACACACACTCACACTCACACACACACACACACACACACACACACACACACACACACACACACACACACACACACACACACACACACACACACACACACACACACACACACACACACACACACACACACACACACACACACACACACGTGGTGGAGGGAGCAGTGAGCGGTGAAACAGGAGAGTGGAGAGCAAAGAGCGCGGAAGAAACATTCGACCGGAGGGATGGAAGTGTGGGTGGAGTCACAGACGAGGATGAGGGTGGGGAAGGAAACAGGTCGACCCGGTCCTAACCAAACCAGGTGGGTGGCTGAGAGGGGAGGGAGCTCACCTGTGTAGCCCTGGGCGTGTCAGCTGGACCCAGCCCAGATGAGCCCTGTGTCCTCCTTAAACGCAGCACACACACACACACACATACACACGCGCACACAAACACACGCGTGCACACAATCAACGCCTCCAATATACAAGGAGGTGGGTGTCTTGGGAGAAGTGTTTAGAATCGCTGAGACAGGTGAAGGACAAGACCAAAAACCAGAGGACTCCGCCGGAGAAAGACAAGGACACAGACAGACAGACAGACAGACAGACAGACAGACAGACAGACAGACAGAAAGAGAGATTGTGCTGTGCGTTCACCAGGGATCTAACCCAGGACCTTCAGGATGTTGAAGAAAAAGGGAAACACAGTGAAGGTCTCCGGGAAGATCAGCAGGTAAGTTCACCGGTGTGTGTGTGGTCATGTTTTCCCTTATTGAAAGGCTGAAAACGGTATCACTCATGTACCTATCTATGTACGGTCCTGCATGTGTCCAATTGACCTTGTTTTTAGAGAAAGTTATGTTAGGTGTACCGTGTGACTTTGATAGATATAGTTTAAGAACTTCATTTCACAAAGTGTTCTGATGTTCTATGTGAGGTTTTACCGTGGAAATCTGAGGAATAAATGCTTTAGAGGGACTTTAAATGTTGTCAGACAAATCTGAATAATCTCAAGGTTTGACACAATAATCATTTGATCGCACAAATCCTCAGCCACAGCACTCCCTATTCTGTCTGGCACAGCTGACTGATCTCTAAACCATTAAGTGTCTCTTGACTCAATGATTCCTTTCACCTGCTGTGAAACAGATGATACCGAATTTCACCCCCAACTTGGATCATTTATGTATAAGGGACTATATTAGGGGCTATAGTTAGGGACCATTAATCATGATATTGTAAATTGCTGTGTTACTGCTCTCTGTACCAGCGAGTATAACCGTGAGTGTCCCGCACGGGATTCGAACTCACGGTTCACGGCATGAGAGGCGACGATCTAACTTCAGGTGCAACCTGTCTGTTAAGTATCAGGGAGTGAGGTTCACACACCGCAGAGCCACCACCGGCTGGCCTCCGACAAGCAGCTCGTGTTTAAAATGTATTTTTAGCTATAACATTTTTTGACATGACAATATAGATTTTATCTGTATATCGAAACTGTGTTTTATAAGTAGAGTTCTGAGAGTGTTCCGACATATTGCCACCCCTGCAGTTATCTTGCTATTAGCGCAGGGCGTAACACAATGTGTCATATTTTAAACTGACCATTAAGGAGTGGGCGACCTTATTCTTTACATTTTTTATCTTTTTATAATTTTTTTACTATTTGTCATCTCAGAAAGAGTATCGAACTCCTCAAAATACATTTCCTATGAGGGCTCTGTATTGAGGCTCTGTATTGAGGGCTCTGTATTGAGGGCTCTGTATTGAGGCTCTGTATTGAGAACTCTGTATTAAGGCTCTGTATTCAGGGCTCTGTATTAAGGCTCTGTATTCAGGGCTCTGTATTCAGGGCTCTGTTTTAAGGCTCTGTATTAAGTGCTCTGTATTGAGGGCTCTGTATTGAGGGCTATGTATTAAGGCTCTGTATTAGGTGCTCTGTATTGAGGGCTCTGTATTGAGGGCTATGTATTAAGGCTCTGTATTAGGTGCTCTGTATTGAGGGCTCTGTATTGAGGGCTATGTATTAAGGCTCTGTATTAGGTGCTCTGTATTGAGGGCTCTGTATTCAGGAATCTGTATTGAGGAATCTGTATTGAGGGCTCTGTATTGAGGCTCTGTATTAAGTGCTCTGTATTGAGGGCTCTGTATTGAGGGCTCTGTATTGAGGGCTTTGTATTATGGACTCTGTATTATGGCTCTGTATTGAGGGCTCTGTATTGAGGGCTCTGTATTCAGAGCTTTGTATTATGGACTCTGTATTAGGGCTCTGTATTGAGGGCTCTGTTTAGGACTCTGTATTCAGGGCTCTGTATTTGGGCTCTGTACTAGGGCTCTTTATTAGGGCTCTGTATTCAGGGCTCTTTATTAAGGCTTTGTATTGATGGCTCTGTCTTAAGGGTTCTGTATTAGGGCTCTGTACCAATGCTCTGTATTGAGGGCTCTGTTTTGAGGCTTTGTATAAGGGCTATGCTCTATATTGATGCTCTATATTGAGGGATCTATATTAGCGCCCTTTATTGAGGGCGGTCTGTAGGTGTCTGTATTGAGGGCTCTGTATTGGCAACACTGTGGCCCTACACACTGTCACTCACAATACCAGGGTCACACTTCAATTCACTATAATACAGCAGTACTACAGCGTATTACAGTAGTGCAGTACTACAGTATAACAGCAGTATTGCAATACAACCAAGTGTCCATTAGGTTGTATTGCAGTGCTACTGTAATACTATTTGTGTTGAACACAAGGCAGCCAGTAAACAACAAGCAACACATTAACCTCAATGAAATATTAACATTGTTGAAAAATACTATTCTAATGCTATTGTACCGATATCTTCCTAAAGTGTGTGTGCGGTATGAAGTGTCAAATGTAAAAGGAGAACGAGAGGCAAAAAAGGGTGGTTTAGTATACTTGATGGTGTTTTCTGCCTTTAAACCTACAAACAGACATACAGAGTCAACACTACATCAAGACTTTAAATACAGTGAGAGGCAACGTGCCAAAGGTGTGGCAGTAATTCAGACAAAAGAACAGACTATAAACAAACAAAAAGTACTATTACACAATCCTTACCGCAAACACAGACACACAATGTTTCACCGTTGGAATGGAAACGGTACACTCTACTTCTGTTTAGGGCATGTACATGTTGTGCGTGTGTGTGTGTGTGTGTCTGAGTGGCGTGCGTGGAACCTTGTTGATACCGGTCTTGCATGTATATCGCCGCCTGATGACCTCATACCTTCTTCTGGTCATTTGCAGAACATGGCAGACTTGTTTTGCGGGATTATTTTGATGACATATCAGAGCCCATCGCTATGGCGATGTAAACAAGATGGGGAATGAGATCGGGAGTACTACCTCAGTAACCGAACAGTTCTGTCCTGAATGATGCTGTTGCACACCTATACCCATTCTTATTGTTTTACTCTTTTAAAAAAGCTAAATGAGAGTATTTGCCTGAATCTCCCTTTAAGCATGGAGTTTTAGGACTCCACTCCCTGTCTAATCAGTGCTTGAAGGTTTTTGCATTTTCGATTCTGGTTCAGGTTTGTTTTTCTGGTCAACTAATAGTAAAACGACTTACTGTAAGCAAGTAAAATATAACCACTTTAATTGTAAAATGGTACTTTCAATAAGTAAGGAAATATACTAATAATATAATAATATATAATGAACCACATAATTCCGACAAACAAAAAGCATGGAAGGTTTTCCAAGTCCCCAAGGCGAGGCCCAAGTGAAGGCCCAAGTGAAGACCCAACCCTTTGGGCGTGGATGGCTCATATTGTAAATAATGCTGTTTTAGTCACCGGGCACATTCACAGCACTGACCTTTTGTTATTTTTTCATTAATAATATCTCACCCCCCCCCCCAGTCACACGCACACATTCACACATTGACATTAGTATCAACCACCTCGTTGTATCCACCATCTAGTTGGTGCGTTTGTTTCCCCCCCCTCCAAGCCACTTACAGATATGCCTTATAGGTCTTATAGACTTATAATATATAAATGATCAAAGAGGAGGCGGCAGCTAGCATGTCAGGGATGCCTTTTAGCTACCACAAGGTACTAGGTTTGATTCAGAATGTGCTGCGACCATTGGGGGTCGAATGCAGTACCTTTCGACCCGGGAGTCTCCCACCCTATAGCCACCGGTCTGTATAAGGTATCATCTATATAATTATAATATATATATATATTAATTTCTACTATATAATATAATTTCCAACAATTAAAACACTATATACTATACTATGTACTATACTATAACAATACTGTACACAATAAAAATAACAATAAAGTGATTGATGAATGGTATATACTTATTATATATATATATATAATTGTACAAAAAGCATTTAAAAAGTATTTTAAAGGGCCAGTAGTGCAGCAGCATCATAAATACAGTACAGTACAGTACAGTACAGTACAGTGCAGAACAGTGCAGTGGCTGTAATGAGTCCAGAAAGATAAGCAAAAGTATGATGGTAGCCCTTCTACTGATGCTGCGGAACCGGCGACCAGACCGCAGGGGGGAGAAGAGATGGTGCCTAGGGTGTTTGCGGTCCTTTGTGATGGAGATGGCCTTTTCTGACATCTGGTCCTAAAGATCTCCTCAATACATGGAAATGCACACCTGATGATCTTCTCTGCCGTCCTCACGACCCTCTGGATGGCTTTCTTGTCCTGTGCAGTGGTGTGGCTGTACCACACAGTGACGCCACTCATCAGGACGCTCTCTACAGTGCCACGGTAGAAGCTCACCAGCTACCGCTTCTCTTGAGGCACTGCAGGGCATGGAGGCACTAGTGTGCCTTCTTCAGCATGACCTCTGTGTTACGGGTCCACGCCAGGTCGTCTGAAATCTGTAGTCCCAAGAAACAGAAGCAGCTGCGGACTTCCACCAGTGTCCCGTCCAGGCTGACGGTGGAGTGGGTGCCCCGATGGCTCCTGAAGTCCACGATGAGCTTCTTAGCCTTGCGGACATTCAGTGCGAGGCTGTTCTTGCACCATTGCGCCAGCAGGACTACCTCAACTCTGTACTCGCTTATCAGGCCGAAGACTGGTAGGCAGTGAGGAGGCAGATGAGGAGGCATAGAAGCTAAATCGGCAACACGAGGCATTTTGGTTGTTGATTCTAGTGGTTGGACATGAACTATGACAGTGATCAGTGTGGAGCTTTGTAGAGTTTGGGTTCAGGCGAATGTCGGAGGGTACAGCCTACAAGTGCGTCTTCTGGGGAATGAGGGTGTAAGTAAAGCTCCTAACATGTTGTTGTCCACTATGTGGCAAATCCTGAGTGGTGTCACAATATTGCACTTTTAACTTTTTAACTGAACATCCGTTTTCAAAGTAGCATTCAAACACAATGTACCTTCCACCTGTTAAAACGTGCACCATGAGTTTGTGTGGTTGGTGGTACCGAAGTGGTCAAGCAGCCACCAGCCATTTGATGGGTGTTGAGTCGGTGTGTTGACATCTCTGGTTGTTGTCCCCCAGGACCCAAGCTACCAACTTGGCCTCGCTGATCTCCCGCATGCAGGAGAGTGCAGACAAAGTAGAGCAAGAAATCCTCCGAGCTGAAGAGCTACTGGCTGTGGTAAGAAAACACACACACACACACACACACACACACACACACACACACACACACACACACACACACACACACATGCTAAACATGCTATTAGTTACGCAAATCTACCCACACACACTGGGGCAACAGTAGCTCAGTCTGTTGGGACTTTTTAAAACCAAATGTATTCAAATAACTCATACAGATAGATGCACACATATATAAACACACACACACACACACACACACACACACACACACACACACACACGCACACGCACACACACACCGTGTGACACACTTAGTGGTGACCTGGTGGTGTCGCCCGGCAGGATGCTGAGAATGAGAAGAAGGAGCTGCCTTTCAAGCACCAGCATGAGATCTCCGAAAAGATGGGCAACGTGGAAGGGCTGCTCCAGGACCTCTTCCTGGACGTTGACAAGGCCAAAAAACTGCAGCACCCCCAGGCCATCGAGATCTCCAGCGAGTGAGTACTTAGAGCCACACATCTTAACCTTAACCTCTTAACCTTCACTATTTGTCATTGGCCCTGTTTCTTGTGTAAAATCCAGGGAACCAACTTATTGTGCTTTTACCTGAGCACTGGTTCTGCTCTCGGAGGCTTGTTAGGAAGGAAATGCCCTTATGATTTCTGGTGACGAGTAGTTCTCTTGCCTACCTATGTTTAATGACCTTATTGTAAGTCGTTTTGGACAAAAGCGTCTGCTAAATGACTGTAATGTAGTGTTATGCAATGTTAACCACTGACCTTTTTGGAGAATTTCTGCCAAAATTGTCTAAAACTATGACCACACAACAACATTGTTGTTTGAACAACATTTGATTGACACCTGTTGATGAATGTGATCTATAACACAGTAAATATATAACTGTTGAATGTTAGTAGGAGTGTGAAGTGCCGCTCTCGCTGTAGTTTGGATATCAATGTAGTGTGGTGTATCCTCGGTTGTTGGTATTGATGTATGATACGTGTGTGTGTGTGTGTGTGTGTGTTTCTACTCACAGTGTGAGTCGGCTGCACGAACGCTGGCTGAAGGACTGTGCGTTCTACCGGGACGTCTACGAACCGGTCAACGACGTGGCCCTGATGCCCAGGATCGACTGGGGACCCGTGCTCAACCAGAAGCAGGTGTGGTCTCACACGGCCTCCTTCAGGTCCTCTCGGGGGAGAGCAGAACTCCCTGCGAATGAGAACCAGTTAGATTCTTATTTAGACACATAGACACATCGATGGACAATTTCTGAATGTCTGAAGTTGTAGACTACATACTTTTTATAAAAGAATAAGCCTAATATAAAAAAAAGCAATAAATATGACCTATATATGTACTGTATACATACAGTGTATTTATATATTAATATAATGTAATATTTATTGCTTTTTTAAATATCTATCTATCGATCGATCGATCGATCGATCGATCGATAGATAGATAGAGATATATGGTATATATTGGATATAACACCCAATATATCCAATATGGGTGTTGGGGTATATATTTAGTCTACATACTGTATACGTACTGTCAATATGTACCAAAGTTGCACACATGGCTACAAGCCACTAATACTTTGTGGGGTTTGCAGAAAGAGGTGAACGTGGAGACATTCGGGCCCACCATGAGTGACCTGGAGAAGCAGATCGCCTCACACAACATCCTCCACAAGGAGCTGGAGGCCTACAACTCCCAGCTGTCCCAGAGCTCTGTGGGCAACAAGGTGAGCTTTGCATGGCTGACTTGGCCGTCGGTGTATGAATGTGTGTATGAATGGGTGTTTGGCCACTGGTTAGAAAAGCGCTATACAAATGCAGTCCACTTATTTATTTTGACACACGCACGCACGCACACACGCACACACACACACACACACACACACACACACACACACACACACACACACACACACACACACACACACACACACACACACACACACACACACACACACACACACACACACACACACACACACACACACACACACACACACTATATATATAAAATGTTTGCCTTGAAGCACTTCATGAATGCAATTAATTATTATTATTGTTAATAATGGTAATAATAACAATGCTGGTGTTGATCTTGTCTTTCAGGAGCAATACACAGCCATCAAGAAACAATACAACAATCTTTTGGTAAGTTTACCCCTTAAATGGGAAGTGGTTCCCTATAATCACTGATTCCATTCTTCTTCTGTCACTTCTGATCAAGATCTTGAATCTTTAATGTTGTTGGTCCATATGGAGTATGGTATCCAGATGCACTGAATCCACATATACATTAAAGGGGGCATATTTATTTTTGACAAAACCATTTCAGAGGTGTTTTTTGTAAACTTTCGCGAACATTATGTTTTCTGCTTTGTCCCTGACACATAGAAAACCTTTTTTTTCTTATACTGTGAGCCCTGCATATCATCATGCCTGTTGTTCACAGGACAACTCAAAATGGCGTCGCCACTATCTGACCAGCCTGCACGACTACATGCAAGGCTGCAACAAGGAGCTGGCCTTCCTGGGAGAGGAGCAGGACAAGATCAAGAAGCAGGACTGGAGTGACCGGATGGTAGACCCGCCAGATGTCCGCAGGCAGTACGAGGTTAGACAACCCTATCAGCTGCTCTTTAACTCTGAAAACAACTGGAAAGACATGAAAAAGAAAGTCTGATTATGTGTAGGTTTGGTGTAAATCCTAATGCTGCCTAATGATGTCAAAGATATCTCCCCGCCCTCTTGAAGACACATTTAGAATAGACCGAATAGAAAAGATAAAGGCAGACTTCGTAAGATTTGACCACTAGGTGGTGCACTTAGAATCACCGTCTTTATAAATCATAGTTAGAAAATTGTACTCTGGCGTCAAGAAGGAACCATATAGACTTTTTTTCGGTTCCTTTAGTACTTATCAAATCATCACCCAAGCCAACAATCAAAAGACCAGGGGCCGATAGCCAACATATATTTTAGGTCCGACAACTAGTAGCAAGCTAGTGGTCTACTTTTAGATGCTTCATGCTTGTGTCATTTGGTGATCCTTTGAATTCATAAGAAACAGACATTGTGATATACATTTTGTGTAAAAGCCCTTGCAATAATTGTGATAATTGTACTTACAACATTGAGTACCATTATTGTTCTTCATTCTCTTTGTCATAGTTATTTGTATTTACCCACAATTAAATGTTTATTAACATGTCTTAACATAACTTTGGTTGAGTCTAACTAATGCAGCTTTAATTTGATATTCATCCGTCAGATCTTCAAGAGCAACAGCCTGCTGTCCCACGAGTCGGAGGTCAACAAACTGCAGGATGACGGAGACCGGCTGCTGGAGCTCAAACACCCTGCAAGCGCCACCATCGAGGTATACGTCACTCCACCTCTGGGTCCAGCTACCCAGAGCTACCTTTTATTAAACTAAGCATTGCTACCTTTCATTGAACTAGGCATAGCTGTCTGTCTGTCAGTCACAGCTACTTCAAGCTAAATGCATAGCCTAAAATCTGCCAATAATCTTGCCCTTAATCTTAATCAAAGCAACATGTGTGCAGATAAACTTTATTATTATTTGCACACATTTTTGAGAGTTTTACTGTTGAAGGACAAAGTCATGTTATAACATGAGCCTTGTATGCACTACAGAAATTTGCCGAACTCTGTCTGAGCTGACATTGGTTGACATTTAGTTTGTGTTGGATTCTAATATTTTAGGCACAGAAAGATGCGGTGAGGAGCGAGTGGCAAAAATTCCTCAATCTTTGCATCTGTCAAGAGGCGCATCTGGACAATGTTGAGGAATTCAAGAAGGTACGACTATAAGTATAGTACTACAATGAATCATTTAAGATAATACTGTTTTCAAAATGATGTGCATGTCGGTTGTGCAACTACTATTGTACGCATTGACATTTTTAGTACCTATCTATCCACCTTCTAAATGCAATACAGTGACTAGCAAAACAGAAAGCGCTTGTTTACACAAACTCCCAGTATGCCACCTAATCATGTGTTGAATGCTTTCCATTTCTAGTACCAACTGGACTCTGAGCAGCTGTCCGAGACGTTGACCAGACTCAACAGCAGCCTGGATCCCAACGTCATCGGCAAGAAGAGCAACTCTGAGAACCTGATGCAGCTTGAGGTACACAGAGGGACTGGTGTGGAAGCTGCATGCTAACAATGACTTGTATACCAGTGGTTCCTAATGTCCCTTTGAGACAACACTAGACCGTGAAATTGTGTAGGCTATTATTCATAGGTTACTAATATAAGTAAGTAAGTTCTTACTCAACATAATGCCTGATGTCAACCTAATGTCAGATGTGTGTAAAGTCTGCTGTGTGGGAAATATAGCAGAAATTGCTAATAACCTAGTATATATATATATATATAATATCCTTGTCATAATCTGTGTGACATTTTTAATAATCATGCCCTACAACTTGTGCCTTGAATTTCTTGAACTGTTTCGTCAGTCCGTTTCCACAATAATTGTGTCTGCCACCAGTGAAGATAACACTCTATCTGTTGAATGAATAGGCCTTTTCAGAGAGGCGTCACAGTTGGGGCGAAAGATTGTTGTGGCTCATTAAGTTAATATTAAGTTAATGATGGTTATTATGTAGGCAGGCCGGGGCCCACAGTTAACAGAGAGATACACCTGTGTATGGTTACACCTCTGTTGTTGAAACAGAGACTGATATATACATATCAATAAATAAATAAATAAATAAATAAATAAATAAATAAATAAATAAATAAATAAATAAATAAATAAATAAATAAATAAATAAATATATATATATATATATATATATATATATATATTAAACCGTATATATATACAGTGTATATATATATATATAGTCAGGTTAATTATAGAAATAATTAAAGATATGGCCCTCAATGTCTGTCTGTCTGTCCTTCTGTCCGTCCCAGGCGGAGGAGAAGTCTGTCCAGCGCAGCGCAGCTATGCTAGCCGACCTGCGGCGCCGCAGCACCTTCATAGCGCCGCTGAAGCTTCGCCGCACGGCGCCCACCAGGACCGTCACCGTGGAGTCCCTTTGTGATTGGGAGACGGATAAGGTACCGACTGACCTCTCACCGTTCACCTCTCACCTATCACCGTTCACCTGTAACCTCTCACCTCTCACTGTTCACCTCTCACCTTTCACTGTTCAAAGTTCGGTGGACCGATTGTTATTACGAAGGAGTTATGGTTATCCACTAATAAATAAATAATAACCATAAAAATACACTTGTAAATTATTAAGACGTTCAAGCAAGCATGAACATGTGGGTTCCATTAAACCCTGTGTATATACTGTATATTTATTTATATATATTCAATTTAGTTTTTCTTTCTTTAAAATTTAAATAAATTAACAAACCCTCCCGGGATTCAAACCCCTGATTCATAATGTAATAATAATAATAATGTGTTTGTCCGTCTGGCCAGGCCACCCTAGCCAGAGAGGAGAAGTTCACCCTGAAGTCCAACTCTGACGTGGAGAACTGGAACGTGGTGTCCCGCGACGGAACGACCAAGACCTTCCCGGGAGTCTGCTTCATTGTCCCGCCACCCGACCCTGAAGCTATTAACAGTGTGGACACGTAAGAGAACCTTCTGGTTAAGAACTATGTATTTTTACATTCACAAGACCTGGTAGAGACTCCCGCCTATCTTGACTATTGGATAATATCTCTCTCTCTCTCTCTCTCTCTCTCTCTCTCTCTCTCTCTCTCTCTCTCTCTCTCTCTCTCTCTCTCTCTCTCTCTCTCTCTCTCTCTCTCTCTCTCTCTCTCTCTCTCTCTCTCTCTCTCTCTCTCTCTCTCTCTCTCTCTCTCTCTCTCTCTCTCTCTCTCTCTCTCTCTCTCTCTCTCTCTCTCTCTCTCTCTCTCTCTCTCTCTCTCTCTCTAGGCTGGGTAGCGAACTGGCTGACATAAAGAAGAGAAGAGCAGCGTTGGTGGCGTCTCTGAAGAACCACAGCACTGAGACCACCAGGCTACAGCAAGCAGGTGCAGTTCCCTCATCAAACAGCCTGGCTCACCTGTAACGTCACGTTAGACAATAGACTCTTCACAGGGGAGTTGTCGCAAGACAAACACGGGTGACGCTCGTAAAACTAATCATGGCTCTGTTCCTTTGATGTACCGGGACATTATGAATACACTAGTGAAGATAAGTCAACTACCCTGGTAAATAAAATAAACCCATAATTAGTGCTATGAGCAACACCCGTGTTTGCCCTACGATGACGTCTCTGTGAAAGTAGTATTGAGTATTGAACAGAAAGAATATAATGGGATGGATCGAGTGTGTAGTGTAAGATGTAAATATGGACTCACGTTGCCCTCTAGGGGTTAAACGCATGCTACTGCGTTAATTGTTACCGGTCGTCATGGGTTACCAGGTAACGTCAATCAAACATTCTGGCCACTCCCCCTCCACCAACCATCTGATTGTAGCAAGTGGAAAATGCGAAAGCCTATATTAAACAATGCAATTGCCCCACCCCTAAATTAAAATAAGTGTCTACCAGATGTGCCACAGAAGCATTTTTTTAGTGGCCAGTGGCCGAACAAATGTGTTAATGGTTATACTAGTCCAAGTACTATCTATGAATCAATATATACAGTGTTTATATAGTATATTAATATATAGCATCCATCCACCCCTCCCTCAGCACCAGTGTCTGCCGCTCCGTTGAACCCTAAAGCGGTGGCTCTGGCTGACCAGCTGGACAAGCTGGACAGCGACCTGGCCCAGACGGAGCAGGACATCCTGAGCCGGCTGCGGGCCCCTCTGGACCGCAGTGACCCGGCAGGGGACCTGGCCAAGCGGCTGAAGGAGCAAGAGGTGAGTGAGCCGGAGGAGAGACAAAGGATACTAACCTGGGTTTAACTTTATACTTTATTGATCAGCAACTATCTCTCTCTCTCTCTCTCTCTCTCTCTCTCTCTCTCTCTCTCTCTCTCTCTCTCTCTCTCTCTCTCTCTCTCTCTCTCTCTCTCTCTCTCTCTCTCTCTCTCTCTCTCTCTATATATATATATATATATATATATATATATATATATATATATATATATATATATATATATATATCATTTTAAATAGGAATAAAAAAAATAGGAATTTTCTAGTCCCCTGCATTGGTTTTGTAGGTAACAAACACAAGATAACAAACCAACACCCACATGAACGTATGCTACGTAACATATTATTTTATTCGGCTTCTTGTTCTGTGACACTTATTTTATTTTTTTTATTGTAGAAAGCATCCAAGGCCATCAAGGCCCTGGAGCAGCAGAACATGGCCTCCCAGGCCGACCTGCAGTCCCTGCTGGCCAAAGACGCCAACATCACCTCCTCCGCTCTCCCACTTAAACTCACCCAAGCCACCAACAAGAAGGACAGCATCGCTGACCTGGCCGACCTCTACACCAAGAAGTAAGTCTGGCTATCGGCGTGTCGCCAGAACATCCGTCGTTTTTATGATCGGCCTCGTGAAATATTGACTTTGTTAATGACGTGGCTCCAAATATATGTGGTGGGGGGTAAAAAGGTTGTTTCAATCGCTTCCTCTGTGTTTTTTCCCCTTCAGGGCGAATGCATCTCTGAATCTGGAAAACCAGATCAGGAAGGTGGACGGCCTTGTCTCAGGTTTCGAGAAGACACTTTGTGAAGATGGAGCGATTCCCGATAACCCCGATATCCTCCAGAGACGTACCCAAGAGATCCAGGTAAGACACAGCCTAGAAACAGCAATGGCAGATAACAGCTCAGTGCAGATAGAGCAGTAGGGACATAAAAACCTTATATACTGTAGGTATGTATATATATATATATATATATGTTATTATGCCACTGTGAGGACATGACAACCTAGCATGTGAACCTCTTGATATCCACATCGGTGAAAATAGACTGTGACACCTGACGTCTGTCAAAAATAATAAAGCTTCTCTAGAATTCATTCATCATTTGCAGGGGAAAACATGTTTTTTATAAAAAACCACTTCTTTCTATTACTACCAGAACCTTCGCACGGTCGTGGCGGGCAGCCAGGATGAGATCAAGACTCTGGGCCTGAACCTGGAGCAGACGGAGCAGCTGTGCAGCTCTCTGCAGCAGGGGCACCAGGAGTACTGCCCCGACATCCGCCGCCAGGGCACCCAGGTCAAGCAGCTGCAGAACCGCTACGCTAACGTCAGCAACCAGCTGAAGGAGAGGTGAGGGAGTGAACCACCACCACCACCGTAACTGGAAATCTTTTGTTTTAATTTGTAATGAGGTCGGCAGTCGCTCAGGAGGTAGAGTCCGGTAGGGTCTGGCAACCCGGAAAGTTGCCGGTTTCGATCTCCCGGCTTCCCTAGCCTTGTGTCGTGGTGTAGAAGCGCTATATAATATATAATAATGTAGTCCATTTACAATTTGTGACTTATGATTGATGGGTTTAGCTGTGTGTTACGGCTGGAAGGTTTCTTATACATGGAGAAACGTTTTAGTGATATACAACTTGCCGTCCTTTCAGAGAGAACATCCTGCAAGAGGCTTCCACCAAGAACCAGGAGTTCCAAACGACCAGCAAGTCTCTGAATTCCTTCCTGAACAGCATGCCTGTGAACCAGGTCATCCAAGGTGACGACCAAGCACAGGTTATCTCCAAGGAGAGCTCCCAGAAGGTACATTTACATTTTGTGTTGTCTTTTAATGAATTACAGTGTAGTGATGTTCTGTCAGAAATCACTCATGTCATAGAGTGAACCATTTATTGCATGACAAGGTAATACACCTTAGTTTGGCGGTATGGTTCCACTCTTTTAGAGATACCAACATTGTTTAGGTTACATACAATATAGAACCAAAGCAGGTGGAGGCTTGGGTGGTGAAATCCAGCTCAGCACACTTACTGAGTGTGTTTGTGTGTGTGAGATGGAGGGTCTTAAATTGCCATCAGTGTACCTTCATTTTGATTGGACCATTTAGCTGTTATGACTAGAGTCATAACAGCTTGGGGGGCTTTACCGAATTATATCCATATTCATATTATTTAACATAACTTGTGCTTTCATTTCAGCGGGCGGTGGAGGACCTGCAGAGGAAGGGAGATGATATGGACAGGGTGGTCGACGTGTCTCAGGACCTGCAAAGTTTGCTTAGTGTAAGCCTCAAATTGAACTCAAATTGAAGATCACTCAATTCTTAATAACGTGTTTGACATTTGTACTTTGTGTAATTTAATTCAAGCACACTGTGATGTGAGAATCAAATATGAAACTGTAGTCATCTCATATCCCCTCTCATATCATGCAGGTGTACGAGACCAATGCCGACAAGTACAAAAGCACCGTAGAGGACGGCGGAGCTACAGTCGCAAAGCGGCCCTACGAGCCGACACTGGCCGAAGCGGTGCAGAAGCAGGTAACGTTAGCAACATGTCACGTTACGATAAACTCTCCACTAAGGATCATCATAATAAGTCCATTTTATTTGTAAAGCCCTTAATCACAGTTACATTGTCAAAGTGCTTCACAAGCTACATCGTTAAGACACCCCCAAAACCCTTAAGGGCAAGAAAAAACTCCCTTAATGATGGAGGAAGAAACCTTGAGAAGGAACACAGAGTGGGGAATCCCTACTTCCAGGGATGGTTAGGAGTGAAATGGGTGCCATAAGTGACATGCATAGTATTTACACAAAAACATTAAAGTGCAATAAAAAAATAGGCGATTAATGTTGTCTATTTGTTCTGCTTTTTTTCAGGAAAAGGCTTTAGTAAACCGCTACGCTGAAAGTTCAGCTGAGAATGCGCAGCGCCTCAACCAAATGAGCTTGGCTAAAAATCTAATTGCACTGGTAAGAGAACATTGTATAAGATAAATGTTTTAATTATAAGTCATGCCATAAAAATTCAATAAATAAACATAAACAATTTTAATTGCTGGAATATATTTTAAAATGTATTAATCGTATAATTGTATTTTATTATTATTTGTATTCTAGAACGAAGAGAAGGTACAACTGGTGGAGCAAAATGTTCAACTGCAGAGCCAGCAGAGGAGCAACTTTGAGGTAGACAGTCTGAAGAAGGAGCTGGAGGACGAGAAGGACAGACTTAGCCATACCGAGACAGAGTTGAAGACCTTCAAGGACAGGATGATGTCCCTGAAGTTTCGACGGGGAGTGGAGCGAGTCGAGGAGAAGGAAGTGCTGCAATACTACCGTGACCCCAGGCTGGAGACGGACCTGGTCGAGTTCCAGAAGAAGTTGAACGAGGAGTCCTTGAAGCGCAGCACAATCCAGAACGAGGTTGAGGTGATCACCAGGAAAATCACGACCACGGAGGACACGCTGAAAACTGCCACTCCCAAACTGGTGACCAGAGAGGTGACTGAGTATGAGAAGGATCCTCAGATGGACATTGAGGCATCCAAAATGAAATTGGAAATAAGCAGGATAAGGGACGATATGAGGGTGAGGGACGGGGAGACCATCCAGATGAAGACCGAGGTCACCATTCTGCAGGCCAAGAAGCCCACAATCAAACAACGTGTGGTGAAGAAGGAAGTGGTCAAAGTTGAACAGGACCCGAACATGCTGAGGGCTGTCCGCAGCTTCGAGACGGAGATCACAGACGAGGGCAACAAGAGTAAGTTGCTCAATGATGACGTTTTTCAGACCAGGAGCCAGATCAATTCAATGGAGAGAATTATTCAAACTATCCAGCCGAAGGTTATCATCAAGGAAGTGAAAAAGATCGAACAGGACCCTGAGCTCATAAAGGAATCCAAGAACATACTATCAAACATTGAGGAGGAGAAGATTGAAAACATCAACTTATCCAACCAGATTACAGAGCTCCAAAGCAGGTATCGTGAAGTGCAAGCCATGAAGCCACGGATTGAGGTGAACGAAATCGTCAACGAGATTTACCGCATCGACCCTAACACAGAGATGGAGATAATGCGTATCAAGAAAGAGTTACAAGAGTCCGGCAGGCAGCGCTCGGATATAGAGAGGCAGACCACCGTGGTCTCATCCGATTTGAATGTCCTTCGTTCTGAGAAGCCCCGTGTGGAGCTCAAAGAGGTCCTCCAAGAGGTGATAAAGGAGGAGAGGAGCCCAGAAAACAAGAAGGAGATCCAGAGGCTCAACGACCAAGTGTACCAACAACACAACATATACAACTCCATCTTGGAGAAGCTGAGGCTCCTCAGAAGGGATAGGGACCAATGGAAGATAGAGAAGTCCAAGGTGGAGATCAAGCTCCTCACCAGAGAGGTCATCAAGTACGAGAATGATCCGCTCCTCGAGAAGGAGGCGGAGCGCCTGAGGAAGGATGTGCGCGATGAGACGCAGACACGCCGTACCACTGAAGAAATGGTGTTTGACCTGCAAAACAAGTACATACTGCTTGAGCGACAGAAACCCGAAGAGAAAGTGGTCATCCAGGAGGTAGTGCGCCTCCAGAAGGATCCAAGGTTGATTGTTGAACATGACCAGCTTGGCAGAAAACTTGACGATGAGGTCCAGTCCCGGCGCCGGACAGACCTGGAGTTGCAGCAGCTGAGGAGCAAGGTGGAGGACATGGAGAAGATTCTGAGCGAGAGCGATGAGCGCCAGAGGAAGATCCAGGTGGAGTCTGAACTCAGAGAAATTAGACTTCGCATTAAGCAGCTTGAAAATGCCCCACCACCGATCGAGGAGAGCATTATCGTTGAAGAAGTGTTGAAAGTTGAGAGAGACCCCCAGTTGGAGAGGCTGACCAGTGGGTTGCGTTCCGGCATGGACACGGAGACCAGCGAAATCCATCGTCTCCAGAGGGAAATAAGGAATATTAATGCAAGGCTGGAAATCCTACAGCGAGAAAAGTCCAGCGAGAAGACGGTGTACAAGGAAGTTGTCCGCATTGAGAAAGATCAGGTGGTAGAGGCCGAAAGAGACCGCCTCAGGGAACAAGTATCCCATGAAAGGTTTACCAGGCAAGATGTAGAGGATGAAATCAGACGCCTCACTGAGAAAACCACCTTCCTCGTTTCGTCCAAGTCCAGTAATTCACGAGAGGAGACAAACCTCATGTCGAACCGAGATGGACTACAGCAAGAAAGGGACAATTTGGCTCGGGAGCTAAGAACCCTCGAGTCTGAAAAACTCAACATTGGCTTGTCATTCCAGCAGCAGACAAGGCTGATGAGCGAGAGAACCCAAATTAACAAGCAGAGGAGTGTCAAGATGGATTCTGACGTCCATCGCTTGGAGAGGGAGATCCTGGGCGAGAAAGACAAAATTCACTCAAGCGACGTCATCATACGAGACCTTCTCATCGAACTGCAGAAGGAGGAAACCGCGGAGACCAGAACCAAAGAGAGTCACGTCTCCACTAAAATCACAATTTTGGATCCAGACACGGGCATCGACGTGTCCCCCTATGACGCCTACGTGCAGGGCCTTATCGAACGTAAACAGTACATCCACCTGCAGGAGCTGGAGTGTGACTGGGAAGAGATCACTTCTGTGGGAGCGGACGGAGAGACCTCTGTAATCCAGGACCGTAAGAGTGGCAAGCAGTATTCTATCAAAGATGCCCTTAGAAGTGGCCAGCTGACACAGTACAATCTGCAGAAATACAAAGACGGCAAAATGCCCATCTCAGAGTTTGCCTTGCTTGTTGCCGGAGACAGCAAACAAAAGACCAATTCCATCACTTCCAGCTTTGTTACGTCCGTAAATTCCCCTTCTACAGTCATCCCTGCTCCTGGCGAAAAATACCCCATTGCTGGGGTTATTGACACAAACACTGGCACCTGCTTCACACTACGCAGCGCCAGCATGCGTAAGATGATAGACAGCAACACAGCCCAGCGGCTTCTGGAAGCCCAGGCAGCCACGGGGGGCATCATCGACGTGAACACCAAAGAGAGACACCCAGTCCACAAGGCCGCCGACCGGGGCCTCATCGAGGCAAGTCAACTCCAGCGGCTGCTCAATGCCCAAAAGGCCTTCACTGGTGTCGAAGACCCCAGGACCAGGGAGCTCCTGTCCGTGGGGGAGGCGGTGCAGAAGGGCTGGATGCCCAAGGAAACAGCCACTCGCTACATGGAGGCACAGCACCTGACGGGTGGGCTGGTCAACCCCAAAACCGGCAAACGGGTGAGCCTCCTGGACGCCATAGGGGATAAGATGATTGACAGTGGCATGATGAGAGAGCTGCAGTCGGACAGCTACTACGCCAAGGAGATCACAGACCCGCTCACCAAGGAGAAGATCAACTACAAGCAGGCCATGGATCGTGCCATGGCAGACCCGGTTTCAGGCTTACCCATGCTGCCTACATCGTCTAAAGAGTCAACTTACACACCAGTGTACAGTTCCAATAAATACTCCAGATACTAGACCCGTTTACAATATACTTGGAGGGTAATCTAATCTCATGGCTGATTGACTACATATGAAATTGTGCAAAGTAAGCAAAGTAAAGCTTAATGAGACACAGTACAATTTTAATTATATACACAGGTTATTATTACGGAGTAGTGATATTGGGTGTTTGCGACCATATAAGGTAACACAAATGAAAAAAAATTATAAACATGCCAACGCTACTCTTTCTACTCTAAATATATTCTTTAACTGTATAATTTTATCTACAAACTATATTAAACTTTAGATGGGGAGTAAATTCAGTCATAGTGAAGTTTGAAGGGGCTTGAATGTTATTTTCTCTTAACTCTACTTCCTGTCATTATACATGCTGCTTTTGAGTTGCTTCTGTTTACTTACTTACCTTGGGAAAAAGTATTTTTTGATCTTTATTTAAAAAATATATATATATCAAAGAGAGGCCTGTATTGTTACATTGCTTTGTTGTTTCTAATTGTTTTATTGTGGAAGAAGGGACATGGTGCAATGCTAACCAAGGTTGATTTTGAATGTATTACTCCTCCGGTCTTATTCTATACCTTATGAAGAAACTTATATGAATACATTTAAATGATAGGCTGTATATCTGTACAACCAGTTATCACACGCAAAATACACCACAGAGACCTCGCTCTTTGCTTTGTGTACAAAAAAAATAAAAATATATTAAAAGAAACACTTGTAAGAATGGCTGTTTATGTCCAGAAAGTATATATATATCTTCCAATTAGGTTCTATACTTTATTTACAAGAATACCAAAAATATACCATCTTAAAGTTTTGCAAATGTACGGCTTTACATTGAAATAGATTATACCTTTCAAATCTCTCTCACACACACACACACACACACACACACACACACACACACACACACACACACACACACACACACACACACACACACACACACACACACACACACACACACACACACACACACACACACACACACACACACACACACACACACACACACACACACACACACACCAAGCCAAGATGGATGACCCGGTTGGTTCTGAGCATGTCTTCTTGAATTCAACATTAAAAAAAAAAGGCAAGATATCAAGGATTGCTGTGGGTCTGGAGAAGAAGAAGTTGCTTTCGGCTGCACCCTAGTCAGGTGGTGCTGTTTGGCTCTTCCGCTGTTGGAAAAAGCTCCTCTGTTGGTTGACTGCTATCTGAAAGAGGGCAAGGTTCATGCCGTCCACACAGTTCAACACCCGGGCCCGGATCGCCACCCCACTGCCTGTGAAGTGATTAATAACAGAGCAAGAGACAATGTATGAATAACACACAACACAGGATAAAACACCTATCAGCAACACATTGTGGTTTAAAGGCTCTTCAGTCAAAGACAATCACGCAATGTATTTATGTTCTGTGTAGACCTGCGGTGCTCCGAGAGTCCTTACCCTCAGAGTTTTCCATTTCACCCAGAACCATGTACTGAGCTCCAATGATGGCATCAAATGGCTCCACAAACGAGGTGTGAACAATCACCTTGTGCGGGGTTGACACATGCTGGGCCATCAGTGTAGCTTTGGACTCTTCAGGTTGATAGCACATCAATCTGGAAGGAATGGGAGGAACATTTAGTTAGCTGCATAACTAAAAGCATTGTACATTTCTGGCTATACATGAGTTAACCATGGCTTATTATTACTATGGACCGGAAAGTGCTGCAGAGGGTGGTGAAAACCGCCCAACGCATCGTTGGATTACCCCTCCCTGCAATAAACACTACCCACCAACGGTGTCTGAGGAAGGCACAAAAAACCCCTCTGGGAGGCGCTATAGAAACCTTGTTCCAAGTCAAGCAGGCTTAGGAACAGCTTCTTCCCCTCAGCTGTCATCTCCCTGAACTCTGCACCACCAAGACACCCCACACCCCCCCCTGCTGCCTCCCCCGTCCCACACCTCCACTCAACACCTGTACTAATCACCACCAATGTCTTTGACTAAAAAGAAAAACAAACTACCTACCTCTCTATAGTTAACATATTTATTAATAAGATACCCGTTTACTGTACCTGCCATATATATTTAAATCTCAAACTGTTGATAGAACTGCTCCTACTCCTGTATATACATGTATATATGCTCACTTGTATATACATTTACATTAAAATATATTATCCTGCTTTCAAACTGCATATCCCTGATCACTACCTGTAAAATACTCACTTACATGTATATATATACCTTTTATTATGCTCATATCCCATTTTAATACCTAGTAGACTGTCTTTTAACCTGTCAATTTAAACTGTAAATTATATTACCATGCACTTTACTGCAACATTTGCACTCTGGTTAGTTATGCTAAATTATGCCTTCAATAATAACTGTATCTTCATTGATTGTCTGATATTATTGACCTTGGCCTACTAAATATGCTAAAATTAATTATATATATATATATATATATATATATATATATATATATATATATAGTGGGGCCCAAAAGTCTGTGACCATTAGTCAAGATACTTCTATTTTGCATTTGTTTCGAATGTAATACAATTTTATTCATATCAAATGACAATAACAATTACATTAATGACATTAACAATTTCAGTGAAAAGTTCAGAAGGTTCTGGTGATGTCACAGAATGCTTGGCTTTCTCAGTCTTCAAGTGCCCACATACATGTTCAATGGGGTTGAGATCAGGTGACTATGGAGGAAAGTCCAAACTTCAATATTTTAACCACCATGTTTCACTGTCGGTTTGATACACACTGTGGTTTCCACTCCTGATAAGAGGTTTAGTAGTGGGACAACAAGACAGCCTTGTTTGACAACTAACCCAGTTTCTGCAGAGTGTTTTAGACTTAGAGTTCCATGCACTGCCCCCTTTGATGCCTCTAGCCATGATTTGACACTGAGAAAGCCCCTCTTTGCTTGCTAGACTTTTGACACTTTGACTTAGTTCTGATGCCATGTTTCCCACTGTCACAATGCTACTTAGTTAACAATGTTCTGCTGGACATTTGAGGCACAGCCATATGTATAACAGGCGAACACTGGCTGCGAGTTGAGTTACTTTAACAAGCATCTGATGCCCAAAATTTGGTATAATTGGAGATTGCTGACCTGAAATTGCGCAGAACCGTAAATACTTCTTGTGATTTTAAATGTTTCTGAATAGTCAACGATTGTGAATATTTCCAGGTTTACGTGAAAATATTAGATTAGTGTGTGTGTGTGTGTGAAAACGAAGTGTCAAATTCGTCTGTTAAAGGCAACTCGCTTCGACTGTGTCGCTTCGGGAAAGCTTCCCTCAGCCCATCACCAGCCTTTACATTCTACCTAACGGATGTATATATAAAATGTCTATTCTACCTCACTTTTGGTATAGGATCACGGCTGTGACCAAGAAGCAACACACGACCCCTCATCCTGAAAGAAGACTTGCCTGCCAAATGTCCTGACGGAGTCGCCGTCCTGCAGGGAAGCTGTGTTTATTTCCCAGGGAAAGTAGACCACTGCTGCTGCGGGGAGCATGGTTTAATTCCTCCTTCACTTTATTTGTTGACATCGCTTCTTCTTTTCATTCTCGATTAGCGAACATGTTTTGATAGTGCAATGCATGTCACCCCCCCTATCGGAAGGAGTGTGCAGTAAACTGGGCTTACCCTTACTCTTATTTTCAGTAGAAAGTGTACTGTGTAGCAGCTATGCCATTACTAATCTGGGACGCTTCCGCGGAGGATGTGTGTTTTCAGTGTGGAAGAACACCGGGGAACATATATTATGGGTAGTAGGGAAGTAAGGAAACGTTATAACGTTAAATCATCATATCATAATTGGGGCCTGATTTTTGTACTCCAGCAATAATGCGCCGTCAGTCAATACCGTTGACATTAAAACAATACAACTACTCTGTGATAGACAACAAATGAGCGAAAGGCGAGAGAGAGAGAGAGGGGGACTTTCCGTTGCATGGGTTTATGCATAAGTCCATAAGTTGTTTCTGTGCGCAGGTTGCAGCTGTTGCCTCGATGCACAGCTCCTTGATTAGACTAAGACTTGGTCCTCATCGTTCTCTTAGTCGTTGGTCAATCACTATATCCAATACAGTGTATTGGTTTCCGTTTCATGTTTGATGATTTCTTTGTCAGAATTTTCATTAAAACTCCAAATGTATTCTCCTTGTTATTGTTATTATTGTTTTTTTCTCCTCGTCACGGGGACTGTTGACCCAGCTCATAAAGTAAAAGACCGGAAGTTGCGTTGCGGTGGACCGGAACAACGCTGAAATCCAAGGTCCTCTACGGCTTATCCGATGTGTGTGATTTTGTAGACTCGCCCGCGTCATCAAACCAATATCCCACCCTTGTCCGTCTAGCCGAAGTTACACAGTACCTATGCTTGGGTACTGCTGATCATTTACTTTACTTACTAGTGTTCTGGCACGACAACACACAACAATGAATCCCGATATTGTAAAAGAGCGACATAACGCCACTTTTGACGTTGACAGACTGACGAACATCATCGACGGAGGCGCCGATAGGACGAAGAGGAGGCGAGAGATACGTGAGTTTTTTGGTTAACGTTTACGGTGCTAACTCACCTGTAACTTAACTGTAACTCACCTAAGTACATCTGGTTTACATCAAAGTTATGGTGACCTGTATTAGCTAAAGAGCTAGTAGCCACGTGATGTACTACGTTACTTACTGGGTCAAGTGAACAGTGAAGAAGAAGTGGGATCCCTCTTCACCACAACACGGGAGTCAGATTTTTAAGTTTGACCTTTCCATCTTCGGATATGGGTTGTGGATGTATGGGTTGTGTATGGGTTGTGGATATATTAGGTTTTCTTCAGAAAATGCTCAGAGGAAAGAGCCGTTTGTTAACATTTCGTATTTGTCTGTTGAACCTGAATGCTAAATTTGAGTAAGTCCAACATCACAACATTGCATGCTACCTCACTGTTTCAATGGGTTCACCATATTGCCTACATTTTGTGTTTCTATCATCATCCCCATTTGCGGCTGTTGACATTAAAGCGTCATAGAAGTATCTGACCCGTATGTAAACCTGTATCCCCTCCGTAGAGTCGCTGGTGCTCAATGACCCCGACTTCGATTATGGCAACCCCAACTTCCTGTCCCGCAGCGACCGCTACGACCAGGCGGTTAGAAAAAGCGCCCAAATGATTCTGAAGCTTCGGGAGTATGGCATCGCGGACCCCAAGGAGATCGCCTGGTATAAGAGGTACGGAGTCCACTGCCAAGGGCATGTAGAGGCACTACACAATGGCCAAGAGGTCTTCACCTCACCAGGGTGGTATAGAGCGTCACAGCAACACAAGGAAACACTTGTATTAAGTATATACTGTATTTGTTATTAACAATAAAAATAAGTGTATACATGTTATGTAGAAATGTAAGAAAACATGTTTCGGGGGTCAGCCCTACGCTCACGGGTATAATACACATACATACTTTACTTATACATGCGTCCATTGTTATATGCTTAGACTAAATAAGACATGACTTAAAACTGGTTTATTGTTCCTTTAATCTGGCCCATCATTATGAAACAAGCTGACATCCATGCTAATGTACCTGCTGCTTGGCCGAGTGACTGACAATTTTCCCCATTTTCAATGAGGCAGGAAAGAAATGGTTTGGAGCCAACCGATCAAGAAAGGACAGGGGTCGGGAACCTTTTCATTTGGCAGAGCCGTGCAAATGCTTAATTGCTTGTAATTGTTCTCTGAAGAGCCAAAGAAGGGTTTATATAATTACCCTCTGAGCTTATCTACATTAGCCGTCTGATCGGATCTACCTTGATATCAGGGGTGGTTTTTTTTTTGTCCTTTGGGGGGAATAGGGTTAGGGGGCGTCATAAATATATGTCCTGTACGTAAATCTCTTGAACGTAGATTAAGGGCGAGACAAATAAAATGGACTTAATTAAGTTAGTTAATGAGGTATTATGGTAAATGGATGTTGTTGAATTTGACCTGGAAATAGCCCTAGCTTTGTAAATATGTACAATAATAATGTAGGTTTGTAACCCACAAGGACCTTTTTGCAATCTTTTTTGTAAAAAAGTGTGTGTGTTGTGCGGCAGTAGCTCAGAAGCTCTAGAGCGGTCGTCTGAAAACAAGGTTGCTGGTTCGATTCCCCTGAGCAAGACACACTAACTCTAACTGCTCCCAACATGCTGGCGGTTGCCTTGCATTGCTTGCATTGCTGTCTGTGTATGAATGTGTGTATGAATGGGTTTTGAGTGTCTGCACTGGTTAGAAAAGCGCTATGTAGTCCATTAGTACAATAACATTTTTTGATCTATTTTCAGTATTGTTGGTCAGCCATTTATGTAATCGGTCACAGTCACTAGTTAGCAAGCCTGTACCTGAGGCCCAGAATGACCTCCACTAGGGTCTCGTGGCAGGTACAAAGGTCAGGCAAGTGAGTTATTATGGTTGAATAAAGTTGGTTCTGAAACTTCCTCCTGTTGACAGCCACAGGAGCTGTGGGCAGACGTGGATTGGATATGGCTGTGGTAATAGTGTTGCTTCAGTGTTTGTCATCCCCCCCTGTACTTATTGTGTCAAATCTAGGGAGCCTACTTATTGTACTTTTACCTGAGCACTGGTTCCGCTCTTGGAGGCTTGTTAGGAAGGAAATGCGCTTAGGACTTCTGGTGACTAGTAGTTCTTGCCTACCGATGTTGAATGACCTTATGTAGGTTGCTTTGGACAAAAGCAACTGTAATGTTTTTTGGTATGGAGACAAAGAATGGTGTAGTCCCTTGTAAAGCTGGGTCAAATGTGCCCACTAGGATCTCAGCTGACAACTCATTGCTGGCATATGCTTAGTCATTGCAGATCGATTGTATTCAAAGCAACTGTTTTTATACCACAAAGGTCAATGAACCATTGAAAATGTTGTTGATAGTCGGTAGTCACATACCGGTAAATGTAAGTACATGTATGTTAAAAAAAGAAAATAGAGTAATGAATAAAATCATAACCGTGGCACCATAGGTCTGATTTCAATTGCCACCGGCATCTGTCTATTTAAGAGTGTGAGTGTGGAGAAGAGGTTACTAGGTACAGAGATAAAGACGGACACTAGCAGGCTTTTTGCATAGAGGGGTTGGTGCACTTGTGGGTCATGTCAAGTTTATTGTCACATCAAGGTTATCCAAGTATAAGCAATGGGTGAAAATCTTATGTGCAATAGACAGACAGCAGTTTTAAAAATAATGGAATAAAAAATAAGTAAAACGTACAAACTGTTAAATATATAAAAATATAAGTGCGTATATAAAATTCAATATATTAGCACAGAAAAAGAGCAATATATATATATATATATATATATATATACATCAATGTAATAAAATATACATTTATACAGTTATTCAGATTCAGATTACTTTATTAATCCCGAGGGAAATTAAGGATTATATGCTATACACCCTTGTTCAGCAGCCTGATGGCCTGACTGGAAGCTGTCTCTAAGTCTTTTTGTGTGGCACTTGATACTGCAGTATCGCCTGCCTGACGGTAACAGTGAGTACAGTTCGTGGCTGGGGTGGGCATTGTCTTTTATGATGCGTTTGGCCTTGACCACGCACCGCTTGTTGTATATATCCAGGAGGGAGGGGAGCTCACCTCCAACGATATACTGGGCCGTCCGCACCACCCTTTGAAGCACTCTGCGCTCTCTGCTTCCTGTAGTCCACGATCAGCTCCTTGGTCTTCTTGACATTGCGGGCGAGGCTGTTCTCCTGGCACCATTGCTCCAGCGATCCAACCTCCTCCCTGTAGGCTGTCTCGTCGTCGATCAGGCCCATCACTGTCGTGTCGTCAGCAAACTTGATGATGACGTTGGAGCTGTGCATAGCCATGCAGTCGTGGGTGTAGAGGGAGCAGAGGAGAGGGCTCCGCACGCATCCCTGGGGGGCTCCCGTGTTGAGGGTCAGTGGCTCTGAGGTGGTGCTGCCCATCCTCACCACCTGGCGGGGGTCCGACAGGAGGTCCAGTATCCAGCTGCACGTGGATGGGGGCATGCCTAGACCTCTAAGTTTGGTGTCGAGCTTGACAGGAACTATCGTGTTGAACGCTGAGCTATAGTCCACAAACAGCATTCGCACATGACAGTTGGCACGATGGTGGTCATTTTGAAAACCGCGGGAACAGCCTGGAACAGGGAGAGGTTGAAGATGTCTGCAAAGACTGCCAACTAGTCTGGGCATGCTCTGAGGATGCGGCCCGGGATGTTGTCGGGGCCTGCCACCTTACGGATGTTCAACCGTTTGCAGGTGCGGCACACATCCGCCTCCGAGATGTTCAGCAGGCTGGTCTCCTCAGGCGGCGCTGGCTTCTGCTGGCTGCTGTTCACGTCGAACCGACCAAAAAAAGTATTTAGCTCTCCCGGGAGGGAGGTAGAGGAGTTCTCTACACAACTGGTTCTCCTTCTGAAGTTTGTTATCGTCTGTAACCCTTGCCACATACCCCTCGCTTCGTGGCTCTTGAATTTCTCCTCCACTCTCTCCTTGTTCTCCCGCTTGGCAGTGATGATGGTCTTACGGAGGTCGTAGCGGGCTCTCGTATAGTCCTCCAAATTCCCGGGGCCGAAGGCGGCATTACGCGTGTGGAGAGCAGCACGAACATCGCCGTTAATCCACGGTTTCTGGTTGGGATATATCCGAACCGAACGTCATCTATGCACTTCTTGATGTGACCGGTTGAACCCGGTTGAGTCACTGTAGTGGACTATGCTGCAACATACCAATAAAATGGCTACTTTAGGGCTCTTTGTGATGAGTAAACCAGCTTATTGCACAGTTTGTAGTCAGACAGCAGATCAGGTGGTACATGTTGGCTTGTTTAACCTGGGGCTAGGTGAGGCTGCTTACACCAGACTATAATCAGTCTAACTGGGGCCAGGAAAGGCTGCATCAACCTGCCACCAACCCGCCACAGTCACCAAGCAATTGATGTGCGAACAGGGTCCAGTATGCAATGATTAGCAGTGTTCCCCCTCTAGCATCCATTACAGCTATGCAATAAAATACATGTAAATATTAATTGTCATTATTATTAATATATATTTTCAATTAGACATTATGTTGGGGAAAAATACCAACAGCAAAAACGCTATTTTGCTATAAAAGAATAACAAATGCATGATGATACTGTAGGTGTCATTAGCTCATGAATGGCATTGGACGAATACCTTGCTGGAATCAATGATCACACTAACGCCTCCCTGTGCACCTGCATATTCGCACCGTGCACACACACTTGTGCACACAGCGTGGGTTCAGTGTCTCTTGCCTTCCCTTCATGCAGTATGCACTGGGGCACTGACCGGGAGGCGCTGGGCCTCCACTTCGTCATGTTCCTCCCGACCCTGTACAGCCAGTGTGACCCAGAGCAGTTCAAGAAGTGGGTGCCTCTGGCTGAGTCCTTCAGCGTCCTGGGCACCTACGCACAAACTGAGATGGGACACGGTCAGTTGTCCGGCTCACTTCCGACTCAGCAAATCTTTTCGACACTTAACCATTTTAAAAAATATATGTACATGCCAACTTAAAAGGTGCTTTTGGTAAGATTTGAGGGGCTATTTATCAGTGTTATTTATTTAGAAATAGAAATGGCACAGCCCTTTATTAGTCACTGACCTGTGAGAGAATATGTTTGGAGTTGGCAGCATCTGCCTGTGTATGCCCCCCCCCCCCCGCGTGTTTCTGACCGATCAGGACTTCTCTCCCGTGTTTGGTTTGGGAGTTTAATCTTGGCTGTCAATCACAAGTGTGTGTGTATGCACACACACTTGTACACATGTAACCCTTCTTATTGGATGATGCATCTAGGGAGGGAGGGTGCTTTGGGTGGTATAGATATTTTTTCTCTCAAAATCTTTTCTGCTCTCTCAGAAATCTTAACTACAGCACCTTTTATTTTGAATTAAAGTGTGTGCCATATTAACTAGCAAAAAATGTGTGCATTTATTTTTACTGGATATATATTTAAATGTTTAAAACATCTAGGTGTAGTGGCGTTGCATTGTCGATAGCTTGACATGTGTCAATGGGACCCAGTGTCTTTGGGTGAAAAAGCGCAAAGCGCTGAAACATTTATTTTTAAATATTCATGAGAAGCGTTGTGATTTTTGAGCTTGGACACAGTTGCAGACACAATGCGAAGTGCACAGTGGACTTAACATATACGGCTATTGATTACAAAGTCAACAGGCTTACGCAATGGCCTCTAAACGTCATGGTCTCTGACAGTTGGGAAACTGTCAAAATACAATTACAGATATCACATTGAAATTACTTGTTGGAAAGCTGAATCTTTTAGACATGACTTTAGATAATTACTTGCCATAAATATTTGAATTCATATCTATTAAAACTCAACTGTGTCCAATATATAAATGTATAATTTCCATCAGTGCTAAATTAAATGTAGCACATTCAAGTAATGTATATGTATTTTTTGTTAGTACAGACCATTTTGACAATTATTGTCTTTTTTAGAAATAAAAAGAGACAATATTATTGGTATTTGACAGATCTCAACCGCATTCAAATTAACAGGTTTCCTTCAATTGTAATTGGATATTAACTAAAACATTCTTCCAGCTTCTCAATATGCCACCTGTAGCGGGTCAATACGTTGCGTTAATATAGGATAAGATTGTTGTTTTTTGGTCGTTAGATTGTTACGTATTTACAATGTAAATTTGATCACATGGGAATGTGACCATGTTGTGTTACTTGGACCAACGAGGTGCTCCAGAACTCCCGAAAACTCCCAAGTCACACGTCTTCTTTGGGCCGGGTGTGTCAACCAGCTGTCATGTTGCAGTCATCTTACTGCAAAGGCCCTGGGTTTAAGTCAGGCCAGTGGTTCTCTGCTACATGACATGGCCGTCCCTGGGACCAGTGCACTTGTCTGCGTCTGCCTGTACACGGATCATCGTCAGGCTGTTGGCGGGAACAAAGGCTCATTCCGCCATGGTGCTCAGACTTACCATAGTCTGCTTCTCTGTGCTTTTAAATTTTGCCAAAAACCCACGGCACATTAGCATGGATGATGTACACACTGATAATGAGGTCCTCTTTTAATTGGTGCTTTTTGCTGGATTGTATAAAGATCCGATTGATGAGATGAATCTAATCAATTGTTTATCTCTGTGATTGAATTGATTCACCTGGGCAATTTGCCCCATCCTTTCTTACTCTTTTTAATACTTTTTTTTTTCGTTCACCACATTCATTCATTTCTCGAATCCTTCACTGCTTTGCTTGTTGCTGCTTTTGCGACAGCTGCGTTCACCGCTTCAGTGCGAGCCCGCTGGATATCCATCTGGCCATGTTCCTGCCCACCCTCCTCAACCAGAGCACCCCAGAGCAAATGGACCGCTACTTCACAGCGGCCTGGGAGCTGGACATCATCGGCACCTATGCCCAGACAGAGATGGGCCACGGTAAAGAAGCAGCGTCGTACACCTGGAACCGTCCACGTAGCGTGGCCCGGTGGGCTTGGGGCTGACCGGACGGGGCATAGGTGTGCATGGCTGGCTGTCAGAAAGCTAATTTGGTGGAATTGTGGCCCGAGACACGTCTTGACACATGGGAGCTGTTTGGGTCAAATGGTACCACGATGGGTGCATCGCACGGTTGGGTAAATTATTCACTTTTGCATTTGCTCTGAGATTTGTCAAAAACCTACATATTATTATTAGCCTTGTGAGACTGTCCAGTTCTTGTTAAGTTTACATTTCAGTTTCACTCTGAAGATAAGTCTGACCTCGCTTCCATTGCAACATTTAAAATCTCAAAAAGTAGAAAACTTTTGTAGAAAACAATTATTGCCCAGTCAGGAACTAAAGCTCCCTTTCAAAGGGCTTGAAGCCAAATGATCTTCAGCGAGAAACGCAAGATCAGGGTGGTCTCACAAGGCCAGACTAACTAAATAATGTCCCTTGACCATATGTCAAATGGACTATTGAAATGGTTATAACGGTCAACAACTGTTCACTTCAAGCAGCGCCGGCTTGTCGACGTGTCTGCGGGTGTTTCAAATCTGTCTGGTGCTGTGTGTGTGTGTGTGATACGTGTGTATGTGTACATGCGGAAAATCAATGTAATTTCTCAGGTACCCATCTGCGGGGGCTGGAGACCACGGCCACATTCGACCCGGCCATGCAGGAGTTCGTCCTGCATAGCCCCACTATCAGCTCCATCAAGTGGTGGCCCGGGGGCCGTAAGTAGTATTTTATTTATTTATTTTGTCCCACAGCTTTTTTAAACACTTGAATGAAAGACGTCCCCTTTTTGTCACTTCCCGCCCCACTGCTCTCTGTGCAGTTGGAAAGACGGCCAACCATGCCATCGTGTTGGCTCAGCTGCACACGCAGGGGAAAAGCCACGGTCTCCATGCCTTCATCGTGCCTCTCCGCAGCATGGGCACGCACAAACCCCTGCCAGGTACCCCAGCGTGTCCTCTGCACAACCTCTTCGGGTTGCTTTTTTTTTGTCTGTATGGCTCTGGCTTCTCTCTGCAATCCAAACTTTTTCTCTCTATGGCTTTTTGACAAAAGTATAACAGTATCTAACTAGCTGGCCCTCAGTACAGCACATACCTCTGCCACACCAAAAGGTCCCCTTGATCTGGATTCGGATCCGGATCTGCACCAAAAACGAATAAAGTGTTCCTTGGCCCATAAGTAATCTAACCACGGAGTTGTGTCCAATTCCTGACATAACCTTTTGAGTTATCTTCCTAACAGACAAACAAACAAACAGGGCAGAAAACATTATGTAAATGTAAAATAACTTATATCACTGAGGGATGTATCCACAAGACACCTGCTAAATATATTAATATGCTATATGTTAGAGTACATATATATATGTGTGTTAAAGTGCATAATAAAAGACTTGCCGTTCTGAAATGCCGTAGCTTCGTTCTCCCCCGCCTGTAGCAAGGAGGAAAAATAGCCTATTAAATCGGTGTGAAGAAGGAAATAGATTGGCTGAAATCACGTGAGATTATTATGCTTATGCTTGCTACACAGCTTGATGAAATATATAACCGATATTTCTTGACTATCACGTTAACATTTGTTTGTATTTATATTTACATTTATTTTTGTAAATTCACTCCCTCGCCCTCTCTCTATGGTGTTTGACAGCTCACCATCACTCTCTCTTTTTGCCTATTAACCCTCCGGACTTCGCCCCTCCCACTTTCTCAGGCATCGTGATCGGGGACATCGGGCCCAAGTTTGGCTTTGACGCCATTGACAACGGTTACCTGAAACTGGAGCATGTGCGAATCCCGCGAGATAACATGCTGATGAAGTACGCCCAGGTGAGAGCATGTTTTTGAAGTACGCCCAGGTGAGAGCATGCTTTTGAAGTACGCCCAGGTGAGAGCATGTTTTTGAAGTACGCCCAGGTGAGAGCATGCTTTTGAAGTACGCCCAGGTGAGAGCATGCTTTTGAAGTACGCCCAGGTGAGAGCATGCTGATGAAGTACGCCCAGGTGAGAGCATGCTGATGAAGTACGCCCAAGTAACTGAGCGTCACTGAACTAAACACATTGTAGGTTGGTTGTTCAGCTGGCGTATGTGGTTTGGTTTGTTTGACTGTATCTCTGAAACATAAAAAACTTAAAAAGCACAGCTGATTTGGTTTAGACATTGGGATTCATGGATTCATTGAATGTATAGTAATAACAAGGCTATTCTGTGTAACAAACACTGGGCACCAAGTTTTAAAAAGGCATAAGGAGAGTTAAGTTAAGTAGTAAGGAGAAAGTCGAATAGGGAAGATGTACATACTGATAAGGCAACTTTAAAACCTCAAAAGATAAATGTAAATAATGACTGAATAATAATAAATACAGGAAAAAAAGGCTCCATCTAGAACCAAGTTACAAGCTGTTACTTGGTTCTAGGATCTGGAAATTAGCTTATTTAAAGGGTATTTATTCACTGTGTCATTATCCCTGTGTTTCCTTGCCTTGTGACACAAAGCTTTAACAGATCCAGCTGACATGACCTCTGCCCATGCCCCCCCCCCCCCCCCCAGGTGAAAGAGGACGGCAGCTATGTGAAGCCGCTCAGCTCCAAGCTGACCTACGGCACCATGGTGTTCATCCGCTCCATGATCGTGGGCAACGCGGCCCTGGCCATCTCCCAGGCCTGCACCATCGCGATCCGCTACAGCGCTGTCCGACACCAGTCCGAGATCCGGGCGGGGTGGGTCCTCCAAAAACCGGTCTTCTTTCAGTGTCGAAAACGTGCATCTCTCTCTGTCTCTCTCTTTCACTCACTCACTCACTTATTTTTTTATTATTATAGTCATTCTGGATCATCATCCATTTGGTGCCTACATCCATCCATTTGGTTCTCTACAATATACGTTTAATCTATCGTGATATTTATTGAATAAGTGCGGTGAAATTATCATCTTCACGTTAATGTTGTAACAGATGAACTTGAACCGTCCTTTTTCGTTCTCTTGTTCCCCCAGGGAACCTGAGCCCCAGATCCTGGACTACCAGACCCAGCAGCACAAGCTGTTCCCGCTGCTGGCCACAGCCTACGCCTTCCTGTTCGCCGGCCAGTACATGATCGACACCTACAACCGCATCTCTGGGGACATCAACCAGGGAGACCTCACCGAGATGCCCGAGGTACCCATGGACCTCCGTTAGATATGCGCCACGTGACTCAGAGGAAACTGTTGTACTCTGTTGCTGTGTCGACGCTGCTGCACGTTGGCATGTTCTTACCACCCATGCACCACACATTTTAAACCAAAGGGGTTCAGGTTAATTCAGGTTAAGTTACTCACTCTCTCTCACTTACTCTCACTTGGGCAATTAAGGCGATGCCCCACCAAAGGGAGAAAATGGTAGAAAATGATAATTTTTCTATCACATTCTACGACAGTGTCACGCTAGTTGTGACTGTTCTATAGTTTGTCTTGCCTCTATATATCATCGTCCAATCAGCGCCAAGTCGTGTTCCATGGAGTGCCGCCCTTTCGGGGGATTTCAGTCTAATTGAAAATCTCCCAGATTGCTCTGATACTCATGTTAAAACTGCTTTTTTCACAGTGCAATCTCTATGGGTTCCAGGAGGGCTTTCACTAAGATGCTTTCGTCATACTTAACGTGGTGTATGGATCAGGGCAGCCAGAAATCTGGTCACATTCAATGCCAACATGGCTACCATTAATGTTACCTCAACTCGGAGCAACTCGATAGTATCTTTAAAAGAAATACCATTCCGTCGTCGTATTAATCAGGATAAATTGGCAACTAAAGAATAAGAACCACCCAGACCAATTTTAAACATAAAACAAGTATCTACAAAGGGGGGGAAATCATACAACTGAGGATTTTCGCCGACCTGGTATTAGCAGAAAAATGTGGCTAGCAGGCTGCGAAGTAGCTAACGCTTTGGTCTGCTACCCCTGCATTCTGGCAAACTGGTAGATGACAATGTGTTGATGAACATAGTGGATTCTTGTCATTGCGGACCAAAATAATTTTATTCAATAAGACATTTACAATGAATTCCTGGAAGTTGCTGTCCACTAATCCTGTACGTAAGGAGCTAAGGTGAAATCTTTGTTATGCTGCCATCTAGTGGCTAGTGGTGGTCTTGTTCAAGATTCAAGAATTTGATTTTGCAACAAGTACAATGGCATGCTTACTCACACATACATTCCCTCCCGCAGTATTAAATTCTAGAACAATGGTGTAAAAATACTATACACAATAAAAAATGAACATAAAAAGAACAATAAAGTGATTGATGGGTGATATATACTTATATCACCCATATTGTTATATTGTGCCTAAAGCATTTTAAAGTGCCAGTACTCCAGCAGGATCAGTGCAGTTACTGTAGTGAGTAATGAATATGCTCCTATTTAGTCAGTTCACCAGAAAAATCCATAACATTTGTTTAATGCAATTTCATACTCAAGTTAGTTAGCTGACTAATATTTAAATAATGTAATGTGACAAATGTCTACTAAGGTAGCTGTCAATTGACCCTTTGAATGGGTCAACTATGCCAGACAGGAGCAAAACTGATTTGGCAGGAGCCGCCACTGCTCTCACTCACTCTCACACTCGCTCTCGCTCTCTCTCACACACTCTCTCTCTTGACTCCCTCCTCCTCCCACCCTTCAGCTCCACGCCCTGTCCGCCGGCCTCAAGGCGTTCACCTCGTGGACGGCTAATGCGGGCATCGAGGTGTGCCGCATGTCTTGCGGCGGTCACGGCTACTCTCGCTGCAGCGCCCTGCCAGACCTCTATGTGGAGTTCACCCCCAACTGCACCTTCGAGGGCGAGAACACTGTGATGATGCTGCAGACCGCCAGGTGGGTGTGCCCTACCCCGTTGTACGTGGTGACCCTGTGTGCGCTCGCACACCGATACACATATTTCACCTGCAATTTCACCTGACACTTTAGTCCAAAGCGACTTACAATAAGGTCATTCAACAGGTAGGCAAGTGAACTACTAGTCACCAGAAGTCATAGGTGCATCCTCCCTAACAAGCCTGCAAGAGCAGAATCAGTGCTCAGGTAAATGTAGAATAAGTTGGCATCTTAGATTTACCACAATAAGTACATCGAACAGGGGCTATGACAAATAGTTAATCCATGACCACAGGGTTAATTATATGCTTGTTTGGGGTGATGGTACTTAACGTGCAAAACAGTCGTACCTAAAAAGACCTATGAATTCTAAAATGAAAATGCGTCCAGGGAAGTAGGGAAGTGTCTCTGAATTAAAATGAAAACGTGACACAGCGATCGCTAACGTTACAACTGAAGGCATGCAACACACACACACACACACACACACACACACACACACACACACACACACACACACACACACACACACACACACACACACACACACACACACACACACACACACACACACACACACACACACACACACACACACACACACACACACACACACACACACACACACACACACACACACACACACACACACACACACACACCAAAATGGCTTCTCCCGTCGACAAAGACGCAGGACGATATGTTGAAACTGGCTTTTTTCTTCTTTCAATGAAAAAATACTCTCCAGTTCAGATTAAACTGATGCTAAAGCGGCATCTAAACTACTTTAGGAGCCTCTGCTGTTGTTTTTCGAACAAACAGTCGCCTCTTGCCACCGTCACTTCTAAACCACGCCCCAGCTGTCAGTTCCTAAGAGGATGATTGGTCTCAACCACTATAACTTGAAGCCAGACGAGATGGATTCTTGCGAATACATGTTGGTTGTATATCTCCTAACTTCTATCACTCTCCTTCTAAAACTAGCCGTCAGCTTAAAACTAGCCGTCAACTTGTCAAGTCAACGTTATTGTCACTTCACAGTTTACACAAGTATAAACCAGTGAGTGAAAATCATATGTGCAATACCCGACGACAGACGGCAGTTATAAAAATAAGATAAAATAAAATAAAAACAATAGAATAAAAGAAGTTAAAAAAAAGTACAAAACTGTATAAAGTTAAATATATAAAATAAAAATGCAATTTATAAAATGCAATATATCGGCACAGAAAAAGAGCAATATGTATATATAAATCAATGTAATAAAATTTACATTGTTATATGTTATACGCCCTTGTTCAGCAGCCTGATGGCCTGACTGTGGAAGCTATCTCTGAGTGTATTTGTACGGCACTTGATACTGCGGTATCGCCTGCCTGACGGTAACAGTGAGTACAGTTTGTGGCTGGGGTGGGCATTGTCTTTAATGATGCGTTTGGCCTTGGCCACGCACCGCTGGTTGTATATATCCAGGAGGGAGGGGAGCTCACCTCCAACGATATACTGGGCCGTCCGCACCACCCTTTGAAGCGCTCTGCGCTCGAGTGCGGTGCAGTTCCCATACCAGGCGGTGATACACCCTGTAAGAACACTCTCGATGGTGCCGGTATAGAATGTTCTCAGGATGCGGGGGCCCATGCTGAATTTCCTCAGACGCCTGAGGAAATACAGGCGTGTTTGGGCCCTTTTCACCATGTGTGTGTGGTGTGCGTGGACCATGTGAGGTCCTCGGAGATGTGCACGCCGAGGAACTTGAAGCTGCTGACCCTCTACTGACCCTCGCAACACCGTTGATGGAGATAGGGCTGTGCTCTCTGTCCTCTCTGCTTCCTGTAGTCCACGAGCAGCTCCTTGGTCTTCTTGACGTTGAGGGTGAGGCTGTTCTCCTGGCACTACTGCTCCAGCGATCCAACCTCCTCCCTGTAGGCTGTCTCGTCGTCGCCGGCGATCAGGCCCATCACTGTCGTGTCGTCAGCAAACTTCAGGCATGTTACCTTGGGTTGTTTAGGGACAGGCACGATGGTGGACATCTTGAAGACCGCGGGAACAACAGCCTGGGACAGGGAGAGGTTGAAGATGTCTGCAAAGACTCCTGCCAACTGGTCTGCGCATGCTCTTAGGACGCGGCCCGGGATGTCGTCGGGGCCTGCCGCCTTGCGGATGTTCAACCGCTTGAAGGTGCCGTGCACATCCGCCTCCGAGATGTTCAGCAGGCTGGTCTCCTCAGGCGGCGCTGGCTTCTGAACCGAGCAAAAAAAGTATTTAGCTCTCCTGGGAGGGAGGTAGAGGAGTTCTCTACACAACTGGTTCTCCCGCTGAAGTTTGTTATCGTCTGTAGCCCCTGCCACATACCCCTTGCATCGGGCTCTTGTATATTCCTCCATATTCCCAGAGCCAAAGGCGGCGTTAGGGCAGTGCGAACATCGCCGTTAATCCACGGTTTCTGGTTGGGGTATATCCGAACCGACTTGGTCGGAACAACGTCATCTATGCACTTCTTGATGAACCCGGTGACCGAGGACGCGTGCTCGTTGATGTTATTATTGGTCGGAACAACGTCATCTATGCACTTCTTGATGAACCCGGTGACCGAGGACGCGTGCTCATTGATGTTATTATTCGCTAAATGATCAGCTCGATCAAAACAATCCTGCAGCATAGTCCGATTGGTCCGACCAGCATTGGACCTCCCTCACAATGATCGGTTGCTGCTTCAGTCTCTGCCTGTAGGCAGGGAGTAGCTGGATACAGCGGTGGTCTGATTTGCCTAACGGTGGGCGGAGGAGGGCCTTGTAGCCATCACAGAAGGGAGTGTAGCAGTGGTCGAGGATCCGCTCACCCCGTGTGTTGCTCGTTATGTGTTGGTAGAACTTTGGGAGAACCTTCTTCAGGTTCGCCTTGTTGAAGTCCCCCGCCACGATAAGAGCAGCCTCAGGGTGTGCCGACTCCTGTTCGCTGATAGCCCCATACAGTTCCTTCAGCACAGTAAACAGCGGTCACGGTTACCGCTGTAAACTCCCGAGGTAGCCCGTATGGACGGCACATAAGCATCAGGTACTCCAGGGGACTCCGGGGAACAGAAAGACTTGAGGGGATGTACATGACTTTGGTTGCACGAAGATCTGTTTATCATGAGACATACCCCCCCTCTGATCTTTACCGGAGAGAGCCTTTGTTCTGTCCGCCCGGTGGACGGACAATTCTGTCGGCTCGATAGCTGCGTCGGTAACCCCCGAATGGTGGGTAGTGGGGGGCGATCGGATCGACATCTCACATCAGACATTTCACGCCGGCTTGCTTCCTTCCCTTCTTCCTGCGACGCTTGCGTGTAATCGTGCCCAAGATGGTCGGAGATAATCCAGCTGTGACTTCGGGCGGAACGTCCAAGTCAAAAGAATGAAAAAACTCCGGTAGGCGGCGAGCAACTGTCGATCTGATCTCCAGAAGTGTGCAAAAGTTATAAATTAATGTGCTGCTAACTTCCTGAACAAAGATAGTCGCAGAAAAATAATAAATAACAAAAAACTGCGTCGTCGTGTGGGAGCTCGCGACACGGCAGCCATGTCATACGCCGCCGTACTCTTGTCTTGTGCTTCTGATTTGACGGCTGTTGTCCCGCTGCAGGTACCTGATGAAAAGCTACCGGCAGGTGCAGGCCGGAAAGCAGCTGACCGGCGCCGTGTCCTACCTGAACAGAGGCCAGCATGGGGCCCTGCAGCCCCAGGCAGTCTCTTCCTCATCCCAGGTGGACCTGCTCCACATCAACACCCTGGTGGAGCTCTACAAGTGCCGTGCCGCCAAGTAGGACACTGTGTGTGTGTGTGTCCTGTTGGAGTTGGGAAAGTGTTGCTGAAGTAGGATGTTCCGTTGTTTCCATTTCACTGGTTGGTGGTGTTCTGTAAATGACCACTAGAGGGAAATTTTGTTCTTCTGGCCGATCTTTCATAGAACACCTGAAGCACTTGTGGATTAGATTCACATGGTGGATCTCTCTCACTCACTCACTCACTCTCACACACACACATAGTCTGGATAAAAGTCATGGTGGAGCTCTCTCTTCTCTCTTTCTGTTGCTCTTCTTCTCTCTCAAATTTTTTTTATTAATGGAGATATATATATATATTTCATAATTGAATAATGACAATGACACCAATGTAACCCAGTCCACATACTATAGGGCATGTGCAGCAGAGCAGCTGTATTGGTCCCATACAGACTGAGGACACTGTGTGGTGCCGTTGAAAACAACCACACCCACTGTTGTCAACATCCACATCAACCAATCAGATTGGATGTTTTCCAGGGTTTCTGTAGTTACACAGGCCGCAAAAGGCTGCTTCCTCTCTGTCACACGATGGCCATTTAATCTTTTAGGGTCTCGGATTGTATCGGAAGATATTAAGGGTGGAGCTTACACCTATCGCTCCCAGCGATAAGTGGCGGTATGGTTTATTTAAGGGTCACAGACACACGGTTTAGGCCTCAGTGTGTGTATTGTTCATTATTGAACCACTGATGATGATGTCATCATGTGTGTGTGTAGTCTGGTTGAGCTGGCAGCCCGGAGCATCCAGCAGGAGTATGAGCGTGGGAAGAGCCAGGAGGACTCCTGGAACGGCAGCACCATCGACCTGGTCCGAGCATCGGACGTAAGTTCACAGATGGCATGGTTCCCCCAAATGCCTTGGAGGAATCCATCCACTTATTTGTTTAGCCATGTTAGATTTTTGATTCTCTATCCCTGTGTTTTTTAACTTTTTTTGAGGCAAGGCACATTTTTCTTATAACTGAAAGTGTTACAAAATGACTTTTTAGAGCAATTAAAGTATTTATTCTGAAATGCATTGCAGAAATATAATAAAGACCTGATAAAGCATCATAACTTTTAGATACTACTATTAGATATATTATCAATGATGGAATGTATTTAATTTTTTTTCATAATAAGTAAGCTATTTGGTGTGACTATCAGAATGTTATATGTATTATATTATTAGTATAGTATAGTATTATAACCTTAAACCTTATTTATCAATCACTGTGTTCGACACAAAATGAGGTTACAACAAAGTGACCATGTTATACAATACACTGTAGCTTTTTAACCGTTTGTATCAATCACTGTGATCCATACATAATGAAGTTAGAACTAATTATATTGGATTATATGTTACCTGGGACTTAAAGTGTTGAGGGAATAGGGTTAGGTAAAGTCAAGTCAAGTTTATTGTCACTTCACTGTTTACACAAGTATAAAGCAGTGGGTGAAAATCTTATGTGCAATACCCGATGACAGACAGCAGTTATAAAAATAGAATAAAAATAGAATAAAACAGAATAGAATAAAAGAAGTTTAAAAATAAAAATGCAATTTATAAAATGCAATATATCTGCACAGAAAAAGAGCAATATGTGTATATATAAATCAATGTAATAAAATATACATTTTAATATGCTATACGCCCTTGTTCAGCAGCCTGATGGCCACATACCACAAGCTAATAAGCTCGGGCCTTATATTTAAAAAACTGTCACGGCCCTGTGTATACGCGTATGCGTGAATATATGCGTGAACGGGATGCGGTATATACAGTATTGCATGGCACTAGTGTTTCTGTTTTCTGTGCTCCTGTGCTGCGGATGTCCAGGCCCACTGCCACTACATGGTGCTGAAGATGTTTAGAGACAAGGTGGACCAGGTAGAGGACCCGGGAGCCCACTCAGTGCTGTCCACCCTGGCCCGCCTGTATGCCATCCACGGCATCGGAAACAATGCAGGAGACTTCCTCCAGGTAGGCCTGCTCACCTCACTGGACAACCTGGGGGGCCCATCGGTAGCCTCATGAGACCGCCCTGATAATCAGGTTTTGCGTTTCGCAATGATGATTGGTCTAGCCTTGTCCTGGCAGCATTTGATTTCCACAGACATACATCGAAGAACATGTCAGAGTGACACTGTCTTTGCTGTTACAATCAAATCCGGTTGGATGTAAAGCGAACAAAACATATTTGAATCTAAGAAGCCGATTTCTGTCTTATTCAGTCTAGTTCAGATTCAGTTTAGATTGCTACACTTTCCTCAGGCATTCCTCAGTCTTTTTTTCATGAACTGAAACTCAATCAGCCAAGTCCTCCGATAGGTCCGACCCGAACTCTGATTTGTCCTAGCATTTTTCCATGGAAGAGGCGTTCATCGAGCTTGAAGCTCGATGAAACGGATGACTAATGTACAACCCTGTTGTAGGACCGTCATGGTACATTAACCTTACCTCGCCATACTACACCAGCCAATAGAAAAAGTGCTATCCCAGACTATGTAGGAATCACAACGCCTATAGTGGAATCGTCTGGAGTGTGTTCTTACACACTACATGACGCGGCACTCAAAAAGAGGATAATGATAGTGATATGGATATTGCGACACTATTTTAGGGATGACTATATGTACACATATAATACACAAGTAATCTTCAGTACTGTGGATATAGTGACAAAGTGGGCAAAGGCAAACAATAAAACGGAACAGTCTAGTGAGTTCAGAAAATGACATCACTTTACTGTAATGCAGCCTTAAGAACCTGGAAAATGAAAATAAAAGATTATGCCATTGTGTGTGTGTGTGTGTGTGTGTGTGTGTGTGTGTGTGTGTGTGTGTGTGTGTGTGTGTGTGTGTGTGTGTGTGTGTGTGTGTGTGTGTGTGTGTGTGTGTGTGTGTGTGTGTGTGTGTGTGTGTGTGTGTGTGTGTGTGTGTGTGTGTGTGTGTGTGTGTGTGTGTGTGTGTGTGACTCCACACAACCGTTATAGTAGTGTGGTTTGTAGTATATTGTGTTGTTTATAGTATTGTTGTATTGAAATTAAATTCATACTGTGGGAGGGAATGGGTGGTAAGCATTCCATTTTCCTATTGGCACATGGCAAATAAAAACATCTTGAATATTGAAACCATGTGTTCCTCCAAGTGAAATGAAAGCCATGCCCAGGCAGGATTGTAGTTTGCTGACAAGCCTCCACTTGTTGGGTTGTGGGCAGCAGATTCATGCCACTCCTTTCTCCTTATCCACAACCTGGCAGTTGAATATATGGCTTATCTGTTGCTTTTTGTGTCTCTTTGTACCTCTCTCTCTCTCTCTCGGTCTCTCTAAACCTATCTCTCCCTCCCTGCCAGGCTGGCGTACTAAGCGGGGAACAGGTCCTGGCCGTGTCCGGCCACCTCAAGGGGCTGCTGGCCGAGGTGAGGCCCAATGCCGTGCTTCTGGTGGACGCCTTCGACCACCACGACAAAATGCTCAACTCCGTCCTGGGGCGCTATGATGGAAACGTCTACGAGCACATGTTTGAGTGGGCCCGCGGCTCACCCCTCAACCGCACTGAGGTGGGTGACCCATCAAAGAAACTGAGAAATCACTTGTGTTTATTCATTCAATACCGAATCGAAAATGGACCAGAGGGTATGTTGTCATGATATGCAAGGATTTGGACAAAACCTGGTGGTTAGATTACTTATGGGAACAGTTGATTGTATTTTGCCGTAGATCCGGAGGGGACTTTTTGGTGTGGCGGAGGTATGCGCTCTACTGAGGGCCCTCTAGTTCGTTATTTTGTCATAAAACAAGATGGGGAGATGGATGGAAAATTTTGCCCATCAACAATTCCATTGATTGCATAACATGTTTAGCTAATTTGATAGGTACTTATACCCAAACATAACTAAGTATTTTACGCCGAGGGATAGGATTTTGTGTGTTTATTTTTGTGTTTGTGTGTGTAAAACGTGTTCCTTTGATACGCCCTTCTCCTGCCAGGTCCACGAGTCCTTCCACAAGCACCTGAAGCCGCTACAGTCCAAGCTGTGAGCCTTCCCCTTTGATCAGGGGTCCTGAGACCTAGACGGTACAATTCAAGATTCAAGATAACTTTATTTATTAATATAACTAAAATAACTCTAAATGAAATCTAAATGTATTGATAGAGGAATTGCACAATTTACAGTATTATAGGTATATACAATACACAACAATACGTATAGTGCAAATTGGCAGTAATAAAATATTAATAAATAACTCAGATGAATACTGAAAAATGATGGGATAGGAAGAATGTAACAATACTAATCTCACCTGGGATCATAAAGTGACTGACGTTCCGCCAGCAGCCTTGTATGTCTCCGTATCACTATTCTCGTTTGTTGGCCACATCACACTAAACTCTCACTAAGTGTAGATTAGCCTCTTGAGGTTACTATTTAGTATATTGTAGCTTCGTTGAGCATCTTTTTTTTGGTTTTGGCCTGAAATATCAGTGTATAATTATCAATGTAGGGTTCTATTGCAAGGGCTTGATGCATGCACTGGGTGTTTATGGGCAGACTCCATCTAATGCTCAATCAAAGGCTGGAGCAGCAGAGCTAGCTTCATTCTGTGTTGTTGTAATCTAGTATTACAACTGGGGACCTGTAAAGCAATGCATCCCTGTTGAGTGCTGTGCCTTTGGGAAACTGCCTTATTTTCTTAATGATTTCACATTTTGGCGATATCTGGGAATATCTAAAGAAACTGATTCAAAAGCAATTATCTAATGAAGGTATGGCTTGCAACTGATTTAATGTACTTCTCTGTCATGAATAAATATGTTCTCAATTGTTTATTTAATTTGTAATAAATATCGGACAATGGTCATATATTTAAATTGATTAACGTGTTGTTATTATGACCTAACATGACTTGTGAGTATATTCTTATTTTTGTGGGGTAATTGAAGCATGTGTTATTGTGAAGACACAATTTCACTATGATATACCATGTTGATTACAGAGCATGCCCAAAGTAAAAGTCTATTCCTTTCTACATTCTGAAATGGGTAACTCCTAGTTGGAAAGAAGCATCCTGCTGTCCCTTAACATGGCATAGGACTACTTTGCACTATATAACTATATTTCAGTGGTTCTCAAACTATGTTTGCGTTCAATGTGTATTGCAAACACTCCGGTTTGAGTGAAAAACATGGGCTTAGCTTATGATTTCTGTCATTCATTGGTGAGATTTCCAGAACGTGTTTTCAAGTACCTCCTACGGTCCTTCAAAGTACCCCTAGGAGTACGCGTACCCCCATTTGGGAACCACTGCTAGTCTAAACAAAAACGGGTCTAAAATAGGAATATTTAAATATTTATTGGAATAACTATTTCCCGAGCGTGACTTGAACGCCACGCCGAATCGTGGCCCCGCCCCATCGTTGTTGGAGGAACGACAACAGAGGAAGAAGAGTGCCGGGGAGGACGGACGGTCTCCGCCGAGAGAGCGAAATACATAGTTGAGTAACGACTTTTTCTTGTTTTGGAGGTGAGTGATCGATTGGCGTGTGTCTTAACTGTGTTAATTTGACATGTACCGAGATTGTGGTGGTTATTTATATGGTTTAGTTATTGAGAAAACTAAAATATACACATGCGGCGTTTATTGATGAAGCGGTGTGTTGACCGACGCTTTATGGAGATGGTACAACGACGAGCCCGTACGAAGTCTATTACAACTAAACATATAAATGGTTTATATAAACTTTCTTCTGTTTATTCCCTCTCACTCACGGGTTTAGTTTGACAGCAGCCCCCTGCTTGTCTGTGAGTGACTTGGATGGAAGCGTTGACAGCGTTTCATTCATTAACCTACACGTATTCCTACATGTAGTTCTACACGTATTACGAGATGTAATTGCGACATGCATTCCTACACGTATCCTCTAAAAGAATAACAATAACCGTTGTTTGGTTGCTTGCCGTTTCTAATTCCTTGGAGTGTACGTGGTGTTTGACAACCCTGACTGCTCCCTCCGATTTGTTGGAGCTAACCATACAATGGTTTAAATGACTTAGCTTACAAGGAACGGTTATATTCCTCTCTCCGATCATGCATTTCTCTCCGTTGTATCACTGTGTTTATGATATTGTGTGCGTTTGCTGTCTGTGTGGCTTACATGTTATCTATACACCTTTTCCCATACACAGTTTATACACAAGTTGTATTTGCGTGTATGAATGTACTAAAGAGTGAAAACCATACCCAAAAAGCGTTTATTCTTGTAAGCTTGAAGTCTGTGGCTGCAGTGTGTTTGTTTGTTTGCGGGAATTTGACAGGATGCATCACAGTAATTATGACTTATGATTTGATCCTCTCTAACAACTGGCAAATATGCTTCAAATTACCTATTTTTCATGTATCATTAGGAAAAGGTTACACACTATTTGAACCTTCAGTAGGCCTATACATTTGAGCTGCATATAACCTACCAAGATCACAGGAGCTGAAAGTGCGCTCACAAAGTTGAGGAGAGGAGTAAACAGGTGTTGTTTTTTTTCATGTCTCCAAATTGATTCCTTGCTATTTCGCCACGTTGACTCCTAACTGCTGAAATGCTTCACTTTGAACGCATTCCTATCTTATCCTTAAGGTATTTCATCCTGTATTTACGAAAGCCTTCCTCTTTTTGAGGTTTGAGTGATTATGTGTTGCGTAACTTTCAGCTTCAGAAACTTTAGACTTTATTTCGTGTTTGCTATGAGAGCATGTCTCAACCCGTGTGGTTGTTTGGTGTGTTTTTGCTCGGTCACACTTTTGCTCGGTCACACACCGAGCAGTTCTGAAGGAAGTTGTGCAGTTTGTCGTTTTATTGAAACCGAGGACATTGAGAAAGCCTCCATACCATAACTTGTAGTAGCATTGCTTGTGCCACCACCACACACAGCACCTGTTTTTGTTATACAACACAATTTCTGTTGCCACAAATGCAGCTGTTTCAGTTGACAGTTTGTGTCGAAGTGAACCGTGTTCTAACTCGTGTTGAACAAACCATTATTGTATGTCAGATATTTTTTAACCAAGATCAGAGGTAAACCCGCTCTGCTTATAATCATATGATTTTATAGAGAGTCCACCTATTTGTAAATGGTAATAGTAAATTAACTGCATTTATGTAGCGATTTTGACCAGTAAGTTATGCCTCATGTTCACCCATTCATACACCAACGGCAGTGCAAGGAGACAGTCAGCTCGTCAGGAGCAGTTAGGGTTAGGTGTCTGGAAGATTGCTGGTTAAATTCCCGGCTTATCCTGAGCAGGACACCTCTTGGCTAGGATGAGCCGGGGGATCGAACCAGCAACCTTCCAGACAACCCGCTGAGCCAAGCTTCTGAGTTACTGCTACCCAGTATTATATTGTTGTTTTATTTTTAACAAACAACTCGATATATATACTAAAGGTTTTGTTGAGTTTACTGTGGTGTCCCCCATCCTCTGGCAGTGGTCCTCTTGGTCCCTGAGGGTTTGGAGGTTTAACCATGTGACCATGGACGCCACTACTTCACCACTACTACCACCATAGCAGGCCGAGTCCATCCCTGGAGCAATGCATGCATCTCCCGGGATCTCCACACGTTTGGGATTCCTTCCTAGTATGCCAAGCCACGTTCCACACTCACTGCCGCATACCAGAGCATTTTATTTCCGTTGCCCGGGAAGCGCTTTAAATGCTAAGTCCTCATAAAACCTTAATTGGTCTTTATGCTCTATTTATTTTCCATTTGGACATTGTACTTGTTTCCGTGTGGGTGCTGAGTACTTCCTACTGGGTTTGATTGTCATATCCTGTGTGTATGTGTGTCCATCGTGGTCGGTACAGTCACACTAACTCACTAAACAGAACAATGACTATGGTGATCAGTCCTGGTTCACTCTTGGTCTAAACAAAGTGTTCCAATCTGATAACATTTCACCTGTCCATGTTCAGTCGGGCAAGCAGCAGCGGCCGTGCAGTGCGGTCAGGCACGTTGACATTGCTGTAACCACAACAAGATGGCTGACAGTTGTTCTATGTCATCAGGGGAAAAACTAAAGGAGCTGTCAGATTATTATTCCCACAATGTCTTTCCCTCCCGGCATGCATGCAGGCAAGACCCTGAATCCCAGATGCAAGTTTCCTTTTGCTATATGTTTTAGGAATGGGAATATCCTATTCCTAAATCCTAAGTCTGCAGCAGCTCCCACTCCCTCTTCCTGTAGTGGACCCCGTGATCTCTGGTGTCTACATGTCCAACATTTAGGTCAAGTCTTCTCCGGGGTGTCAGCTAGTCTATTAGTCTTTTTAGATTCAGAGTGCCTGTGTTACTCTTCTACTTTTCAGTAGAAACCCGTGGCCTTGCGTGTCTGGGCGTGCGTGGAGGAGAAGGAGGGGGGCGGCAGCCTGGCATTGCTGGGTTTTATTAAGATCTTGGGAGTGTTGAGGTGGTGGTGTGCATGATGACAGAAGCTGTTTTGTCAGTGTCTCACACAAGAGCTGCTTTGATTGTTTGATGTTGCGTGCTTTGGGGATGACAGAGTTGCTTGTGTTATTCTCGGCATGGTATTTTTAGGTTAAAGAATTTGAGCCACTAAGATGTAAACGGTTTGTTTGGTGTTGTTGTGATGGAAATTTATCAGTTTTGTTGTACTGTAAAAAAGCTCAAAGTGATATAAAATATTTAAGACGTCAACGGCGGAACTTCCCTGAAATGTAATTTGCCATATTGATTAGCATGCCAACAGTGGCCTACCATTCACATAAATGGCTTGTCAATGGTACTGTGACCTAAAAAGAGTAAGTTGGTGAAGTTCCCATTGAATAGAAAGGTCATGCATGCCGCCTGAACTCGATATACACACCGCAGCTGGAAATAAACAGAACGCCTTTGTCTCCATGAAGCTACCTGGACATTTAAATGGTGGCCCTTGCTGCCCTTGTTCTTGCTGGCTTTACATTCTTGGAATTTTTTCTGAATGGCAGATTGTTTTTGTGTGAACCTTCAGGTTAGGCTTGCACCCCAGCTGCACTGAGCTCTACCTCCTTCCATACAAAACAAGGTCATCTATCTTTACTAATAATAATATTTGTTGATGAAGACCTTGTTGAGGAGTGTAAATGATCTGCCCCCTGGTATTCACAGTGCTGTTAACTTCATGTACAACACTGTGCTCCGTTTGAGCCTTAGGTTCAGTCTGGAGGTACTAGGCTACAGGGTGACTTGCCAATGTCTGTTCAGAACAGGAGTTTGAGAGTGGGAGTTTAATCACAGAGGCCTATGGTAAACACTGTGTGGTTTTACAATGTGTGTTCAGCCTCAACTGCCAATCTATCATCAAATGGGTTTATCATGAATAAACTATTTTTGAATCAAGAGGAGTTGATTTGAGAGGGAATTGTCTGCTAAAACTCTGTGAAAAACATCAATATCCATTTCATGTTGTCTTTAAAGAAGAATATATGTTTGGGGGGGAGGGCTGTAATTTGAACAGGTCATCTGTCATCACTTACCTTTTCTATTTTTCTGGGACGTTTTCTCCAGGGAAAACAACGTTGGCCGGTCCTCCACTGATGTCGGCCTCTCCTCTGAGAAGGTGACCAGGGCTTCCTATGGATTGTGACTGTGGCGGAAGGACGTCCCTCTTCTGCTACTGGACAGCACCAGAGACAACCACTTCTTCTGTCGGCACACAATAGTAAGTTCCTGCAACATTTACTGACCAAAAACTTTGGTCAGTACATTTCTGGTCAGACACTGCCTATGTGCCAATAAACGCACACACACACACAGTGTTTGTTTGTTGTGATCTGTGCCAAAACAACTGTTCTATCACGGGCCGAACCCTCGTTCTGCGTAACTCAAATCAGCTTCTTGGCCCACCGGCTTGTTCTTATCAGATTTAGTAAGGTGATTAACCGTTACCGTTAACACATGTTTGCAAACTGATAGCGGTGTCGGCTAGCTGCATTGAACTCACCAGACCGGATGGCTTTACGGTGGTCTGTCTCTTGGTGGCGTGGTAGCGGACAGGTTCTAGCAGCAAGAGCAGCACAGGCTGTCATAATAATAATAATAATAATAATAATAATAATAATAATAATAATAATAATACATTCAATTTCATATAGCGCTTTCCTGGACACCCAAGGCGCTTTACAGACATGGTAAAATTGCACGTACACTAAAATCATTTAAAAGTTATATAAATTAAAATAAGACAGAAAAATAAAAATTTAAAATATATATAATTAAAATGTAAAGTCATGGGATGGAGTTTAGCATGGGAAAGCCAGTTTGGAGAGGTAGGTCTTAAGAGCCTGTCATGTTCTTCTTGCTGTTCCTGAAGCCATTGTAAGCGAATGGAGAGTCAGTGGAGGTAACACTGTATATCAGAATCAGAAAGTAGTTTATTGCCATATACCGTTGTAAAAACGAATTTGATACGGGTCCGGAGAGCAACACAGTAACGTGCAAAACAAAACGGTACAGACAAGGCTAAACAATACAAGGCAAAACAATAAGTCCAGTGCAAATAAATCTTAATATAAATATAAATATTGGTCTGTGTGGGTGTGTGACGGGGAGCCTCCTGCCACAGGGGAGAGGTGCAGAGAGACTGTGGCCTGGGTGAGAGGGGTCGAGACAAAACAGAACAAGACAAGGCAAAACAATATGTACAGAAATATTCAGTAAGCGGACTGAAGAAGTCCAGTGCAAATTTTGCATTAAATATAAATATAAGTATAAATATTGTCTGTATGTGTGGGTGTATGATGGCTGGGTCCGGGGGGTAGGAGCGTCTTCAGAGCGGGAGGCGGGCCTCGTTGACGAGGCTGGAGGCCGTGGGGAAGAAGCTGTGTATATAGGGTATTTTTCTTCTATTTGTATAATTATATGGGGGGGGGGGGAAATGGCTTCACCATGGTGACACATTGTCTGGGTTGTGGGAACATGACACACACACACACACACACACACGGACACAGGGAGCAAAGCGAGTGATTCAAGACGGACGACAGCTTTCCATGTGTCATGATGAAATGAAAGGATTATGTCACTGATGATCACCACGTGACCTGACCATGAGTGTTAGTCAATGCTATGAGTGTGTCAGTGGAGTCCAGTGTGAAGATCTCTGACTGTGTGACCTGCTCTATGCAGACTGCACCCCAATGGCTTTTGTTCATGTTCCGGTCACATGGCTCAAGGACCAGCGGCCTTCACACATTGGCAGGCTTTTTGCCGTTTACATGCCGTGTGTGTGAGTGTGAGAGAGAACCGGTTAATGATTAATCATAATCTTCAATGTGTACCAAGCAAACATGGCCTTACGTACCCCAGCCTGCTTGCTGTGCTACTTGGGTGGGCTTGTTGACCGTCAACACGGGGAGGCATGACAGTAGAAACACTTCATGGAACTTATGATGCTGACGGTCGTCAGTTTCTCTCTCTGTCTCGCACTCTGTCTGTCTGTCGATGCAATTAAATAAATAAAAGTCTTTGATAAACCACCATATCTCTCTCTCTCTCTCTCTCTCTCTCTCTCTCTCTCTCTCTCTCTCTCTCTCTCTCTCTCTCTCTCTCTCTCTCTCTCTCTCTCTCTCTCTCTCCTCTCTCTCTCTCTCTCTCTCTCTCTCTCTCTCTCTCTCTCTCTCTCTCTCTCTCTCTCTCTCTCTCTCTCTCTCTCTCTCTCTCTCTCTCTCTCTCTCTCTCTCTCTCTCTCCTCTCTCTCTCTCTCTCTCTCTCTCTCTCTCTCTCTCTCTCTCTCTCTCTCTCTCTCTCTCTCTCTCTCTCTCTCTCTCTCTCTCTCTCTGTTGATGGGCTGTGGTCTGCCAGGCTGCCTCCCTCTCTGAGCAGCAGTAGCACACTGTGTGTCCATTAGCTAACCTCTTCTGCCTATTTCATTATCTAAGTGGGTGGGTGTGTACAGCGGTCCCACGGGGCGCATGCACAGGACTTCTCTCCCCCCCCCCCCCCCCCCCCCCTAAAACACCATCATCCTCCACTCTGTTAGCCTCCGTCATGCTTGATTACCCCTACCCCAAGTCTCTCTCTGAGATTATTTTAACATTTTTTAACATTGCAAATTCAGGTAAGGTTGTGTACTGGCTTGTGAAAAGCAAAGATTTTCAAAGCTAACAGTTTGTTTGTGTTTGTGTGTACAGTTAATTCCTTGCTGTGGAAATGAGACTGTCCTCTTTCCTGTGGGTGTCAGATTTCCCCCCCCCCCTCCCCCCTTCTGCTGATAGGCCAGACGGCCTTCCACTGAAGATCTATAGACCTTCGCCAAGCTGCTCCTCTCCCCCAGCCTAGGACCCCGCCTCAACCTAGACTGGACGTAATGGACACTCGGGGGGGGGCGGCGGCACGCCACAGTCCTTGTGGATCGGTGTGACTAGTGTGTCAGTATCTCTGAGAAAGGGAGATGAGCTCCGAGGGAGGGGCTGGGTCAGATGGACCTACTGCCCTGGTTGTTGTGATGGAGGTGGACTGTGTTGTTATTCGGTAAAGGCCTGTGGCCTTGGAGATATGTGTTGCCGTGGCGATGTGGGAGCACAGTACAGTCCTATGGACATGGAAGTTCAGCTATTCAAGATTTACCACGTTTAAAAAATGTAAACAAAAATGAATTTTTTTTAGTGAAATTAGTTTCTCTGCATTTATTCCATCCTAGTATTAGGAGCAGTAGACGGCTATTGTATATACAGTGCCCGGGGAGCAGTGTAGGGGTCTGGTGCCTTGCTCAAGGGCACCTCAGCAGTGCCCAGATGTTACGGGGACTTGAACCAGCGACCTTCCGGTTCCCAAGCCAAGTCCCAATGGACTGAGCTACTGCCGCCCCAAACGTGAATGGGAGTTTCTGTGGTGTGTTTGTTCAGACAAGAGCCAAGAGTTTTTATACACACACAGGCTTGAGGATCCTGTGTTGTTGTTGCTGCTGTTATACTTGAGTGACAGTGACCTGGATATGAGCACAGACAGTCTCCCGAGGAAGGCCTTTTAGACTCTCTTGTTGATTGTGTGTGAGGCTGGTATGACGGCGGTGTGAACGTACAGTTGACTCATCATTCATAATTCATGAAGTGATGGATTTGTGTAGTAAAATGACATGATGTACAGGTGTCTGTGTGATGGAGAGAGGGGGGAGAGGGAGAGAGGGAGAGAGAAATTCATTCATTCATTCATTCATTCATTCATCACTACAGTTCTATTTCGATCTATGGCCCGGGATGTTGTTTACATTCTGCACATGTGATCTGTTTGCTGTTTTTTAATTTATAATACAGATTCAAGGGGCTTCAGCCCATATCTCAATATTTGGCACACATTTATGTGGTTACCCTTTATGTAACCACTTTAAGGCAACACTTGATGAAGCTGTATTGCAGGAGTGATTTGTGTTATCGGACCTGATAATGGTACCAGTTCTCACCGCTGCCAGTTGTGAAATTACCAGAAAGCTTGCACCATCAAAGGTGTCTCAATCAAAGTCATTGACGTAAACTAAAAGCTAAAGTGTGACTGGAAAACGGATTGAAACCAAGTCTCAGGAAATCAATGTCCCGGGCTCTTAATAGTTCTCTACAAGGTTGCTGTCTTTTCAATAGAACACCCTTCCTGGATTTGAAAAACAAGGACCCTTTAAGTACGCCTAGCTCTTAAGAAGTTGGCTACCAATGTAGTCGTGAAGTAGAAGTGGGTTGTTAGTCATTTGCTGTAACACATTCATGGAACATTAAACAAACAAACTGTGTGTTGGTGTGGGTGTGTGTGTGTGTGTGTGTGTGTGTGGGTGTGTGGGTGGGTGGTGTGTCTGCCAGCCTCACTTATGAGTCACTTCGGATAAAGGGTCTGCTGAATGTTATGTGAGTGTTCACATGAAGTGTCTATTGACCGGCACCAGTGTTACCCAGACATGCATCATCCACTGCCCCTGCTGGATTACTAGCGTTACTGCAATCCGCCACTGTTATTTTTGTATTACAATTAGTACTTATGTAAGGCGTCCCAAATGCTGATTAGCTTAAATGTAGGAACTGAAGCATAAAGATAAAAAAGTAACAAGTCATTTAATAATATAAAATAGCATACATATATTTGATTGTGTGCAACCGTATTATGAGGTGGGATGGCTACAAATTGCAGACTGAAAAACTGTATTTGCACTGACAATCAATGCCAAACTAATTTGGCATTGATACGCAATGCTATTTCTTGTTATATTGTACTGTCGTAGGAGGTACAATTGGGAGGCACCACAACCCTACAGGAATCAGTGAACACACTAAAACCTCTCACAACACCGTACACACCAACACCGTGCACACAAACACACACCGTGCACACAGACACACACCGTGCACACCAACACCGTGCACACAGACACACCCCGTGCACACCAACACCGTGCACACAAACACCGTGCACACCAACACACAGACACATCGTGCACACAGACACACACCGTGCACACCAACACCGTGCACGCAGACACACACCGTGCACACCAACACCGTGCACACCAACACACAGACACACACCGTACACACCAACACCGTGCACACCAACACCGTGCACACAAACACACAGACACACACCGTGCACACCAACACTGTGCACACCAACACCGTGCACACCGACACACACCGTGCACACCAACACCGTGCACACCAACACCGTGCACACCAACACCGTGCACACCAACACCGTGCACACAGACACCGTGCACACAGACACACACCGTGCACACCAACACCGTGCACACCAACACCGTGCACACAAACACCGTGCACACAGACACAGACACACACCGTGCACACCAACACCGTGCACACCAACACCGTGCACACAAACACGTTACAAAAATGTAACGTCTAAAATGTATTGAACCCACTAACTGCTGTTACCACCATTCAAGCAAAAACAACACAAAACACACACACAAATACACGGCAGCGCATTTACAGTTTTTCCCTCCTTTCCAGAACCCACACCATGTCATCACAGGAGGAGGAGGTGGAGGCGGCGTCGGACGGCCTGTCAGCCGCCAGCCCCCTGAAGAGCAAGAAGCCGCCCAGCCTTGTCATATTCATCCCTCCGGCCGGGGACCAGCCGAAGGCCCCTGCTGGCCCCCGCCCCCCCGCTCAACAGGTACAACCACCAACACTTGTTTATATGTGACTGTGCTGAGGCCCCTCTGGAATATAGGGCAGCTAAGTAGCAGCCCCTGCTTGTGGGCCCCAAGGCCCCTAACTGTCTTCCCTGTCGTCGTCGTCCCCCCCCCGTCCCCCCCCCAGAGTTGGTAAGAAACTCCTGGCATCATTACATCACCAGCCCGCACAGCGCAGCGACAATATATCGTTCCATGCCAAAGCTAGAGCATTCAACAGCCTATGCGAAAATGCCAATTTCAAGTTTGTTGTTAGTATATCGGTAGGGGGGCCTTAACTGACCATCTTCAGTCAGCCTCCGCCGGCTCTGCCACAGCCAGAACGTACGGTCCACTTAGTGCCATTAAGCCAGGGAACAGCAGGCCTCTCTCTCTCATCTCTCGCCACAGAGAGGGTGGCACCGTAATGGGCCCACAGCACCTTCAATAATAGAATAAGAGAGAGACGCCTGCTAATGGTGCGTCCACCTCGGGCCTGATGGCCGAGACACATGCTTCTCATCAGATGGCGATATGCCTTTAATAAGTGGATTCCTGCAACGATTAATTGCTAATTTTGTTAATAGTCAATTGTTTGTTGCTAATGTCTTAGACGTTGAAATGTCTTTTGTTTTGCACCGGCTATATCAAAATGTGGTAATTTCCTCTATATACACTGCAAAGGGTGTCCCTATATCAATGACATTCTATTTTATTAGAGGATAATTCTGTGGAGGATTTATTTGTTTTCCATCTATATTGTGTATTATAGAGAGTTGCATTACGAAAGGGATGCTCCGCTCTCCTCGGCCCCTGTAGTTTTATGTGTGACCCTTTATGTAATGTGTGCATGTGAGACAGTGTCTCAAACGCTAGAGCTGTACGCTAGAGCTGTGATTTCGGGAAGAGCTCTGGTTGAGGAATTGCTGCTTCCCCTCCACACATCCTGTCCACCATTAAATTAACGTTTTCCCACCATGGTTTCTCCACAGACCACTGCTGGATTCTGAAATAGTAAACAAATGAACAACTCACCCACTTTTGAAAAGGAAAAGTCAAAAGTGGGTAGAGTCAAAAGAGGTTCAAGAGGTTAAGAGATCTTGGTTCGTATTGCAGGGTTTTAGTCCCTGTAAAGCAAATTCAGAGATTCAGAACACATTACACATGTAAGACTAAAAACAGTGAAAAGACTTGGAACCATGTAGTTGTGGAGCTTTTCAGTTTTTCCTGGTCAGGACCCCCTATTTAGCATCACCCCACCCCTCACACTTTATATTTTGAATTCAATGAAACCTCTTCCTTTCATTTTCTCCTCTTCCTCTCCTCTCTCCTCTGTCTCTCCTCTGTTTCCCCTCCTCTCTGTCCTCCTCTGTCTTCTCTCCTCTGTTTCTCCTCCTCTCTGTCCTCTCTCCTCTCCCTTCTCTCTCCTCTTCCTCCTCTCTCTCTCCTCTCTGTTTCTCCTCCCCCGTCTTCTCTCTGCTCTCTCCTATCTCTCTCCTCTCTTTCCTCCCCTCTCCTCTCCACCCTCTCCACCCTCCAAGCCCTCCATCCGCCTCTCTTCCTCTGGCCCAAGACCGGGCAGCGTCAGCGGGCCCGGTGATGGGGACCCATCTAGCCGTGAGAGGAGGGCCGCCTTCCACAGACAAACGTCCCTCTCCAAGAGCATTCGCAGGTGAGCAGAGGTGTGTATGTATGTGTGTGTGTGTGGGGGTGGGTGTGTGTGTTTGTGTCATTTCTCACACATACACACACACACACAGTGGTGGTGGTTCCTCCTTTGAAATTCAAAACTATACAGTTTCCTGAATTTGCCCAAGTGAGGTAAATTCATTCAAGCCTTGACCCAACACACAAGTCTAGGTGACTGTCTGCTTCTGTGGGTTTTGGTGCTGTCAATACATCCCTTCACAACACAAACGACCACTGCTCACCGGAGTTGCCCGCTGTATATCTGCAGGACCACAGCATCGCGACGGAGGTCTACTGTGATCCCTACACCCATTGTCCGAATGTCCACCTCTCTCTGAGACTTTCTTACAAATTCATGGTTAGAGCATGTGTTCTTACACTCCACCTATAATGGCCGATTTATTGGCATCTTCTTCCTCCTCTTCTACCTCTTCTTCTTCTCCTTTGAGCTAAAAGATAGACGATGAATCCTTCATGAAATGATGGTGAAAGTTGCAAGTGAAGGAATGGTCAGGCTGAGGGAAGTCTGCACAAAGCCCACGAGTTGAGCATGTGCTTCAACAGATTCAGGACAGCTGCATTGCCCCCCACCCCCCCCACCCCCCCAGCTGCTTCCCTCTCACACTTCCCCAGTGATTAGGACCACAGACGTGCACTGTGGCCTGTACATACCCCATGTACTTCCACTTCAAGTCTTCCAATACAGAGTATAGTGAACATTGGTGGACTTTGTGACATGGTGTGGGAACCACCACTGCCACCACCACCACCACCACTACCACCTCCTCCTAATGTGACCAAAACCATACATCCCATGAGTGATTTCCCATGCTGATCACCATACAGGCTGTCAATGCACTAACCCGAGTTGCGGCCATTACTCATAGAACCTATTGTAATGTCTTGATAACAGACTAGTTATGATCTCTCTCTCCATGTCTCTCTCTCTGCACGTAGGGGCACGGCCCAGTGGTTTGGCGTGGGCGATGACTGTGAGACGAAGCAGCAGGTGTGGCACAGGAAGAGCATGCGCCACTGCAGCCAGCGCTATGGCAAGCTGAAGGCCCAGTACCGAGAGGCCGAGCACGCGGCCAGCCTGGACCAGGGCCTGGACTCCCCCGCCACACACCGGATGCCCAGGGTCAGCTCCGATCTCTGCTCACACATACACCTGTCAGGGTCTATACAGGATCACATGGGGGTCAGACTTTAGCTGCGCTTGAGTGAGGCCAAGGTCACGTTGGCAATGCATTTCATCACCTAATGACATGTCTAATATGTTTTCCGCTGTGACCTTTAACCCAGAGTGGTCAAAGGTCTCCAGTGGTGGCAAGGTTATTTCGCACCACTACAATTACCTCTACAATTTCAACCAGCAGGGAAAAACTATAACCGTGAGACCCAAAATGGTTAATTAGATGAACTAGTAAGATAAACTAGTAACTGTTGATATATTAGATAATTAGATTAACTAGTTACTGGAGATAGTTAGATTAACTAGTTAGATCATTTGATTCCCTATTTAGATTAGATAGTTAGATTAACTAGTTAGATAGTTTGATGAACTATGACTAGTGAGAAATATAGACTAGTTGGATAGTTGCATTAACAAGTTAGGCTAACTAGTTAGATAGTAAGGTTAACTTGTTAGGTTAACTAGTAAGATTGTCGGATCAACTAGTTAGTTTAACTACTTAGATTAACTTGTTGGATAGTTGGATTAACTAGTTAGATAGTTGGATTAACTAGTTTGATAGTTTGATTAACTAGTTAAATCGTTAGATGGATGAGTAGGATAGGAAGTATGAAGTCTGGCAAAACAGATTGAAACATGTCAGTGAGATGCAGTAACAGCCTTTTTGCACGTACGAGTGTGAAAGGGTTCTGTTGTAACCCTGGAAACAGGATGACCAGGAAGCACTTTGTCCGAGCTGAACATCTTACTCTGCAAACCTGCTAACTGCTGTGGCCATGCTGTCCTTCCCTCTTTCTCTTCCTCAATTGGTCTCTCTTTCTTTCTCTTTCTCTTTCCCGCTCTCTCTTGCTCCCACTTGTTTTTATGTCTCTGTATGAGATGTCTTGCTCTCTCACACACACATAGGGATACGATACCGTCCTGAGACCTCCAGTCTTGCTCAAGTTTCTGTTTGCTTCCTCTGTCTCTTCAAAGTCTCTCTGAAACTTGTTTCCTTTTTCTTCTGCCATATCTCCAGCCCCTACATGCTCTGAAAGCTGGCACTAGTTGGTACTACTTCATCATTGAAGGAAGCGCACAGGGGCTGCTACAGGGGCTGCTACTCAGCTCTTTTCATGGGAAGGGCACTAAACACATTATATGGTAAACAGTATGTCTCCCTCTGGGTAGGGCTAAAGGAAAATATAGATTACACAAGAATCAATGATCTTCAATGATTCTGAATCAATTGACAAAAATTTGTTTAGTTTGCCTTTGTGTGTTTACACAGTTGATATAACTTTTTCAAATATAAAATCCATTATTATCCATACCTTACATTGCTTTCGTGCTATCATTTACCACACCGCCTTTCTTGGCACACAGCAGACTGGAGAAGATCCTGAAATAACTGAATCTATTTTTAATCTTTTTTGTTTAGAATCGAGAAATTATTTTGAAACTAATCAATTCAGCTAATGGTTTTCTTCAACTTGTAACAATCTCTCTCTTTCTCTCTTTCTCTCTTTCTCAAACTCAAACTCACACACACACACACGTCCCATCTCCTTCCCTCCAGATTGTAGATCCTCTGGCGCGGGGGCGGGCCTTCCGGTGCCCAGAGGAGGTGGATGGGCATGGCCCCCGAACACCCCACGCCCCCCAGGGAGGGCCAGTCACGCCGGGGATCACCTCCCTGTGCTCCTTCACCAGCCAGCGCTCGGGCTACAGCCGGCTGCCACACCGCAAGAGGGAGTCTGTTGCTCGGATGAGCATCCGGGCCGCGTCCAACCTGCTCCGGGTGGGTACCACAGAGATATGTTGGCCATATGTGGTGACAATCCCATGCAAATTTTCAGCCAATTAAATGTGGGTAAATATTGTATCTTTGAATATACAGTAAAATAGTGAATTGTTGTGAATCCATTCACAATAATTGTGTTCTCACAATTGTGTCATTCTTGTATGTGGCAGAAGCCTCTTAATTGTGCTATTAATTGCCGTTTATCAATTTGACTTTAATTAGCAGCTAGCAAAGGTAGCGCCAGCCAGTACTATCTCATTATACCACTTTGTACCTCAAGAGGCGTGGTCACTGCAGCATCTGTATTCTAACCTGTACGTCAATCATGTCAAAATAACACAGAAAAATGTAATGCTGGCTCTTACTGATCGTGTGTGCGTGTGTGTTTGTTAATGTGCTCCAGGGTCATAGTGGACTGGCAGGCTCCCAGGCTGGCCGTAGTTTTCCCAGGAGGAGCTTTGTGAGGCACAGCTGGATGGACGATGACGTAGTTGACTCTGCAGATGCTTCCGAGTCCCTCTTCTTCAGCAAGGTCAGTCTCTCACACTCTCACCTGTCACTCTCTCACCCTCTCACTTCTCAGTCCCTCACCTGTCTAGTCTTTCACCCTCTGTCTCTCATCTCTCATTCTCTCACCACTCAGTCTCTCACCCACTCACATCTCAGTCCCTCACCCTCTCACATCTCAGTCCCTCACCCTACTACCTCTCAGTCCCTCACCCTCTCACATCTTAGTCCCTCACCATCTCACATCTCAGTCCCTCACCCTCTTACATCTCAGTCCCTCACCCTCTCAGTCCCTCACTTTCTCACCTATCAGTCCCTCACCCTCTTACCGCTAAGTCCCTCACCTATTCTGTCACCTCTCAGTCTCTCACCCTTTCACATCTCAGTCCCTCACCATCTCACATTTCAGTCTCTCACCCTCTCACATCTCAGTCCCTCACCTTTCAGTCCCTCACCCTCTCACCTCTGTCTTTCACCCTCATCCTCTCACCGGTATCATGGGTTTGATTCATGGGTGCATTCAGTCTGACCATGTATACCTTAGCAGGCCGTAGTTATACAGACAACATTCTCTCTAGTTACGGACTTATTGTTTAATATTTCACCGTTTTGACATCTTCTCTTTCACACACACTGACACGGAATCTTACTCCTCCTCATTGACATAGGTTGCTAGTGATTTGTGAACTATTGTAGTTACTCTTTCTCCCCTGTGCCCTTGTGAGAGAGAGCAGATTATATGTAACATGCCCCGACCCTTAATGTGATTCTTGGCTCAATGGCACACCTGGAATTATGTGATTACCGTACGTCCGACACATGGGATCTCCTTCCACGTGGCGAGTGTGTATTGACTCTTTTAAATGTTCCCTCACACCTGATGTCTCCACCCTCCAGCTGGACGCCCACGGGGAGCTGTGCTCCATGACGGACGACGTGTTTGAGTCTCCGCCCATGTCGGCCCACGCCACTGGCGAGCACCCTGACCCCCACCTACACATTCTGTAAGTGGGAGTGGGACGGTAGAGAGTTCTGTTTCTGCTTCCTTTAGCTCTCGGGAAGAAACACTTGCTTGGAAATGGGCTCGAGGCTACCTCAAAGACCTTGGTAAGACAGCCCCCGATCAAGTTTCTGTTTCTCTGGCTTCGCTCCCGGTGAAACCGACTATTAAACCCTCGAAGTGGACGGAACAATCAGTGCAAGTGGGAGGGATTTCAAAACCCTACCAGCAATGTTTAACAGATGAACATACGTTTGGACTGAAATCTTTTCTCAGAGGAGAAGATGTTTGCCAACTCAAATTATGAAGGCTTTTTTTCCCGGGTTGACGGCGGTCGATCAGACCATTATTTAAAATACCACAACAGCCCTAGCCAACGGCATCATGATGCCATTTCATCTGTTTCCTCACTTGGCTTTAAGCATATTCACCACCCCTTCTCTCTGGTTCATTAACTACCTTTTTCTCTGTGTCTCTGTTTCATCTCTCGCCGTCATCCCTCCCCAGCAAGGACATAACGAAGGTACCTCGGCCGGCCTGGACTCCCCGGACACCGGTGACCGAAAAGAGGCCACCTCGGCGGGGGCGCCGCATCGCCTCCCAGGTCAAACACTTCGCCTTCGACAAGCAGAAGCGCCAGTACGGCATGGGCATGGTGGGCAAGTGGCTCAACCGCAACTACCGCCGCAGCATCAGCAGCAACGTGCAGAAACAGCTAGACGACTTCCACAGCCACAGGTCAGAGAGGGATGCCCCGCCTGCACCGCCACATGCTAGCAAACACAAGGATGCATGCATGCACCTCTGCATCCTGGCAAACACAATGATGCATGCATACACCTCTGCATGCTTGTGTAACCGTGAGTGTCCCGCTGTGGACTTGACCTCAAGGTTCCTGGCATGAGAGGCGATGCCCTAACGTTAGAAGCTAAAACCCAAAGGCTCTAGTTTCATCACTGCACAGCACCTCCGGCTGGTGTCCATTACACTGGCACAATGACGCAGGCATGCATCTCTGCATGCTCGCAATCCCATTTATGCATGCATTCACCTTGCATGCTTGCAATGACCTATGCATGAACCTCCACTTTTGACCCTCAGAATTATCTCTTAGCTTTCTTGAAACTTGTGTGTATGGTAAAATTACACTTTTTGTGCAGTTAATGATAATGCTAATGAAGTATACATTTAGCTTAATACAGCGCTTTATTCTGAAGTTGTACTCGAGATTAACTGCAGATTGATGAACTAAAGCTTAACATGGCGATGCTTGGACCCTCCCTAGGCCTTACTTCACCTACTGGATCACGTTTGTCCATGTGGTAATCACACTGCTAGCCTGCGGTACATATGGCTTTGCCCCTGTCGGCTTCGCACAGCACTCCACTACTGACCTGGTGAGTTCTCTCTAACTTGGTCATCCATTCTGTTTCTGGACACATGGCCTCCATCGCAGCGTCTCTGTGTCTGGAAGGTCTTCAGTTAAACTTGGTTACCAGTAGTTTTTTTACTTCTGTACCACTATGGTCCTCTGCTGACCTTAATAGTGCTCTACAACGCAAAGAATAATAATGCATGTAAATCTGTCCATTTCATATGGTCAATCAAGTCAACTGTTTATTTGTGCATCCCCCACACATACTCCCTGAGAATTCTCCTTCCAGGAAGGGTATGGAAGTTTTAAAGGGCTTGGTGTGGTGATGATAAAATCATCCACTTTACTCTGGACCTTCTAATTCTAATGGTGTCTGTCTCCCCCTGCAGGTGCTGAAGAACAAGGGCATCTATGAGAGTGTGAAGTACATCCAACAGGAGAACTTCTGGATCGGACCTGGTTCTGTGAGTGTTCCTCATGTTGTTATTTCATACCTGTTTCCTGTTCCATGAAAACATGGTTTTGGCTTACTGAAGAATACGTGTAGACATGTATCAATGTGTGAATAAATAGTTGTTTGAGGTATAGTTGAAAAATGTTTGTCTTTTAGTTTGAAGCACATTACTGGGTTAAGTCCTCAATCTGCTTCTAGACATTCATATTCTGTGTTGGTCTCAAATGCAAGCTGACGGTAATAAAGCAATTAAAAAATGATTTATCTCATGCTACACGATGATAGTTTATTTCACTAAAATGAGCTAGCTAGATTGGTCATCCGTTGGGTTCTCTCTTAATTTCCATGTATCTTTTTTTAAATCATTTTCTCGCTGAATAATACAAATTTAGACATGTTGTATGGCTTTTTCTTCTGGTACGGCTGGCTACTTTCATAATAGCTGTCCTGGAGAATAGGAAGAGAGATAATAATGCTTTTTGATATGCTGAAGGAACCTACAACCTAAAAAGGCTAAACAGCTCTGGGAATGGCTCTCCAAAAGATTGACCAATGGATCAGTTCACTCTATTCAAGGAGCTGGACCATATATTTTGTTCATTTTGGCGATAAACTGTTGAGTCAAGTTGAAATAAATCAGTGTCCACGGTAGTTTGATGTCTTTATCTGGCACATACACAAGGTTAATGTTTTTGCAGCTGTTTCAGCAGACGTGTAACTCCTCCCTCTGCCTCCACTTCCTGTCCCTGGGCCCTGCAGTCTAGTTACTCAGGCCATGGCGCTGTACAACTGTGGTTAAAGTGTTGGGTGCCGTGTGTTGGTTGCCAGGTTTGCCTGGCCTTAAGACAAATTCAAGTCAATTTGTTAAAGTCGGTTCCGCTAATTTCCCTCATTAGTTGCGGTTAGTTTTGAAGATCCTGAAGGACACAATGCTGAGGATGCTGGACGTGTATTTGTGTGTGGGTGTGTGTGTGTGTTACCTATGTGTGTATGTGTACCAGGAAAGGTTTCACCCTTTTAGTTACACCCTTCCCTCCGTCCTTCCCCAGGACGACCTGATCCACCTGGGGGCCAAGTTTGCCCCGTGTATCCGGCAGGACCAGCAGATCGTGAAGCTGATCCAGAGGGCTAAGGCCCAGGAGAGGAAGTCTGGCTGCTGCGTGCAGAACGACAACTCTGGCTGCATCCAGACGCAACGCACCGCCTGCTCGGTACGTGTGATTGGACCACCTGATAGGACTGTCTGATTGGACCCGGTTTAAATGCACCCGGTCTGATTGGACCCCGTCTGATTGGACCCCGTCTGATTGGACCCCGTCTCATAGGACTGTCTGATTCGACCGTCTGATAGGACACCGTTTGATTCGACCGTCTGATTGGACAGTCTTAAAGGACTGCCTGATAGGACTGCTGATTGGACCGTCTGATTGAACTGACCGCTGCTTAGTACGGATTAGACTGCTTCTCGGTATGTCTGATGCTAGGTGGCCTGGTGGTTAGCACTGATGCTAGACAAGGTTCTGTGTTCCAACCCGACTTAAGTGAATCATAACCTTTTTCTTCACATGATCTGCTTAGAAGGAATTGCGTTAACATCATGGCTTTGAATGTTATAAAGACTATTGATGTGTCTCTCAAGTATGTTTCTGCTGGAAAGTAGAAACAAGGCAGTCCAGTAGAAAGGCGCAAAATACAAATTTGTGATACATGACCAACTGCTACATGGACAGTAAGAGCAACAGCCCTAGAGCTGGCAAAAGTCCACAGAATGACTGACTTTTTCTGGTGAACAAAATTGCAAAACCGACTAAAATAGAGGGGAATTTATCGTCAACTTTTACTAATGTATTTTTTCAACAAAGTACCCCCATATTAAGTTACATGTTATATGCTTTTATTGGAAAGATTCATGGAAATACTACTACTAGTATGCAGATTTACTTCCTTTTTATTAAGATTCAGTGAAATGTTCAATTTTTTTTAAATGTTCCCCCTTAGCAATCATTGAAAGTACCCCTAGGGGTACACGTACCCCTGTTTGAGAACAACTGCTTTTAGTAAACGCTTAGACGGGGATTTGGGATACATTTGTGCATGCCTTCTGCCACGTGCACGCCAACGTATCACTTGTATACATACTCCTGGGTGGTAGTGACCGTGCATGCGGTGGTAAACAATGGGCAGGATAGCCCCCCCCCCAGGACACAAGGGGAGGGGCGTTTTGATGATAGGTTTGGCATTGGCTGCCCATCATACAGGTATTGCTGTATCAGAAAGTTGATTAAATGCTACAGCAGGAGGCAGGGGGGGGGGGGGTGTAGAAAATCCCCAAATCCTGTAAGACCAAAGGGGCTTTAATAAGTACCTTACAAGACGCCAAGATTTTGATTTAGAACATCTGTTGTGGACTTCAACCTGTGCAGATGGCTTTTTGTTCTTTACAAACGTGTCACTGAAATAGATCAACATACCAAAGTTATTGTTGTCAATTATTGCTTGTTATAATGTGTGTGTGTGTGGGGGTGTATGTGTGTGCAGGAGACACTAGCCACCTTCGTGAAGTGGAAGAACGAGGATGTCGACATAGTTCGCTCCTCCGGGTCTGTGTGTCATCAGGACCCCAGGTACCTCAAGCAGAACCAGCGCTTCAGCTGTGAACACAAACACACACACACCTCCACTACGTCCTGCCTCTAAGTGCTTTAAGTCAGGGGTTCCCACCCTTTTTTGTGCCACGGACCGGCAGATACATGAACAAAAATCTCGCAGACCGGTTGTCAATTTTCGCGGACCGGTTGTCAAAGTGTGTTGTCAACACACACCCCTAACAAAACGGCAGGGCTCGATTTCAGTATAAACGCGCATGTACGCGCAGCGCCCGTAACAAAAACCGGCTCGCCGACACGCCACTAGCGCGTAGTCTTTTTAGTAGCGCATGCAACTGAAAGTCTCTCGTTATGCCGCCGATATATATTTAATCTATATATATATATAGATTATACCGCCCATATATACCGCTATATAATCTATATATATATAGATTATACTATATATATATATAATCTCTATATATAGATTATACCGCCCGCCGTTCACCTATACTCAAATTATTTGAGTCAAATATGATGATAAACACACAGCTGTTTCGCGGCCCGGCAGTAACACCTCCACGGCCCGGCGGTTGGGGACCCCTGCTTTAAGTGATGTCATACATGAGCTGAGCAGAGGTTTGTTTGTAAACTGTCATTATTATTTAAGTGTTTTTTTTGTTTTTTTCCTCTTGCTGCCCTTGTGCATTCTGGGAACAAGAGTCTGTGAGGAGCCTGCCTCTGGACAGCCGCACGTCTGGGCTGATGACATCACCCAGTGGCCAGTGAGAAATGCTATGATGGTTTTAAGAAAAAAACATGCACACACACACACACACACACGCATACATGTATACTCACACTAACACACACATACATACACACATGCGCATACACACGCGTTGGCTGACCCATGTGTCCCCCCACCCTCGCTTCCAGGTGTGTACGTTCCCTGAGAAGTGGAACCAAACAGGCTACCGGCACATGGACTGCACAATTATAGGACGCCCGTGCTGCATAGGAACCAAGGGCAGGTGAGACTTACGCTACCCATATACTACACATATTTACATTTACATTTACATTTAGGGCATTTGGCAGACGCTTTTATCCAAAGCGACTTACAAGGTGTACATTAGTTGAAGCAGACAATAGCATAACGCTGAGGTACGCAAACATAAAAATAGAGCAGTTCACAAGCATTCATATTAACAAGATGAATAACACAATTTCGTACTGCTAGGTCACCTGCTTAAGTAGCTGTGATAAGAGCGTGTTATCAACATTAAGGATATACACTTGCTAGACATATACTAGATATACCAAAATGGATTCACTGTGGAGGAGGGTACACAATGTGCAACACTCTGTCCATCATTGGCGTCAGTCGACTAAGGGAGCTCTGAACTGCTTCTAAGGTTCTGTATAGGGATGTGCACGGATAATCGACTATTCAATTAATGGTCCGAGGCTATTCGAATACTGGTATTTGGTTATTCTACTTAATGTATGGAATCATGGGAAATCATCTGAAAATATGGCGCCTGTCACGAAAAAGCTGTCTTTCCCGGGGGGAAGGTTTTGACTCTCGACTGTATTTTCAGGAAAAGTTGCAGGAAAAATAATCAACATTCATGATTTGCCATATGCAACAAGTACAATGGAATGCTTACTCCCAATTCCCTCCCGAAGTATGATTTCCCTACAATTTAACACTATATACTATACGATGTACTATACTTTGGACTAACACTATTCTATAATGGTACTGCACACACTAAAAAGAACAAAAAAGTGACTTGTTGAATTGTGCAAAAAGCATTTAAAAGCATTTTAAAGTGCCAGTAGTGCAGCAGCATCATGAATACAGTGCAGAACGGTGCTGTATTTGTTATGAGTCCAGAAAGTCCAGCAAAAGTTTGATAGTGTAATGTAGTATGGAAGACAATGTTATGATAGTGGCAGCACTCCTAGCAGTTCAGTAGACACGCTGCCTGTGGATAAACTGTCCTTGAACCTGGTAGTCTTTGTACGGATGCTGCGGAACCAGCGACTGGACCGTAGGGAGGAGAAGAGATGGTGCCCAGGGTAGCCCTTTGTGATGGAGATGGCCTTAATCCGACATCTGGTCCTAAAAATCTCCCCAATGCATGGAAGTGCATACCCGATGATCTGTTCAGCCTCATCGCTGTACTCTATTTCGTCGCCGTCGCTTATCAGGCCAGATAACTCAAAACGTTTGTAATAGAAGAGAATTCTGCATATCCGGAATTTATTGCAGATGCATGATGCTGCGGGAAACTCGTGTACTTTCATAACAATCACTTGTGTGCCTGTTGGCCCTCAGAGGGATGTAGAGCAGCGACTATATAACATTATAGGACATTTTTTGTGTGAATTACGCCGTGATGCGAAATGAGAAATGATCCGTTTGCACATCCCTAATTCTGTTACCAACTCAACTCAAAAGTGTGCTACGCTGTAATGACCTGCTGTCTTGTGCCAGGTGTGAGATCACCACGCGGGAGTACTGCACCTTCATGCACGGCCACTTCCATGAGGCTGCCACCCTCTGTTCCCAGGTGTGTGGGCGTGTGCCATTTTGCCTTCACTCCTTGATTGTTCTAGTGGTAGTTTTTCATTCAAACTCATTTCTCATTTATATTTTTCCAAGATACAACATACAAGATTTATATGTATTTGCCATTTGTAACAAGTACATAGGAGAACGCTTACTCCCCATTTCCTCCCGCAGTATAAATCTTAAAAACAACACCATGAAAATGATATATACAATAAAATAAACAAAAAATGAGCAGCATTGTGTGTGTGTGTGTGTGTGTGTGTGTGTGTGTGTGTGTGTGTGTGTGTGCGCGCGCGCAGGTGGACTGTCTGGCCGACGTGTGTGGCCTGCTGCCCTTCCTCAACCCTGACGTTCCAGACCAGTTCTACCGCCTCTGGCTCTCCCTCTTCCTCCACGCTGGGTATTTACCCCATAATCTCTGTCACACAAACACAAACATTATCTATTGGCAAAAGTTGATATGCGACCAGTGAAGGCCATCATCTATGTGAAAAAATAGTACAGTGGAAATCCCAGCGGAACAACAGTTAGGAATAACAAAAAACATCAGGTGTACAGAGTATTGCAGCCGTGTATCACATATCCGAATGTCTATCACTGTGTTTCAATGTGTGAAAACATTCAAATGCATGAATGCCTAAAAAAGTGTTTAACCATTGAATTATAATGTCTTAATCCGCAAGGAGATCAGTAGCTGGGCAATGACATTTTGTGAACAAATAGAAAAGATTTGCACACATCATTTCCATGTTAAGGTGTGTGTGTGTGTGTGTGTGTGTGTGTGTGTGTGTGTGTGTGTGTGTGTGTGTGTGTGTGTGTGTGTGTGTGTGTGTGTGTGTGTGTGTGTGTGTGTGTGTGTGTGTGTGTGTGTGTGTGTGTGTGTGTGTGTGTGTGTGTGTGTGTGTGTGTGTGTGTGTGTGTGTGTGTGTGTGTGTTCGCTCGCGCAGCCTATTGCACTGCCTGGTGTCGGTGGTGTTCCAGATGACCATCCTCAGGGACGTGGAGAAGCTGGCCGGCTGGGTCCGCATCTCCATCATCTACATGCTGAGTGGAATCACCGGGAACCTGGCGTCCGCTCTCTTCCTGCCCTATAGAGCTGAGGTATAGAACACTCTGATCTCTGCCATGCAGGACTGATCTCTGTAGCGGCCATCACATATGGACGCCAGGTTGGAATATAGTCAGCCACAACATACAGGGGTGTTCAACATTTTAACTCAAATGAAACCATTGAAAACTTGTTATCTTGCTATATATAACAATAACAGGTTTAGAAATTAAGAAAGCGGTTAAATGCTTAACTATCAAACAAAGTTCCAATCTGATTGGAGGCTTTGCTCTGAGAGGTCTGTTGAAATTGTTCGGACTTTGAGTGCAGCGTCAAGGGGGAGAATATGAGCCGTCTGCTACTCCCAGGGAGTCCAACACTACAGGGTCCTACAGTAGACCTGCAGATGACTTGACATGGCACTAGAGGGCACCGTCAAACTCGTCATCAGAAAGTGGAACTGCAGAACTAAAATACAACAGAGTTGGAATTGATTGTGGTGAATGCCTGTATTCCAGCCACACAGGTAGTCCTTTTAACATACATGTATCTTTATTTGTTTACCTGCTGAGGCCAGAACCCCAAAGCAGCTGGGTTTAAAGACCAGTGTGGCTAATTAATCGGGACTGATTGGTCCAGTCTATTTCCTTTACTTATAGGGGGGAAATGGAAAGACTACGTTCGTGGGCATTTCTTAAATTTATTTAAAATTATAACTTTCTTTTGGTGGTCAAGTGCCATATATTTGACCTGCACTATACTATGCTATACCATACTTAATATACTATACAATACTGTACTATAAACAACACTATCTATTATAAACTTTAAATAACCCTATACTATAACAGTAATATACACAATCAAATGAACAATAAGAACAATAAAGTGTAAAGAATGATGTATACATAAAGCGGATGGTGCAAAGGCATTTTAAAGTGACAAATGAATGAGGAGATTGTTCTAAAGCCAGTGTTGGTGGGGAGTAAGTTCACAGTGTCTGAGCTGTCACTTAGCCCGAGGTGTGTAACTTTATCAGTACCAGACGGCTTGGTACAGGTCTGACGGTCAAACCAGATCAGTGTGTGAGAAGAGCACATGCTAGATTAACTTACTCTAGGAGTTGGCACATCAATGGAAGTCACTTACGCCCACTTTCCTCTGTGGGAGATTACACGAATAAACGCACACTACTACTACACTGTTCAACACACACTACTGATTCAGGTGGACCTTGTGTTTTTCCCAATGACTGACTCAACAATATTGAATGAATTCATGAATGAATGTGTACCTTTTAATTGTGCCTTATGAATGTGGACTGTGTCAAGCTATAGGTACACCTGGACACATATACATACACATGTCTATATTTAGACATATATACAACACATATCGGCCAATCTGAAAGGGACAACTTTGAATGTCATTGAATAATTAACAGGTTTAATGGGATATACAGATGTGTATCAGTAATACTGTTGCACACACCCCTGCGTATGATCTTAAGTGTTTGCTGTTCTGACATCTTGTGACTTCACTCTTACCTGTCACAAAATGTATGTGACTCTCGCTTTCTCTCGCTCTCCCCCACCTAGGGGGGCAGTCACGGGTCTCAGAGCAAACCACTTAAAGAGGCATTTTGAGCAGTTTATCCATTTACCGCTAAGGCGATCACCCCATTGCTTGGCCATTAGTAGTTTAGGCAGAGCGGATGTATGTGGTAACATTGGAGCACCAGGGAGATTAAATTAAGATTAAATACAGGCTCAAGGGCCTCAAGCATCCTTCGAGTAGCTCGCCTAGGCGCTTAGTGTTTTTCATCTACTGTTCAACATGTATATTATCTGGTGTGAATGCTGGCGGGGTGCTCCTTAGTGAGACTCACTGACAAGCTAGGGTGTTCTAGTAGCACTGTATTCTGGTAGCACACTGTTCTGGTACCACTGTGTTCTAGTATCGCTGTGTTCTGGTATTACAGTGTTCTGGTAACTCTGGTACCACAGTGTTGTGGTTCCACTGTGTTCTGGTACCACTTTGATCTGGTACCACAGTGTTCTTGTCCCACGGTGCATCGAACCAGATGGCAGCCTGCCTTTTAACTTTGTGGGTAAGGTACAGATGCAACATTGTCAACATTTTAATTCACATTCTGAATTTCTGTTAAGGACTGATAAAATGTTATGATGTTTACAACTAAGGTGGTATGAACTTATAAAACATATTTTGTTAAAATGGTGTCAAATTTGAGTAAACCTTTTAATTACATAAACGGAAATGTTGGAAATGACCGATATGCCCCGTCTTGGTGTCCCTGTTGGGTTAATTCTGCTTGTGAGAAACCCTGACAGCTTAGCCATCTGGTGCATGCTGGCCAATAAGGTCTGACGTGCCACTAATCACACCTAGTGTCTGATGCAAGGCTAACATAATAATTACACATTTTGTGTTCAAGTTCAATGACATTTCTCTAAGGAAGGCTTTAAACACTTTAAACAGTACCCAGTAAAGTGATGCCATGATGAGAGATTCTGTTAAATCGATCATGTTTTCTAAAGATGCAACTCAGAGTGAGCATAATGACAATGAAGTAAGTTAATAGCTGGTGAGGACAAACTTGATGCTCCCAAAATTGCCCTGATTGATTGATGTGAATGACATGTTATACACATCAATATAATGATAATAGAAAAGTCTCTCAATGCTTCCTCTCCTTCCATTCCTCCAGGTGGGTCCGGCCGGGTCCCAGTTCGGCCTCCTGGCTTGTCTCTTTGTTGAGCTCTTCCAGGGCTGGCAGATGCTGGAGAAGCCCTGGAAGGCCTTCCTCAAGCTGCTTTGCATCGTCTTCTTCCTCTTCCTGTGCGGCCTGCTGCCGTGGATCGACAACATCGCCCACATCTTCGGCTTCATCAGCGGACTTCTCCTCGCCTTCGCATTCCTGCCCTATGTCACCTTTGGCACTTTTGACAAGTACCGGAAGCGCATTGCGATTGCGGTGTCGTTGCTGGTCTACCTGGGGTTGTTCTCCTCACTGATCGTGTGGTTCTACATCCGCCCCATCCACTGGCACTGGGTGGAGAATCTCACATGTCTGCCTTTCACCAGCAAGTTCTGTGAGCGGTACGACATCGACCATGACATCGACCACGTGGTGACCTAAAGAGCCGCCTCGGTCTGGTCGGTGGCCCTGAAAAGTGCCGGTGAAATGTTAGCTCTATAAAGTGTGTTCTGTTGTGTTGTTGTATATTGCCTGTATCACCTTCAGAGAACAAGGTACATGGAACGCGGCTTTGATCACTGAATGATGCAACAAGGCAGACGAATGGTCTGCCTTCCCAGACGTCTCAGTCATCACTCGACCCCTTGTGTAATCCTCAGCTTGGGCCGTGGCCCGACCTGCTTGCTGGTATTCTACTCCCAAACCGGTCATTGTTGGACGGACATGAGAGATGGAGGGTAAAGTGAGAAGATGTGGGTATATTTGAGTTCTTTTTGCAAATGACTTGACAAGTCAGTGTTTGTGCCACTGGATTTGTGTCTCAGACGTGGGATGTGCTAAGCGTTGGTAATGGTTACATCACAGTTTAAACACCTCATTTTAAACACCTCATGGTTTCTCAACCGTGTGAAAGCATGGCAGAAGTCAAGGAGTTGCAAAGAAAAACACGCCTCATAGGATGTACCAAATATGTCTCCTCCACACTTCAACTCAACTCCACACTTAATGACTGATCTGCAGCGCTTCAGACGTTGAAACCCGCACCAATGTCAAAAGTGCACTAAGCTTTGGTTATGAGTTATACGCAGTCACCAACCTCTTATCAAAACCCAGAATTCTATCAACAAACCACTAGCTGCCTTACAGTAAACGCCGTGGTACAAAGAGAAGGCTTGCAGCCAGAGCTTCACGGCTCACATTTGTGTGTTTTGAGGCCACTGGGCCGAACACACGGTTCTAATGCATGTTGTTGCTTTACCTTCTGTTTTGTCTCATCTTAACCTTATTCGTTGTCTCACTGTTCTGTATGCTAGTTGTTACACAGCACTGCTTACTGATGCTTTGATGAGTCAAATGTCATTTGTGTCTAAACCACAATTTAGTCAGTTTTATTATTTCACAAAAGTTGTTTTTTCAGGGATACCATAGAAAAACGTATCAATGTGCCAGGTTAGATGAATCCTAAAATATAATGTATTTCACTTGAGCCTTTTGCTACGTGGAACATGTTCATAATTGTCTTTTACGTTCACTCTTTGCTCTTTGCTGAAACAAAAATACCAACCAAGTTGTGCTTCTTACCTGTATGCCTTTTTCCCTCCTCCCGGCTGTTAACTAAAAGGGAATGTTGTCGCTTACTTTGGAACAGGAAAAGTTGTGACATATGCAGCTCAGAGGATTTAGGTTGTTCCTGTTGTGTGAGATCATTGGAGTCTATGGGGCCTGTGCTTGGTAAGCCTGTGTTATTGACATCCGAAGAGGGAAAAACTAAATACCACAGGTGTCATGTCAGGACAGTGTGCTGGATAAGTGCATGTGTTCATATGTTACGTCATTGACAAAAGGCTAACCTTTTCAGTCATGGTGCAAATATCAACAATCAGTAAAAGGACCTGGAGTAAGAAAATACTTTCACAGTCCAGTGCCTTTTTGAAAATAAGTTTTGAGTTATAGTTTTACTGGTCACAACCTTCCTTTGCTACATTTCTGGACCAAAGTCTTTCTTTTTTTAATGCAATAAAAGTCGCCATTTTATAACGGATATTCAGGTCAAGGTTATGTGCTGAGTTCCTTCAGTTTTATATGATTGCCCACAATACTGTAATGTGTAAAAAATAAATAATCATGTCAAAATAAATGTCACAAATGTAACAAAACGTGTGAAATGTGAACAACAGACTCCTTTTTCAGTATTAAAATACAAAAATACTTTGGTGTAGCTATTAGAAAATGTAACTATTCCCTTAACAGGCAATGGAAAATAATAATTTGTCCTGGAGGCAGAGAAGGGGATTGTCTACAATGGACAAGACAACCTAAAGAGAGAAGTATCAGAATGAATGAAACACAACATTAAGCATTTACACATTTTTCGATGGGACGAACGGTAGCCCTTTGCTTTTGCTTCACATAAAAATTAGTCATTTAGTTCAAGTTCAATGGCATTTTTCAAAGGAAGACTTTAAACTGTACCCAGTAAAGTGATGCCATGATGAGAGATTCTGTTATAAAGATAGTTAATGGATGGTGAGGACGAACTTGATGCTCCCAAAATTCCCCTGATAGATTGATGTGAATGACATGTTATATACATCAATGTATGACACTGGGAGTGCGTTTAAATGAGACGGTAGACAAGTAGTCGAGAAACGTTTACTTCCCAACATGAACAGTAGTACAGTGGCAGTAGTGAAGCTTGCAACAGTAACGACTGGAGAACGTATCCGAACCGGTACATTCAAAACTCCCACTCACTGTAAACATTACCCGGAAAGCTACTGGGTTGAACCATCTTAAAGGAGCCGTACCTCCTCTCACATGAATGTCTGTGTCCCAAGTAGGTCACCACACAGGCTCCCCCCAGAATTCACTAGAACTGAAAAACAAAACAGTCAAAAGTGAAAGGGTCCACACGGCGTGGGGCGGACCGGGAGTCCAAAACGACAGGGACAGGGCCCGTTCAATAAGGGCTAGTGCAGGGCTGGGGGCACGCACAGGTGGGTCAGGGGGCCGGGGCCTGGCAGGGGGGCGACCACACCGCAGGGGCAGGGCCTGCTCCGCAGACGAGGCCTGGAGGTCCTCCTTGGGGACAGCGGAGGCCGAGCATGACCCATGGGAGTCGGTCGACCCAGCCACCGTCCATGAGGCTGGCCCGCAGAGTGGCTTTCATGGGGCGATGAAACCACTCGCAAAGCCCGTTGGCCTGCGGGTTGTATGCCGTGGTGCAGTGGAGTTTCGCTCTCAGCGACGGCAGTCCAGAGCTCCGATGTAAACTGGGGGCCCCTGTCAGAGGTGAGGTTCGATGGTGTGCCAAAACGGGCCACCTAGGATCCGACAAATGCCCGAGCCACATCAGCGGACGTGGTTGACGACTGTGGAACCGCCTCTGGCCACCTGGCCATCCTATCAACCATGGTGAGGAGGTGAGTGAACCCCTGGGAGGGGGGCAGGGCCTCTCGGGCATGAGAAACAGTGCCAAAGGGGCCTTTGTGTGACAGTGCACCTTGGACAGCTGGCAGGCCACACAGGAGCCAGCCCAGCTCTTGACGTCCTTCCGAAGGCTGGGCCAGACAAACTTAGCCCCTACTAGCTTAGTGGACGCCTTCACTCCCAGGTGTGAAAGGCTGTGAATAAAAAACAGCTAGTGGGAACCTTAGGGCGGGACTGACCTGTGGAGACGTGGCAGAGGAGTGTGGCGTTGACGTCATCAAACACCACATCCTCCAACCGCAGCCCAGTGGCGGCTGCCTGGTAGGCCTGCACTTCCATGTCAGTGGCCTGGTCGGCAGCCATGACAGTCATTAGTCAAAGCCTAAATGGGTGGCCGCCACCACCGGTCGAGAGAGGCAGTCGGCAACAAAGTTGTGCTTGCCCGCTACGTGCTGTATGTCTGTGGTGAACTCTGAGATAGCAGAGAGCTGACTGTTGGCGGCCAGACCACGGGTCAGCAGCCTTGGCCATAGCAAACGTCAGTGGCCTGTGGTCCACAAATGCGGTGAAGCGCCGGCCTTCCAGCAGAGACCTGAAGAATAGCGGGAGGCATCGTACAGGGGCCGCATGAGGTGGGAGGGGGATGAACCTGTTATAAAATTTCACCATGCCAAGGAACTCCTGCAGGGACTTAATGGTGCGAGGGAGTGGGAAACTGGCGATGGCATCCACCCTGGCGGGGAGTTGAACGGCTCCCTCCGCCGAGACACGGTGTCCGAGGAAATCAATGGACGGCACACCAAACTGGCACTTTGCTGGAATAATGAGCCCATGCGCGCTGAGCCGCTCAAACAGCTGCCGGAGGTGTGTCAGGTGCTCCTCTACACATGCGCTGGCTACGAGAATGTTGTCTAAAAAAACAAACAAGAACGGCACTTCTCGCAGCACAGAGTCCATAAGCCGCTGGAATGTTTGTTGGACTCAATGAGTCCAAACACCATGATTAATGCTGTCTTTGGCACATCCCGTGGGTGGACCGGTACCTGGTGGTAGCCACGCACTAAGTCCACCTTGGAGAAGATGGTGGTTCCCGCCAGGTGGGCAGAAAAATCTTGGATGTGTGGGACGGGGTACCTGTCAGGGGTCTTGATGTTGTTCAGGCGGCAAAAATCCCCACAGAGGCACCAACCGCGTCACCCTTCATCACCATGTGCAAGGAGGAGGCCTACGGGCTATCGGAGCGGCGCACGATGCCAAGGCGCTCCATGGCAATGAACTCACCCTTGGCGATGGCGAGCTTAGCCGGGTCGAGGCATCGAGCGCGTGCGTAGACCAGGGCCGTGATGATATGGTGCTCTACCCCATGCTTGGCAGCCGCTGATGAAAACGTAGGCGTGGTGAGGTCCGGAAACTCTGCGAGGAGGTGCTGATACGAGTCTCCAGCAGCGAGCATGTTGGACAGGCTGAGGGTCCCCACACCTCCAGGCGTGCACGAGTACGTAGAGAAAGCAACAGGAGGGGCCTAGGAGGGGAACCGACACCGCGGCCATGATGAAGCCCCAGCCAAAACGCCGCCCACCGAAATACACCTCGACGTACCTGGTAGCGTAGGTGCGTATAGTGTGCGATATATATATGTGTAAAAAGAAAGCAGGATCCGCCGAGCCCAAAACAGCCAACATCCTCTCCAACAACTCAGGCGGTTTGCTGTCCCCAGGCCGGTGAGCGATAACAGATGGTCTTCTCCATCTCCGACAGCTCAAACGTTCTTAAAAGGAGCCTCTAGCAGCCCCATCGCCCGTGCCTTTGTCGCGGCATCCAACGCCGCTACCACATGATAATATCTGTTATGTCCTGAGTTACTCCTCTCAGTTGGAACTGGGCTTCAATGTGTTGAATGCATTGCCGGAGGCTGTGCTGTAAGAACTAGGGCAGCTTAATCACTGCGGTGTAGACATTAGCCGGAGCTACTGCCGGTGCTGGATTACCGTTTGCTTCAAGCAGGATTTTCACGTTCAGTTGATTAGAATGTTAATGCTAGCATATCAATTCAAAAAAAATATCAGTATAGTATAGTTAATAATAGAGAAGTCTCTCAATGCTTCCTCCCCTTCCATTCCTCCAGGTGGGTCCGGCCGGGTCCCAGTTCGGCCTCCTGGCTTGCCTCTTCGTTGAGCTCTTCCAGGGCTGGCAGATGCTGGAGAAGCCCTGGAAGGCCTTCCTCAAGCTGCTTTGTATCGTCTTCTTCCTCTTCCTGTGAGGCCTGCTGCTGTGGATCGACAACATCGCCCACATCTTCGGCTTCATCAGCGGACTCCTTCTCGCCTTCACTTCCTGCCCTACGTCACCTTTGGCACGTTCGACCGGAAGTACCGGAAGCGCATTGCGATCGCTGTGTCGTTGCTGGTCTACCTGGGGCTGTTCTCCTCACTGATCGTGTGGTTCTACATCCGCCCCATCCACTGGCACTGGGTGGAGAGCCTCACATGTCTGCCTGTCACCAGCAAGTTCTGTGAGCGGTACGACATCGACCATGACATCGACCACGTGGTGACCTAGAGAGCCACCTCGAGCTGGTCGGTGACCCTGAAAAGTGCCGGTGAAATGTTAGCTCTTTAAATGTGTGGCTGAGCATTTCTGTTGTGTTGTTGTATATTGCCTGTGTCACCTTCCGACCTTCAGAGAACAAGGTACATGGTACGCGGCTTTGATCACTGAATGATGCTACGAGGTCTGCCTTCCCAGACATCTCAGCCATCAGGCCTCAGACCCCTTGTGTAAACCTCAGATTGGGCCGTGGCCCAACCTGCTTGCTTGTATTCTACTCCAAAACCGGCCATTATTGGATGGACATGAGAAATGGAGGGCTATAAAGTGAGAATACATGGGAATATTTTAGTTATTTTTGCAAATGACTTGACAAGTCAGTGTCCGTGCCACTGGATGTGTGTCTCAGACGTGGGATGTGCTAAGCGTTGGTAATTGGTTACATCACAGTTGAAACACCTCATTTGAACCATGTGAAAGCATGGCAGAAGTCAAGAAGATGTGAAGAAAAAAATGCCTCGAAATCCTGTCATAGGATGTACAGGACATGTATAGGATGTATGCTGTCTTTTTTTTTTTCTCAATGTCAACTCCACACTGATCTGCAGTGCTTCAGCTGTTCAAACCCGAACAAATGTCAAAAGTGCATTAAGATTTGGTTATGAGTTATACGTAGTAACCGACCTCTTATCAAAACCCAGAATTCTAGCAACAAACCACATTAAACACCATGGTAGTCGCTTTGGATAAAAGCGTCTGCCAAATGCCCTAAATGTAAAATGGTACAAAGAGAAGGCTTGCAGCCAGGGCTTCACGGCTCACATCCGTGTGTTTTGATGCCACTGGGCCGTAGAACACACGGTTCTAATGCATGTTGTTGCTGTACCTTCTGTTCCGTCTCATCTTCACCTTATTCGTTGTGTCTCACTGTTCTGTACGCTAGTTAGCACTGGCACTGCTTACTGGTGCTTTGATGGGTCAAATGTCATTGGTGCCACAAGCATCATGTCAGGACAGTGTGCTGAATAAGTGCATGTGTTCATGTGGAGTGAGAAAAGACTTTCACAGTCCAGTGCCTTTTTGAAAATAAGTTTTGAGTTATAGTTTTACTGGTCACAACTTTCCTTTGCTACATTTCTGGACCAAAGTCTTTCTTCTTTTTTGAATGCAATAAAAGTGGTCATTTTTATAACAGATATTCAGGTCAAGGTTATGTGCTTAGGTTATGTGTTGTTTCAGTTTTATATGATGAAATGCCCAAAGTACTGTGTGAAATGTAAACAACAGAGACTCATTCTTTTTTCAGTATTCAAATACAAAAATTGTATTTCCCCACAGGCAATAGAAAATAATAATTTGCTTTGGAGGCAGAGAATGTGAATGTCTACAATGGACAAGGCAACTTAAAGAGAGAATTATCAGAATGAATTAAGCACAACATTAAGTAAACATGTACACGTTTTTCAATAGGAGAGACAAACGGTAGCCCTTTTTTTCATGTGGAAACTATTAACAGTGTTCAGATATTTTTTTTTTAATAATACAAAACATTCAACTTTGTAAAGCTGCCAAACCGCTGTAAAGGCAAATTGTAGTTGGAATACCTTTACCACATGTAACTCAAAGGTGGTTAAAGTATACTGTAAAGTGATAGTTGTGATGCTTACTCATCCCAGTGAGATGCTCCTGGTCCCACAGGGAGCCAATTATAAAGGCCAACCGGCGGCCCTCCTGGAACCAGCCCAGGGACAGCTCTGGACACAGCGTGAGAAAGTGACACACCTCGTCCAGGTGGAAGGGACACTCGCCGGATACCGAGAGAAATGCTGGGAAGGGGGGGCGCAAGAGTTGGATCAGTTGTGTGTTGACCTTTAAGGAGTTTTACACGTGATCAGTCTGATGTGTTTGCTGAGGAGAGGACAGTGTGTCATTAGGGAAACTGATATCCTGAAAGGACTATGTACCAGTGATTGTCCCACAATGGATACAAACTCAGGACCCCCCGGCATGAGAGGCAGACGTTTTAGCAAGGGATGCTAAAACCAAAAGGCTCTAGCTTCATCGCTAGAACATCATTTAGGTGTCAGGGATTGAGGTTTATTAACTGCACAGCACCACCGGCTGGCTTCTGTTACACATGCATTACACATAAACCTTTACTTTGTCACCTGTCCACTGGCTTCTCACCTTCCCAGCTTTCATCAATGGAACCCTAATAAAATGAATCAACAATGGAACAGTGGATCTGCTAAAGTGAGAACTGGGACATGATACAACATATTCTAGTTAGTAGTTATATGAGTATGAGTATCCGGCATTCATCAAGACATTTTTTAAGACAGTAATGCGAATACAACATTCTTATTTACCTTTCTTTCTGTTGGAGCACTTTGAGTAAGCTGTAATGGGATTTAAAGTGCTGTGTTCTGCTGGGATTCTGAAAGGATGAAATCAAATATATGTTATGATAAAAGCACACATTCACATTCTGCCATCCCTGTGAAGGCAACAATATAGATTTGTTTTCATCATTCACTTCAACCATTTGAATTTGGGTGCCTTTTATATTTTCCCATGTCTTTGTTGAGTGTTGCTGATGTTTATGTTATCCAAGGTGGCCGACTCAAACGTGCCCTCCATGTTGTCCGGGGTGGTGGAGGCTGTTGCCTGCCTGAGAAGTGGAAATGACTATTGACAATAAGTTTGCACTATTATCAGGTCTTTTTAGTGTCTCCTGTTTCATAACTTAAAGATATTACCACTTACTGTACGAGTCAGGATACCTTTGTGTTGATGTACATCAGTTTCTGCACTGGAGTCATCATCACTCGTACCTACTACAAATTTTTTTTTTTTATGACATAGCTATATGTAACAGTCAGTGTGCGGCACTGGGCTCAAACTGACGACCTCCGGCATGAAAGGTGACGTTCTTACGTGACAGCTAAAACGATAGGCCCTAACTTCATCGCTAGAACGTCTATTTAGGCGTTGGGGAGTGAGTTGAGTATTTAAATACTAAAACATATTATAAACAATATTATAAAGTATATTTCAAACAAAATTTCACCTTCAGGATTGATGTCAATGTCATCTAGCACTTTCCCCTGCAAGTCTTCAGCTGTACTGCATGTACTAGTCCTTTATTGTCTGAGTAATTCTTTGTTACTCTTCCCATAATCCATGAGGAGCCGTTTGATCCATGACAATAATCATGTCTCCAATCATGAGACTTCTCAGAGGCTTTGTCCACTTTTTCCATTCCTGCAGTTGTGGTTAGTATTCCCTTGTCCACTTCTTCCAAAACAGATCTGACAGGTACTGCACCTGCATTTATGCAAGGAAGCAGGATCTCCAGGATCTCCTTAATGTTAGCTTTAGCTCTGTGTGTAATTTGAAGGTAATGTGAGGAGTAAGCTTACACATATTTGTTGTTTTGTTTCTCTGTATACAGCTCTTACGTTGTTTTTTTGGATATGGATTCAATTCAAAGCCATCAGTAAAGTGTCAGACCATCTTTCGGAGTCACTCAAAGTCGTCAAGCGTCAAAGTCACTTCCAAAATTCCAAATTTCCAAAGCTTTTGATGTTGAGTTCTTTCTCAAGATCCTTCATGCACTCAGCATGCTTAGTAGTAAGAAACTTGTGCAGCAGAGAGACATCCTGTGTAAAGGGTAAACCCTGTAGTTTATACCATTTGGCTTGTTGAAGTATACCCAATGCAACACTTGAAATGGACTTAGTCCACCCTTTTGGCCAATTGCTTGGCGATTTGCAATGATGGCATTTGCACAATGCCTGCAACTTTGGCCAAACTGTGCCCCAATTTTAAAGCCAAGGATGGCATTTTTAATTAATTACAAGATACAAGATACAAGATTTGTATTTGCCATTTGTAACAAGTACATAGGAACGCTTACTCCCCATTCCCTCCTGCAGTATAAATCTTAAAACCATGAAAAAAAAAGTGTGTACAGTGCAGTAACTGTGATGAGTCCAGAGAATCCAGCAAAGTATGTAAGTGTAAGGGTAATGACTATGTTATGAAAGTGAAAGTGGCAGCACTCCTAGCAGTTCAGTAGGCGCACTGCCTGTGCATAAAAACTATCCTTAAACCTGGTAGTACTTGTACGGATGCTGCGCAACCGTCTGGTCGACGGTTGCACGGTTGCGGTTGCGCGGGTAGGGGGGAGAAGAGATGGTGCCCAGGGTGGTTGCAGTCCTTTATGCTGGACATGGCCTTCTTCCGATATCTGGTCCTAAAGATCTCCTCAATGCATGGAAGTGCACACCTGATGATCTTCTCTGCCGTCCTCACGACCCTCTGAATGGCTTTCTTGTCCCGTGCAGTGGTGTTGCCGTACCACACAGTGACGCCACTCGTCAGGACGCTCTCTACGGTGCCACGGTAGAAGTTCACTAGCCACCTCTGGCCTATACCGCTTTTTCTGAGGCACCGCAGAGCATAGAGGCGCTGGTAGAGGCCCTGCAGGGAATGCAACATTCAAGATTCAAGATAACTTTATTTATCCCGAGGTAAATTAAGGTGCAACAGTTGAAACAGGGGGAATAAATGCACACACAAATATACTAATACCTAAAAACTAAAAACTAAATAACAACTAACTAACTAAACAAAACTAGTATAAACAAAATATAACTAAATGAACTCTAAATGAAATCTAAATGTATTGATAGATGAATTGCGCAATTTACAGTATTATTACAGTAATACGTAGGTATATACAAAACACAGCAATACGTATAGTGCAAATTGGCAGTAATAAAATATTAATAAATAACTCAGATTAATACTGAAAAAGTGACATGTGAAAAGTGAAAAGTGAAATTGAATTTACAGTGCAAAATTAAAAATTAAAACATGCAATTAATGTCAGAAAATTGGACATTGGGCTAAAGTGTGTCACAACAGAAGAGGTCACTGAGCCAGAGGAGGCTAAGCAGCAGACCTCTTATTTTTTAGGTTCAGTGAACAATGCAAACGTGATGAGGAAACAGTGGACTGTGCAGCTACATGTGGATTCCACTCGACTGTGGATTCCAGTGTAATTCAAAATGGACACATTCCACTCTAACTACAAATAGAACAATGCAGCCAAAATACATTCCAGTGGACAGCCCCCCCTTGGTGAGCTACTGTGTCTTGGCTGCTACAATGTTATGGCCAGCTATAAGGGGAAGAAGTACCCAATCACAGCCTACGTTGTTTGGGGACACAGAGTCAACTATCTACTTAGCCGGTTGCTGTCAGTAAGGATGAACCTGGTGATGCGACTAGACGAAGTAACACAACAGACACACAACAGCAGTGACCTTACGGAGAGCACGGCAAGCTGCAAACTGCAAACCAGTAAAAGAATGATTAAAAGAGGATGCCCAACCAAACGCTGTGCACACTGCATGCCATGTGCCCCATGCTACAGAAAGTAAAAGAGGTGTTATGGCTTCTACAATATAGTAGCCACTGTCCTGGCAAGGCAGGGAATTTGACACACACAAGAACTTCAAACAAACAAAGTCGTATATCTAGGCCAGGAAGAATTGTAATGAAAATATGTATTTATTGTCCTTTAAATATAAACATCAAGTTTACGGTTCCAATTGCAATAAAATAACAAAAATCATGCCAATACTGCCTCACTCTATTATGTATTTATTATGTATTTATTTGTGGTTCTCTTTGTGATGTTTTTATCTGTAATATTTCCTTTTGGTCAAAAAACTGCAGCTAAACAATTGATATTAAACTGTTAAGAGCCATGGGCCACAGGGGGTATTATCATACCACATAATTTTCTAATAGTTCATGCAATCATTCATATTTCATTCAATCATCATTATCATTACTTAATAACATTCAATAGTATTAATTTGGCTCCTACAGAGGAACTGCAAAGATTAGTGAACAACAGTATCATTGAGTAGGTCACACACCCTACTAAATGATCTGGGGTGGGTTTCCCGATAACGTTGTCTCTTAGCGTGTTACGAAGACTTGAAAGGTATACCTTACTAAAGTTGTTTACTGTTCTACGTGTGTTCCACGAACTATCCCTCAGGCGGCTGCTTAAGGTATACCTTCTTACGTCCGACGTTGCGCTGAAATCGATGACTCGAGAATCGACTTTTCACTCCAGGTAGCGACTGTTTTACCGCGTTATGAGAGTTTTATCAATAAAACACTGCAGGAATACTAAAGAACATTGCATTTATCATGACTGAGAACATATTCATAGAATTTAAAACTTACAAACTCAATTATCAAACCGTAAATCTAATGATTGCCTACAGGTGGCACGAGCCCGCCACCTCAGATTGTGATATCAAGCCTCTTCCCGCTACACCACCTCAGCAAATTACGCCACCTACCAGTACACCTTATTTGGCAAGAAAAGGTTGATTTAAATATTTTTTATATCATTGTCATGGTGCCTTAAATAACTTTGCAATTAGGGTTGATTAACCAGCAGCCCCATCACATAACTGGTGTAGTTCACAATTCTCTCTGATTGGCTGACAATTTCAATAAAAGCGCACCAACAAGAAATGAACATTAGATATGTAACATTAGATATGTCAGGCAGTGGTGTTGCGCAATATTTCGGGGCTCCCCCGCAGGTCATGAAGTCCAACGGGGGGGGGGGGGGGTCGCGATCGTGAAGTCCGACGGTAGGGTGGTGGTCCGGGCCGGCAGGTATGCCAGATGGCCAGTCAAACCGTGGTGCCTAGCAACTTAACAGGTAAACTCCGGGGCTCCCCCGCACCGCGGGGTCTGCGGGGGCCTCCGCTACGCCACTGATGTCAGGGCAAAAACATCGCAAAAAGCGGTCCGCCAGCGTCACCAATGTGGAGATGGAGGTCATGCTGGATGAGGTGGCGCTGAATCGTGAAGACTGTTTTCGAGCACTGTTTTCGAGTTTTAGGAGTTTAAGAGGCGATTTCATGTTCAATAAAGTGCAAAATGTATCCACCGTAATGTACAATTTCGGCATGAAAACATTCCCATTAATGTGGTATTTTTGTTGTATATTATTACCGTTATGAACTACATATTGATTCACAGATTGAAATAAAACTAGGCCAACAGCTGATTTCAGAGGCTTGCGGGTCGGAACAGTGGTGGCCACTAGCGGAGAGAGCTGACAACATCGCTAAGGTGGAGTTAAGAGAGCTCCAGACCTGCCCTACGAAAGTGTTACTTACGGAAGGTATACTTAGCTAAGAACGTTTCGGGAAACACGGCGAGAAGTTAAGGTGGAACTTAAGGTGGAACTTACGAATGACGTAGCGTTAAGAAGGCTTCGGGAAACGCACCCCTGCATGGTTCTTAAAAAGAGCAAAATCTGAATCTGCGTTGACCTCAAAAGACTAAACTAATCTGTCAAAAGAGAGCGATATATCCTACCTACCTAATATGACTGCTAAGCTAAGTGGTGCAATAGTGTTTTCATCCCCCAGTGCTGCAAAAGTGGATTCTGGCTAATTCCACTGCACCCAGACAGTTGCAAGCTAACCACGTTCATAACACCATTTGGACGATACTATTTCAAGCTACTTCCTTTTGGGATTTCCAGTACTAAGTAGATCTTCCAGCGTAAGATGGTGGAGACTCTACAGGGGCTGGAAGGCAAGGATGTCTTCATGGATGACATCCTGGTCTACGGGGCCTCAATGGAGCAAGATGCCACCGCTGGAAAAGGTTATGCAGCATGTTGAATCAACTGGCTTGAAGCTCAACAAGGAGAAATGCTCCCTCAGACAGAGCCAGCTCCGCTTCTTGGGAAATCTCATCGACCAGTCAGGGGTGAGGCCTGATCCCCAAAAGGTAGAGGCCATTCGACAACTATCACCACCTGGAAATGTACAGGACTGGGAGGTGTGCTTCCATCTCCACGCTACTGCCTGATCGTCCTTGGAAAATAATTGCCCTCGACCTCTGTGAACACAAGCACAACTATCTAATGATTTCAGATTACTATTCCCGGTTCATTGAGATACTACACCTGCCATACCAACCAGCGATCAGGTTATTCAGAGACTGGAAGCTACCTACCCTAGGTTTGGGATCCGAGATGAGGTGGTGAGCGACAACTGACCTCAATTCTCCCGTGTAGTATTCAAGGAGCTGGCATGACAGTTAGACTCCAAGTCCCCACCTTTCTCAGGGGAAGGGTCATGCGGAGAGAGCAGTACAAACCGCAAAGACAATCCTCCAGCAGGACTACCTACTAATGGCTCTCATGCGCTACAGAGCAACTCCATGTATCACTACAGGGGTCAGTCCAGCAGAGATACTGATGGGGAAAAAGACAACACTCACACATTTTTAAATAATCTTTCGATCCAAGTGGCCCAACTGGAGAACTGTTTAACAAAAAGATGCTGCTGAGAATGCCAAAATAGCCTACTACTAAAACCACCACCGGGCAGTACCAACACCACAACCTGCGGTAACAAGTGTTACCACTCCAGCATTTGTCTGAGTCCATGTAGGCTTGCAAATCCTGAACAAACACCAGGACAGGTTCAGACCAGGTCTGGACAATATATTCCAAAAGAAAAGAAAAGTGATACAGCTGCTGCAATATTTGTTCTTATTCTACAAGAACCGAGGCGTTCCCAGGCCAGCGTGGAGATGTAATCACCCCACCTGTACCTTGGTCTGTCCAGTGGTCTCCTCCCAGCTGGACATGCCTGGAAAACCTCCCTCGGGAGGCGACCAGTTTACCAATTTACCTTTGTTTTAAAGTATGTATGCGTTTGCAAAGAGCCAATGTTAACATAACGCTTACAGGATATATTGTATGTTAAAGGTAAGCCTAAGGGGATATGTCACTATAGTTTAAATGTTATTTATTACAGTTGTTAACTGTTTAAATGCCACTTGTGTGTTATTGGGAATATCGTTAGAAAAAGGGAGATGTCATATTTGTGTATATATAGAACACAGTACCTTTAAGGATTACGGCAGTTGTTAATACAGTTCAGAGTTACGGCATGCACTGTTTAGGTGAAAGCAAGCCTTCCTGGGTTATTATTGAGCCACTAGTTGTATGTGGCCGCAGTTGCCGTCTGTTTTAAAAAAGACAGTTAGTAGAAACTTCCAGAGTAAGTATTATACTGCAATATGTTCTCTGATGAATTGGCACTGCAAATATCACTGAAACACAATGGCATCTTTGACAAACTACAATTTATCGACTTCTCTGAACCGGTGGAACTAGCCGGTGCTGTAGCAATCCTCAATGCCATTTCCTTTTACATTTTGTGGGGAAGATCATTTTCTGTGATTTTAAGTTCTCTACTATAAGTGCTTGTGTCCGAGGAATAGCCACTTCTGGAGTCTGGAACATAGATGCAGTATCTCATAAGCTTATTCAACTAATTGATCAGTGCAAACCCTGTGAAATTGTAATTACAATATTTTAATGTTGAGTTACACCTTAACAGATAATATTAACTTACCAAAGCACTGACAAAGTATCTCGAAAGATAATTACTTTTATACAATTATTATAATACTGTAAGCTAATACAGCAAACTCCACAAATACCATTAGCTATACTGAATATGTTGTGATTCCAGCATCACCCCACTCTCCCTATTTATACTCCGCTCCCCTGTCACTCGTTGCCAGAACTTTCTCGTTGTTACAACCCGAAGCTCTCTAGCCAATTCCTCTGTGATTCCCCGTGAAGACCCTTTTGCAATCTCCTGTGAACTTTCATTTCTACCCTGGATATTTTTGTGTTTTCGTTTTGGTTTGCTTCTTTGGACTTATTTTCCCCGCAGCACATTATTACAACACCCCCTGTTTGGATTTCCATTTTGCACTCACGTAAGTCGCAATAATTGTATTATTACTTCCGTAATTGACACACACATAGTTGATTGTTCACACCTCATATCGGTTTATTCACTGGAGCAATATACAATAAAGATGCCTACGGGCCTACTCCTTTTGCCTCTCTGTACTACCAAGGGGTTCCGCCAGCAACCATCTGTGTGTGGCATAACAGAATAACCAATTACGTTAAGGGGAAAACATTAAGATTATTATCTAAATTCCAGAAAAAATAACAACTTAGAGTAAAACTACCACCATTTATTGTGCGCTCCTTCCAGTTCCAAGTCCAGTTGGTTTTCATTCCATTTAGCTAATTAGCTAACTAGGCAATGTTAGCTCACCTGGCTATTTTATGTAAATTGTTGTAATTAATTGAGGAATTGATTCTCTACCTCAGGGATTCTCAAAAGCCATAGCCACGGGGTCCACCAAATAATTTGTAAAATTTAAAAAATGTATAATTTTGGGAGTTTCTCAGTTATAAGGTGAATAAAACAAAGTCTAACATTGTGTATCTTAATAAGAAAGAAAGAGACAATCCACTAGTAGGGATTACTTTTTTTTCTAATTCACCTGGTGGCCTTACATATTTGGGAATAAAAATCACTCCAGACATAACTGACATAGTTCCAGTGAATTATAATCAAATTTTAACATCTATATCAGAATCTCTTAAAAGATGGTCAGACCTTCCCCTTTAATCGGCTGTGTCAATATTGTTAAGATGAATGTCTTGGCAAAATTGTTATATTTATTCCAATATATTCCTTTACACCCCCCTTCTACTTGATTCCCTTAATTGAAAGAATACATAACTAACTTTTATTTGGAACAATAAACGTCAAAGACTTAGACTTATCTTACTTTACTTAACATATGAAAGGGGAGGTCTCCAAGTTCAAGATTCAAGATTCAAGATAACTTTATTTATCCCGAGGGAAATTAAGGTGCAACAGTTGACACAGGGGGAATAAATGCACACAAAAATATACTAATACCTAGCTAAAACTAAATAACAACTAACTAAACAAAACTAGTATAAACAAAATATAACTAAAATAACTCTAAATGAAATCTAAATGTATTGATAGATGAATAGATGAATTGCACAATTGACAGTATTATTACAGTAATACGTAGGTATATACAATACACAACAATACGTATAGTGCAAATTGGCAGTAATAAAATATTAATAAATAACTCAGATGAATACTGAAAAAGTGACATGTGAAAAGTGAAAAGTGAAATTGAATTTACAGTGCAAAATTACAGTGAAAAGATTTACAGTGCGTTGACCAAAAAATAATAATAATAACAGTGCGTTGGCCTCAGGTCACTGAGTCTCCACTGTCCCTCTCACGACCCGAGGTAGATACATTAAAGAGTCTGATGGCCACAGGAAGAAAGGACTTCCTGTGGTGTTCTGTGGTACACCTGGGTGGAATGAGTCTGTTGCTGAAGGTGCTTCTGTATGAGGTCAGCACCTGATGGAGAGGGTGAGAGTTGTTGTCAAGGATACTACGCAGCTTGCGCAGCATCCTCCTCTCAGACACCACCAACAAGGAGTCCAGCTGGACCCCCAGGACAGCGCCAGCCTTCCTGACAATCCTGCTGATCTTGTTGGCGTCTGCTGACCTCAACCTGCTTCCCCAGCACACGACACCGGAGAAGATGGCACTGACTACCACCGACGGGTAGAACATCTTAAGCATCTTGTTACAAACGTTGAAGGACCGGAGCCTCCGCAGGAAGTATAGACGGCTCTGGCCCTTCTTGTACACATCCTCAGAGTTCTTGGCCCAGACCAGTTTGTTGTCCAGGTGAACTCCCAGATATTTATATTCCTGAACAACTTCAGATGTTCTCTGGTACTATTGGGCAGCCCAGATTAGGGCTGCCATGTACTGGTTCCCAGACAACCCTACATATACAATGTAAAATGCTACTACATCGCCATCACCCCTAAAGCTATATCTGTATTCTGAACCATTGAAAATCCTGTCAAAACGAGCCAATAACCCATTTGTCAGAAATACCACTAGAGTCTGGTACAAAATGCAAGCACACTTTATTATATATATATATGATTTATTTGTGTGAAAAAAACAAAACACATACATAAACCCTCACATGAGTAGAGGGGAGTAAAATATACCATTCTACCATTCTTTAAAATGGGGTAGGCATTGGCAAAGATAATGGTGATACAAAACGAGGGTGATATCAACACAATAAAACAAACAAACAAAAAGCCCAAATCAAATCAAATAATAAATAATAAATAATAGTAAAAAAAACAAAACACATATACAGTGTGTACAAGACATTTTAAGGCAGTAAACTACTCAATATACTGTGTGCTACCAGTGCAGGAAAAACAGGGCCCGCCCTGTGCAGACCAGGGGTTGCTCAGCAAGTGGGGACAACATCTAGGTGGAGGGATCCGACATCCGGTCTAAGAAGGGTTGCCAGATTGCAGAAAATGTTATGTTCAGGCCATGGAGAGAGTATTCATTTTATATTATTAATAATAATAATAATAATTAATAATTAATAAGAATAGGACATCCTTTATCCAATAGGTATGAGAGGGAGGGCAGGGGCTCTTCCATTGCATTAGGATAGCATGCCTTGCTAGTTATGTGAGAAAAGCCAAAAGTGTGAGTCGGGAGTGGGCCACTAAACACCAAACAAGCCAACTAAGGGTGAGGGGAGGATGTTAACAAATATGATTGCTGAGAGTGAGTCAAAGACAGACTTTCAAAACAGAGACAAAGCGAGACTAGCTGGACCTTTGTGGCTTTTATCACAGTTTGGATCAGTGCTAGGAAAGATGCAAGCCAGTCTGCTTTTAGATCAGTGGTCTCTACTAGTAGTAGTGGGACTACTACTACTACTACTACTACTTGCATTGTATGACCCCATGTTGTTCGCAAATGGACGACTTGTGAACCCATTTCAGAGCAGACTGCCAGAGCTTAGCCCCAATCTTTATATTGAGGTCCTCAGACCAAGCAGTGCTTAGACTATCCGAGGCTGAGGATTGGTGTGTGAGTATAGTATTATAGAGCTCTGAAATGGTAAACTTTTAGATAGGGGTTCATATTAAAAATGTTGTCGACGAAGGTAAAACCAGGGAAGCGATTGCGAATTCCTTGGCAAATTGAATGCACTAGTCAAGTCAAGTTTATTGTCACTTCACAGTTTACAGTTTAGTATAAAGCAGTGATGTGAAATTCTTGTGTGCAATACCCGACGACAGACAGCAGTTATAGAATAAGATAAAATAAAAATAGATAAAAATAGATAAAAATAGAATAAAAAATAGAATAAAAAATAGAATAAGGAATATAAAATAAAAATAAAAAATGCAATTTATAAAATGCAAAAATCAGCACAGAAAACAGCAATATATATATATAAATCAATGTAATAAAATATACATTGTTATATGTTATACGCCCTTGTTCAGCAGCCTGATGGCCTGACTGTGGAAGCTATCTCTAAGCCTATTTGTACGACACTTGATACTGCGGTATCGCCTGCCTGACGGTAATAGTGAGTAAAGTTCGTGGCTGGGGTGGGCAATGTCTTTTATAATTCTTTTGGCCTTGGCCACGCACCGCTGGTTGTAAATGTCCAGGAGGGAGGGGAGCTCACCTCCAACGATATACTGGGCCGTCCGCACCACCCTTTGAAGCGCTCTGCGCTCGAGTGCCGTGCAGTTCCCGTACCAGGCGGTGATACACCCTGTCAGAACACTCTCGATGGTGCCGTTGTAGAATGTTCTCAGGATGCGGGGGCCCATGCTGAATTTCTTCAGACGCCTGAGAAAATACAGGCGTTGTTGGGCCTTTTTCACCACGTGTGTGGTGTGCGTGGACCATGTGAGGTCCTCGGAGATGTGCACGCCGAGGAACTTGAAGCTGCTGACCCTCTCTACTGCAACGCCGTCGATGGAGATAGGGCTGTGCTCTCCCCTCTGCCTCCTGAAGTCCACAATCAGCTCCTTGGTCTTCTTGACGTTGAGGGCGAGGCTGTTCTCCTGGCACCACTGCTCCAGCGATCCGACCTCCTCCCTGTAGGCTGTCTCGTCGTCGCCGGCGATCAGGCCCATCACTGTCGTGTCGTCAGCAAACTTGACGATGACGTTGGAGCTGTGCATAGCCATGCAGTCGTGGGTGTAGAGGGAGTAGAGGAGAGGGCTCAGCACGCATCCCTGGGGGGCTCCCGTGTTGAGGGTCAGTGGCTCTGATGTGGTGCTGCCCATCCTCACCACCTGGCGGCGGTCCGACAGGAGGTTCAGTATCCAGCTGCACATGGATGGGGGTACGCCTAGACCTCTCAGCTTGGTGTCGAGCTTGGCAGGAACTATTGTGTTAAATGCTGAGCTGTAGTCCACAAACAGCATTCGCACATAACAGTTCTTCCCCTCCAGGTGGGAAAGGGCAGTGTGGAGGGCCATGGCAATTGCGTCGTCCGTGGATCTATTTTGACGATATGCAAATTGCCATGGGTCCAGCGTGGTAGGTAACACGGAGCAAATAAAGTCCTTGACCAACCTCTCGAAGCATTTGCTAACGATCGAGGTGAGGGCCACAGGTCTGTAGTCATTCAGGCATGTTACCTTGGTTTGTTTAGGGACAGGCACACTAGTTAACTGATCAAAGGATGCGAATGTACCATCAATGTAAAGAAGCTTTACAGATGCAATCCCATGATCTCCTCAGGATGTGAATGCCCCATTATTAACAGAAGGGGGAAACAGAGGGTTGGAGTGGTAAGTGAAAGAGGTATTACCTGGAGTCCAAAGTGACGCATAAATTGAGTCCAGATCTTGAGGCAGTTTTTAACTATAATGTTAATGGAGTATGGTGATAAAGGTATTGTCAGGGGGAGGCATAAGAGGCACAACAGAGAGGAAGAGCCGCATGAAACATCCTCAATCTGCAGCCCCGGTGGGGGTTGACCGTTAAGACAGCACCAGTGCAAAATAGACCGAATGTTTGCAGCCCAGTATTAAATTAAAAAGTTAGGTAGTGCTAGACCCCCTAGTTCTTTGGGTTTTTGTAGAATCTCCTTTGAATTCTAGTTTTTTTGTTCCATATAAATTGAGAGATCGAACTATCGAGTGAATGGAATAAATGTTTTGCGGTGAAAACGGGAATGCATTAAAAGAGATATAGAAATTTGAGGAGCACATTCATTTTAATGCAATTTATCCTACCAGCTAGAGAAAGAGGTATGAGAGACCAACGTTGGAAGTCGAGTCATCAGAGGGGTGAAATTACATTTAAACAAATCAGAATACTTCCTAGTTACACAGACACCCAAATATCTAAAACTTTCCAGAGATGCCTTTTTAAAGATTTAATTTATAACCTGAAATGTGCCTGTCGGAGTATAAGGACAGTTTATGATCAACCCCTCCCCTTCTAGACCTAAGGGCCACTGCCAGTGGTTCAATGGCAATGGCAAACAGTAGTGGAGAAAGTGGGCAGCCCTGCCGTGTTCCATGTTTGAGGGGAAAATACTCAGAGTAGTCATTGTTTGTGCAGACACAGACTAGGGGGGATGCATATAGAAGCCTAATCCATGAAATAAATGTGTTACCAAATCCAAAACATTTCAATGCGTAAAACAGATAGGGCCATTCTACGCGATCAAATGCCTTCTCTGCATCCATTGAAATGACCAAGTCAAGTTTATTGTCACTTCACAGTTTACACAAGAATAAGCAGTGAGTGAAAATCGTATGTGCAATACCCGACGACAGACAGCAGTTATAAAAAAAACCCAGAATAGAATAAAAATAAGTAAAAAAGTACAAAACTGTACAAAGTTAAATATATAAAAATGCAATTTATAAAATGCAATATATCAGCACAGAAAAAGAGCAATATATATATATAAAATCAATGTAATAAAATATACATTGTTATATGCTATACACCCTTATTCAGCAGCCTGATGGCCTGACTGTGGAAGCTATCTCTTATGGTGCCCTCACACCATAGCGATCACCAGTTGCGTATGGTTGTGAATAAAAAATAGTGGTCATAAGTTCCGAATGTAACTCACATGCAACTAATAGGTTTTATAGGTTTGAAGTACGCAACAAGCGCACGCAGGTGATCGCAGACACACGCAGAGTAAGTTGTTGAACATGTTCAATAATTCTCTGCGAATGCCTGCGATCAATTAATACGCAACAGGGACGCAACAGGTATGCTACGCACGCAACACGATCGCAACAGGTACGCTACGCATGCAACTTGATCGCAACAGGTACGTAACTCATAAGTTATGAACGCAGGTCTAAATTTGAGGTATCTGGCCAGGTTTTGGGGGCACTTTTATCAGATTTTTTTGGTAGCTTTCCCCATGTTGACTCTTCGATGACCAAATCAGAAGGAAACACTGAATCGGCTCCGCTTTTATAGGTTTTTATCACGTGACCGATATTCGCAAATACCACGCAACTAGCACGCAGGTCAAACGCAACTTGTACGTTTTGAACGCAACTCAAACGCAACTCGTAAGTTCTGCACGCAACTCACACGCAACTCACACGCAACCCATAGGTCGAATAGGTTGGTTGCATTTGGTGCGTATACAAATATTTTTTACACGCAACTCATAGGATTCAGCATACGCTATGGTGTGAGGGCACCATTTGTCTATTTGTGCGGCACTTGATACTGCGGTATTGCCTACCTGACGGTAAAAGTGAATACAGTTCGTGGCTGGGGTGGGCATTGTCTTTTATGATGCGTTTGGCCTTGGCCACGCACCGCTGGTTGTATATATCCAGGAGGGAGGGGAGCTCACCTCCAACGATATACTGGGCCGTCCGCACCACCCTTTGAAGCGCTCTGTGCTCGAGTGCGGTGCAGTTCCCGTACCAGGCGGTGATACACCCTGTAAGAACACTCTCGATGGTGCCGGTGTAGAATGTTCTCAGGATGCGGGGGCCCATGCTGAATTTCCTCAGACGGCTGAGGAAATACAGGCGTTGTTGGGCCCTTTTCACCACGTGTGTGGACCATGTGAGGTCCTCGGAGATGTGCACGCAGAGGAACTTGAAGCTGCTGACCCTCTGTACTGCAGCACCGTCGATGGAGATAGGGGCATGCTCTCCTCTCTGCTTCCTGTAGTCCACGATCAGCTCCTTGGTCTTCTTGACGTTAAGGTCGAGGCTGTTCTCCTGGCACCACTGCTCCAGTGATCCAACCTCCTCCCTGTAGGCTGTCTCGTCGTCGCCGGCGATCAGGGGAGGGGAGGGGGGTTGAGGAGGGAAGAGAACATGGAGAAAAGTTTCCTGGGGTTAGAGGCAGAAGAGTTGATTTTTGTATGGTAGAAGGCAGATTTAGCAGCTGATACCGTGGCGGTGAAGCCAGAGAGGAGACGGAGGTAGTGAGCAAGATCATCAGAAGAGTCAGATTTCCTCCATTTTCTCTCAGCTACCCGCAGCTCTGCTCTACGAGCCCGCAGAGGTTCGGACAGCCAAGGAGGTGGTCTGGAGGTGAGAGGACAGAGAGAGTCGAAGGAGGAGGAGAGAGAGGAAGTCAGAGTGGAGGAGGCTTCCTCTACCGACAAGAGTGAGAATTGTTGGGGGCATGGTAGTGAGGAGAGGACAGATGCGGAGAGAGAAGAGGGGGAGAGAGTTTTCAGGTTACTACGGAAGGTGACAATGTGGGGAGTAGTGGGTAGGGCATCACTGTGTGGTACGGCAAAACCACTGCACAGTACAAGAAAGCCATCCAGAGGGTCATGCAGGACAGCAGAGAAGATTATCGGGAGTACTTCCATGCATTGAGGAGATCTGTAGGACCAGATGTCGGAAGAATGTCCATCATAAAGGACTGCAACCATCCTGGGCTCCATCTCTTCTCCCCCCTACCGTCCGGTCGCCGGTTGCGCAGCATCCGTACAAGGACTACCAGGTTTAAGGATATTTGTTTATCCAAAGGCAATCGGCTACTGAACTGCTAGGAGTGCTGCCACTATCATAACATTGTCATTAACATTACACTTTCCTACGTTGCTGGACTTTCTGGACTCATCATAGTTACTTCACTGTATTCATAATGCTGCTGCACTACTGGCACTTTAATAATTTAAAATATTTGTGCACAATTCAACACATGTACATATCATCAGTCACTTTTTTTTGTTCATTTTTATTGTATATATTATTTTTATGGTATTGTTTTCATACTGCGGGAGGGAATGGGGAGTAAGCATTCCAATGTACTTGTTGCAAATGGCCAATAATAATAATAATAATACATTTTATTAATGAGCACACTTTTCATTTGAGTAGACAAAACTCAAACTGCTACAGAGTAAAATGGTTTAAACAAAACAACTAAAACAAATAAAACAAAATAAAAGCAGCGACGTTGCATGACAACAAGTGGGGTTTTTAAAAATCTAGTAAAAGGCTATTTAAAAAATATGCATTTTTAGGCCTTTTTTAAAAGCATCCACAGTCTGTGGTGTCCTCAGCTGGTTTGGGAGGGCATTCCACAGTCTTGGAGCAGCAGAGCAGAAGGCTCGGACTCCCATGGTTTTCAGTTTGGTCCTGGGGGAAAGGAGGAGGTTTGCCTTTTCAGAGCGTAGGGTCTTCGTGGAGGTTTGTGGGGTGAGCAGTTCTTTGACATAGGAGGGAGCATTACCATTAATGCACTGAAAGGTGAAGAGGGTGATTTTGTAATCAATCCTGAGTGAGACTGGGAGTCAGTGCAGTGATTTGCAGATGGGTGTGATGTGTTCATACTTCCTCACTCTCATCAGGATCCTAGCAGCGCTATTCTGGATGTATTGCAGCTCCTGGATGTTCTTGATAGTGTAGGGCGGAGTTTAGCGATATTTCTGAGGTGGTAGAAGGAGGTCTTGCATGTTTGTTTGATGTGGGCCTCAAAGGTCAGGTGATGATCCATTTTAACACCCAGTAACAGTTGATGAGAGTGAAATGTTCTGACCAAAGAAGGTGATGCTGGTGATGGAGGATGAAAGGACCTGATGTACATACTCCATATATGGAGTATGGCGCCGTACGAGATGGCTGCCGTGTCGCGAGCTCCCGCACGACGACGCAGTTTTTTGTTATTTATTGTTTTTATTGCAACTTTTTTAGTTCAGGATGTTAGCAGCAAGTTCACTTATAACTTCTGCACACTTTGGGAGATCAGATCGACAGTCGCTCGCCGCCTACCGGAGTTTTTTCATTCTTTCGACTCGGACGTCCCGCCCGAAGTCACAGCTGGACTATCTCCGTCCATTTTGGGCACGATTACGCGCAAGCGTCGCCGGAGGAAGCGAGGGAAGCGAGCCGGCGTGCTAGTCAGGCTGAGATGTCGATCCGATCGCCCCCCACTACCCACCATTCTACTGGCTAATGTACAGTCTCTGGACAATAAGTTAAGCGAACTACAGGCTCGTATTCAATTCCACCGGGAAACTAGGGACAATTGTATTATCTGCCTTACGGAGGGGGTTACCGACGCAGCTATCGAGCCGACGGGATTTTCCGTTCACCGGGCGGACAGAACAAAGGCTCTCTCCGGTAAAGATCGCGGAGGGGGGGTATGTCTCATGATAAACAGATCTTGGTGCAACCAAAGTCATGTACATCCCCTCAAGTCTTTCTGTTCCCCGGACCTGGAGTACCTGATGCTTATGTGCCGTCCATACTGGCTACCTCGGGAGTTTACAGCGGTAACCGTGACCGCTGTTTACATTCCCCCACAAGCCAACACGGACACAGCGCTGAAGGAACTGTACGGGGCTATCAGCGAACAGGAGTCGGCCCACCCCGAGGCTGCTCTCATCGTAGCGGGGGACTTCAACAAGGCGAACCTGAAGAAGGTTCTCCCGAAGTTCTACCAACACATAAAGAGCAACACACGGGGCGAGCGGATCCTCGACCACTGCTACACCCCCTTCCGTGATGGCTACAAGGCCCTCCTCCGCCCACCGTTCGGCAAATCAGATCACCGCTCTATCCAGCTGCTCCCCGCCTATAGGCAGAGACTGAAGCAGCAACCGATCGCTGTGAGGGAGGTCCAATGTTGGTCGGACCAATCAGATTCTACGCTGCAGGATTGTTTTGATCACGCTGACTGGCACATGTTCCGCGTTGCCTCGGACAATAACATCAACGAGTACGCGTCGTCGGTCACCGGGTTCATCAAGAAGTGCATAGATGACGTTGTTCCGACCAAGTCGGTTCGGATATATCCCAACCAGAAACCGTGGATTAACGGCGATGTTCGCGCTGCCCTACATGCGCGTAACGCCGCCTTTGGTTCCGGGAATACGGAGGAATATACGAGAGCCCGTTACGACCTCCGTAAGACCATCGTCACTGCCAAGCGGGAGTATAAGGACAGAGTGGAAGATAAATTCAAGAAACACGATGCGAGGGGTATGTGGCAGGGGCTGCAGAATATAACGAACTTCAGAGGGAGAACCAGTTGTGTAGAGAACTCCTCCACCTCCCTCCCAGGAGAGCTAAATACATTTTTTGCTCGGTTCGACGTAAACGGCAGCCCGCCGAAGCCAGCACCGACTGGGGAGACCAGCCAGCTGCGCATCTCGGAGGCGGATGTGCGCCGCACCTTTAAGCGGCTGAACATCCGTAAGGCGGCAGGCCCCGACGACATCCCGGGCCGCGTCCTCAGAGCATGCGCAGACCAGTTGGCAGGAGTCTTTGCAGACATCTTCAACCTCTCCCTGTCCCAGGCTGTTGTCCCCGCGGTCTTCAAGATATCCACCATCGTGCCTGTCCCTAAACAAACCAAGGTAACATGCCTGAATGACTACAGACCTGTGGCCCTCACCTCGATCGTTAGCAAATGCTTCGAGAGGTTGGTCAAGGACTTTATTTGCTCCGTGTTACCTACCACGCTGGACCCATGGCAATTTGCATATCGTCAAAATAGATCCACGGACGACGCAATTGCCATGGCCCTCCACACTGCCCTTTCCCACTTGGAGGGGAAGAACTGTTATGTGCGAATGCTGTTTGTGGACTACAGCTCAGCATTCAACACAATAGTTCCTGCCAAGCTCGACACCAAGCTGAGAGGCCTAGGCGTACCCCCATCCATGTGCAGCTGGATACTGAACCTCCTGTCGGACCGCCGCCAGGTGGTGAGGATGGGCAGCACCACATCAGAGCCACTGACCCTCAACACGGGAGCCCCCCAGGGATGCGTGCTGAGCCCTCTCCTCTACTCCCTCTACACCCACGACTGCATGGCTATGCACAGCTCCAACGTCATCGTCAAGTTTGCTGACGACACGACAGTGATGGGCCTGATCGCCGGCGACGACGAGACAGCCTACAGGGAGGAGGTCGGATCGCTGGAGCAGTGGTGCCAGGAGAACAGCCTCGCCCTCAACGTCAAGAAGACCAAGGAGCTGATCGTGGACTTCAGGAGGCAGAGGGGAGAGCACAGCCCTATCTCCATCGACGGCGTTGCAGTAGAGAGGGTCAGCAGCTTCAAGTTCCTCGGCGTGCACATCTCCGAGGACCTCACATGGTCCACGCACACCACACACGTGGTGAAAAAGGCCCAACAACGCCTGTATTTTCTCAGGCGTCTGAAGAAATTCAGCATGGGCCCCCGCATCCTGAGAACATTCTACAACGGCACCATCGAGAGTGTTCTGACAGGGTGTATCACCGCCTGGTACGGGAACTGCACGGCACTCGAGCGCAGAGCGCTTCAAAGGGTGGTGCGGACGGCCCAGTATATCGTTGGAGGTGAGCTCCCCTCCCTCCTGGACATTTACAACCAGCGGTGCGTGGCCAAGGCCAAAAGAATTATAAAAGACATTGCCCACCCCAGCCACGAACTTTACTCACTATTACCGTCAGGCAGGCGATACCGCAGTATCAAGTGTCGTACAAATAGGCTTAGAGATAGCTTCCACAGTCAGGCCATCAGGCTGCTGAACAAGGGCGTATAACATATAACAATGTATATTTTATTACATTGATTTATATATATATATTGCTCTTTTCTATGCTGATTTTTGCATTTTATAAATTGCATTTTTGTTTTTATTTTTTTTAATTTTATATTCCTTATTCTATTTTTTATTCTATTTTTTATTCTATTTTTATCTATTTTTATCTATTTTTATTTTATCTTATTCTATAACTGCTGTCTGTCGTCGGGTATTGCACACAAGAATTTCACATCACTGCTTTATACTAAACTGTAAACTGTGAAGTGACAATAAACTTGACTTGACTTGACTTGATGTGGAGTGCCAACTAGAATGGCTTCAGTCTTGGAGCTGTTTAATTGAAGGAAGTTGTGCTTCATCCACACCTTTACCTCCTCCAGGCATGTGGTTATGTTGGATGATGGCAGAGGTGCAGAGGGGGTTGAGTTTGTTCTGATGTAGAGCTGTGTGTCATCAACATAGCAATGGAACGATATTCCATGCCGGCTGATGACACGACCAAGGGGGGACATGTATATGGTGAAAAGGGTGGGGCCGAGGACTGATCCTTGAGGGACACCACAGGTCACAGAGTGTGTTTGTGATTTTGCCGCACCCAAGGTGACGTGCTCAGTCCTCCCGGTGAGATATGAGGTGAACCAGTTTAGGGCAAAGTCAGAGGGTCCAATTGTCGAGCGAAGACGATGGAGCAGAATGCCATGGTCGACGGTGTCAAATGCTGCAGTTAGATCCAGGAGGATGAGGAGGGATGGAGATCTAGTGTCAGCTGTCATAAGCAGGTCGTTGGTCACCCTCACTAAAGCAGTTTCTGTACTGTGGCCCTGGCGGAAACCAGACTGGAGTTTTTCAAAGAGATTATTGAGTTTGAATGAATCTGAATGGCAATTACTTTCGCCAGCACCTTTGATATAAATGGCAGGTTGGAGATGGGTCTGTAATTAGCAAGGACTTCAGGTGGGTTTTTTGAGGAGTGGTTTGATGACAGCAGCTTTTAATGGGAATGGAACATGACTAGACTGGATGGAGTGGTTTATCACTGAAGTGATCAGGGGGAGATGCTGGATGCTGGATCCGAAGTCAAGGTGTCCGGGTTGATGTTTTTCAGATTTCTAAAACAGATTTGACGCTTGGGTTTGGTGTGGGGTAGCAGGAGTGGCAGCTCCATTGAATGGCCTTGTGATCCAACACACCTAGATCGTAAACTGATAGTTTACTAATGGGGGCAGAGTTTGTGATGAAAAGGTCCAGTGTGTGTCCCCTATTGTGTGTGGGGACATCAACATGTTGTGTTAGGTTGAGGCAGTCCAGAAGGTGTAGGAACTCGGCTGTATAGTGACAGGAGGGGGTGTCAACATGAATATTTATGTCTCCTAGTATTATAATGTTAAAGTAAAGTAGTAATAGCGCAGAGTGTATTGAGAAGGTCATGCATCTCTGGGATGAAAGTTGAGTTGGGTTTGGGTGGCCGGTAGATAAGAAGTATTGTCAGTGGGAGGGGGGGTTTACATTTAAATCCAAGGCATTCAAATGAGGATAGCACAGGCAGAGGCAGGGGGGACAGTTCCAGTTCATTTCTATGTATTATTGCTAAGCCGCCACCATGACCAGTGCTGCAAGCTTTTTCCAGGTAGCTGTAGCCAGGGGGACAGACTTAATTTAGGGCAGAGTAAACCTCTGGCTGTTGCCACGTTTCCATGAGGCACATAAAGTATATTCCCTTGTCCATGTTTGGGTCTTATATGAATGATGATTTGTTTGTAAGCAATTGTGCATTAAACAGTTATATTTTGACTGTGGATGAAATGGTGGATTTCTGTAGGGTCCGGAGTAAACTGGACTCCACTCCACGTTTTCCGCTCTGCTCTAGACTGGAATCCACTCCACGTTTTTCGCACAGCTCAGTGTGTAGCAGTCTCGTGGTGTTTCCTGTGCTATTAACACCTAGAGTGTCAGTGCTCTGATGACGCGGCAGATGTGCAACCGTGGTCCAGATGGAAAGAATGGATGATACAGGCGGGCATGGTTGGTGGTAAACAAACTTTCTACGAGAGCCTCTGTGGATGGAACGAGGTCAGCGTAGTAGTCCAAGGTGTTTGATGGCTGAGATGCATGTTGGGGTTGTGTGGTTGTTGAGACTCAGCAGTTTGAATACTTTGACATCAAGCCGGTGGCCACAGGTTCTCGTCTGGAACTAGCCATTAGCCATAGACAGAGATGGAAAACTGTTAGCCAGAATGATATGTTGATCCATAGCATGGCAGGAGAAGAAGAAGCTGGGAGAAGCAGTCTGTGTAAAAGCAGCAGGTTAGCCGGTAGGCTGTTCGACGGCTAGCTGTGGAGGCAGCGGTCCTGGCCGGCTAGCTGTGGAGGCAGCTGTCCTAGCCTAGGGTGACCATATTTTGATTTCCAAAAAAGAGGACATGCTGCCCCCAGCCTCGAGATACTTAATGATACTCAACGTTTACTCAAAGATGCCTTATTGTTTTAAAGTATGCCTCCTCTGTATGGATATACAATTATTATTTATATAATTTTACTGTATATAACACAATAATATCTCTCTATAACCAAAGACACACCAAACCAAGGTTACTCAACAATCAACATGCTTTATTATGCCTAGAATTATCTCTGACAAATCTCAAATGCACAAGAATAACTTAAACATCAACCTGTAACAAAATAATAGCTCTCTTTTCAAGTCTTACTGGACAAAAATAAATAACAAAATATATGAAATAGTAGAAAATAGAAAATCCAGCTTTAACAAATAATCTCTTTGTATCTTGTCAATGTAAACAATAAAACAGTAACCTCACAAATATACTAATCTAATTATTTTAAAAGTGCACTATGCAGTTTTGGATTTCACATTTGCATAATTGCCATTAGTGAACATAACATAACATAACATTTGATTACCTAAATCAAACCAAACACATTTTGAGGCACCATGAACCAAATATAAGCCTACTTTAAATGTTTGTAAACACAATTCCAGGCCCTGTCATTGTAAACAACCACAGTGAAACGACAACTTTTCACATATTTCTAGCTTCAAACTGTTTTCTAGGGTCCCAATTTAAAATTAAAAGTTTAAAGTTTCTCTCCCACAGCTACATAGCTTTCTCTCTCTGCATAGCTGCATACTTCAATCTTCTTCATCCTGCTTTTCTTCTTCATCCTCCTTGTCTGCCCATCGATATTTAGCTGTGGAGCTGATCTTTCCCAGCAGTTTTCGGTTGCTCAACAAATAAGCATGAAAGTCTTTGCAAGACATGTCTTTCAAATTGTATTGCACAAATATAATCCCCTGGTTCCTCTCCTTGGTCCACTGGCTCTGCATCAGTGAGAAAACCCTCTCAACATTTGCATTGTGAGAGGAAAGTGCAAAGACAAACTGTGCAATCTTCAGTAGTTCTGAGTAACATGCAATGCTTTTGGCCTTCTCAAAATATTTGGTCCACTTCTGGTGCACCTGCAGGCCACTAAACTCCTCATCACGGTTGCACCTTTCTGTGAATCTCTTCAGATTGGTGACCTGGTCAAAACACTTGACATCATCAATTACCACCCCTTCTCTCCTAGGAACTTGATGCAGGCCTCCACATCATTCCACTCTGGTGGCTCACTCAGATCCATCCACGTGAATGTGGAGAACTCTTCCATGGGAGTCATCCACTTCTCCAGATACTCCAGACATGTACTGTACAGGCCTTGCACATCAGCACAGAACTGGTCATACAGTCCATCACTACGCTTTTGTGCCAGTAGTCCCTTAACTTTAAGGGACATGAAGTTGTTGCTCTTGCATTCAAGAAGAATGGTGTGGATGCTGTTCATTGTTCATTATCAGACATGAGTGAGTGCATGTGCCAGAGGTAGATCTCACTGAATTCGTTTTCAAAAAACTTCTTGATCACTATGGGTGGTTTTTGCTGAGACAGAAAGAATGCCTTTAAGGCTGGAAACATCTGTATCATCCTCACAATGCCTGGGAACAATGACAGCCACCATGTCTTGCTGTGAGAAAGCATCCTTCTGCATTCAATGTGTAAATGTGGAAGTACTGGTAGATTTTGAACATGATATTCTCAAGGTCAATATCTATTGTGTCTGCCCCATGATGAACACAATTATTCAATATGTGTGCTGGGCAACCCACACCGATCAGAGTGTTCTTCTGCAGCAACCTCTTCAAATTTGCAAACACATTCTTTCCCCCTTCATCACGTCGGATTCCTCCAAAGTTTGTGTTGCAATTGTCGCCAGTAAATGCAATGCATTTTTCAGACAAATTGTTTTTTGCCAATGTTTCAATGAGATATTGTGCAATGGTTTCTCCTGTCTCATTTGGTGTGTCTTTAACCTCGATTAATTTTGTTTGCATGCCACCCCTCTTCCAGTCAAAGTACTGGATTATGATTGGGAATATTTTCACTGCTCCGTGGTTACTCCCGTCTGTAGAAACACCACAGTACTGGATTTCTTTGAGTGCTTCATGTGCGACATCAATCGAGTGGGGCGCTATAACACCATTGACAATGGCTTCGGTTTTAGTGCGCGCACTACTGAATATTTTGGCAGTGTCAGAGTCTGGAAATGCTTTTTTTTAGCAAGGCACTTGTGCAATCCATAGATCTGTAGCTGTTGTGATGTTTCACAGTGTGAAATGCAAACTCACCCTCCGCTGCATTTACAGCATCCTCTGTTTTGCCTGGTCTAACAAAGAAGTCTGTCAACTTTGCCGACAAACTCTCACCTTGCACAGCTTTCCTATGTTTGTCTGTGTCCATGTGCGCTTTAAGATCGCCTGCACCTTTATTGGACACACACACGTATGTGCAAGCTTTGCACACGGTGCACTCCGCCTCCCATTTGTTCCGACCGGGTCGGTACATTTGGAATTTCTTCTGCAATTCATCTGTAAAAGTACATTTGCGCTTTGGCATTGTGAATGTGAGCTGCGGTCCGCTCTGTCCCCTTCCTCTGTTTGTGTGTCAGCGTAGTTGTCGAGCCGCCCACAAAGCTTCAGACTCAGGGATTACGTCACACACGCAACAGAGTACCGTAGTATTCTGTGCAATGCGCCAGTCAATTTAAGTACACGCAAACGGTCCGCGAAACCCGGACATTTTCATGAATTTATAAACCCCCCCCCCCGGACGACCCGGACAGGGCGTGAAAAGAGGACATGTCCGGGCAAAAGAGGACGTTTGGTCACCCTATCCTAGCCGACAAGGGCTAATCGCACCGGGAAAGTTGAAAGGCTATCCGGGAGATACTTCGCAGTAGCTATGGTGATGGAAATATTGTGGCCCAATAGTAACCGGGAGCTCACAGCAGGGAGCTGACTTGCTTGTTGGAGGCCGAATAGGCCGCTAGTTAGCCAGCTAGCGTTTGCGTCCGGGAGCCGCCGATAGCAGCGGAAGGTGCGGTAGCGGAGGTTATCCAAATAAACAATAAATATATTGTATCCCTGTTTGATTATGATAATACTCCAGACCTTTGTACTAAATGTGGCTTAGAGAAGGGCACATTATTCCACTGCCTTTGGAGTTGTCCAAAAATTTGAGAATTCTGGGAACAGGTCATACAAACTATATCTAATATTACCTCAATTAGGCTACCTGTCTGCAATCGGGTATTCCTCCATGGACTACTCCCACCTGAGTTGGGACTGTCGGTGCGAATAAAAAATTGTCTTCTTATGCTCTCTTCAGGCTAAACACTGTATTGCAACTGCCTGGAAGAGCCTTAAGTGGGACAGTGGTTTACTAGCCTCTCTAACTGCTTAGCTATGGACAAATTGACTTATGCCACCAAGGGGAAAATGCAGTTATTTTTTTAAATTTGGGGACACTTTATTGAATATCTCAAGAGTCACGTACCAATAAGTCTGTTGAGCACCTGAAATGTTGTGATGTATAGAGATAATCTAATGTCAGACAGCATAATTGTTACTTGAGAATTGCATGTTTTAAAATTGTATTATATATTATATTTTCTTTTTCTTTTCTTATATTATTCTTATATCAATGATATTAATAACTTAATAGTAATTGCAGTAGTACAGTGCTCGGAAAACCTCCTTAGCTTTGAAACACAAAATGAAACATAAACTACTGTGGCTGTGGAGTGTATGGAGTATGGAGCTCGTTTGGAGTATGGCGCCGTACGAGATGACTGCCGTGTCGCGAGCTCCCGCACGACGACGCAGTTTTTTGTTATTTTATCTTTTTATCGCAACTATCTTTGTTCAGGAAGTTAGCAGCACGTTCATTTATAACTTTTGCACACTTCTGGAGATCAGATCGACAGTCGCTCGCCGCCTACCGGAGTTTTTTCATTCTTTGGACTCAGACGTCCCACCCGAAGTCACAGCTGGATTATCTCTGACCATCTTGGGCACGATTACACGCAAGCGTCGCAGGAAGAAGCGAGGGAAGCGAGCCGTTGTGAGCCGCCGCACCTTCAAGCGGCTGAACATCCGTAAGGCGGCAACATCCGGGGCCGCATCCTCAGAGCATGCGCAGACCAGTTGGCAGGAGTCTTTGCAGACATCTTCAACCTCTCCCTGTCCCAGGCTGTTGTTCCCGCGGTCTTCAAGATGTCCACCATCGTGCCTGTCCCTAAACAACCCAAGGTAACATGCCTGAATGACTATAGACCTGTAGCCCTCACCAGTCCCTTAGACTTTGAACATAGTTGTACTCACAGGGGGAGTCCCTTGATTTCAAACACGAGATCGACTGGAACTCTAGGATGACTGCCATACATCAGATAATATGGGCTGTAACCAGTGGAGTCATGTTGAGTACAGTTATATGCATGTGTCATTGTATCAACATACTCATGCCATCAAAGCTTCAGATGGGGCTTCAAAGTGCCCAGCATGTTCATCAATGTTCAATTGAACCTCTCATTGGTTCCATTTCCCTGAGGGTGGTAGGATGCAGTGGCGAAGCGTGTCTATCACAACTGGACCTTCTGTAGACCAGGGGTTCCCCAACTTTTCAGCCCGTGACCCCCAACATAACAGACCCCCCCCCCCCCCACTATCACCGTCCGACAAGGTCGCAACATCGTGAAGTCCAACGGGGGGTATGTCGAGATCACGAACATCGTGAAGTCCAACGGAAGGGGGGGGGTAATCGCGATGGTGAATCTGTGGGAATCAGAATTCCTTTATTTGTCACTCACCTTAAATTCCGTTGTTCTAGTCAGACTGACGTCACGGAGGAGTCACTTTACGCCTTATCTCATTTAGGCAGATCAGATTGTCGCAGCCAATTTCCAAGTGTACCATAGTTGGTAAAGCAGTGTCCATGTAGTGAAGTATCAGCCCATCATCTTCGCCTTCGCCATTTTGACGTAAAATCCTATGTAGAAAAAACGTAGCACTACGCTAGATCCCCTCTCGCTCCAGCCAGTATACCTTCTAGCTCCCTATTGAGCTGTGGGGACATCTGAAAGAATATGCCCATTGGCTACAAATCACTATATGATTGGTTGATCAAATTGTCAATCCAAACGTACGCTCTCATTCAGTCTAAGGGCCAAAGTCATCGGGAATACTTTGGTTGAAGGATATTCTTCCCAGCAACCTAGAAAAATATCTGATTGGTTACATTGTTTTTCCAACACAAAACCACTCAAATGCGTCGTGCATGGACCGAGAAAGACAAACAAATCAACGTAACTGTAATATAACAGATAACAACACAGATACCATTCTCATTTATTCATTTTATTTAAATTTGATTACATTTTATTAATACAATTAATTCGATTTTTTTTGTTTCATCTGAGAGTTCCAGGGTCTTCTCTGAATACCTTGAAGGCCCTGACGCTTCACCACTGGTAGGATGCAGTGTGTGTCTTGGTGATACCAGTGATCTTGCAAAGATATCTTACAAGTCAAGGTGTACCACAGAACGAGGTGTTTCCCAGGTGTACCACAGAACGCCACAGGAAGTCCTTTCTTCCTGTGGCCATCAGTCTCTTTAATTCATCTACCTCGGGTCGTGAGAGGGACAGTGTAGACTCAGTGACCTGAGGTCAACACATTGTTATTATTATTTTTTGGTCAACACACTGAAAATCCTTTCACTGTAATTTTGCACTGTAAATTCAATTTCACTTTTCACTTTTCACATGTCACTTTTTCAGTATTCATTTTTTTGAATACTTTTTTTTTTTTGGTTATTTATTAGTATTTTATTACTGCCAATATGCACTATACGTATTGTTGTATATTGTATATACCTACGTATTACTGTAATAATACTGTAAATTGTGCAATTCATCTGTCAATACATTTAGATTTCATTTAGATTCATTTAGTTATATTTTGTTTATACTAGTTTAGTTTAGTCTGTTGTTATTTAGTTTTTAGGTATTAGTATATTTTGTGTGCATTTATTCCCCCTGTTTCAACTGTTGCACCTTAATTTCCCTCGGGATAAATAAAGTCATCTTGAATCTTGAAGTCAGTCAAGTCAATTTTATTTGTATAGCCCTTAATCACAGTTATAGTCTCAAAGGGCTTCTTCACATGCCACATGTTTACAACACCCCCAAAACTCCCTTAATTACTTAGGAAGAAATCTTGAGAAGGAACACAGAGTGGAAGGGGATCCCTCCTTCCAGGGATGGTTCAGGAGTGCAATGGGTGCCATAAGTGACTTATAGTAATGTACATAGTAAAGTACAAAAAAATAAAATAATAATAATAATATACATATAATATACACAATATACAAATAATAAAATGAGAATATAATCCTTCAGGTGGGGATCACAGCAGCACACTGGAAAACAGAAGCAGACTGTGGTATGGTTAGATGGGGTAGGGTGGACATGGAACATGTAGAGAACCTCTAGTCTAGTACCTATCGGCAGCAGGGGTAGGCTAGTGCTGACTAATGGGTCGATTTAGCTGTAATGAGAGCTGAGGGGCACTCCTAGGCGCCAAACGACAATGTAAAAAGGTAGGTTTTAAGTTTAGATTTAAATATTTCAACAGAGTCTGCTTCCCTGATTACAGGTGGCAGACTGTTCCACAAATAGGGCGCACGGTAGGAGAACGCTCTATTCCCTGCTGATTTCTTTATGACTTTTGGGATTGATAGAAGGCCGGCTCCTGAAGACCGGAGGGGCCGAGAAGGACAATAGGGAACAATAAGGTCCTTCAGGTATGAGGGTGCTAATCCGTGTAGGATTGCACCTTGAAATCTGACCTCGCATTAACTGGAAGCCAGTGGAGCGAGGACAGAATTGGAGTAATGTGGTCAAACTTTCTGGTCCTAGTCAAAAGTCTAGCAGCAGCGTTCTGCACAAGCTGGAGGCTTTTCGTAGCAGAGTTCGGTGACCCAGAAAACAGTGCATTACAGTAATCTAGTCTAGACGATATAAACGCATGTCTCTGCATCCGCGGCAGACAGCATTGGTCGTATTCTAGCAATGTTTCTAAGATGGAAAAATGCAGTTCTGGTTATATATTTTACATGTTGATTGAAAGATAGCATCGGGTCGAACAGGACACCAAGATTTTTCACACAAGAGCTTTGGGCCACAGTAGAGCCCTCAAACAACAGTGCGACATCTTCAAATAGTGGTCGTTGTTGCTTCGGACCGATGATTATCATCTCTGTTTTTCCTGTGTTAAGCTGCAGGTAGTTTTGGGACATCCATGTTTTAATTGCAGTCAGGCAGGATTCAACTTTATGGATCTGGGAGGAGTCGTTTGACTTGATAGTAATGTAGATTTGGGTGTCGTCAGTATAACAGTGAAAACTTATTCCATACCTGCGAATAATATCACCAAGAGGGAGCATGTAGATTGCAAAGAGCAGAGGACCGACCCTTGGAGAAGACCAAAGCTTAGGTTACAGTGATTCGATTGTGAATCATCACAAAGAACAAATTGCTTTCTTTTTGTGAGGTAAGATCTAAACCAGAGAAGAGCCAAACCTTTAATGCCAACATAGTGTTCGAGACGATCAAAGAGAATGCTGTGGTCGATTGTGTCGAAGGCGGCACTAAGGTCGAGTAGCACCAGCAAGGAGCTTGCATTGCTGTCCATTGTAAGGAGAAGATCATTAACTACTCTAGTCACAGCAGTTTCAGTGGAGTAGAAGGTTCTAAATCCAGACTGGAAGGGTTCAAATAAATTGTTCACCATCAGATGATTGATGGTTTGGTCAGCTACAATTCTTTCCAGTACTTTCGAAAGGAAAGGAAGGTTAGAGATGGGCCGATAGTTGCTCAGTACTTCTTCTTACCACTGCACTCTCAAAATTGCACCCCTGATAAGCATGAGGTTTTGCTGGGAACCTGAGGTGGCAAAGGAACCTGGCCACTGTAGTAGCCTTCTGGTCCTTTGTTGGGTAGGCCTGGGCAAAGCGGGAGAAATGGTCGGTGACCACTAACACATTTTCTGTCCCGCCAACTGACTTTTCCAGCATCAGGAAGTAATGCAAACAAGCTCAATGGGAGCACTGGTATGTATGCTGACAAGGTGTGCTCTGATACCTGCTGTGGGGGTCTTCTTAAGACCGCAACGCTGACACTGCTCACACCACACTTTCACATCCTGAAACATCCTTGGCCAGTAAAAGCGTTCTTGAATCAGGCTGAATGTCTGTTCCAATCCAAGGTGGCCTGATTCATCATGTAGAGCTATTTTGACCATCCCTGCTCTTATTTGCTGGTTGGTCATTGCAGGAAGAGATTCAGTTCCAACACCTGTGTACGGCTCAAGGTTGAGTTCACAGGTTTGGGTAGCTTCCCCAGCCTTGACACCTTGAGACAGCATCCAGCACCTTTTCCGGTTCCCTGAGCACCCTTTTGGCCTTTTCCAACCCTACTCTCTGAGGGCAGGACTGAAGGCCTTACAAACATCCTGGACAGAGCATCAGCGTTGGCATTGCATCTACACTGACAATACTGGATGTCAAAGTCAAACTGTGAGACCCATCTCTGCCCAGTAGCATCCAGTTTGGAAGGGGTCATAACATATTTAAGGGGGTTGTTATCTGTGAGCATCGAAAACTTGTGCTAATATAGATGGTCATAAAACTTTTGTGACACCGACCAAAGTGCTAGAAATTCCAGCTTGTGAGCAGGGTACTGAGTCTCAGCCGGGCTCAAACCCCTAATGGCATATGCTATCACCCGCTCAGTGCCACTCTGAACCTGTGCCAGGACAGCGCTGAGACCATCTCCAGAGGTGTCTGTCTGCAACAAGAAGGGCACCGTGTAGTCGGGGTAACCCAATAATGGAGCCGATGTGAGTTTGTCTTTCAAAGTCTCAAATACCCCAGTGCATTCCTCAGTCCAGAGAAAGGGTGGCTCAGGAAGAAAAGGCATATTTTTTTACCCTTTTCTTCTTTTTAGGGTAGCCAGAGGTGAGACGATTTAGGGGTGCCACAAGCTTAGAATAACCGTCCACAAACCTGTAGTAGCTGGCAAAGCCCACAAACTGCAGTGTGTAACTGTAGTTTACGGTAGGGGAGGCGGAAGGGCTTTGGGTCTACCAGGGGGATCTCATGATGTTTTTGTGTGTCCAAAATCCATTGAGTGTTGTGAGAAAACATTTGCATTCTTCTCCACCAGCTGTCTGAGCCGAGCCCTTTGCTCCTCATCCTCAACAGCAGCTCCACTGAGATCCACACAACAGGGTACGGTATCCTCCCCAGGATTTGTGTGGACAACCCGGCCATGACTTTGACACCCTTTAGACTCAGGACGCCTTACATTTAGTCTCTCATGATCTGGCTTTTCATTTTTATATCGAACGCTGACAGTCATCTTTTCCCTGTAGCACATCCTGCACAAGGAATGCATCTGCCAGATGTACATGTGGGTTGATCAGTACTGGTCATGAGGACAAGTTCATGACTTTGACTGGAACATGGCCCTTTTTAACAAAGGCAAGAACCCTGCCCACCACAAGACCCTCCGGCAGCGGGGAACCTGAGTGGCTCTCCAAAAGAGCTGTGTATGTCTTTGTTCTGGGATCCCCTCCAATTTGCACATCACATCCACCTCCCTGCCTGCTGGTATGAAGAGTTAGCGGCCAGCAAAGTGTGCACAGCCTACCCGACCATCCTGGTCCAAGGGTACGGGATTTCACAGAGGCCTGCAGTGTGGCAAGAACCAGCCTGTAATGCTAAAAAGTCAGCTTGGACCTGGCCCGAGGTGGTTGAAGCTAATTGTTCACCTGCATGTGAGGGATATGCTGGTTGGCTTGTGATGGCATAAGGTGAGGCAAAAGCTGGTGAAGGTAGCCATACTAGCTGAGGATGACGTGCTGAGGACAAAGGGGCGTGCATCCCCGTGGGGGGGGTATGGGATAGATGGTGGGATGAGAGTCACGGATTGCAGGTGTGGATGCAGGTGATGGATTGCTCGGGATGCTCACTAGGGGGCAATGCATGCTAGTTGCTGGAGGTGTAAGTACTCTAGGATGTAAAAATGAGGGCTGCCCCCTATTAGTCGATCAAAGGTTAATTGACCAAAGAGTCATTAGTCGATCATGTTTTCATTGGTCGTTAATCACAGGAAAAAAAAAAATCACGTGAGACAGTCACTTGTTGTCACGGAGTCAGACTAGCTGGTAGTAAAAACTATGTTGGGCGTGAAATCAAAAGTTTGAGATCATTTCGAGAAGGTCAAAGGGAATCATGCTGCCCACTATTCGCCGTCTGGCTCGTCGCGGCGGAGTGAAGCGTATCTTTCAGTCTGATCTACGAGGAGACTCGCGGTGTTCTTAAGGTGTTCCTGGAGAACGTGATCCATGATGCCGTCACCTACACCGAGCACGCCAAGAGAAAGACCCTCACCGCCATGGATGTTGTCTACGATTCCCTGGATGTTATCACGGAGAACTTTACGGTGACCCCTGAAGAAGGATATATGTAGAATTTGCAGGCAAACATTGGCCTATCATTCATCTACCACAACCATGACATATCACCTGAAACACATACCGTTATACGTTATTATTTTTGTTTGCATTCCGACCTCAGGAAAAAACAAAGTGTTGAGGTGTTGTTGTTCATTTCATGTTGAGGCTACTTCTCCAAAGGCCTGTTTATTTTTACAATGATATTGAAATGTTTAAGTTTGCTTAAGCCTATATTTATTCATTTGTTTGTTTATATAATTTATATTTATTTGACATTGTTAAAAGTAACTACAATATAAAAAAAATATAATTTCAATTTAGTTTAACAAGATGTTTTGTTAAAAGATGTTTTTACTCATCGTTTGTTGTGTGATGTTGATGTTATATGCTGTGTTGTGTTGAAATAAATAAACCAAATGTTCAGACAGTCTCCTTGTTGAGATAAAAAATTTATAAAAACTTTATAGAATAAAGTATAAAAATATATATAAAAATGCAATTTATAAAATGCAATATATCGGCACAGAAAAAGAGCAATATGTATATATAAATCAATGTAATAAAATATACATTGTTATATGCTATACGCCCTTGTTCAGCAGCCTGATGGCCTGACTGTGGAAGCTATCTCTGAGTCTATTTGTACGGCACTTGATACTGCGGTATCGCCTGCCTGACGGTAAAAGTGAATACAGTTCGTGGGTGGGGTGGGCAATGTCTTTTATGATGCGTTTGGCCTTGGCCACGCACCGCTGGTTGTATATATCCAGGAGGGAGGGGAGCTCACCTCCATATATACTGGGCCGTCCGCACCCCCTTTGAAGCGCTCTGCGCTCGAGTGCGGTGCAGTTCCCGTACCAGGCGGTGATACACCCTGTAAGAACACTCTCGATGGTGCCGGTATACAATGTTCTCAGGATGCGGGGGCCCATGCTGAATTTCTTCAGACGCCTGAGGAAATACAGGCGCCCTTTTCACCACGTGTGGTGTGCGTGGACCATGTGAGGTCCTCGGAGATGTGCACGCCGAGGAACTTGAAGCTGCGTGCGCATGCGCACCATTAGTCGACCCTTAGTCGACTAATGGCCTTCACTGACGACCATTGGTCGACCAGGAAAATCTTTGTTCGGGGGCAGTCCTAGTAAAAATTGACCAGCCTTGGGATGTGCAGGGTCGTTACCTTGTGGGAGTATGGGGTTTGATGTGGTCCATGCCATTGTCCTCTGAGGCTGCTGGGGATGTTGCACCAGGGACTCATAGGGATCATACTCCTTCTCCATGCTTATTATGGTTTGGTCCGGGGCATGTGTTACCTTAATGGAGTCCATCCCTTGATCCAGGTGAGTGGTATAGAGCCTGCCATGATGTAGGGGGAATAGTTGACATGGGACACTAAGGCAAATAGCACCAAAATAGCACACCCCTTACTGGCAACATTACTCACTCCCTAACATCAGCTTTGGGCCAATGAAAACTCTAATGTGAATGTGACATCACATCATTCTTGACTCATTCATTTCACTGCAATTAACTGTCTGCTGTCTGCTTATTAGCATCTCGCTATGCCCAAACAAGCTATATTGCGACAATGTCAAGTTTGTTTTTCTTGATAACAGCGATGGGAGACCGAAGTGCGTCATGTATCTATAGGTGCGAACGAAGCCATGAAGCCAGCCAAGCTTAAGCAGCATCTGATTATAAAGATTAGACTCTTAGAGCAGATGGTTTCTGTGGTTCCCACAGTGAAGCATGAGGGCGGAGGTGTGATGGTGTGGTGATTTATTCAAAATTCAAGACACTTATCCAGCATGGCTACCACAGCTCCATGCCATCCCATCCGGTTTAGATCTAGGAGACTACTTCATGAAGTTGGTTGAGAGAATGCCAAGAGTGTGCAAAGCTGTCATCAAAGCAAAAGGGGGCTAAACAAATTCCGATTTGTTTAACGCTTGTTTACTAACTAATTCCATATGTGTTTTCATAGTTTTGATGTCTTCACTATTAATCTCCAATGTAGAAAATCATTTAAAACCATTGAATGAGAAGGTGTGTCCAAACTTTTTACTGGTACTGCATTTTGGTTGAACATTTTTACAATACAAATAGTTCCAATGAAAGTTAGCCTTAGACTGGTCATTTTAAATGTCTGGGTTTATTAGGACTGTCACATCTTTTGAAAATTCTTAGTCATAGGACCATGTGTTGTTACTGTTGATCTTGTAATATGACTGTCTTGTTACTGTTAATGTTCATCTTGTTCATAGTCATATGTCTTGTTAGTTTAGTCATAGGACTATATCTTGTTACTGTTCATCTTGTTACAGCTCAGTCATAGGATTATGTCTTGTTACTATTCATTGTCATAGGACTATGTATTTTAAGTGGCATTAATGTCACGGGAGGAGTATAATCCACTTTCCTATAATACTAATTTATCAATTTACTATAGCTCTCCCGGACAGTTATTTTTTGATCCGTGATCACAGGTAACATGATCCACACTTTATTTAACAATTACTTACAGTATATACATAACCGAGGGGGGGGGGGGATATATCCTTACTATCCCTGAGCCACTTAATACACTGCAAAAAGTGATAAAAACACTTGGACACTGCACTACAAATGCAAACACAGACACTGCACTACAAATGCAGACACTGGGACACTGCACACCAGTCAGTAATACATGCTAAGCTATTTTACTAGCTGCGACCCCAATAAAATACAATAACCATCAACGCAACAATCTCATCTAAAATAATCTCATCTATAATAAAACTCACAATCCCCCAGCCGCCGGGGCTGGGTTAGTCCGTCTGATGGTGGGCGGGGCTGTCTTTTGGTGCGCTCAGAGCGCTAGAGGTTCCCGGGGGCTCAGAGTTCCATAATACTAAATGTATTGTAAGGTTGACTCGTCCCTTGGTCTTAGAGTTGTTGGCGATGTCGGAGTTAGAGACAGGCGTTGTGTCACGGGAATAGGCTATCGGCGTGGGCAGTTCCGTGGGCTCGTCCACTGGTCGGGTCCGCTAGGATGGTGAAGAAGAGAAACAAAGTAGTTAGTGCAGCCCGATCGCTGTAACTCGCAGGCTACTAAATCGGGCAATGTCAGCGACAGGTAACAACCTTCCCTTTTAGCGGGGTTAGCGAGCGTAGGTCTCTCTCTCTCTCTCAGCTGCGGCGCGTCTTGTCCGTGGCGTGGCGTAGCGGGTTGCGTGCGTGCGTGCGTCTCCGGTCTCCCCGTTGCATTCATCCGCAGCAATTTTAACATGCTCGCCCCAATCACTCACTCATGCGCTTCACCTGTCCCCAATCATCCTCTCGTACCCTATCCCATTTCAACCAATCAAAACACAGACGCACCCTGCAGTCATCTTTGGGAGACCACTTTCGCCACCTGTAAATACAGTTATTAACCACCCCTGACATTAACATGATTAAAATGTAAATGTGTTTCTGTTTATTACTATTATGAAACATGTCTGAAGTATTTTGGTTGAACATTTTTAGAATACAAATAGTTCAAATGGCATCTAAGAGTACAAATGGTAGCGTAGGTTTAATTAGTGTTACTGTTTTGAGGGGGTCCCCTTGGAACATTGTTTTTACCCTGTAAGGTATCCCTTGCCCCAAAAAGTTTGAGAACCCCTGTTATAAACACTGTAGTTGTCTCGGAAAAATTAGGACGGCAAAAAAAGCGCACACACACACACACACACACACACACACACACTTTCCAATCCAATAGTATACAATAGGAAACGTATGTATCCAGTATATACTTAACACTGCCACCCAGCGGCGAGACATCAACATATACCTGAAATTCAACGTGTGGCGGCGGGTGACGCACTGCGCTAGTGACGCAAGCACGTGCACTTCCTCCGGTCAATCAGGTTTCTCTTTTTTTCGTATTTGTATAACCATCCACCTCCCTCTCGTGCTCACCCAGCAGCAGCAGCAACAGCAGCAGCAGCAGCAGCATCATCACTTCTCCCCGACGAGAGCAGCGATGATGGCGAAACCCACGGCATCAGCGACAGACGAGGCCGCATCACCGACCCTTTCCCCCGCAACGAGTCTTGGCTCTGAGCCGGCGTCCGCGGCGCTGTCGCCCACGTCGGGCGACGGCTCGCAGCGGCTGGTCTTCTCCCACGACCTGGTGTCTGGGCGGCACCGCGGCACCGTTCGCTTCGGCCTCGTGCGACTGATGCACGGCGAAGAAGAGTTGATCTCGGATTCGGACATCGACGACGACGATGGAGGAGGAGGAGGAGGGAGGAGAGGAAGAGGTGGAGAAGGCGGAGGTGGAGGTGCAAAAGGACTCGTCCCGTGCATCTCGGACACCGAGAGTGCCGCGGCGGACGCCCGGAGTCCGATTGTCGGACGGGGGTTCGTGCGCGTGGAGTGGTACCCCGAGGGAGGGAAGCAAGACATCCAGGAGACAAAGGTATCTCTCTCTATCTCTCTCTCTATCTCTCACACACACACACACACACACACACACACACACACACACACACACACACACACACACACACACACACACACACACACACACACACACACACTCTCTCTTATCTGGCTTGCGGGGGTAACTGTGCTAACTGTTGACATTCGAAAGCATCTACCCCTCAACCCCCTGCGGGTGACACGGGGGTGCGCCCGGGTGCTTGTGTTCGGGGTGTTGTCATTCATCGGGGAAAATACCGACCTCGTAAGTCAGGTGGGCTAACGGGCTGGATGGCTAACGGTACAAGGCAGGCATGTGTGCTAGCTAGCTACTTAGCTTTCTGCTACAGTACATCTCTCCTCTCTCCTCTTTCGGCTGGTCCAACCCAAGATAAACGGGGGTAACTCCCCCACCTTCTCCATCCATCCGTATGTCACCCCAGGGCTTCGGATTCACACCATACATGACACTACTAGTGTTATCCTAAAGGGTCGCATATGCACATATGTTGTCTTATTTTTAGCAACACACATTGGAGATTTGATTACAATGTAAAGTGTTTCCATCTCAACTGGGTGTGACTTGGCCTTTGCCGCATGATGATGGAGAGTTGAACCTGTGTTTCAGGTTCAGGAAACCTCATGTTGATGAACGCGTGTAGGTAATGACCCTCGTCTGAATGACACAAACGCACTACATGTGTGGCAATGTATGCAGCAAGATATTGTCTTTCTAATATGTTTGGATATGTTGGAAGAGGATGCAAAACAATACATTTCATCCATGTCTGCCCGACACTTGAGTGCCTTTTTTATATCTTAACACCTGTCATCCAAGCCAATTGATTTATTTTTATTGATTTCTTATTATTATTATGATCCGATAAAGATGGGCTCTCTATGAAGCTCAGTACACTGGAAAGTTATCATCTATTTTCTTCAGAAGGTAGCTGTCATATAACTGCCTGATGGTTTGTGACATGGATCTTGTTGACCCGGGAACAAAATACCAAATGCTGACCGTATTATCCGTCACTTTTTCTGTGCAAATGTTAATATTGTTTTTGTTATTTTAACTCCTGTTTGAGATGTTGAATCTATCTACTCTTATATTCAGAAGTATCCCCTGTTGAGTTTGTTTTCAAACCAAATAAGTCAACAGTACAGAAGCACATATATTTTGCTAGGGTTCAGTCTCTAGGGCTTCACTCAATAACTCTTGAGAACAGCAACCCTTACGAGGCGCATAGAATAGGACTAGAAACATACTTTTGGGGAGCTGTGTTGTTGTCACCTAACATTGTCCATTGGGTAAAATGTGTAACGTTCTGGCCTGATATTCTGTTTATGGTTCAGAACAAAGGTTGACTGAGGCTGACGTCTGACAATGAGACACAGGTTGACCTGCCAGAACACCCATTGTGCTTTCAACACACGTAGTGCCGTGCCTAGGCTTGACCGTGTGTTTGTGTCATCCAATTATGTTTATTGGCCGATTATCGTTATCCCAAAAATTCATGAAATTATGATAAAGTCTGAATTCCTTGTTTCATCATTCTCTGAATACTCAGAGAACACATATACACAGCAAACTGATTACACGTAAAGTACAAAAGATGGTCATTTCCAAAAAGAGTATTCCTTGCTATTTATTTTTGACAGAGCGTGGCCACAATCCACTTTATTATACATTAATGTGAAGTGTGTTCATTAAAGCAGTTCTTAACTTTTTTTTCCCTTTCATTTCCTTTTCTGTTGGAAGCAAAATCAATATATATTTGCCCTTCATGATGCACATACATATGTATAAAATTGCCCAAATCGGTCAGTCATACAGGTCTTTATTTAATTAACAAATTACAATCGTTAATATCATGAAGTTGTTTGTCAGTGTCTGTATGTGCACTTTGTCCCTAAATTAACCTGTCCTTGCCAGTTCCTTTTTCCGTTTCTTCTAAAACATTTGGTTGATTGTAAAACCTCTCCTCCTCCTCCACAAATCATGACTTATGAGGAATCGTGATTATTGCCCCTAACAGCTTTCTATCAATTTTACGGTAGAACATTCCATAAGCACAGGTAACTTTCAAAGAGCCCCATGGCGTTATTTGCCCATATTTAAAAGATACTCTTTTTCTTGCTGAGACGCATGACTTCATGAGTATCATGCTTCTGTCTCCTGACTACAGCGACAGACTGGTGGTATGATCGTGTCGGGCAGCATCTCTTGCAGGTTCTGTGTCGTTTTACACAGTAGTGAATCGGTCAAGAACACAACTGACATTGTTGTAAGGCACACAACGCTATTATATTTCAGAAAAGACAGACTTCAAGCATATATATTTCTACCTGGAATACCTGCCCTGAATGCCTTGCTCAAAAATATAAAAATTTTTTTGGTACGAGCCAATTACTCTTGGAGTGGTCATTTAAATGTCCAACGTTGTGTTCGTGCGAGATTCTGTCAGTATGGTTCCTAACTGTAAACCGTTTTCCCACACGTATACCATTACATCTCGGCACACTGCCGAGTCGACACTCTGCCCTCACTACCAAAAGTATCAGTCTGAATTCTGGGAGTAGAACAAACTGAAAGCTAAAATGGATGCTGTCAAAGGAGTGTAAGGTTTGTGTCCGAAGACTGGAGGTAATCTTGGGACTCAGACATCGGGCACCCACCTTCTCCCTGAGATGGGAGCCGCTACGCCATAAGACCACAGAGATAAACAAAGCGGGGAGACAGTGAGAGACTGACAGTATTTTCTTTGTCCACACCACCCACTCCGTTTGACAAAAATTGGTTCAAAATGTTTGCGTGGCATCAGCAACGGGATGGCTCTTCATTGGCTCTTGTGGCGAACCCAAATTACCTCGTGAATGATCTGGACGGACTCTGCTATATTCCTTCTCCGGGCGTGTCCATGTGTCCCATTGTGTACGTTTTGAATCAAAACACTATTGACTTGAAATGGGCTTTGGCGTTTTATGTTTGAGCCAAAACTGGTGTGACATGACATGTCAACAATCTTTCCTTTTTAAAGAGACTATCGGCGGTAGTTATTTTGTGTTTATTGTGTTATTTAGTGTTCACCAGCATGTGGATAGATAAATAAAAAGGACTCTGTGTGAATGCATCTCCACTGCCTTGACCCCCATTCGGCCTATAGTCCTGGCCACTGCATCTTTATTGGTCACGGCTGTCTGATGGTAATGTATAGGTTGATTTGGAAGAGTTCATTCTAGACAGGAGTGGGGGTAGCCGGGCCGAAGGGTGGGGCTTCTCCGTCCATCGGCCTGGTCCTGCCCCCCCCCCTGCTCGTCTCCTCAGCGGAAAACAAGACATGCCATCTTTCCAAATTAGACTGTCTCCTACTATCCACCCCTGTTTGGTCCTCTGTTGGCCCTGAACCAGCTGGGTCATTTTCCTTAGAGTCTGGGCTCCCCTGGTGCTATTTCAGTGGCGATATGGAGAAGCTTGTGAAAATAATAATAATATAAACAAAATAAATAATAAAACTGTTATTGTGACTAGGCGTTTGTATTACCTCCACCATCGAAGATGGAGCGGAGGTTATGTTTTCACCTCTGTTTGTTGGCTAGATACCTTAAAATGTTATGTATATAATCTGACAACTTGATGGTTAGATTACTTATGGGCCAAGGAACAGATTTTGTTTAGATTTTGTCGTGGATCCGAATCCAGATCCAGGAATTGATTGTAGGATTCTTGAGCATTGTTGCTTTAGAGTGATTGTTTAGCCTCAGAAATGGGGCCAAGGGGAATTTTTGGTGTGGCGGTGGAATGCGCTCTACTAAGGGCCTTCTAGTTTAGTAATGCCGCCAGTGACTGCCATACTGTCCAACTTGTTGTTGTTTGAACACAACTCCAAGACCCCCGTGGTCTCACCTCCTCAGGGAGTACTACCCTGACGTCTTGTGTCTTGTTGGCTTTCTCATTTACCATTTTTATTTTTTTAATTACCATTTGCTTATTGGCTTGTCTGTTGGTTTCAATATTTGTTTGTAGCCAGTGTTTGATGTACGTCTTTTGTGAAATCTAGGGAGCCAACTTATTGTACTTTTACCTGACCTCTAGGAGGCTTGTTGGGAAGGAACCGCACTCCGATCCAACTATGGCTGACCTAACTGACAATGTTGATTGTGAATGGTCATATCAATTTAAAGAATTTAATTTGTAATGTGCATTGCTTCAACATTATGTTTTCCTCCAATAACACAAAAGCAAATGTATTCCATTGCCCGCTCGTATGATGTACATGGATTTCAGCTCCCCTAGGATTGTGGATTAGTGTTGGTGAACATGACTGATAGAATCTGGGCCAGGTCTTGCCCCCAAGTTCTGTCCATAACCTTAGGTTATGGAATTGTAGCATATGAAAACACCCTAACCTGTGTGGATTTGTGGTAACTGTTGTGTTCTTATTGTTTCTCTTATTTGGCATCCTTGGCTTCTCTCTTCTCCTCCCTCATCTCGTACTGCTTAATCATCACCCCAGTCTCTCCTCACCCATGTCTATTTTCTCCATCTTCCTCTCTTTCTCCCCCCCCCCCTGTTGTTTTGGACTAATTTGATGCCTTCTTTCCTCTCTCTCTCCCCTACCTCTCTCCCCCCTCCCCCATCTGGGAGAATGTTGAGAGGCAGTGATGTCACATGACGATACCGCACCCATCCTCTGTTCAGAGAGACAATGGGTGCACGCACACAAACTCACACGCATGTATATTCTCGGCCTGCTCTTTTCACCATTGTCTTTCACTCCATTCCGCTCCACTCGTCTATTTGTGGAACTCTCGTATTCTTTCCCCGTCACCTGTTGTGAAACTGTCCTTTTCTGCTTGTCTTTCTTTTTTTTTTCCCTTTCTTCTCCCTCCTCACCACATCGTCCTGTTTGACAGACCCCCCCCGCCCCCCCCCCGCCTCATAATACTCTCAATCGGATATGGCTTCCTTTATTCCTCTCCGCTTATGTGTACTAATGTCTCTCTCCTCCCTATCTCCCTGTACTGTGCTAATTTCTCTCTTTCCTCTCTCACTCACCCTGTACTGTTCTAATGTCTCTCTCCCTGTACCGTGCTTATATCTCGCTCTCCTCCCTCTCTCTCCCTGTACCGTGCTTAAGTCTCTTCTCCCTGTACCACGTTAATGTCTCTCGCTCTCCTTGTACAGTGTTAATATCTCTCTCTCCTCTCTCCTCCCTCTACCGTGCCAATGTCTCTCTCTCCTCCCTCTCTCCCTGTACCGTGCCAATGTCTCTCTCTCCCTGTACCGTGCCAATGTCTCTCTCTCCACCCTCTCTCCCTGTACCGTGCCAATGTCTCTCTCTCCCTGTACCGTGCCAATGTCTCTCTCCCTGTACCGTGCCAATGTCTCTCTCCACCCTCTCTCCCTGTACCGTGCCAATGTCTCTCCTCCCTCTCTCCCTGTACCGTGCCAATGTCTCTCTCTCCTCCCTCTCTCCCTGTACCGTGCCAATGTCTCTCTCTCCCTGTACCGTGCCAATGTCTCTCTCCACCCTCTCTCCCTGTACCGTGCCAATGTCCCTCTCTCCCTGTACCGTGCCAATGTCTCTCTCTCCCTGTACCGTGCCAATGTCTCTCTCCACCCTCTCTCCCTGTACCGTGCCAATGTCTCTCCTCCCTCTCTCCCTGTACCGTGCCAATGTCTCTCTCTCCTCCCTCTCTCCCTGTACCGTGCCAATGTCTCTCTCTCCTCTTTCCCTGTACTGTGCCAATGTCTCTCTCTCCTCCCTCTCTCTCCCTGTACCAGGTTAATGTCTCGCTCTCCTCCCTCTTGCTGCCTGTTAGGGTGCATCAAATTGCAATGCAAATTTTCAATCTCAACATATCAAAATATCTGGGGTTGCATTTTGTTCGGACGCATAAAAAATACTTTTGCAAAGTTTAAGAAAAATTCATTGAGATTTAGGGGTAAAAAAAAGCATGTGAAAAATATGAAAATGGGCCGTTTTGTGTTTTCCTAGTAGTAAGTGAAAGACAAATCTATGAATCTACCGATTTTCTAAAAAATCTCAAATGTAAAATTTAGCCTTGAGTAACTTGTGAGGGGTCAAACTAGGGTTTTTCCATGATTCTGAGTTGATTGCAAGCATTTATATTTCACCAAAACCCCTCCTTGGTGGAGAAACGGCCATGCCCACTTTTATATTAAGAATCCTGTAGTCCTGGTCAAGCTTGCGCTTGCAGTGGCGCAGATTTGGCTGTTTAGAGCGGTGATGCTTAACTGTCTGCAGCACATTTTGCAGGTGCTCCTCGCTCCTGGCTTGAATGCTTCACTGGCTGCCCAATCCTCTACATCCAGTGAGATAAACGCTGGATCGTTGTGCAGCTTGTGCATGCCGAACCAACAGTCTGGGTTGGCGAGGTCAGCCAAGCAAGCTGCTGGTCGCTGAGTGCCAAAGCGAACTGTAGAGCTTGCATGGGGAGGTCAGCCGGCTTGTACTCCAAGATGGCATTTTCAAGTGCGCATCACTCGCCAACTAGCACCTCGGTGCTGAAGAGTGCCAGGGGCAGCATCTCACCTGTCGGGTACCATGGGTGCAGCTACAATGCCTTGATCACTGATGCTGCAATGCCCTTGTCAACAGACTTGTACGCTTACAGGTGGTGGTAGAGTGTGAGGTCATTCCATGCGGCATCTATGGCCGTGTCGCAGGTCATCCACCACGTTGCGTAGACGTGTGTAAGGAAGTTGACAAACGGCAACTGTACAGTAGCATCCACCGCGCCTTGTGCAGTGCTCCCGGCCATTGGAAGGTAACTGGAGTGTGTGCTGCACCGTCTGCACCCAGATACACAAGACACAGCTGCACAAACTTGTAGTCGAGCACTCCTGCAGTGTACTGAATGAGTTCAGCATGCATCCTGCCCAGGAACGGTGGTTTGGCCTCATCAGGAATGTAGCGGGACAATGGGCCGCTGTCCTTATATGGCACCAGGTCCCAGTTGTCACCGAGCAGTGTAAACAATATAACCTCTGGCGAGCGTGACGTCTTTACCTTGAGGTCAGTTCAAATGTGACTGAGAAGCCGGTGTGGTGCCGGCACCTGGACCCGAGCAGTGGTCGACCCAGTGAGAGCTGGATGGCAATGCAGGCTGCCGTGAGATGGCCAGTATTTGACGGGGTGGTGTCAAATGCCATGTTGACAACATAATCAATGCAGCAGCTTGCATGTCAGCCGGGAGATGATCATTCCACATGGCTCGTCAGTTCCCTTCATATATGCTGGGACACCAAGCTGTTTGAGCCACTCCGCATCTCCGACCACCACTGTCAGACGCTCCTCCAACTGGCGCACATTGGTAAGCATCGGTATCAACTTGCAGTCCCAGGTCAGGGTGCACATGGGAGGTGGTGTCCACTGCTCGTGCTGTTCCTCACTGATGGCCTCCAGTGTGTGGCGGCATTCGGTCTGCTGTTACGTAGGATGTGGAGACCGTTGACCAATTGCCATCTGACTCCTCAATCAGGCTGTGGGTGAAAGCTGCATTGGTGTGATCTTCAACCGGTTAGCCAGTGACACAAGACTCTGCCAGCTGAGGATGTCTGATGGAATGAAGGCTGTAGTGCCAGTCTTCTTATGTTTACAGGTGGGTGTGTTCTCTGTCGGTGGGTGTGTTCTCCGCCAGTGGATTACCTGTTTTATCGTCATTGCATCCTCATCACCGTCGCTTTGTCGTCGTGCTAGATTTTGCAGTCATTTCTTGCTGCTCGTTGGTTAGTGTGCCTGCTAGGCTGCTTTGCGCTTCTGTCGCTGCTTCCCCTTGGATTGCAGCTTTGTATCAAATGCTCCAAATGTGGCCACTCTGTCCCTCTTCATGCCCTCCGGATTTCCAATGAGCTGCTCCAGCCGGTGCTCCATTGCAACTACCAGTCGAGCTATAGCCTCACTGGTACGCCTGGCCTGCAGAATGTGCCGGGACATGCTGCTACATGGGTTTCTTCTTCTTTGTCACATGGTCTTGTTTCTTGAAAACATAGAAACCAAAGCCCGAAGTGATGGCACATGAGAACGACATCAAAACTAACCGCTTTTTCATGGCTCTCCAATGGGTGCCGGTTACCCCCTTTTGCCATAAAAGCTGCTGTGCTGTTACACCTCTAGATCACTACGTATTGTAAAAATATTTTTGCATTTATTGTTTTTCCATGGATGGTAACACTTTGAGCACCCAGACAGATCAATATGCTGAAATTGTGTATTTTGATGAACCCTGTACCAGGTTAATGTCTCTCGCTCTCTCCCTGTACCGTGTTGATGTCTCGCTCTCCTCTCTCCCTGTACCGTGCTAATGTCTCTCTCTCCTCCCTCTCTCCCTGTACCGTGCTAATGTCTCTCCTCCCTCTCTCCCTGTACCGTGCTAATGTCTCTCCTCCCTCTCTCCCTGTACCGTGCTAATGTCTCTCCTCCCTCTCTCCCTGTACCGTGCTAATGTCTCTCCTCCTCTCTCCCTGTACCGTGCTAATGTCTCTCTCCTCCCCCTCTCCCTGTACCGTGCTAATGTCTCTCTCCTCCCCCTCTCCCTGTACCGTGCTAATGTCTCTCTCCTCCCCCTCTCCCTGTACCGTGCTAATGTCTCTCCTCCCTCTCTCCCTGTACCGTGCTAATGTCTCTCTCCTCCCCCTCTCCCTGTACCGTGCTAATGTCTCTCTCTCCTCCCTCTCTCCCTGTACCGTGCTAATGTCTCTCTCTCCTCCCTCTCTCCTCCCTCTCTCCCTGTACCGTGTTGATGTCTCTCTCTCCTCTCTCTCGCTCCCTCCCTGTACCGTGTTGATGTCTCTCTCCTCCCTCTCTCCCTGTACCGACCGTGTTGAGGTCTCTCTCCTCCCTCTCGCTCTCTCCCTGTACCGTGTTGATGTCTCTCTCTCCTCCCTGTACCATGTTGATGTCTCGCTCTCCTCCCTCTCGCGCTCTCCCTGTACCGTGTTGATGTCTCTCTCTTCCCTCTCCCTGTACCGACCGTGTTGAGGTCTCTCTCCTCCCTCTCGCTCTCTCCCTGTACCGTGTTGATGTCTCTCTCTCCTCCCTGTACCATGTTGATGTCTCGCTCTCCTCCCTGTACCATGTTGATGTCTCGCTCTCCTCCCTCTCGCGCTCTCCCTGTACCGTGTTGATGTCTCTCTCCTCCCTCTCGCTCTCTCCCTGTACCATGTTGATTTCTCTCTCTCCTCCCTGTACCGTGTTGATGTCTCGCTCTCCTCCCTCTCGCGCTCTCCCTGTACCGTGTTGATGTCTCTCTCCTCCCTCTCGCTCTCTCCCTGTACCATGTTGATTTCTCTCTCTCCTCCCTGTACCGTGTTGATGTCTCGCTCTCCTCCCTGTACCATGTTGATTTCTCTCTCTCCTCCCTGTACCATGTTGATTTCTCTCTCTCCTCCCTGTACCGTGTTGATGTCTCGCTCTCCTCCCTCTCGCGCTCTCCCTGTACCGTGTTGATGTCTCTCTCCTCCCTCTCGCTCTCTCCCTGTACCATGTTGATTTCTCTTTCCTCCCTGTACCGTGTTGATGTCTCGCTCTCCTCCCTGTACCATGTTGATTTCTCTCTCTCCTCCCTGTACCATGTTGATGTCTCGCTCTCCTCCCTGTACCATGTTGATGTCTCGCTCTCCTCCCTCTCGCGCTCTCCCTGTACCGTGTTGATGTCTCTCTCCTCCCTCTCGCTCTCTCCCTGTACCATGTTGATTTCTCTCTCTCCTCCCTGTACCGTGTTGATGTCTCGCTCTCCTCCCTGTACCATGTTGATTTCTCACTCTCCTCCCTTTCTATCTCTCTCTGTACCACGTTAATGTCTCTCTCTCTCTCTCTCGTTCCTCCGTCTCACCCTGTACTGTTAATGTCTCTCTCTCCCTGTACCGTGCTAATGTCTCTCTCTCCTCCCTCTCTTTGCGCACCTTGTCCAGGTCTCTCTCCTCCTCTCATTTTAGATGACAGATGTCATCTAAAATTTAGGGTGGTACCAAACACTGAAGGAATGATGATGTGTGCCTAGCAGTGTGGGCAGCACTGGCCTACATGAAGCCTGGCTCTCTGAACCGTGACTTGCACTTATGTGTGTGACTGTGCGTGAGAGATATTGCCAGAGAAGGAGAGAGAGGATCAGGCACTTTGTTGCCTAATAGATAACAAGGGAACATGGCTTCCAATCAATTCCTTCCCTGTCCACTCTCTGAGAATTTGCGTGCATAGGTGGGTGGGTCTGGTGGATGTTGTGGTGCTGAAATGACTTGGGATTTTGTCAACAAAATTTCATACAGTCGGTGACAAGAATATCAACTTTATCTTTCTGATTGAGCCTGAATTGGTGGTAGGAGGAGTTTTCTGTTTGGCATACATACCTCTAGCCATGCCCCCTCTTATTGCCTCCATCAGTCTCTCTTTCAGCTGTGGTCCTGATGCCGCCTGCATCTTTTTACCAATTCTCTTATTGTGAAGACTGTCTGAGTTATCAGTCTAGAGTAATTTATTTTCCTGTCCTAAATCGCACGTTAGTTATTTAAAAAGCTGTGATGCTAAACCGTTCTTCAGTCATACCCTCAGCCGGGAACTGAGGCAGCAGCCTTAGGGTGCTCCGGTGTTGAGGAGTGGATGAGATGTTGTTTCCAACTTCCCCACTATAGGCCTGCCGGTCAGGAAGTCCATAATCCAGTTACAGATATGGTCCCTCAGTTTCAGGACCAGCTTGGAAGGAACGATGGTGTTGAATGCCAAGCTGTAGTCAATGAACAACCGTCTGAAGTAGGTGTCCCTCCTGTCTAGGTGCTCAATGGCCGTGTGTAGTGCCAGGAAGATGGCGTCGTCTACAGACCTCTCTAGGTGTCAGGGATGGAAAAGTTTGTGTGACATGACAAGCTTCTCCAGGCACTTCATGGCTATGGGTGTTAAAGCCACTGGACGATAATCATTGAGGCTTGTGACCTTGGTCTTTTTGGTTAACAGCACAATGGTGTCGTCCCAGTCTGGGACTACAGACTGTTGCAACGCAGTGATGCGTTGTAAATGTCCGTGAACACAGAAGCCAGCTGGTCAGCACAGGTCTTGAAGCCATGGGATGGAACTCTGTGTGGGCCGGCTGCCTTCCCTGCCTTCACCCTCCTAAAGGGACCTCGGACTCGGACAGTTGTAGAACGTAGTCCTCTGGGTGAATGTTCAATTTGTTGGTTGGCTCAGAGTTCCCCCTTTTTAAAGCAAGCGTACAACGTGTTCAGCTTGTCTGGTAGGTTAGGGTCGTTGTTGATGACCTCCACTTGTAGTTGGAGGGGACCGTCAGACCTTGCCACACGTGTCTGGTGTCGGAGCCCTGAACTGTAATTCCAATTTGTTTTTATAATCCATTTCCCCTTCTTCTTTGTTCCGTATGTCAGCATTCATGGTTTGCGGTTCGGGAATCAGCGAACAGACCTGGTCAGGATGCATTCCTCCACTAGCAGGACTGGTCTTGAATACGATCCAGTCTGTGATGTCCAGCCAATCCTGCACATGTAGTATGGTGTGGTCTGTCAAGCAGCACAGGTTCCTCACAGTTGTCTTCAACTGTAAACAGGAAGTAGAAGCATGGTGTGGTCTGATTTCCCGAAAGCCGTCCGTGCAACAGCGCGATAAGCATGCTGAATGGTAGTATAGCAGTGATCATGAGTCTGGCTGCGTCTTGTCGGACATGAGATGTGTTGGTAGTTTCTTTTGGCAAAACCTTTTTTTTTTTTTTTAAGGTTGAAGTCCCCCACTACAATGGGGACTGCCTCGGGTAGTGATTCGGAAGTTTGCTGACCTCACTGTAATGTGTCCAATGCGATGTTCTCATCAGCCTGTGGTTGGATGTAAACCGGCGCCATGAGAAATGATCAGCATTATCCTCGGTAAGTAAAAAGGGCAACACTTGATTGCTGCGGGCAGCCCCCCGGGGCTTGGTGACTTTGGCCAAGGAATGGGCTCCCCTCCCACCGTTCTCCATTGTCCCTCCGGATCTCCGCAGGTAAGTCCCAGTCCTTTGTTGCGTTGTCTGTAGTTGTATTGTGCCGTCATTCCATGAGTGTTTGGCGATCATATGTCATAACACACATGGTCACCTTAAATCCTAGAGTAACTTGCACATGCAGCTCCATGTGCCGAAGAAACTGTTCAATTGTTCGGTACCTAGCAGGTTCAGCATCATTTCCATGTGCTCGGAAGGCTTGCTGTCTCAAAGGCTCTGAATTGCGAGCGGACGTGCTCAATCTGACTGATAGTTTGAAGGGCTTGAGGAGGGGAGTCTTAAACACTGCATATTTACATAGTGAGGTCGGTCACCAGTGTAGTGCCGAGACGGGAGTGACATTCACTTTATACGACATAACATGTGCAGCAACTGGAACAGACTGGAAAACAAAATGAACAAGGTGCTGCTCACTAAACGGTCCGTGCAGAGGCTTTCTGCCCATAGTTCCGTGGGTGAATTATGTCAATCCACCACAACAGCCACATTGTCTACAAAAGATTGTTTTCAGACAGGATGCTAGTGCAGCACTAGTATCCAGGTAAAGTAGGTGTCTAAAGGTTCCCTGTATTTCTGACAACTATCCACTCATGTGAATCACTTTCTCTTCGGTGAAATACGACATGGCTAACTCACGCCCACATGTCTGAATTTTTACAACTTTAAAAAGTTTGAAATCGAAGTCTTTATTAGTCCTATACATGTAGACACACAGTGAAATGTTTCGCTGCATTGAACCCATCCTAGTATTGGGAGCAGTGAGCAGCTATTTTATATACAGCGCCCAGGGAGCAGTGTAGGGGTCTGGTGCCTTGCTCAAGGGCACCTCGGCAGTGCCCAGCAGAAGAACTGGGACCTATTTCCCAGTATCAGTTTTCACACTGTACTTGTTTCAGGGACTTGAACCGGCGACTCCGCTTCAACAGTGCTAAATTAAAAAGAATATTAGATTTCCTTCTGAGTCTCTTTGAAATATTTATTCAAATGTAATTTTCCACATCAAATATCTACTTATCTAAAAAATGGATGGGGGTAAACTGTAAAAAAAAAAAAGGGTTAGCGTTAAACGTACTACAGTAGGCTAGTACCATACATATGAAAACACTCAAAGTTACTACCGCTGCAATTTGCTCTGTATTTGAGCCATGCTTTACGCTAAAATTATACATTTGTTGATGTGGAAATTTCAATTGGGCAATACCTGCCAGGAACATTTCATGGAGATCAAAAATGTAGCATCGTTGACATACAGCTTTTCAGGTGTGACTCATGAGGTGGGTGTGACTTAGCCTCACTCCATCTCCGTAACGCAACAGTAAACCAGGTGTAACTCCACCCCCTCTTAGTTTCTGTTTTCCGGCCCAGGTTCTTTGTTGTCTTTTTCCAGAACCTAATGGAACTGCCGATCTGAGATTTGGTCGACACAAATATCAAGCTAAAGGAAGTGAAAGGCCCTTGTTCGCCCAGATTTGCGCTGGTCTATCAGACTTAAGAGTAGGAATCCAGTGTGTGATTTATGAAACTAGGCCTTTTACAGTCAGGGTTCAACCTTTCCACAGTGTCTGAATCATAGTGACCCCAAGGCCATTTTTACTGGCCCTCACTCAAGGTTGTAATTCTCTGTGTTGGAACGTAAAAGCTACCCATCTCTATCTCGGGACAGTGAGTTGAAGGTTTTACTGTCCCAAAAAGACTCCTTACTTGCCCCGGACCATCGAGCATCCCCTTTTGTTGAACCCTGATAGTTTATAATTATCTATCACCTGTACACCTGTTTGACTTGGCAATGTGTGCATTGTGTACAGTATTTTAAGCATTCCATTGTACTTGTTGCATATGGCAAATACAAATCTTGAATCTAGAATGTCTTCATGCCAGTAGAACTAGAGTGCGGTGGAGATGAACTCTTAAACAGCCCTCTTTTGGTTGTTATTGATTGGTGTCATGTAGCAACAATGTTTCTAATTCATTAGCATGTAATTTTGAATGTCTTTTTTTTCATCAACATTTGTCTCATTTGTTATTTGCTATAGGACTAGATACAGTCTGATAACAGTGGTCCAATCTTCTGTTCTCATCCAATATGAATATTACTATAGCAGTTTTAGATTACTTCTTGGATCATTTTAATGTAGTCGTTTTAGCAGACGCTTTCATCCAAAGCAAAAGTGCGGCTGAGAACAGTCAACGCATACAAATCAAGGAGCTTGATTGGAGCTTGGCTTCACTAAAGGATTCTAGTGCTACACTACCTAGTAACACAACAACCAGCTTTACTAGTAGTCATTGCCCCTGTTTAATGTTCTTATTGTGTAACCTCTAAGGAGCCAACTTATTGTTATTTTACCTGAGCACTGGTTCTGCTCTCGGAGGCTTGTTGGGAAGGAAAAACACTTGACTCCTGGTGACTAGTGGTTCTCTTGCCTACCTATGTTCAATAACCTTATTGTGAGTCACTTTGGTCGAAAGCATCTGAAGACTAATGTAATGAGAGAGGGAGAGAAACGAGGTTTGGTCATTAATTGTATTTATTTAGTATTTACAGTCTTAGTTTAAACCAGAGTAGATATCACTGTGCTTACAAATCATTTAGATTAGTCTAAACGCAAAGTTGCGCTTTTCATATTTTCATAAGACCGGTGATGGATGAAGCCAGGGAGGATGTATCCTTCTAGAGAGGCTGCCGACACAATGTCTAGACTTTATTTAGTTGTAATTTTATTTTGTTGATGGGATTTCTCCATATTAAATTTTTTATTTTTGTCTTTCAGCTGAAACTTGAAGACCGCTCACTCTTCATTCGAGACATAGTGCGGCGGATGAATTCTAATGTAAGTGGAGAACACACTCTCACCCACACACTCTTCCCGAAAAATCGACCACCCAGCAGGCGGTCAATATGTCCGGTGTATCAATCGGTTACCATAACTGTGGATACATTTCAGGCGTAAAACATGGCACCACTATACTACACGATTATCTGATGTGGTCATATTCAAATTAAAATATTATCATATTGTTTTCTTCTTTTCCTAGGACAACCAGTGTGGCCTCGTGACCAACATCCACATTGAGTGTGCGGTGAAGCTGGTGGGGACCAACTGTGTGCTGTATCCAGTGAGCAGTAAAGACCTGAAGCACATCTGGGTAGGAGATGGTGTTCCCATCTTCATGTCTGAGTCTCACTCCTCCGATGGACCCCCTCTGTTCACAGAGCCGCCGCCGTCGTAGGACACTACAGTATGGCTTTGTCCAAAATCACTCCCTACCGACTATATAGTACACTGTGTGTATATAGTGTACTATATATAATGTATTATATAGTGTGTATAGTGTACTATATACTATATAGTACACTATAAACACACTATAGTGAGTAAATAGTACACTGTATACACACTACACATTTTGTAGTGCTGTCTGCATGTATAATGGGAATATTATACCCCATATAGGGCACTCATCGTATCCCACAATGCGTGGTGGAAAGTAGTGTACAACCGATGGTCACTCACCGAACATATAGACCATCATGCATTGTGCTGAAAGAAAAACGGCAGACGGACAAGAAGTGACGTAGTTAACCGCGACTCGAGTAGTGTTTGAAAGGTGTTTTTTCATTTTGACGATGAGCTCACTATATAGTCCTCTACATTGAACTCCCTATGTAGGGGAGTAAAGGATTTCACTATATTGTCCTCTTCATTGAACTAACTAGAGAAGGAGTAGGGAATAAGGGAAGGATTTTACCATATTGTCCTCTACATTAAACTCTCAACAGAGGGAGTAGGGAATGAGGGAAGGATTTCACTGTTTAGTCCTCTATATTGTCCTCTACATTGAACTCCCTAGAGGGGGGGTAGGGAGTTGGGAATGAGGAAGGATTTTTTTCACACGGCCTACGTCAACGTAGCAGGCCCTTACCTAGTCTCATGTGTGACACCTGCGTGTGTCCTACGATGGCTGCTCTGTGAACTAGGTTATATTCCGCAGCTTTTCTCTGATGCAATCTGAGATATATATATATATATATATCTATAGATCTAGATGTATACAGATATAGAGTACGGTTTTAAGGCTAATCCCGCTGCTCTTCCTTCCAGTCCTTTATGTATGGGGACTACATCGCCTATGACTTTTGGCTGGGGAACGTGTTTGATGTGACCAACCAAATCATCCTCAAGCTGTCCAACGGAGCCAGGTAGAGGATACATGCATGCATGTGTGTGTATGTTGAGTGTATCATGAGGCCCGTCGCTCTTGTTTTCTATAAATCTACCTCTTTACGGCTCTTCTCGCTCTCTCCCTCCCTCAATCTCTCTATCTCTTCCCCCCCCCCTCCAGGTGCTCCATGAGCCTAGAGGACGGAGCCAAGCTCTACGACGTCTGTCCGCACATCAGCGACTCTGTACGTATACCCTGTACGGCCCAACCTAGTTATCCTCTCTCCTCAGAGGTCTCTCTTTGATCCTCTGTTTCGAGTCCACCCCCTTCTCGTCCTCTCCTTATCTCCTCTTTAGTCCAAAATTACAATCCTCCTCCTCATCCCCTCAACCTTGTCCAATCCTTCTCATCCTTTAGTGTCCTCCTTCTCGTCTCCTACTCCTCCTCCCAACCCCTCATGTGGTGTGTTGTGACGTTGTTTTCTCCTAGTTCATGTTCTCTCCTTGACTCCGTCTCCAGGGGATGTTCTTCGACGAGGCCTATGGTTTCTACCCCGGCCAGGTCCTGATCGGCCCGTCCAAAGTCTTCTCCAACGTCGTGTGGCTGTCGGGAACCAAACCTTTGATATGCAAGAAGTGCAAGTTCAGGGTGGTGGTTGAGGAGGTGAGGAGGAGAAAGCTGGCCTAATTTGACTGACTTTTGCGGTTTTTATAGGGTTCATTATATAGGGTTCACATTCTCTTACTGTGTGTGTGTGACAATCTGACCCATTACATATGTATGTGTGGTGTTTAGGTAAAAGTGGCGGAGCTGAAGGTGACATGGATCACCCAGAGCTACTCCCCCAGTGGAAAGGACAGTGTGTTCCCACCTTCCTCCACCATCACGCAGGAGAACCTCAACAGGTGAGACCGTAGCCAGACTCCTCTTCGGTCTACAGCTTTAATGTCATTCATTGTTCTTGTAGGAGCCAATGAGCAAGTGAACGTTTCAATTGATTTAGATACTTAGTGTCTGTATGTCGTATTCGTTTCATATGGTAATCATCGTGTCAGAGTTTTTGTTTGTTTGTGTCAGAAGGTTTAATTGTGAAGGAACGTTTAAGAATTAATCATATTCACAAGCTAAAACAACCTGTGATTAGTCATTGGAATACATGGATCACTCTCATGAGCGCAAAGGAGTCTATAGTTCTCGTTTTGTCATTTTATTCAGGCATTTTTTTCTTTTCTTTTTTGTCCATTCAATGTCCATAAATGGCTTTGATGTTTGTCACTGCTCCTGTTTGATTGTTATTTTACCTGAGCACTGGTTCTGCTCTTTGAGGCTTGTCAGGAAGGAAATGCACTTATGACTTCTGGTGACTAGTAGTTCACTTGCCTTGACATAATTGTAGGTCGCTTTGGACAAAAGCTAAATTACATGACTTTAATGTAATATAATTTATGAATAACGGAGATAGAGATCCCCATCAAGAAGACAGAGTGCCCAAAGTGGGAAAAGAAAAGGGAAAGCAACCAAATATTTGGCACATTTCTGAAACTGCCAGCTGCCGCCGTTTGACTTGGTCGTGCGAAGCGATAAAAGACACGTTGAAATGTGTCCCCCAGGGTACAGCGTCTGGGCTGCTTCGACCACACCCAGAGACAGCTGGGCCAGCGAGCGATCTACGTGTTCCCGGTTAAAAGCGAAGCCTCACGTATCACCTGCGAGGGGCCTGAGGGGACCCCTATTATACCGGAGGACCCGGTCACCAGAAAGGTCTGTCTTGTATTTTTATTGTTTTATACATGACCTCATACTGCATATTATAAACCTCACACTGTTCCTTTTGTTTGCGTGTTAACTGTTATTAAAAGTGTGTGTGTGTGTTGCAGCTAAAACTAATGTACGGGAAGAAGACGACGGAGAGCGGTGACACAACTGGTAAGTGATTAACTGAACACACATTTACTCAGTGTTTACTCATCCTTAAAAAATCTTCAATCTGACATTTGGATGCCAAGGGAAAACCAAATGATCAGTTTCATTTGGATTCTCTTTTTTTATTTATATATAAAATGATAAATGGTGTAAATGTAAAGAAATCTATTCTCCTCCACAGCTTGTGTTGTATTACCGACAAGGGCTTACATTTTAACTTGTTTAAGGGGGAGAAGCTTTTAAGACCTTTCATTGAACTGTGAATGCTTCCTGCAGATACCTTGTCCATACCAGAGCAGTCAGACCCGGACTCGCTCGACCACAATGGACCAGCAGACAGTCAGGCAGCCGGCCAGACAGACACCCAGACGCCTGCAGAGGTGCTGGGGTGCTGGGGTGAACCGGCTGAGCAGGACGCAGACGACAAGGCTGCAGAAGACACGGACGACAGCAGGTCGGTACTCTGGTCCGGTCTGGTAGGTTATTATGGTCTGGTTCGGGTCTGGTCTAGTATGTTATTATGGTCTGGTAGGTTATGGTCTGGTCTAGTAGGTTGTTATGGTCTGGTCTAGTTTCTCAGATGACTCCTGCGTGATGGTGGAGGAAGGTGGGAACACGTCCTCTCCACTGGGGGATTAGCTCTGGGTGATCCATGTCACCTTCAGCTCCGCCACTTTTACCTAAACACCACACACATACGTATGTATTGGGTCAGATTGTCACACACAGTTTTTTACAGCGACCCATATAACGATAAATCTAATTGTACATGCAATCAAGTCAAGCCTAAAAAAATGCACAATCTTACTCCAATTTTGGCTTGCAGGAGGAGAGGGCAACACTTGTATCAGGCGAAGTGTTCCATCTGTTTTGTCTTCATCTTGTTTAGATTATCATCAAAATCCGGAATATCGGTAACGTTAGTGACCGGATCAGCTGTAAAAGTAGCTTGGGTTTCCCTTAAAAAACAAATATATATTTCTTAACTTTGTAAAGCACGTAAATGTGTTAGGATTCTGGTTGATGGATCATATTGGCCTCTTAGATAGTTTATTTAATTTTGGGTGGGCATGATTACTCAAAAGATGCAAGTTTTTTACTCGTAGTGGCGCTTGACATATTTAATAATCGCCACTGAGTCACATACTGAGTTTGAACTGCCTGTGGGAGGAATGGACATGTAGGAGTTTTTGATGTCTACCTTTCTTTTTTTTAAGTGTATGTGGACTGCAGCGATTTGATTGGTTGAGTAGCATCACGTGAGATGATTTGGGCCCCTGCCGTAAAGGCAAGAAAATATGTTTACCGTATTTTCTGGACTAAGTCGCACCTGAGTATAAGTCGCTCTTATCAAAAAATGTTGTGAAGTGAAAAAATATATACGTCTCATTTACCAGCCAGAAGACGTAATGGAACCGTTGATAGTAGGGATGCTCCAATCGATCGGCCGCCGTTCATTATTGGCCAATTAATCCAGATTGATCATATTGGGCTCCTTTTTATTTAGGGTGGGTATTATTGCTCAAAAGATGTGTGCTTTTCGCGTAGTGCTGCTTCACATTGCCACTTTTAATAATCACCACAGAACAAATGAGACAACTGGGGGTGTGGGGTTAAAAAAATTCCAAGACAATTTTGGCAACCCTTTTTTAATGTCCTGCTACCAGGGGTTGAGAACCACTGGTCTAGTTGGTTATTATGGTGTGGAACTGTGTGTTTCTCCCCAGTTCTCTGACCTCCTCTGCCAGCTCCACAGCGTCCTCCCAGAGTGGTGGTCTGACAGCAAACCGTAAAAAGAGCATCCCTCTGTCGATTCGCAACCTCAAGAGGAAACACAAGAAGAAGAAGACTAAGATCTCCCGCGAGTACAAGCCAGGAGACCGGTGAGTGGACACCACGATCAAATTGTCATTGTGACAATTGCTACAACATTGTGTAGCAATCCACGTAGTCCACGGTTTACTCACAACGGCAATTGAAAATAGACTGTGTGCACAGGGTTGCGGTGGAGGTGGTCTACACCAATACCCGGGCGGACGTGTTGTGGAAGGATGGCCAACTGGAGAGGGGGATTCGATCCAATGACCTCTATCCTGTCCAGCACCTGGACGGCCACGAGTTCTGCCCTGGGGACTTTGTGGTTGACAAGAGACGTGAGGGGATTCAAACCCTTTTTGTTTTTGTTGGTTCTTTGTCGCTCAAAACAAATGTTATGTAGTAAGTTAGCATGAGGCCTATCTGGTGTGTCTTTCAAAGTAAGGATGTAGGCTACAGACTCAAAAGCCGTTGCGAAAATTACACGGTTGGTCTGAACAGTCTCTGAGGTGGTTCTGATTTTAGTTAGGGACTGTGACTGCTATATATTACTTAGGTGTGTGCGTGCGTGCTTGCAGCTCAAGCTGTGCCGGATCCAGGGGTGTATGGTATCGTCCAGTCCGGGGACCACAAGGGAAGGACGTGCGCAATCAAGTGGATCAAACTTAACTCATCCAGCACCGACGTCGAGGTGTGTGTGAATCCAAACGACCGGGTGTACTACTACAAGAATTTGTGGTAAAGGTCACTCCCCCCCCCCCCCGGCAATTGCTTCTGCCACCTCCAGGTGATAAGTGAGGAGGAGGACGTCAGTGTGTACGACATCGCTGACCACCCAGACTACCACTTCCGCTCCACGGACATTGTCATCCGCATTTGGGTTGCTGAGAACGGACCAGACTTTGGGAACGAGGTGAGGACCGCCGCCTCCTGTCTTTACCACCATTCTATTCAAACCAACTGGGTCCGTCATGGCAGCCATTGTTGTTGCTACTAACCCTCAGAGGTTTTTTTTGTTTTGGGGGGGCATTATTTAAATCCAACGTTACACTTCATTCACATCGATTGCACTGTGAGTGTATGCAGTACATTATGAAGCTCCTGGCAGCCCCAAAAGCATCAAATCAACTATCCACCGTTTCCCCTGTTTATATAACAATTGACTTTCTGTATTGTACAGAATACGACACAGCAGTGAAGATCATGTTTAGGTTTGTGTCCCGGTGGAGGACTGATTATAGCTCCAGGAAACCGGAGAAATCACACAAAATACACAAAATACAATCTAATGGGCTGCTGCTAATTTGCATAAAGTTGAGATTATTTGAACTCATTGATGCTCTGGTGCCATCTGGAGGCAAAGAGCGCTATAACTAGTATGATTCAGATCACTATAGATATTACTGTACTGTCGGATCACTACAGATAACAGTACAGTAATATCTATAGTGAGTGAGTGTGTGTGTGTGGGCCTGTGAGGACCCGTGACCCTATGGGGGTCAAATAGGCTTCAGCTGACCTCCCTTGTTGTCCCTCTCCCTCCAGACATCGGTAGGCCAGGTATCCCGGGTGGACATGAGCAGCAAGGTGGAGGTGGTGTGGGCGGACAACTCCATGACCATCGTCCTACCGCAGGTAGGCACCTCCCTTCTTTTCTGGTTTTCCACTTCAACTAAGGTTACAGTGAATGGAAGTGCGTTCATTTCTCTGAAGTGGAACTAGTCTGCAGATAAAGAATGCGCCAGCTGCACATACCTTTGCCTCACCAAAAAGTCCCCTTTTCCCTATTTCTGAGGCCAAGAATTCCTCTATTCAGATCTGGGTGTCTGGTTTCGGATCATAATCAGCATTCCACCTGTAGTCTCAAGTTTCATGCAAATATGTTAGTAATAACATAAGAAGTAATTTTTTGACTTTTTCTTTTCCCAATGCTAATGAATCCTTAAATTCCGGATCTGCGTGAATATCCAATCAACTGTTCCTTGGCCCATAAGTAATCTAACCACAAAGTTGTGGCCAATTCTGTACATTACTTTGAGTTATCTTGCTAACAGACTGTGTGTCTGCAGCACCTGTACAACGTGGAGCCAGAGATAGAGGAGACTGAGTATGACTCTCTGGTGGAGAGTCCGACCACCGGGGAGTGGGGTGACGAGACCGACAGCTGGGAGACGGACTATAGCCTTGCTACCGAGGACGAATCCCACACCAACACCGCCGTTGCCACTGAGGGGGGCGGGGTCTCGCCAACACCCACAGGGTCCGGTGCTTTCGTCGTCATCCCTGATGAGGAGGTGAAGGAGGTCTCCACCCCCAACCCAGAGGAGGAAGGAGCCGCTTCAGGAGGAGGTGTGACAGGAGCCGCTTTAGGAGGTGTGTGTTGAAAGCCATTAATCTGAAACATTTCAAAAGTGTGGTTGAAAAGCTTCCAAGGCTTTCACTGAAGATAAACATTACAATTTATTTGAAATATATATCTGGTGTAAATGGCACACTATAGAGTTATTTTGTGAATGATGTGACAATTACGAAAGCTGCTGGAGGTGAGATTCGAGAGTTGTAAACAGACTTTGGAAATACACCACCCAACAGCCGGGCTCTCTGCGGTTCTCCACCATTCAGATGTGTTGCAATCACACACCTGTGATTGACAGACACCCAATCACAAAAGAGATGCTCTTATTAGTCAGAGAATAGCCATCTAAAATTGGAATACGGTAGTCTCTTACAGAGGCAGGAAGAGTAATTTGAGTGCAATTTGTTAAAAACGCCACAGCCATTCGTCAGCTGAAGTTAAACGTGGGAAATGCTCTGTGAGTGGGAACGGATATTTCAGACTGCTCCCTTTTGCACTTTTGACCCGGCATCCCTTCCTTGATTTCCTTGATTGATCCGGGAAATCCATGTTGACTGTCAATAACACATGTATGATTATGGCTCGAATGTAGGGACGGTGGGAGCAGCGAGGAATGGGCTATTTTTGTGTGGGTTTATTTCTCTTTGCAATTCTCAAACGTTACCTACAGCAGCTCCAATGAAGGATAGAGGATCAGGAGAGGATCCTTAGGACAAGTTAAGCCTCAAGCACACTGGTGTTGGAACAGACAGCAAATCATGTTTTTGAATATATTTAATATTCGCTAAAGAGTCCTGTACGAAGCGTGCTTAAAAATCTAGCCCGCTACGTTGGAACTCGGTGTGCTTTGCTCCGTTAAAACGATGCGACTATCTTCTTTTAGGGTCACAATATATGCTAATGTGAACTATGTGCCTCGGGCCGAAACCGGTGTTTCAAGTCTTCGTCCGTCTGTCCAGGCGCCAGGCCAGGGCGAGCGGCCGGCGCCAATGGAGAGGCCGGCAGGGAGGGCCCCCCACGGTGCTTACGGGACTTGCGAGAGGCTCTGAAGATCCTGCAGAGCCTGAAGATCATGACGGTGGAGCAGCTGTGGGCGGTTGGCTCGCCCACCTCCCCCACCATGGTGGAGTCGGCTGCCGCCAGCCTGGCCGCCCGTGCCAGTTCCCCCCCGGCAGGCCCAGAGAAGCCCACCAAGGAGCAGCGCTTCCTGGACGACATCAAGAAGCTGCAGGAGAACCTGAAGAAGACCCTGGACAACGTGGCCATCGTGGAGGAGGAGAAGAACGAGGCGTTGGTGGAGGCCGGAGGAAGTGGAGCCTGTGGCGGTGGGGCAGCTGCAGCAGAGGTCAGTTTTCAACAGTGCTACTCCCATTAAATAAATAAATGAATGCCCAATGGTTAATTAGTAATTAAATGAGCAATTATAATAATGATGAATGGCCACCCCCATTAATACATTAATTGAATGCTCATAACAGTATTCCTCTATAACTAGGGATGCTCCTATCGATCGACTGCATCATCATCGATCCGATGGATCAGAGCTCTCAAAAATGGCCGATCAGAAGAGCCGTTCAGATGACGCAAAATACATGAGACTTTTAAATGCAATGTGTGTGAAGCTGAAATGCCGGCAGCACTGCCGAAAGCTCCTGATTACAGATTGATCATATTGATTTCCTAGATAGTTAATTTTATTTATTTATTGGATACGATTGCTCAAAACGTGTGCTTTATCTCGTAGTGCCGCTTCCATTACCACTTTAAATAGTCACCACGGAAGACATGAGGTCTAGTCCGTCTGAACTGCCCAGGGGAAGAGTGAACATTCTGATGTGTGTGTGATCTGCTCGCTTACTGACTGCAGCGATTTGATTGGTTGAGTAGCATCACGTGAGATGGTTATTGTGATATATATTTCTGCAATGCATTTCGGAAAAAGTTACTTTCAATGCTCTAAATAGTAATTAGATACATAATACGACACAATAAATGGAAGATCCCCTTAGCCCCCACCCACTATGTGATCGGCAATCCAGATCAGCCCATTCTGATTCCGGCGTTCGCCAATCGGCCCCAAAAACCCTGATAGGAGCATCCCTATCTATAACCATAACCCATGTTTACATTTTAGGGGAAATATTATAGAACAAACCTATAGGAAAAATACCTTGTTTACAAAGCACTTTGTAAGCACTGAGGAAAAGAACGCCTAGGAAAGAACGGTTTGTGTGTCAAAGCTGCAAGACTAAATAGTTTGATCCTATCTCTCCCGTGATGATGTTGTGCGGGGTCCTCAGGTGGAGAAAGGGGTGGAGGAGCGGGTTGTGCCGGACCCCCATTCACCCATGGGTGCCCCCGACTGGCCCAGCGACACGCCCCTCCTCTGCGAGCAGAGCGGAGGGAAGCCCGGGGTCACCTTCACCAGTGCCAAGGGAGAGGTGTTCTCCGTCCTGGAGGAAGCCCCAGGTCAGGATGGACAGTCAGTGGAGCCCCAGGTCAAGATCGAGACAGTCAGTCAGTAAATTGATAGACGCACAGACAGTCAGTCAGTGGAGCCCCAGGTCAAGATCGAGTTAGTCAGTGAATTGATAGACGCACAGACAGTCAGTCAGTGGAGCCCCAGGTCAAGATCGAGTTAGTCAGTGAATTGATAGACGCACAGACAGTCAGTCAGTGGAGCCCCAGGTCAAGATCGAGACAGTCAGTCAGTAAATTGATAGACGCACAGACAGTCAGTGGAGCCCCAGGTCAAGATCGAGACAGTCAGTGAATTGATAGACTCAGTCAGTGGAGCCCCAGGTCAAGATCGAGACAGTCAGTCAGTGAATTGATAGACGCACAGACAGTCAGTCAGTGGAGCCCCAGGTCAAGAAATACACCATGTACAATCAAATAAAGCACATTTCATGCAATCACATGCAATACAAGGTGCTGTACACATCTAACATTAATAGAATAATTGCAATAATTGTATTTTGAAGAGAACAAACTAAGGGAGGATGTCTCTATATGTCTCTCTCTAACAGAAACCCACACGTTTTATAAGAGTGAGTTCCAGACGGCGGAGTCCAAGCGGTTCTTCAGCACCGTGAGGAAGGAGATGGTGCTGCTGGCCACCTCGCTCCCTGACGGCATCATGGTTAAGACCTTTGAGGACCGCATGGTCAGTTCCACTTCAGTACCCTGTTGTCCACACAAGAAACGGGGAAGAGGGGACCCTGTGTGACTGAGGTCCTCTTTTGCATTTGTTACGCATTGCATACGTTTGGGCTGCAAACAAAGTGGATGATCAGAATGTGAGCTTAAGCAGTCTGTCCTGTCAGAACAAATCATGCATAGAAAAAAAAATGAATTAATGGTCAGGTGGTCTTAAAGGTCTTGGATGTGGAGGTCTTCGGGTCTTCTGCAAAGGTCTTCTGCCATCTCAACGATTCTCTTTTATCCCCTACCACCCACCCCCCGTCAGGATCTGTTGTCGGCACTGATCAAGGGTCCGTCTCGGACGCCGTATGAGGACGGCCTCTTCCTGTTCGACATCCAGCTGCCCAACATCTACCCCATAATCCCCCCGCTCTTCAGCTACCTGTCGCAGTGCTCCGGACGCCTCAACCCCAACCTGTACGACAACGGCAAGGTCTGCGTCAGCCTGCTTGGGACATGGATCGGCAAGGTACGTGTGTGGACGATGGTTCAGTCCATGGACTGTATAAAACCATGGATGTGATTAAATTACATTAGTCATTAAGCGGACACTTTTGTCCAAAGCGACTTACGATAAGGTCATACAACAAGAGACAGAACTACTAGTCACGGTAAACGTACAATAACTTTGCTCCAGGCACATCAAACAGGTGCAATGACAAATAGTCAAGTTCTATCCTGACCATTTTAAAGGTGCTGTAGGTCAGCTTCCAGAGTTGTTAAAGATCACCTGTCAATCACACACCTGTGATTGACGGGTGAGATGGATTCCACTGAACCAATCAGATATGAGCTGACCCGAATCAAAATAGTCTCGTACACAGGCATTCTCACTCGTGCTTTTCACTCACATAGCTGATGGACAGCTGTGGGGTTTCTAACAAATTAAACCCAGATAATAAATGTTTAAAAGCTACCAGAACAATCACTCTCACCCTAGACGTGCGTGCGTGCGTACGTGTGTGTCCCCACACCAGTGCTCATTGTTTAGCGATGAGCTAAACAACATGCGAAGCCACTGTTGCTGCTTCATTTTAAGTTCCTCACGCCATGACAAATCCAAACACGCACACACGCCCCATCCCCTGATCATTCCCATGTTTAATCACGTGGTGTTTCGACGCTGTGGTCAACAGGGTAACGAGAGATGGACCAACAAGTCCAGCCTGCTGCAGGTCCTTATTTCGATACAAGGTGACCACACACACAACCCTTTTAACGTAGACAAATGCATGACACGCCACATGAGCTTGATGTGTGAGCATGTTGTTGCCATCATCTTTTTATAGACCATATAGGCTGTGTATTGGCAGGAATGTATGTTTATCATACAGTGGTGGAACTTCAGTATGTAAGGCATTATAAAATGCTTTGTATCTGGTGTATTTTTATCTCATGTATACCATGATATTCCATGAAAGTTGGTGTATAGAAAAGTATGTACCAATGTACAAATCTTTATGGAAAGTTTTAAGTTTTTGAGATTTGACACAATAACTTTAACTTTGGGAAGAAACAAAGGTCCTGCTGGAGATCTGAGCTTTGATCATTAATGATCAGCTTCTTTGAACTAATCCAGACCCCCATGTAGTCCTGATGAAACACATGCATGGTATCTTCTTGTGAGGAGTGACCAGCCTAGTGACCCGTCTCTCCCCCGCAGGCCTCATCCTGGGCAACGAGCCATACTACAACGAGGCTGGCTTTGACAGCGACCGCGGCCTCCAGGAGGGCTACAACAACAGCCGCTGCTACAACGAGATGTCCCTGATCAAGGTGGTGCAGTCCATGACCAAGCTGCTGCAGCACCCTGTGGAGGTGTTCAGCCAGGAGATCCGGGAGCACTTCGCCTCCAGCGGCTGGCGGCTGGCGTACCGCCTGGAGGCCTGGCTGGAGCTCCACGACGGCGTGGAGCTCGGCCCCGGATCCTCCTCCTCCAGGATGTCAGCCCGTGCCAAGCAGCATGCCAGAGACAGGCCCGGGCCACTGGACGAGGAGCTGGCCTTGGGGCCCAATGCACACCGCAGCACCAGCAAGAGCGTGGTGGAGGAGGAGGGGGTGGAGGAGGAGGAGGAGGAGGAGGAGGGGGAGGAGGAGGAGGAGGAGCTGGTGGACTTCCGGCTAAGCCCCTCCACCACGGCCCCCGCCCAGCAGGAGCTGAGCCTCCACTTGGACTGTGAAGGCGGCCTTCCCGCCGACCCATTGACGCCCCAGACTGCCCTCATCGCCACGAAGAAGACAGCGGCAGCAGTGTTGAGTGAAGCAGCAGCGCCAGACTCTTCCTCGGCAGTGGCGGGGTCGTCCGGGCCTGGGAGCCAGCCCGCCGTGCGACCAAAGAAGCGCAGGAAGAGCTACCGCAGCTTCCTGCCGGAGCGCAGCGGCTACCCGGACATTGGCTTCCCGCTGTTCCCTCTGTCCAAGGGCTTTGTGAAGAGCGTGGGCGTTATGCTGCAGCAGTACCGGGCCGCGCTGGCCGCCGCTGGCATCCCGCCGAACGCTGAGGACAAGTGAAGTGCCTCCCCCTCCTGCTGAGTCCCTTGTTTTTGCACCTTCCGCCCTCTCGCCGACTTCCCGTTCGGTACGTGCCCTCAGATACGGGGCCCATCCTAACCCTGCCATCTGCGCAGCTCTTCCCGAGGTCTCCGGTTGAACTCCTGCTCTCCTGCGCATTTTCCCACTACCTGTTCTGCGTGCCAGCCTCTATGGGTGTAGGGGCGGAAGGAGTGAGGGATGGGGGGGGATGCTGCCGGGCCCCTTTGCTTGTTTCCGTGGTGTCCCGTTCAGGATCATGGCGGGAATGACCATCGGTGATCCGGCCCCTTTTTTTTTTTTTTTCTTGTACACATTTAGCCGCAAGTCACCTGGGGTTACTGGTCAAAGAGGCTGTCTTCTTGGTTATACATGTAAACTGACCAGGGTATAAGGGGTGTGTGTGTGTGGGTGTGTGGGTGTGTGGGTGTGCACGTGTGAGAAATAATGCATTAAACTGTGCAAACAGTAACATTTTGTGGTTTTAGTGCCTTTCTTTATGCATTTACCTTCTATAGCACTTTGTGACTTTTGTCTGAAAATAACTATTTTTAAATACTTTTTACTTACTTACTATATTGCTAAGTTTTAGGTAGGATTCAAGAAGTGTTATTTGAGTAATGTGTAATAGCAATTAGGGAGTGAAATATCAGTTTCTGACTGCACCTTCCTCGGGGACCATTTAGGATTAGATTCAAATTTATTGTCTGTACAGTACAGCGAAAATAAGTTTGCATCTAACCAGAGAGCAAATGTTACACCCACAGCATATTTTTGATCATGTAGGTGTACAACTGTAATCTTCAGTTGACCCCTGCAGGTCCGCCGATTTGTCATAATTGTCAATTGCATGAATAGGCAACAATAAGCTTCTTAAACTTCTTTACAAAATAAATGATTCCCATGATGCAGTCTAACATAACGTGACCAGCCTTTATTGGAGAGAAAGAAAAACAACTAGCAAGCTATAAGTTCAATTAACACAATTTGGTCTTAATTGCAAAATTAACATTAATCAATAACAAGCATAACATTACTAACTTAGTTTGTTATCCTTCCATCCATCCATCTTATCCGTAATCGGGTCGCGGAGGTAGCAGCTTCAGCAGGGGACTCCAAACGTCCCTCTCCCTGTCAACATCGAATAGCTCTGACTGGGGGATCCCGAGGCGTTCCCAGGCCAGTGTGGAGATGTAATCACCCCACCTGTACCTCGGTCTGCCCCATGGTCTCTTCCCAGTTGGATGTGCCTGGAAAACCTCTCTCGGGAGGCGACCAGGAAGCATCCTCACTAGATGCCCGAACCACCTCAACTGGCTCCTTTCTACGCGAAGGAGCAGCGGCTCTACTCCGAGTCTCTCACGAGTGACTGAGCTTCTCACCCTATCCCTCAGGGAGATACCAGCCACCCTCCTGAGGAAACTCATTTTGGCCGCTTGTATTCGCGATCTCGTCCTTTCGGTCATTACCCATTGTTCATGGCCATAGGTGAGGGTAGGAACAAAGACTGATCGGTAGATCGAGAGCTTGCCTTCTGGCTCGGCTCTCTTTTGGTTACAACGGTGCGCCAAAGTGCACCCAATACCGCTCCCGCTGCACCTATTCTCCTGTCAATCTCATGCTCCATCCTCCCCTCACTCGAGAACAAGACCCCGAGATATTTGAGAACCATGGCCTTAGATTTGGAGGTGCTGATCCTCATCCCAGCCGCTTCACATTCCACTGCAAACCGATCCAGTGAGTGCTGAAGGTCACATACTGATGACGCAAACAGGAGATTCAATCCTGAGCCCACCATACTGAAATCCCTCCCCTCCATGACTACACCTTGAAATCCTGTCCATGAAAATCACAAACAGGATGGGTGACAAAGCGCAGCCCTGGCGGAGGCCAACACCCACTGGGAACAGGCCTGACTTACTACCGAGAATCCGGACACAGCTCTTGCTTTGGCAGTACAGAGATTGGATGGCCCTCAACAGTGACCCCCGCACCCCATACTCCCGCAGCACCCCCCCCACAGTATTTCCCGAGGGACCTGATCATATGCCTTCTCCAAATCCACAAAACACATGTAGACCGGATGGGCATACTCCCAAGCCCCCTCCAGGATCCTTGCAAGAGTGAAAAGCTGGTCCGTTGTTCCACAACCAGGGCGGAATCCGCATTGTTCCTCTTCAATCTGAGGTTCGACTATCGGCCGAACCCTCCTTTCCAGCACCTTGGAGTAGACTTTCCCAGGGAGGCTGAGTAATGTGATACCCCTGTAATTGGCACACACCCTCTATACACCCCCGTTTGCCACTCCTCAGGCACTGTCCCAGACTTCCACGCGATGTTGAAAAGACGTGTCATCCATGACAGCCCCTCAACACCCAGAGCCTTTAGCATTTCTGGACGGATCTCTTCAACCCCTGGGGCTTTGCGGAGATGTTTGACTACCGCAGTGACTTCCTCCAGGGAGATTGATGTTTGCCGTCCTTCATCCTCCAGCTCTGTCTCTACCATTGAGGGTGTAGTTGGGTTAAGAAGTTCCTCAAAGTGTTCTTTCCACCGCCCGATCACCTCCTCAGTTGAGGAGGTCAGTCGCTCTATATGGTCACAGTGCCTTTTTTGTCATGTAACATCCCCAGTTGGAAGCCATAAAACACCAGATGGCTGCATTTCCAGTAGATGTTTATCTGAACACATGGTTCTTACAATGCATAGAGTATCAAAATACAGTGTTTTAGTTTATACTGAGGGTATACAAATACACTACACAGGTATGACCATAGAACCAGTTACACACTGCCAGAGGTGGCGCAAAAGTACACACATTCTGTACGTGAGTAGAAGTACAGACACTTTAATAAAAGTTTAAGTACTGATTCAACATTTTATACAAGTAAAAGTAAAAAAAGGTACAGTCTCTGAAACGTAAAATCTGTGTTTTTGTGCAAAGCTAACAGAATCTAATCTCATATTCATATAATATAAATATAATATAAGGGAATAGGAACATTATTTAAACTTTTATTACTGCCATTCTGAATGTATTCAGCGTTAACATTAAAAATAAAGTAGGAAAACAAGTTATTTTTGCTGTCGCCTACATTGTAGATGGGTGAGGTCACCTCTACATCGGCCTAAAAAAATCACAATGATTATAGTGAAAAGCAGCTTGAATAAACTCAGCCAGGTCAGTTTACCATAACATTTAATCAATGGCATAAATACCCAAATATATTTAACAAGACCGCAACGTGGAAAACAAAAATGAGGAAGCCCCTTCAAAAACAGGGGAGTAACTTATTTTCAGGCATACTACCAACACCTCTCGTTCAGCCTTAGCAGACGCTGGTTCTCAAGGTTTTTTGAATCAGTCCTGCAGTGCTAAAAAGCCTCTCACAGGCAGTGTGTTGGGATTCAATGACAGATTGCACACTGCTGGGAAAGATTATAAGTCAGCCATGGTATCAGCTTGGTAGGTCAGGTAGGACTCCAGCTGTTTTTGCCCTGCTTGATGGGGGAAAATAAGTCGTCTTCCTCTGATGTTCGGGAAGTGTCACCTGGTTTCACCACAGGTTGCTCCTTCGGATGGCTTTTGATGGAGTCAAGACCTATGGAATACAAAACAAAAGAAGGATTTCATCATTCCCCCCATAAACATCACCTTTGTTATACCTAGAAAAAAATTTGATCATGGAATTACATTATGATGTTTTATTGCTAAGAAGTTTTGTAAAATTTGTTTTGATACACAATACATGAAAATAAGCATAGGCTTCTAATTTTGCACAAGTTAATGGGAATTGTATTTATTTTTGCATGAAAAACAATAGCTCAGTATGTCATGGACACCAAAATGTCCACCATTATCTTCAATAAATGTAACACATTAAGCAAACGGTGCAACACTTACGAAGTTTCAGGATGTCTTCGTCACTTGTCCAACATCTCTTGAATTTCGGAACAAGATCAGCTCTGGATCCACAAGCATCTCTCCAAAACATGGATCAAGTCCTGCTTCAAGAGCATCCATCAAAGGCCTACAGTACTTGGTGGAAATGTGCTTGAGCTTAGCTTTCAGTAATGTGATTGAAGGTACCAGCCATCCCATTTGGACATTGGCCTCTCCCTGTAGAACATCGAACGCTGTCGCAAATGGGCTCATGGTCTTCAGTGAACCTGTAAAAAAAAAATGTTTACATGATGGAACACATGACTGACAGCAACAATTAAAACTACCCATTTTTTTAAAGTATACATCAGTTAGTGACTAATCTTGTACTTTATTTTTTTGATGTGTAGCCTTAATTTCCCTCGGGATTAATAAAGTAATCTGAATCTGAATCTGAATATATAAATATAGATGTGTGTGAGTCTGGATTGTATTATTTCATCTACCGTCATTTCCAGACTATTGAGCGCACCTGAATATAAGCCGCACCCACTGAATTAAAAATAATTATTTTGAACATAAATAAGCCGCACATGTCTATAAGCCGCAGGTACCTACCGGTACATTGAAACAAATGAACTTTACACAGGCTTTAACAAAACACGGCTTGTAACAAAAATAAAAAATTAGCGGCAAACAGTAGCCTACCAAGAAAGTCATTGGTCACTATCTTCCTCCTTCTGTGCACTGAAACCACTGAAGTCATCTCCTTCGGTGTTGAATAGCCTCAGAATTGCTTCATCCGATGTTGGATCGTTTTCATTGTCGCTCTCGTCACTTTCATCTGGAGGCAAATTCCCCGCTGAGCTCATGCTGCCCTTTTCAACACGCAGCAGTCCAGCCTTTCGAAACCCGTTGATGATAGTGGATTTTTTGACAATGCTCCACGCTGTCAGGACCCACTGGCAGACTTGACCATAAGTTGCTCTTCGTATGCGGCCCGTTTTAGTGAAGGATTTCTCCCCACTTGTCATCCAAGCCTCCCATTGAACACGGAGCGCTACCTTAAATGCACGATTTACACTGATGTCGAGTGGCTGCAAAAACTTTGTTGTGGCCCCAGGAATCACAGCTGGAATTGAGTTTGTCCTCTTGATGGCTTCTTTCACAGAATCTGTTATGTGGGCCCTCATGCTGTCCAAAACGAGCAATGCCTTGTTCCTGTGAAAGAATCCTCCCAGTCACTTGCCGTAACACTCCTTATGCCATTCATGCATTAGGCTTTCCGTCATCCATCCTTTCTTGTTGACTTTCACAACAATTCCTCTCAGGAATTTTTCTTTTGGCATCGTCGTGCGTTTTAAAATCACCATCGGTGGAAGCTTTTCTCCCGATGCCGTGCAGCTCAGAACACAGGTGAAGTGCGTTTTTTCAAGCCCAGTTTTCAGCGTGACGGATGATTCGCCTTTCCTGTTGACAGTCCGAGTGAGAGGCAGGTCAAACGTAAGAGGAACCTCATCCATATTTATGATGTTGTGCGGGCTAATGGAATGCTTCGCTATCTTTGCATCAGTGAATTTGCGGAAGTTTGAAACTTTTTCCTCGTAGTCGGGAGGGAGCTGCTGACACAGACTCGTCCGTACCCTGATGGACAGGCCTTTACGTCTCATAAATCTGAGACACCACGATGGTCCACCTCTAAAATCCTCAAACTTCATTGTGGTGGCCATTGTTTTGGCTTTCAGTCGGATCTGCACAGTTGAAACACCTCGGCCGTCTGCTCTCTGTGTGTTGACCCAGTCTTCGAGCTCATTTTCTAGTTCGGGCCATCTGCTTTTCTTCCCTCTGAAAGCTTTAGTTGTCTTTTTGCACTGAGTCAATTCCTCACGCTGCAGTTTCCAACGTCTTATCATGGACTCATTAAGACCCAGCTCCCGTGCAGCAGCTCTATTTCCTTTTCCAACAGCCAGATCGATCGCCTTCAACTTGAAAGCTGCATCATATGCATTTCTCCGTGTCTTTGCCATGATGAGGGTGACAAATTGTCTACCGTAATCAGAATGATGGGAAGTTTGAGCGCGCTCGATTTAATCTAAACGATTTAATCTTCACCTTAACCCGTTCGGCAATTACATTGGTCTAATGAAAGCTTCATGCCGCCAAAAAACTGAGCACCGTCACAGAATGTGTTTTTTTGCTCAGATTTTTGGCGGCATGAAGTTTGTGAAAGCGGGAAAAATCCATAAATTAGCCGCGTCATTGTTTAAGCCGCGAGGTTCAAAGCGTGGGAAAAAAGTAGCGGCTTGTAGTCCGGAAATTACGGTATATGTACATTTTTGTCAAGTGAAGCCCAATCTCAAGGTGATTTTCTTTTGTAATGTTAATAGCCTGTAAATGTGTGTAAATATTTAGTTAATTTATGTGATTAATGCATATGGCACTTTGCATACATAGTGTTACAAAATAGCCCATTCAAATATATCCTGTATATATAACTGTAAGACATGTATTAAGAAATAATATCTCAAATTGCAGTAAATAACTTTTGAAATTAAAGTGGTAGGTACATTGTAAATGGGAATTTGTTTTAGCCCACTGCATACAGCTGTAATGGCTCCTTCTCCTTTTGTCATGAATGAGTTCTGCAGCTGTGGTGGATCTACTGCTCTTACTCAACCGACTTTCACACTTTTTAAATGCTGAACTAGAGAGCTGTTTGTAGAGGGTGTTGTTAGTATTTGCCTCTCTTACATAAGCCTTGGACACTAAGTTGAGGAGGTGGAAGGCACAGCAATGGTGCTTCGGCAAGTGGTACTCCAGGCTATCATCAGTGCTTTCCCCCTCTTCCTCATCACTCTGTCCTCCTGTTTGACCCTCAACTGGTTCTGTGTTATCGTCATCCCCCTCACGTATACTCTAAATGCCTTTATGAAATTGGATCTGTTGTCATTCAGGGTAGCAGCAGTGCAGAAAAGGTATGTGATGCTTTAAGTTGTTTGCATGCCAGAGCAGTACAGCATCTCTCCAGATGTTCAGGCTCTATCCAATGTGCTGTGATGCCAATACAACTCTGTCTGTGGGCTGTCAAGCAATGAGGTAGCGATGAACTCTATCTCAGCCATGGCAGCGTTTAGATTCTTCTTAATTTCCAGTGTTGCTTTCTCAATTAGTTTTTTCACTTTACCACGAGACATTACAACCATCCCTGGTTGTAGGTTGCATCATCAACACTTGCCATCAACACAATGGCATCATCAACACCTTTTTATGACACCCTCTTAGGGGAGCAGAAAACAGAGGTATGACCATGATTATTTCAATTTAAGTGGATTGGTGAAACAATTTTTTAATGCAATTAACGTCCATGATTTCGGCTCACTGTCTTTCAGATGCTGTAGTGGGCTGTTTTAAAGCTAGGGTGATTATATATCACATTAAAGCTGTTTGATGTTCTCTGAGGGGAGGCTCACTGTCCCACACTTTAAAAAACCCTGCGTTAAGAGCCTTTTTTTCAACAAAATCAAGAGCTAGCTAATGTTAACATAACTTTCATTATGCTAGCAAAAAAAGGTTAAGTGCAAAGAAAAGTGTTTCAAAAGCATTGCTAACACATTGAAAACGTTGTCAACTGATTATTATTCAAGAAAACAATAAATTAGCTAATAATAACAACAGAAAACGCTTTTATCTACCTAACATTCGTTAATTTAATTTAAATGGACTTCATGCACGCAATGATGCAAAATGAAAATAGAGTAAGAAGTACAAAGTACAGATATTTGTGTTAAAATGGAAAGAGTGAAAGTAAAAAGTAGCCAAAAACAATACTTAAGTAAAGTACAGATACCCGAAAAAGTACAGTAACAAAGTATTTAGTAACTTTGTTAACTTTGTTACTTCCCACCTCTGATCCTTGCATGGTTGCGGCATGGATTTGGTCACATGCCTCCACCATGGCCTGAATGAGGGCTACCTGAGCCTGGGGCCGGAGATCGTAAACCCTCCACCGCCATGAGGATAAAAACACTTTGATTGGGTTTAGAAACAGAGCGTATGGTGGAAGGTATACTGTAAACTGTGGATGGTGTTCTGGACAAGAGCAGAGCAGTGGAAAGATTGTTATTGTATAGATGATAATGTATTGCATCTGGTGCATTTGGTTTACTGCTGTGACGATGTTGTGCAATCCACAAATGTGAGATTGTGAGGTGTGTTGTAAGGGCCCATTGCCATTCTGTGTAATGGCAGCGCAAAGGGTGATGTTACCCCCACGTTGCCCTGGGGCATTGATTATAGCCCTGTGGCCTATGATATTTCTTTTTTTTTGGGCTGTAATAAAGGGTAATACTACAGAGCCCCTAAAGTCCCAAAAGTAAACCTTTTTTAATCGTGTGCTCACAAGATAAAATATCAAAAATAAGATAAAGAATACCAAATAAAATTGATCTGGAGCCGCAAAACCTATTTGACCCTTACAATGAAGATAACAGCGTATAAAGTTGTATATATAGTTAAACTATATATAAAATAACTAAAGTTTGTTGTATTCATGAAATTATAGAACTACAAAAAGAAAATGGTTGACATTTTATTGCTTATTTATTTACTATTTATATACCCATTGACAAAGCATATAACCAAACTTTAATAAAGAGGAAAAAAAACACTGGCCTGTGTAGGCCTTCATTCAAAAATAACAGAACTATGCAGGCCTGTTTGAGTCCTTCCCTTATTTGTAAATTAAAAAGTTGCCTTCTTTTCAATAAATAAAACATATAGCTTTAAACATAAAAGCAAACATAAAAATAGGCCAGTTTGTATTTCATTATGACTCAAGTAAATTTTTTATGACTTAAGTCCATTTCCGTGTGCTGTCATCCTCTTACAGCAATCAACCGTTGAGCCTGAAAATAAAATCAGCTCTGGCCCTAAAAATATATATTTTTGCTAAATAATAGCCTATTAAATGATAGTGTTCGCACCTGTTTAATGTGATTTCTGCTTCTGAACATCACTGCAGAGCTCTCTGTATCAGGGCTGTAAGAAGTGACTTTGATTTTCAGGCAGGACTGCAGGCTGTCATCTGCGAGGCAGTAGCAATATTTGGATTTTATGAAGTTCATGCTTGAGAAAACTTGCTCCCATAAGTATGTGGATCCAAAAATGGACAGGACTCAAACGCATACTTCTTCATGTACATATAAGTGTCGGGAATGGCATTTCATGTTTCAAACACAAGTTTGTCAGGTTTGGAAAGGTTTTCAATATGGCTCCATTTGTGCTCCTGTGCGAGAATGGCCTTCTGACGGGCGTCATCTTTGAGATCAGCTTTCAGGCTTTTAAACTTGGACACCCATAAGTCTTTATCAGCTAGGTCGGCCAGTTCAATTTCAAGATCGGGTTCACTTACTCCTGTGAATGCGAACTTGTTCAGCATGGATGGGTCGATGTCTAGGGGTGTTACAGGGAAGAATAATGTGTTATTTTCCTTTCTGAACTCACTGAATCTTTCCCCTAATGCAGTTTGCATTACGATGATCTCTCAGGGAGTGGACTTGAGAGAGCGTACCTCTCTGTACGTCTCTGGCAAACATTGTCATCTTGTACTCAAATGCCAACACATCCTCGAGCATCTGCAGGGCCAAGTTTCCTTTTCCCCGGAGACTTTTGTTCAGCTTGACAAGGTGACCTGTCATATCCACCATGAAGTGCAGCTTTTTCAGCCAATCTGGATGTTCCAGTTCTGGATAAGTGAGGCCCTTGTTTTCAAGGAAAGTTTTCACTTGTTTTTGACACTCAGCAAACCATTTCAGCACCTCCCCTAGACGGCCACCGTCTTTGTTGTGCAGCAGAAGATCCGATAAACGCTGCCAACTTCATCTAACAATGAACAAAATTGTTGGTGGTTTAACCCTTTTTCCATTATTTTGTTCACTATCTGAATGACATGAAAAGGTTTATCACCTCCATGCAATCGGGGAGAAATATTTAAGCACACAGTGCTTCTTGGTGCAGGATGCAGTTAAACTTTAGGAACTTTCGATCCAGCGACTTCTGAAGTAAAGTCACAAAACGCTTCTGTACTCCTCTCATACTAGGTGCCCCATCAGTAGCCACTGATCAAGTGTGCAGTGTTTATTTCTTTGGCTTTTAAACAATTCACCACAGCCTCACAAATGTCCTCCCCCTGTGTTTGGCCTTTTAGCGGTATCAACTTAAGGACTTCTTCCTGCAGCCCATCAGAGTTCACATACCTGCATTACAGCGCTAACTGCTCAATATCGCTACCTCACTTGACTCATCACAGGCGATTGAGTATGCTGGAGCTGAATTAATGTCCTTAATTTGTTGGCTGGTAATATTTGATGCCATCTTAATGGTCCTGTCCTTGACAGTCTTTGCAGAAAGAGGCATATCTCAAATGTCTGAACAATTTCACTTTTGTTTTCAAAGTCCGAAAATATAATATATATGATAATACATTATAATAAATTATTCTTTCATGTATTCTCTCTGGAATGGCTTTCCACTCCTTACCATCTTCTGATTGCCACAAAACTAGCTGCTAGCTTGCTCTGCTCAGCTTTCCACAGCAGTTCCGAAATATTTTTTTTACGTTCATCTCCAGCTTGGAACTTTTCAGCAAATGCCCTGTGCTTCACATTACATTTTGTTGTTGTGGGCCTATTTCTCGCTACATATCAAACTATTCAAATCTCTATTTTTCTCCTTTTTATTTTTATTTATCCATATTAGCTTACCGGGAACTCAAGATTAGCCACCTGCAGGCGGAAGGAAAAGGTGGCGCGTTGTGGCGCATATTTGAGAAATATTACAACTTATTTAATTCAGTGTAACAGCAACAATCTTTGATTACTTGAATTCTTAAACATAAACATTCAATTAAACTTATATTATTTACACATTTAAGTAATCAAAGATACAAATAGGATAACTTACATTGATGAAATCAAAAGACGCACGGCAAACAGCTACTGAACACTACACATGTGGTCGTGTTTGGAGACAGAGGATGAAGGCCTCAACTAGGCCTTTATTTATAGCCTGTGAGGAAGCAAGGAACCAAGCACCTGCTTAGTGCCCCCCTGTGGACAGGAGGGTTCAACTTGCAGTTTCTGACAGCCGCCCCCGTATTTGTGCAGCAAATACGTTTATTCTTTATCCTCAGTGCATTCAGGGAGTGGAATTAATCTTGAAACGGGCCATACATGTTCTCAACCTTGAATAGTGATCTTAGCAATGCGGACGTTTCCATCTTCTCCCGGGTAGGTCTCACTTATCCTTCCAATAGGCCATGATGCTCGAGGATATTGAGGGTCAACCATCATTACAAACTGACCAGAATCAAGGTTTACCTTGTTTGTCTTCCATTTCAGCCTGGTTTGAAGGTTTGGGAAGTAATGTCGAATGAAAGCTGTCCAGAAATGATCAGCCAGGATCTGACTGTGACGCCACCTCCTCCTGCCCAGGAGCTCACTGTCGCAGTAGATTGCCTGAGGAAGAGAGGAGTCGGGCCGCCCCATCAAAAGCATGTTTGGTGTAACTGGGTCTGGATCAGCAAGGTCAGAAGAGACATATCCAAGGGGTTTTGAATTTAGGATACCTTCCACTTCAATCAGGACAGTGTCAATCAGGACAGTGTGGCGGCCTACTTTCACTGTGAAAGGCCCAAAACTATCTATGCCAGTGGACCAGAATGGGGGCTTTGAAAGTCTAAGACAGGCTGGAGGAAGGTCTGCCATTTTGGGAATAACTGGATTGGCTCTCAATCTCTGACAGGCGACCGCGCTGAATCCAGTACCTGCTTCTTATTTCCCCCAGAACACGCTCAGGGCCTGGGTGGAGCAGTTTGTCATCATAATGCTTGAGGAGTTTAGTTATGGGGTGTTTAGGATCCAATATGATTGGATGTATATTGTCATGGCTGAGCCACTCAACTCTCCGAAGTCGACCACCGACTCTGATGAGGTTAAGATCAGGGTCATATTCAGGAGACAAGGGGAGAAGTTTGCTGCTTTTTGGAATATATTTATTTGTTCTGAGAGCATTATATTCCTCAGGGATTGGACCCTTTGCAGAAGATGCCTCTCCGAGTCTGTATAGCATTGGGCTATGTTTGAGATTTTATCTGCCGCCCCATAAAGCACATTCTTTGTGTCATTTAGGAGGTCGTTCCAGCTACTATACTTGTTCAGATCAGGGATTTTTGTGTCACTTGTCATTACTGCACCACAGAACATAGATTTTCTGATTTCCTCAACAGGCTCAGATTTAGCTTCCGGGCATGGACTAGCTGGCCAGCAGTTGGTGTTAAGCAAGAGGAAAGGGGGGCCTTGACTCCATCTGTGTTGCTGTGAAAGTTGCTGTGAAAGAAAGAGTACAGTTTTACCTCTAGTTATGTCATCAGCTGGATTATTCTTTGAGTCAACATACCTCCAGAGTCTGAATCTCTGCTATCCTTGTGCCAACGAACACCTTGTAACGGCAGGAGTCAGATGTTATCCATGTTAGGACCGTGGTAGAATCTGTCCAGAGGGTCATTGACTGTAGGGGAATGGTGAGTTCAGTACTTAGGAGGTTAGCGAGTTGGGCACCGGATAGGGCTGCACATAGTTCAAGACGTGGGATAGATAGCTGGCGCTTAGGGTCTACACGAGATCTAGCCATTATGAAACTGACATTAATGACGTTAATTTTGTCTTCTGTCCGAAGGTATGCAACAGCTCCATACACACACTCAGAGGCATCACAGAATACATGCATATGGGAGTCTGAGGTTGATGTGTTGGCACAGGGGGGAAGATAGCAGCGAGAGAGATTTATGTCAGGGAGATTTCCCAGTTCCAACTCCCATGCTTGCCATCTCTTCAGAAGGCTCTCCGTCTTGATGATATTATCCCAGTCTCTTTCCTGCTTCCATAGATCTTGCACTAGGATCTTTGCACGGGTTGTGAAAGGGGTCAGATAGCCAAGAGGATCAAATTGGCTTGCCAACACCTTGTAGATATTCCTCATTGTAGGTTGTCGGTAAGTGTTAGCTCTTTAGGGTCCCCACTTTCTGAGAGCCACAATTCAGTGGTGTTGGATTTGGCCTCTGTTGGGAGATGGTTTATTATAGCTGGATCATTGCTGGCCCATTGACGGATGTCAAACCCATCATCTGCCAGCAGAGGTCTCATTTGTCATAAATTTAAAAAAGATATAATAAGCTAGACAAACAGAAAACAAACAAAACAAAATTAAACAAGAAGGGATGGGGGGGGAAGGGGGGGTGGCATCTAACTATCTTCTGGGTGAATGGCGGTCCTATATAAATGATCAGCAAAGGGCCTCCAGGTCTTCTCGAAGGAATCCTTGGGGTCCTCAAGTGAGAACCTGATCTTTTCGAGTTTAATGTGATTTAGGATCTCCTTGAGCCAGTTATTGTGTGAAGGGGGGAGAGCATGCTTCCACTTAAATAAAATCAGTCTCCTGGCAAGTAAGGTTGTGTAGGCTAAGACACGCCGCTTTGTTGATGGGAAATCTGGTGTCGCGGGTGGTGGGATTCCAAATAAAGCCGTGAGAGGATCGGGGCTGAGGCTCACGCCCAGCACTATCCTCAGTGTGTTAAAGATTGGACCCCAGAAGCCGGATAAGGTCGGGCAGGACCAGAACATATGAGTGTGGTTAGCGGGTGACTGTTTGCACCTGTTACAGGTGTCGCTGGTACCTGAATATATTTTTGACAGTCGAGCATTCGTGTAGTGTACTCTGAAAAGAACCTTGCACTGCAACAAGCCATGTCTAGCACACATGGATGCCGAGTGGACTAGTTTTTGAATTTGGTCCCACTGGTTGTCTAGTATTAGCACCCCTATCTCTTGCTCCCATGTCTGTTTCAGCTGAGCCGCCGGGTCCGGTTTAAGGGAGTCAATGGAGTCGAAAATTATGGAGATGGAGCGTTTCTGAGCGGGGTCTAGGGCGAGTAGAGAATCGGTTAGAGACACGGGTGGGTGATTATGGAAGTGAGGGTACTTAGATTTAATAGTGTCTAACTTGAAGAAAACAAAAAAAGTGAGATGTGGGCAGGTCAAACCTAGATGAGAGCTCTGTGAAGTCAGTGAAGATTCCTTCCTTGTAGTCCTTTACTCTAAGTAAGCCCTTGTCTTGCCAGATACGGAAAGTGGGATCGGAAGAGGAAGGAGAAAATAAGTGATACCTAAAAACTGGGGCTAGAATGGAAGGTTTGTTTAAACCAAAGTGTTTACGAAATTGTACCCAGATCTTTATTGAATTAGTGACGACTGGGTTTTGGGATAGATTATGGATTTTAAGGGGAAGTTCAGCTGTGAGGAGAGATTGGAGAGAGAGCGTTGAAGACTGTAGCTCCATTCGGGCCCATGAGGGGCATGTCTCGGCCCTGTCGTCAAATCGGACGCGTAGTTTGTCAATGTTGCATGCCCAATAGTAGTGGATGAAGTTCGGTAGCGCCAAACCGCCTGATTTTTTGGGGAGCTGCAGGATAGCCTTCTTAATGCGTGGAAGTTTATTAGCCCATAAAAATTAGGATACCATCTGATCTAGCTGCTGGAAGAAGGACTTTCTCACAAAGATAGGAATGTGTTGGAGCAAGTAGAGGAGCTTGGGGAGGATCACCATCTTTATAAGATTGACTCGGCCAATTAAAGACAGGGGGAGAGAGGACCAGCGAGTTATGTAGAGTTTACACATTTTTTAGCAGAACATTTTTAGCAAAGAGATCCTTGAATGATGTAGTGACAAATACCCCCAAGTAAAACCTTCCGAGATGGCTCTGAATGGGAAGGAGGACTGTGGTATGTTTCTAGATGGGGTGTTAATGGGGAGAAGCTTGCTTTTATGGAAATTTTGTTTGTATCCGGAATACTTTCCAAACTGAGTCAAAATGTCTTTGACCACTGGGAGGGATGAGACCGGATTAGAAATATATAATAAATATATACAGTTTGTGAGTGAGCCCCATCCTGGTGATGCCCTCAACTCTCCCCTCCCCCCGAAGCCAAATGGCCAAAGGTTCGATGGCCATAGCAAGTAGGAGGGGGGAGAGCGGGCAACCCTGTCTGGTGCCACGGCAAAGAGCAAAAGAGGGTGACTTAACACTATTGGTGAGAACAGACACATAGAGCAGCCTAATCCAGCCGACAAACTCAGGGCCCAGTCCAAATTTAGCCAGGACATAGAATAGATATTCCCACTCAACCCTGTCAAATGCTTTTTCGGCATCTAGGGATATTATGACCTCTGGAACGGCAGGGTCGGGAGAGCTAATTATATTGAGCAGCCTTCGGGTGTTATAGGAGGAGTTTCTCCCAACCATGAAGTTTGACCAGTTTGGTCTGTTGAGATCAGGGTTGGTAGAACCTGTTGTAAGCGTGAGGCTAGAATCTTAGCCAGGATCTTTTGGTCCACATTTAAAAGCTAAATGGGCCTATAGCTGCCACATTCAAGAGGGTCTTTATCTTTTTTTTTTTTTATTGGAGACATATGGTGGCCTCAGACAGAGTTGGGGGAAGTCGGCCGTTACTGAAAGATTCATTATAAAGTTTGGTTAATGGCGGGGAGATTTGATTGGAATACGCTTTGGATGGATTTACCATTTTGTAGCAGTCTTATCGCCTCCTGTGTTTCAGCGGTTGAGATTGGTGCTCCTAGCCCGTCGGCAAGGTCAGTGCTAACTCTAGGATATGAGATCAGCTCCAGAGGGTTTTGGCCGCTCCAAACCCCAGGTGAGCACTCTGAGGAGTAAAGATCTGCATAAAAGTCTGAGAAAACATTGTTCACCGTTTTTGGGTCAGAGACAATGGTCCCTGATGAAGACTTTATCCTAGGGATCAATCTTGAAAGAGCTGCGGCCCTGGCCTGGTGAGCGAGGAGCTTACCTGCTCTCTCCCCACTCTCAAAATATGGTTGTTTGGATTTTAACAATTGTCTTTCGATCCTAGCCGTTGACAGGAGGTCGAACTCAGCTTGAAGCTTAAGGCGTTGGCTAAACAGTGTCGGAGTTGGGGTGACGGCATATTGTGTATCGACCCTCTGGAGCTGATCAGCAACCCCCGCCATTTTGACCGCATCCGCATTTTTTAACTGAGAGGAAAAATAAATAGCTTGTCCCCTCAAGTAGGCCTTACATGCCTCCCACAGGGTGCCTCTCGCGATGGTGGGGGTATCGTTTTTGTCTGAGAGGAATTTTCTAAATTCTGTGAGGGGAAAGCCTCCATTGTCTGTGCGGGGGGCTGTGATTAGGAAAGTGTATGCCGGCTGAGGTGGGGGCATGATCAGAAATCACTATGCCGTGGTAGCTACTAGAATCAGACATTCAGATGTGAGAGTCTGTTATCGAAGAGAAATAAATCAATTTGTGAATACGAACGGTGAACATGTGAGAAAAAAGAAAAGGCCTTAGCAGATGGATGGGCGGATCTCCAGGGGTCGCTCAGCCCCAGCTGGTCTGTGAGTGATTTCAGCGTTGTGGCAGAATTGGATAAGGTGGAAGGTTTAGAGGAGGACATATCGAGGACGGGGTCTTGAATAAGGTTGAAATCGTGTCCTAAAATTGGATAATGACTGTCTATATCGGGGAGAGAAGAAAAGAGGTGCGCAATAAATTTGTGATCGTCCCACACAGGGGCATAGACCGATACTAGGATCACTGGGATATTGAACAGCTTGCCCGAGACGGCTACAAAGCGTCCATTGGGATCTTCAATGGTTTTCAAGGTCTTGAATGTTACATTTTTACTGATTATGATGGCTGCGCCTCTCGCCCTTGCGGAAAACTTTGAGTGGAATATGTGGCTAATCCAGGGTCTCTTAATGCGCGTGACCTCGGAGGCCCTAAGATGGGTTTCCTGGAGGAAGTAAATATCCCCTTTAAGTTGTTGTAAGTGACAATACTTTACCCCTTTTAACGACTCCATTGACTCCCCTAACGTTCCAAGAGACAAACCGGCAACCCCTGCCCTGAGATGAAGTTACTCTAGCCATTACTCACCTACGGCTGGGAGGATATGTGAACTGACGATGCCTGAGGGGGGAGGGGGGGGTTGGCAGGGAGGGGACGGGAAACAACATACAGTACAAACAAACAATACAAAATAATAATACAATAACACATTAACCCTTGTTACGCTTACGTTTTTTTCTCCCATACTTACAGGTCCCTTACGCACCCGGTTCCCAGGTGTAACAGTGTCAACCCTTGGCAGTGTTGACAGACACACACAAAAATAGTAATAATAGAAAAAACTAATAAAGAGCACTGACGTTGCCCAGAGACATACATTATTAACACAATATCAGTGGGTGTAAACAGTCATATCAGCGATGATAATCATAAACAAGGCAGACCAGCTAAATGAAGATACAGAATAACGGGGAAAAAAATTAAATACTCCCATTGCACATAAATGTGAGAACACGGTCCTGCAAATTAACGGGGAGGTAGTTGGGTTATATTTCTAAAATGTAGTGCAAGTAGGTAAAAACAGTAAAGACACCAACCCATCGCTTATGAGGCGTTTATGGTAGATGAGATGGCGGTGCCCCGTGTAATGTCAGTGAAGACTTATTAAACAAAGTCGATAAAGTGCTCAAAGGGCAGGTCCAAGTTAGAGTGGCTAACCAAAACAGAGAAGGGCAAAACAGAAACAGAAGCCCTATAACGTCCAACAATAATAATGAGCAAGATACATATATATAGGTGGTAGTGCTAGCGCCAGCTGCTAATCAGGTAGCCATGTAGTCAAAGAAGAATAGCTTTTAAGCCGGCCGGGATCTCACGTAGGCGACGGCTTCCTCGGCTGAGGAAAACCGCCCTCTTTGTCGATGATCTGGAGCTTAGCCGGGTAAAGGAGAGCTGGTCGCAGGCCCAAGCTGTAGAGCTTAGCCATGATATCGCGGTAGGCCACCCGCTGCTCCTGGACCTCGGGGCAGTAGTCCTCGTAGATACGGATCGGCGAGTCCTGGTACGTCAGGTCGTTCCTCCGTTTGCGGGCTTCACGGATTACCAGCTCTTTGGTTTGATGTCGGTGAAAACAGACAATCACGGGTCTGGGCTTGTCCCCTTGTCGAGGTTTCGTGGCTAATGTGCGATGGGCCCGGTCCAGCTCCGGGGAGTTTGCAACACCTGGTCGCCAAGCATCTTGACAAGGACCTCAGAATAGAAGGCAGTGGGTCGAGGACCCTGAATGGACTCTGGTAAGCCGATGATCCTGAGGTTATTGCGACGGCTTCGTCCCTCCAGGTCAATGTTTTTAGCTTTTAGCTTAGCCTAGTCCACCATTAGTGCGGAGCACACCGCCTCGACGGCCACAAATCGATCCTCTGCCAGGTTGGCGTTAGTCTCCAAACTCGCAATACGCTCACCATGATCAGTCACTGTGGCTTGGACAGCATCTAACTTCGATTCAAGAGATGCGAATGAAGACTTGAACTCAGTAGAAATGTCCGACTTGTGCTTATCCAACAGGCTAGTCAGAGCTGACATGCTAAACTGGTCGTCTCTGGACAATCGCTTGTCTCTTTTGGCGTCATCTTTTTTGGTTTGTTTGGCTTTAGATGTCATGATAAATGATAATAATACAAAAATAATAATTATTGATAATTTATTTTATCCCCTGAGGGAGTTGGGTCAAGTTTGGGTTGTTAAAAAAGTTAGAAATGGAAAAGTTACGGGAGAGCGTGTCGTATGAGACTTCTCCATTCCTCTCACCACCGGAAGTCTAGTGAGGGTTCTCTTACCATTGTAGAGACATACATTGACAACTTTCAGCATTACTTTATGAGAGCGGTTAGGTTTGTCTATGTAAAGGAGCTCTGATGAAGGGGATGTGTACATCACTATAGCTGAGTTTGAATTAAAGTCAAGGAGAATAGTCAAGTGAATGTCCTTGCATAGGTTACATGGCCTCTTTAAGGTGCATTTGTCCATTTTATGCATTCTCCTACATTTTTTGCATCTGTCTTTCTCTTTGATCCATTTTGTGTGGTCAATTTTGGAGAGTCCTTTGAATTCTGTGCATGAACCAAGGAAATGGTCTCTAACATTACAATAGGGGCAGTAAGGCTTAGGCCTTTCGCCATTTGTCCTTTCTTTGATGTAGTTATTTGGTGTGCCATACATTTCAGACACTGCGAACAGGTAGACAGAGGGAAATTGTCCGGGGGGCTGGCGTTCCTTTCCAGTCCTTGGTTTCTCCGGTCTGTGGAGCTCAACAGCTCTCTCTGAAATGCGTTTCGCTCTGGATTTCAATTGTATCCATTTTGAAAGGTCATTGAGGGTATAGGTTTGGTTTGCTTGTCCAGTTAGAATACCACGATTAATGCAGTTCTCAACAAATCCATCTCTGTACTGCACAGGGAGTTTACTGAGGAGTCTGTCCACATGGGAACCACATCTTAATTCACATCGCTATCATCAGGGGCCTCTAAAGACAGCAGTATTCCAACCAGAGCATGGACAGACATCATCAAAGGCTTCTACATCATTAATACAAACAATTGGGGAATTTAACATTACACCTATTTCGCTCTGAACTAGCAGCCTTGGCTGACCATACTTCTCTTTAAGTGCCAAGAGTGCAGTGGAATATGGGTTTGCATCATGCATGCTGAATTTGGCTAATTTGTTAGCTCCTGGGTACTGAACATGTTCTAAGAGTATTTGTTTATATTTATACTGCTCAGTAAGATGGGGATGATTGTCAAGGATGTTATCCAGGGCCATTTTCATGAGGGCAAAATCCTTTTCTCGACCATTCTTGAACACAGGGATTGATTCCATAGGCAGAGGCTATCAACAGATTTGTAACATTGGGAGCTTGAGTATGTGGGACAGCAGATTGTTGCTGCTGGGATGACAGGGCTTGCATTAGCCGTAGATTACGACTAAAGGTTGGCTGTCCAGGACCGGGCATAGATATCACATAGTTAGGGGCTTGGAAAGTGACTGAAGTTGCAGCAGAAAGGGAAGAGGGGATTACCGTAGCAGATGCATGGTGATGGGAAGATGGTGTAGCCTGGGCAGCTGCATAGGGAATGGAAGTTGACAGCTTCAGCAGTAGTTACAGAGAACGAAAAGGGAGCCTGGAAAGTGGATACATTTTGTTGTAATGGTTGAGTCATGGGAAGGGTTTGGAAGGCCCTAGATATTCCTCTGGAAAGGCTATGTTGGGGAAGCAAAGGAGCTATAGGCCAAGTCAGAGTTTTCATATTCTGCATTTTCGTGGGCAGGAGTGGGGAGAGGTAGATCATAAAAGGAAGATGTTGGAAGATTAGGACGAGAGACACCTCCATTGTCATCTTCTTCTGAGAGATTTTGTCTTATGAAACTAGACACAAGCTGAGCTGACTAGTTCATTTTCTTTAATGCGAATGCGTCGCTTCATTTCAACATGTCTGACAATTCTCTCACTCTCCTTATGTGCGTCTTCTTGGCTTTGCTGAGCAGCTCTGGCCTTTTCATCAATTAACTGACATTTTTCATCAATATCCTTTTCCTCATGTTGTTGTCTTTTAAGCTCCTCTAGCTCATCTTTTCATTCCTTTCCTTTTCCTGGAGAATGCTGGATTGGAGATCATTCAAATTAGAAGCATGGCTGCTCCTAGAATGCCTACTAGTGTGAGAGCATGTTGAGACTTGAAGATGACTTGCTACAATGTGTTTTCTTACTTTGCAAACAACGTCAGCCTTTGGATCTTGATGCCTTCTGATGTGGAAGTTGAATACCGTAGTAATCAGGGGGCCTCCTATACCTAGGTCCTGATGGTGAATTGGCTTCGGAAGGGGTTTGGCTAATAATTCTTGAGGGACTAATGGCAAAGGAGTTTGGTGCTCAGTGTGAGGGGTAGGCAATGGTAGAGGTGAAAGGCTCTGTTTGATGAGCAGATGCGGATGGTCTAGGTGATGTTTGAGACACTCCCGGGGTAGCTTCATTGAGGTAGAGCTGGGTTGAGTCTGTGACACCTTGGGATTCATCCATATTCTCAGTAGAAGGAGCCTGGCCTCCGTTGATTGTTTCATCCATGCCATCGGCCTCTGGATCAGCCATTTTAGGTCACTGTGTGGCGTGTGGCTCAGTCTCTGGCTCGAAGGACCATTTGTTGGATATGAATGTTCTGACTGGAGCCACACAAAACCACCAGAAAACAAGTTTGCAAGTTCTGTTGTTTATTTTAAATGATTCATGTACAGATTCTTGCTGGTGCCAAAGGTTCTGTTAAAAAGGTGAAAAACAAACAATTTACAGCATAATGCTTAAACATAAACATTAAATTAAACTTATATTATTTACACATTTAAGTAATCACAGATACAAATAGGATAACTTACATTGATGAAATCAAAAGACGCATGGCAAACCGCTACTGAACATGTGGTCGTGTTTGGAGACAGAGGATGAAGGCCTCAACTAGGCCTTTATTTATAGCCTGTGAGGAAGCAAGGAACCAAGCACCTGCTTAGTGCCCCCCTGTGGACGGAGGGTTCAACTTGCAGTTTCTAACAACCTTGATCTCCAACATAAGAGGTGTAAAAGCTACAGGGAGCCACTGCAGAGGGGCTGAAGAGCCACATGTGGCTCCAGAGCCGCGGGTTGCAGACCCCTGGGTTAGACAATCTCACCTCCTCCACCCTCACCTCACGACACAACAATGATGGGCCTCATCAAAAACAACGATGAGGCAGCCTACAGGGAGGAGGTCCAGCACCTGGTGGCGTGGTGCGCCACCATGTGCCTGGTGGCCCTCAACACCAAGAAGATCAAAGAGCTCATTGTGGAATTCAGAAAGACCAGAGCTGGCGCGCACACCCCCAGCACTCCCTGCAATAAAGACTACCCACCACAAACGGTGTCTGAGGAAGGCCAAAGACACCTCTCACCCCATCCATGGACTACAGGACCCTTTGTTCCAAGTCAAGCAGGCTCAGGAACAGCTTTTTGCTGTCATCTCTCTGAACTCTGTACCACCATGACAGCCCCCCCCCCCCTTCGTACCACAGCCCCCCCCCCACCCTCTGCTGCCCAACATATGAACTCTGAAGACAATACCCTTTCACCATCAATGTCTTTAACGGCCTTGCACTGTATCATAACTCCCTACCTCTACCTATAGTTTACACATTTATTGTACCTGTATGGGCATGTACATTTTTACTGTACTTACCATATATATATATTAATCTATCTATTAATATAACTTCATACCCCTGTTCACTACCTGCTGTATATACATGTATATACTGTATATGTATCTTGTGGATATAAATGCATACCCCTGCTCATTACCTGTTTATATTTGTATTCCTACATATACACATATAGCCATAAATATGGCTATATATGGCTATATACAGTGCTGCTCGAAAGTATGTGAACCCCTTGAACAGTTAAGAGTTTTCTGTTGTTTTACCATGATTTTCCTATTTTATCATCACAAGTTTTACATATATGAAATGTCAGGTTTATGTTTAACAGTTCCATGTACTTTTTTAGAGGGAATTGTGTGAGTAGCCAAAAAAATACATGAAACATGGAATTAGTGGATGTGCAAAAGTAAGTGAACCCCCAGCTGTATTGGTAAAGTCAAGGAGGTAACAGATTCAGGTGAAACACTTTTGGGTGCTTAATTAGTCAATTAAGCAAACCAATCAAATGAGACATCATTAGGAAAAGGGTTGGACAACACAGATTAAAAGAGAGAGAAAAACAACCAAACGACTGCAGTGCCAGGGTGTACCCATACGAATCAACCATGCCAAGAGGAAAGGAGATACCCGAGGAAATCAAGAAAATGGTACTGACAGCCCATCAGTCTAGAGAAGGCTACAAGACAATCTCCAAACGATTCCAGCTCCATCCATCCACGGTGAGGCAAATAATTTACAAATGGAGGGCGTCCAAGATGACCGCATCTTTGCCTAGAAGTGGACGCCCATTAAAACTAACATCAAGAAGCACCCGTAGAATAATAAATCAGGTAAAGGACAACCCACACATCACCTCTAAAGAGTTGCAGAGCTCTCTGGCAGCGTCAGGTGTAAATGTACATGCGTCTACAATTAGACGAAAATTGAACCAACACGACATTCATGGGAGGGTTGCTAGAAGGAAGCCTCTGCTCTCCAAAAAGAACAAAGCTGCCCATTTAAACTTTGCCAGAGAGAACTTGGACAAACCAGAGGCCTTCTGGAAGTCCATTCTCTGGACAGATGAGTCCAAAATAGAATTATTTGGTCATAATCGTAAGCGCTTTGTTTGGAGAAAAACCAACACAGCACATGAAGAAAAGAACCTCATCCCAACAGTGAAGCATGGTGGTGGAAATGTTAAGGTATGGGGCTGCTTCTCTGCTTCTGGACCTGGACAACTCCATATCATCCAGGGAAACATGAATTCTGAAGTGTATCAGCAAATTCTTGATAAGAATCTCCAGCCATCAGTCAGGAAGTTGAAACTGGGCCGTAAATGGGTTTTTCAACAAGACAACGACCCAAAACATACCAGCAAATCTACCAAGGAATGGTTCAGAAAAAAGAGGATTCGTACTCTGGATTGGCCAAGTCAAAGTCCGGACCTCAATCCAATTGAAATGTTGTGGCTAGACCTGAAGCGGGGGGTACATGCCAGATGTCCCTCCAACCTTTCTCAACTGGCTGAGTTCTGCAAGGAAGAGTGGGCAAAAATCCCCCACAGCAGATGCGAGAGACTGGTCAGTGGCTATAGAAAACGTTTGATTGCAGTAATGGCTGCAAAAGGAGGTGCCACACGCTATTAACCAAAAGGGTTCACATACTTTTGCACAAGTCATATTTTCAGTTTTTGTGGGAGAAACCACTTTTTTTGAATAAATAATGAAAATACATCATTTTTCTTTGTTTGTGTCCATTATTTGGAAAGTCCTGCTTTACAAATTGGTGTTTGGATATACATTTAATAAGGTTATTTTACATTTTTGTACAATTACAATGACCATGTCTAGGGGGTTCACATACTTTCGAGCAGCACTGTATATACAAGCCATCCAGAGGGTCGTGAGGATGGCAGAGAAGATCATCAGGTGTGCACTTCCATGCATTGAGGAGATTTAGGACCAGATGTCGGAAGAAGGCCATGTCCATCATAAAGGACTGCAACCACCCTGGGCACCATCTCTTCTCCGCCCTACCATCTGGTCAACAGTTGCGCAGCATCCGTACAAGCACTACCAGGTTTAAGGATAGTTTTTATGTGAGTGCTGCCACTTTCACTTTCATAACATAGTCATTACCATTACACTTACACACTTTACTGGACTCATCACAGTTGCTGCACTGCACTGCACTGTATGATCTCATGAAGCTACTGCACTACTGGCACTAAATGTTTTTGAAACATTTTTGTAAAAAAACAAAAAAACAAAACATGTACATATAATTTAGGTCACTTTGCTGCTCTTTTTTGTTTATTTTATTGTATATATCATTTTTTTTTTATGGTGTTGTTTTTAATATTTACACTGCGGGAGGGAATGGGGAGTAAGCGTTCCTATGTACTTGTTACAAATGGCAATCTTGTATCTTGTATCTTGTACATATATATATATACACACATACATATACACATACATATATACATATATACACACATACACATATACATATATACACACATACACATATATACACATATACATATATATGTATATATGTATATATATGTGTATATATATATACATATATACAGTGGAGGAAATAATTATTTGTCCACTAATAAGTTTGCCCACTTACAAAGAAATGAACAGTCTATAATTGTAATGGTAGGTTTATTTTAACAGTGAAAGAATTTAATTGAGTGAAATAAGTATTTGATCCCCTTGCAAAACATGACTTAGTACTTGGTGGAGAAACTTGGTGGTCTTGGTAAACTTGGGAATTCATTTTCCCGTCGATGATAGCAGTCTGTCCAGGCCCTAAGGCAGCCCCAAACCACGATGCCCCCTCCAGCATACTTCACCGTTGGGATGAGGTTTTGATATTGGTGTGCTGTGCCTTTTTTTCTCCACAGTGTTGCATGTGTCCTTCCAAACAACTCAACTGTCCACAGAATATTTTGCCAGTAGTGCTGTGGAGCATCCAGGTGCTCTTTTGCAAACTTCAAACGTGCAGCAATGTTGTTTTTGGACAGTAGTGGCTTCCTCCGTGGTGTCCTCCCATGAACGCCATTCTTGTTCAGTGTTTTACGTATTGTAGATTAGCCAACAGAGATGTTAGCATATGCCAGAGATGTTTGTAAGTCTTTAGCTGACACTCTAGGATTCTTCTTCACCTCATTGAGCATTCTGCGCTGTGCTCTTGCAGTCATCTTTACAGGACGGCCACTCCTAGGGAGAGTAGCAACAGTGCTGAACTTTCTCCATTTATAGACAATTTGTCTTACCGTGGACTGATGAACATCAAGGCTTTTAGAGATACTTTTGTAACCCTTTCCAGCTTTATGCGTGTCAACAAGTCTTAATCTTAGGTCTTCTGAGAGCTATTTTGTGCAAGGCATGGTTCACATCAGGCAATGCTTCTTGAGAATAGCAAACTCAAAACTGGTGTGTTTTTTATAGGGCAGGACAGCTTTAACCAACAACTCCAATCTCGTCTCATTGGACTCCAGGTTGGCTGACTGACTCCAATTAGCTCTTGGAGAAGTCATTAGCATAGGGGTTCACATACGTTTTCCACCCTGCACTGTGAATGTTTACATGGTGTGTTCAATAACATGAAAACAATTGTTTTTGTGGTTTTAGTTTAAGCAGACTGTGTTTGTCTATTGTTGTGACTTGTCACTTTTTGTGAACACATTTGATGACCAATTTATAGTTTAAGGGTTCACATACTTTTTCTTGTAACTATACATATACATACACACACACCTATAATGCTGCACATATGCATGATGTAGCTCTATAAAAGACTCCAAAAAAACCATCCAAGCAGCACCAAGCATGTTTATTTCTTTAATCAAAAAAATAAATAAAATCAATCACAATAGAAAATGACATTAAATCATGTGGAAAAAAATAGATCTCTCTGAAGCATTTAATTTGCACATGAATACAATCAATTGTCAATGTTTCACCGCACACACACAGTTCAAATGCACACAGAACGGCTTCCGTTCAGAAGCTGCACCGAAGAGAACAGCGTGTGCATGTGAGCGCGCACGAGTTGTGCAAAGACTCTGGTGAGCGGTCTTTCACGGACACTGACAATAGCAATACAGTGTATTCACTCTGTGTAACACGGGACAGTGTATTCACTCTGTGTAACACGGGACAGTGTATTCACTCTGTGTAACACGGGACAGTGTATTCACTCTGTGTAACACGGGACAGTGTATTCACTCTGTGTAACACGGGACAGTGTATTCACTCTGTGTAACACGGGACAAAGTCACCCAGTAGGCTGATTCAATAAATACAACGCTGTGCAGCGGGAGTGGAGCTTCTGCCCCAACTTTTTTTTTTTTCTGTACCAGATGTACTCGGGTTATCACAGCTAAATGTAAAGTCCAGTCTCCCATACTCCCAGTGGAACACATCTAGAGATAGAGGGTGCGTGTGTTTGCAGTCCATCTCATCCGAAACCTCGGGTTGAAGGATCAGAGAGGAGTCTGGGCTTACACTGGGCCCCATTTGCTCTTTGGTGGATGATTCAAAGCTCTGGATAATTCATGTTGTTTGGCACCAAGTAAAGCGCATTTGTTATGGGAAGAAAAACAGAAACTTTGCTTCTTTAATTCTGCTTTCTTAGTTATTGGGATCATACATCGAGATGATTTAAAATAAATGATATCTTTATTTCATTAATCTTCGGTCATTGATCAATCAGAATTGATAAATGTGCAAACTAGTTCAACCACTAGACGGCGAGACAGTGAAGGCACTCCAAAGGGTAGCAGCACAATCTGTAACAATTAAAATAAATTATACTTGACAAAAGGTAAGAACAATTTTGTTTTAGAGAAATAGAAATCAGAAGAAAAAAAGGCATTGATCCCACATAGCAAAACAAACAATCTTTGCACAGAAGTTCCACCACCAAAAAGCCAGCAAAATATTTTAGACCCACGTCAACCAAAGTCATGAAAGATTAAACTTCCTTCTAGGCTAATTGTGTGACCCACAACAACTGAAGCAAACCCAGGGACATTTTCAGTTTGACGTTCCAAAATAGGAACCCAGATTAGCACAACTACAAATGGATTTATTCACAAACATTGGATGGAATGTATCGTAGGAACAAAATATGTGCTCATGATAGTGAATGAGTTCATTCTCCAGAACACCATTAGCTAGGTTATTGTTATCGGCTAATGAAAATCTAGGAAGTGGCGATTTACAACTTCCGCTAAACTCATGGGGTGTGTGTTTCTTTTTAAAGCATGAGGTAAAATCCACATCCACCACCGTGTGTAACTCTTTCACACTCCAGTGGAACCCAGGAGGATTTAAGGCGTGTCAGACATAACGCTCAACTGTCATTTGGTCGTCGGAGGAACCCCTTGTGATAGATTCAAGGATGCCATAATGCTGGAAGGCCACAGTGGTAATGCAGCAGATTATTGGTGCAAAAAGAGTTAAAGAGAAATAATATTAAGCAGCCGTTAATGTAGCCGCACTACAAAATACATATAAACAAATAAATGAGATATATTCATTTGGTTCACAGTTTTAGTGTCACATTGAGGTTTCTCGTATATATATCTTGTATGTTCATCTAAAAATGAAAACACAATTATTGCCAGGGCTTATGTGTGCATCATAACTCCTTCTGAAAAACTCAGTGTATTGCATGAAAATATATATAAAAAAAAAAAAAAAAAAAGCTTTGTGCATGATTGGGCCTGATCAGAGACACTTACTCATCACTGTGGCAGTCTGGCCACGCTCTTCTCACAATGCCGGAGGGGGTTGCCGGGGCAACGCAACAGACAAAGTGATCCGTAACAAAGTAGTAGTCATGGTCTTCGAGCTGCCCTTCAGCAAGGCACTAGAGGCCTTTTAGGTTGACTTCACAACAAACTGGAGCAAAAGATCATGTGAACACCCACAGGCACACACACACATTGATACGGTGGCATGGCCACAGAGCACAACACCCACTCCACACAACATTGTGAGTTGAAGTAGTGCGCACAGTGCGCCTTTGCCGCTTTTTTTGTTTTTCTCTGTATTTAAAAAAAAAAGCATGAGGCTCATCATGGAGTGTGTGTGTGTGTGTGTCATGGTGTGTGTATCAACACATTTTACACGCTGCTTGGTTTCTAGGCACACTTTCAAACACAACCATATGTTGTGCACTGCAATGCAAGTTAGTATTGCTAGTCGTTCGATTAGCCGAGCACCAGCGCTGTGGCGGATGGCGATGGCCTCTCCGGTTATCCGGCGATCATTCGGGCCAGACCCCTGTGCACCTGCGCCTGCACTGGCCCATACTCCACTGCCTCCCCATCCACTGTGATCAGGCCCTGGGGGGCGTAGGGCTCCAGCCGCAGGGCCCACACCCTGCGGTACACCAGGTGCGGCGAGCAAATGGTCAGGTGGGTGCCCTTCTCCATGGCCAGGAACATCTGGAGCAGCGAGGCGCGAGATATCCCCGCCTTGACGTACATGAGGTGGATGAGGCCCTGGTCCAGGGTGGCAGCGGGTGCCGCCAGCAGGTCCTCGGCCAGGCGTGACTGGTAGATGGCCAGCGTGAGCACAAATTCCTCCTCCGGAACCACCACCCAGTCGGTAGGCACAGGTTCATCTGCGGGTGGCAGCAGAGAGTCGACGGGGCCGGTGAGGGAGTCCTGCCGGGAGTCGTCGGGGATCTCTTTCCCCTTGGCGTTGTCGTCGTCGTCCCCCTCTGCCGGGGCAGGGAGGTAAGAGAGGCGGCCGCGGTAGACTCGCAGTGAGGCCAGCCTCACCAGCGTGCCCACGGTGAAGCGGGCTGCGCCCACGTGCCGGTACTTCTCGCTCTCTACGTCAACGTCGGCCACGAAGCCCCAGGCCAGCGAGAGGAAGGAGAAGATGCGCTGGCCGGAGCCCAGGCGGACCGAGACCAGGTCCATGCGGGATACCAGGCCCTTGCACAGCATGAAGCCGCAGCTGAGCAACAGCTCCTCGCTGGACACCGGCGGGGCTCTGGAGGAGGTCAAGAGAGGAGAGGAGAGGGCAGGAGGCAAAGAGTGGAGGAAAAGAGAAAGCAAGAGACGACAAGGAGAAGGCAAGGAGTTGATGAGCAAAGCTTTTTAGGGTCATCTGAAACAAAAATAGAATTCTAAAATCCCAAATCTGTTAATATGTTGCAATTATACTGTCACGTAAGGAGTAATATGTATAATTACGATGATAACAATATAAGACCAGCTCAAACTATGGTGTATGAAGGGACTGGGTGGGGGGGCAGGCCACTTATTTATATATTCATCAGTTCATATCAGGTTGTTTTCCGTCCCTTTTATCGGTCTCTCTGTTTCTTTGTAGTTTCCTGTCTGTTCCGTATGGTGCAGAGGGGCACTTTTTGGAGTGTCGGAGGTATGCGCTCTACACAACATTTGTTTCTGTGGTTGTGTGTATAGACCGGGTAGGCTAAAGTAGTTGCTAGGGAGTGTCCAAAGTGATCCCAGGCCTGACAACATGACAAACACCCCCATCTGGGAGATGACTGAGTCTGAGTACGAGTACGAGTCTGGGACAGAGAGTTCAAGAGTACAGACAGACACAGCATGTGTCTTAATCTCCGCATCCATAGTCATTAACCCTTTCACTTCTCTATGTCCGCATGTTTTTAAACAAGACACAAACCCCCAGTCCAGGGGCTTTCTATGCAACACAATGTTGGGTTGAAAGGGAAATCTGATTGAAATATGTGGATTTCCACCTCTCCTCTCCCCAAAAATACCTTATATGTAGGATACACACACATCGCATGGAGTCACCCACTTGGATTAATTCTTATAATAAACAAAATCATTCCTACAGCTTTACATCTTCTTTCTACTTATCCATCTCGGTTATATCATGGCAGATGAGACAGACCTATTGATATCCTTGATATGTGTTAATGAGCCACTGCAGTCTATTTGAGTATTTTTTTCCTTTCCCCCTCTGTATTTATGGTGCAATGTCAGCTGGCCACCAGCAGGGAGAGCTACTCCCCTCCTCAGCAGTGGGCCCTCTCTGTACTGGCCACAAACACTGGCCTAGCCCCACTTAAGAAGCACCATCAGTGCTTCTAAGTCAGCCCATCAATTATTCCAGGTCTCCATTCGACTATACCTTAGAATGGTGGTAGCCACAATAATGGAGGCTGGTGTTCTGTGTGGTGTCCACAGTAACTTTCTAGCACCATTTGATCCACACACAGTGCACTTCTACATCATTCAGCTGAGAATAATACTGTTCTATCTCTAGGGCTAGCTGCAACACACACACCAGTGGAATCCAGAATATGTGTGTATGGGATAGATGGAGGAATTCTCTCTCTCTCTCTCTCTCTCTCTCTCTGTCCGTCAGAGAGAGAGAGCTAGCTAAACAATAGTGACACTGGACCCTTCCCCTCATTGTAGTGGCAGCTCTAGTGAGGGGAGCATTGTGTGCCGTGCCCACGTGGACCCTGTCCTACCTTCTCCTACCAAACACCGCGTTGCTAAAGAAGTCACCAGCTCCATTAAGAAACTGCCGCATTGTCGCGCCATTTAGCCACATGAGCTGGTAGCTTTGTGTGCGGCAGTATTTTGGATGGTTTTTGTATTGGCTGCCAGCGGATCTCTCGGAAACTATTTTGTCCGAGTTTAGAAATAGTATAAACCGTACCATATATATACATATATACATACATACATACATATATATATATATATACACATATACATATACACACATACATATATACATATATACAGACAATGATGGACATGTGTTCGAATGTGTTACCAATACCATTTCTCGTTTATCTATTGCCATCCTCTGATGTAGGATCCAACTCCTTACAGTTCACAGATGAGATAAAGATGCCTCAACATAACAGTCCTACAGAAAGTCTAAAACAAGTCTACAGTTGTGATCGCCTCACCACTCACTAATACTAAATCAACAAAAACTTCTAAAATCTAAAACAATCGCAAACGCTTTGTTCCATAGGAATATCTCAAACATACTCTATAAGTTATTTTATACCTGTTCTTATACCTAGTAGACTGTCTTTACATCTTATTTAACCACTAAATGATATATTATCATGCACTTTAATGTATCATTTGCACTCTTAGATGCCAAATTATTTCCGCTGTGCTGTACTTGTGCAATGACAATACATTTGAATCTAATCTAACCTAATCCAATCCAATCTAATATGGTTCACAAACTGCATCCATATCAGCGGAATGTAGTTCCTTATCATCAGCATGCATATGCAACCGGCCCCAGGTTCCACAGTAAAAGCAATAGAGTCTGTATCAGTTCCCTGTGTCGCAATCCCTGGCTCAGAAGGAACCAACCCAGGTGAGAAATGCTACGGAACACTTTGCGGCCTGCATACCACAGCCCTGGCCTGCCAGACAGGTTAGACGGGTAGCGACGTAACCAAACACTACCTCCAATAACTAATGCCGCTGGAATTTCTGCCGACATTGGAAGTGACAGACAATGGTAGAGATGTGTTCCAATATGACCCCTGCAAGACTGCTTTTGACCCATGACATGTTAAAATGTATATGGCCATGTTAGTGGGCGGCAGTAGGAGGAGGTAGAGTGGTCCTCACAGGTTGCTGGTTTGATCCCCCCGGCTTCTCCTAGCAAAAACTGTTGGTGTCCTTGAGGAGGACACCCTAACCCTAACTGCTCCTGACGTGCCGGCTGTCTCCTTGCATGGCTGGATGGTGGATCGGTGGATGAATGGGTGAATGTGAGGCATGACTTAAAGCGTAAAGCGCTTTGGATAAAAGCACTATATAAAATAACTGCATTGTGTATATACCTGTATATCTCTGTATTGTGGCTGTAACATACAGCAGCTATATATAGAATATATAGCAGCCCGGTCATTTCCATTAATTACAATGTGAACTGTTCAGTGGGTGTTTCAGGTCTGCCACTACTCCTCTTGGAGTATAACTAAACTACTAGAGCTCATCCACAGTGCAGGAGAACTTTGCATGCATATCGGTGTGTTAGCACACTAGCACGCAACCTACCCGGAGTAGTGGTGGATGGAGGCAGCCAGTGCGTTCCCGGAGCCCCCGGGCAGGATCCCCAGAGGGGTGTGGATAGCCTGCTCCCAGTCGTCTCTCTCCAGCAGACCGTTGATGACCTGACACAAAACACACACACAAACTTAGCACGGCTCCACTTTCTACAGAACTCTGAGGTTGTTGCCCATCTCCGTCTGTCACACTCCCTAACAAACTCATTCACGCCTTTGTGTGGGTGTGTCGCATGCACGTGTGTGTCTGTACATGCATGCCTGTGTACCTCGTACAGTAGTCCGTCTCCTGAGATGATGACCAGGGCGTCCCACTGGCTGAGGTCTGCCTCACGTACCAACTCTCTGGCGTGGTTCCTCCTCTCTGCACACACAAGCGGAGGGCCATCGTTAAGTTTACGTCTAAATAAATAGGTCATATTTCTTTGGTCTCGACCGTTTTGTCTTCCAACAGGGTGACTCTCTGAGGTAAGCTAATGGAAGAGGTTGCATCAGGAGAGAGACAATTGACAGCCTCCTCCTCCTCATGGTGAACTGAGTAATCACACAGCCAATGGGATCACCCTTAGACCACCACCCATGGGTCACCCAGCGTGACCCCAGAGCTCTCCGTCAGATGAGTTGGTTGAAGGGACGCGCCAATCAAGTGGCGGGCGGGCGGGCGGGCACGCGGGCACACACACACACACACACACACACACACACACACACACACACACACACACACCACACACACACACACACACACACACACACACACACACACACACACACACACACACACACACACACACACACACACACACACACACACACACACACACACACACACACACACACACACACACACACACACACACACACACACACACACACACACACACACACACACACACACACACAAATACTATTGTAACTACTTTTCCAACTATAAAATCAGACACCAATGTCCACCAAATACATTTACACCAATGTTTTTGACTATTGCAGTAATATGTGTCTGTATGCTCAGTGTTAATATACCACTCAGAAACAAAGTGACCAAAACACACCCAACCATGGCAAGAAAGAATGTAAAAGTCTTGTTTTTCTGTGAGACTTTCCCCCCCCCCGGTTTATCTTCCCATCTCGGTCTCTTCTTCTCAGGGTGAACAGGGCTTTCTAAAGGACAGCACCACAGCACAAGAAGATTTCATGAAAGGGAGTTCTAGCCCGCTGTCTTGCTTCTTTTACACCAATCAAGTCAAGTCAAGTTTATTGTCAAATCAAAGTTATACAAGTATAAGCAATGGGTGAACATCTTATGTGCAATACCTGACAACAGACCGCAGTTATAAAAATAAAAATACAATAAAAAAATAAGTTAAAAGTACAAAATGTATAAAGTTAAATAAATTAAAATATAAAAGTGCATATATAAAATGCAATATATTAGCACAGAAAGTAGCACAAGCAAGTCAATTGTATTATAAAAATGTATCAGAAAGCATCAAGGAGGCCACTTGGCATGTGTGTGACCTCACGTGCAACCTTCTTATTCAAATGTCTCCTCACTTGGATACCAAGAGGTTGCTTTGTTTACTGTTAATATTAATGAAGCCTTTGCCTGGTGATTGGCTGGTTGTATTTGGCGGCAGAGCCAGGTCTTGCCAGGCTATTGGATACCCCTGCTTGGCTACAATATCAGTGTGAGGTTACAGCAGTGACCTGGTTGAGCGCGGGTGTGTTGATGATGAAGGCAAATGAGATGTGTGTGTGCACGTTTGTGCATTTGTACCACAACTGTACTGGTGTCTATAGATATATTTTCTGTATAGCTTTTGCCATTTTCAATTGTTACGTCTGCCATCGAAGATAGGACGGAGGTTATGTTTTCACCCATTTCTGCCTGTTTGTCTCTAGAGACTAAAAACGTTATGTACGGAATTGAACAAAACTTGGTGGTTCGATTAGTTATAAGCCAAAGAACAGTTGCTTCGATTTTGGCACGGATCCAGATCCGAATCCGGATCCAGGGGACTTTTTGAAGTGGCTGAGGTACGAGCTACTGACAGCTCTCTAGTTACCTCTTTTTCGATATTCTGCCTACTACTGCTGTGGCAAACCTAATCTCATCCCTTATCTTTATGAGCACAACCAAGCTCTGTCTCGGTTCTTTGTGGTTTGGACGTGGTCCTTCATACTCCCCGGTAACGGTTCTCTGGACAGGGACCAAGCAGCAGCTGTGTAGTCCAGGGCCAGCATCGCCGTCAGCCCAGCGGTTGCACTCGTCCACTTCCTGCCGGAAGGTTCGGTGAGCAGAGGGCCTCGGGAAAAACCTGGGCTCGAGTATGCGGACAGTCGCCGTGGTTACTTCAGCACCCTGTTGTTAGCGGACGAGTCCCAGGAATACCCCACTATGAGACGATGTGGTGAAACGGACACATCCCGCGGGAATTCCCCTGGTTAACTGCTGCTGGATTTTTGGCGGAAAAAACATCCTCCCTCCTGGTCATAAATAGGCTACGTGACGGCATTATGTTCACCCATGTATTGCCAGGCTAAACGCCTTGTACTTGTAATATTCATCTAAGTGCATTTTATTCTGCCATGTTAAGGATATGGTTACTGTTTGGCAGCGTTCAATTTGTCTGCTTGAGTCTCACAAACATTAATTGGGGTATTTAAGGACTTAACTGACACTGTTACACACTATCCCTTGACACATACTGTCATACTTATTTTGCTGGACTTTCTGGACCCATTACAGTTACTGCACTGTACTCATGGTGCTGCTGCACTAATAGGAGAGGAAGGAAGGTGCTTTTGGTGAAGATGGTGGTGGGTGGGGTGGTGGTTAGAAATGTTAGTGTTATATGTGGGCATGTAAAACCTAGACATTTGTAGCAGCATAATGAGATTTTGTGTGAGTCAAAAGACAAAGAAAAAGTATTTTCTTTGTCTTAACAGAAATAAATCAGCTCTTATTTAGATCCTGAACCTTAAAGTTTTCTTTTAGATCTTAGTGCTATCTCAAGAGCTGATTATGTCAGACTAAATTAAGTTCAGTGCAGTGAGAGAAATCATTGATCTTAAATTGGGATTGTGGTGAGACAAGAAGGAGTCTTTTTATTAGAAGCTGAATTTAAGAAAATGGACATAATCTCATACAGATCCTAAATTGAGCTCAGTTTTGTTTGGAATAAATAGGGATGACAAAGATAACATCTTATTTTGAATTGTCCTTATCTCTGGGAGAAACCACTGATTAAAGCTTGGTGTATTTTTGAGATATAGTTGGCAATTTGTGCTGGGAAAGCTGTTCATGTACATGTTCAAGAGATGGTCTGACCACAGATCTACATAATGCAAAGCCTGGGCGGCTAGTCTGAATTTCATACTGCGGGATGGAATGGGGAGTAAGCATTCCATTGTACTTGCAAATGTCAAATCAAATTCTTGAATCTTGAATGACAGTTCTTCACAGAATGTTGTATTCTGTTCTTCACATGACAATAAAGCCCTACTATAAAGATAGCTCATCCGGCACTATACATTTTGATCAATATACTATAAACAATATATTGTTGTTTATAGTATATTGTATAGAATATTGTAGGTAGTATATAGTGTTTTTTATAGTATAGTATTGTAGTATAGTATGTATTGTATATTTTTGCAAAGTATTGTGGAAATTCATACTGTGGGAGGGAATGGGGAGTAAGCATTCCATTGTAATATGCATATTTGCATTTGACAAACAAAAAAATATTTAATATTGAATCTTAAACCAGATGCCACACATCCCATACTGAGTTCACCTGCTTCAGATAACCTCATACCAGTTTAACAGTCAAGAACATAACCTAAGATGGAACAATGCCACCGATTAAGTCACAACAATGCTATTTGTTTCCTTGAACTGTTGGCTGCTACGACCATGATGTTAGCTGCAGGGAATGTGTCTGTGTTGCTAGGACTGTTGGTGCGGTGACTTCAACATTAACCAGTTCACTCAACAGGGTGCTTGGCCTCATAAGCAATGAATATGAATTGTCCTTCTTGTGGGCTCCAGTAGCCGCTCCTGTTTATTACTACATTTTATACTCATTTTATTACAGACCTCCGATGATTTATCACAGGGTTTTTAACTTTACAGAGGGATCATGCTGCCCTCCTGGAATGCAAAGTTTTTCTGTTAGACATGTGATTGTGTGCAAGGGTGACCAACCCAGTTTCCCCGCCTTTGGAATACATAGAGTGTATCTAATCGAAAAAGGTTTCTTCCCTTGGGGAGTTTGACAGGTGGTGGAGTGATGTGACCTGGTATCCCATTCAAGCTGTCTCTCTCTCTCTCTCTCTCTCTCTCTGGGATCGGCTCCTAGCCAGCTTGGATGGTTGGATGAATGGAAGTTCACCAATACATCAAATCCGTAAATTTTGCATTTATTCAGTTCACCAACTTCACGTAATGGTCCTGTTCTGAGTTATTAGAACAGGATTACAAGAGGGTTGATTGTTGTTCCTCTGGGACATCTGACTAGATTGAGGGATTACATCTGGGTTCAAGGTGGGAATTGCATTAGACTTAGACTTTCAAAGAGATCCATCTCTGAAGTTGTTTTGTATTATCTAGGTTCCTTTGGCCTCTTTATCTCCCTCTTCTGTCTGTGATGAAAAGATAACCTTTCTGCTGCTATTTGGCCGTGAACTGATTTACAAACAGCGGGGGGCCAGAAATACCGAATCAGTATGGCAGTCGTGTGTGTGTGTTATGTAATCATGCATATGTGGGTCAGCAAAACTTGATCAGACTAACGAGTTTGACAGCAGCAAGAAAGAGGATTCAACCGACAAATATGTTATGGAATTATGGCAAATCGGATGAGGCAAGTGTGTGTGTGTGAGAGAGAGAAAGAGAGAGAGAAAAAGAGAGAGAGACAGAGAGATAGACCGAGAGAGAGAGAGATTAAGACACAAACGACTGTTTTGTATGCACAGTGACACAGCGTTGTATGTGCCTTGAAATGAAATAGTTGTGCTTGATGTATTAGGGACAAAAATCGGCAGGGACCACATGATAAGATATTATACCGATGTTTGAGTGCCGATATGATATGCATTGCAATTCTGTAAATATTAACTGTGGAGTGTGTGGTTTGTGCCCCCCGAAAATACATTGCCAAAGTGCGGACTCAAAGGAGGTGCTTAGGCCTTAGGGTTCCATTTGAGACAAGGCCTTGGTGTCAGCGGAGCCCAGAAAAGCCACTTCAATGGCCTGTAGCACGGGTGAACGGCTACAATTGCAATACATTATTTATTTTGTGAGATTTTATCTTGTGTTGTTTTTTTACTTGCCATGATGCAAACATATTTAAAAATATAAACTTACAATACTCAACCTAACGATTGAGTATTGTAGAAGCAAAGGATCTTGATAACGAATGAATACATTTCTCCCACCCCCCTCATCCCCATGAAATATATACTAGCTTCTGTGTTCAGGCCAAAAGCATCCATTTGGTTGATTAGGTCACTGTCTCAGGATTCAAAAAGTCGGTGTCTTGAGCGTGAGAGGAGATCCATCGGTGAACAACAGATCACCTCCCCTGTGTGCGTGTGTGTGCGTGTGTGTGCTCACCGGTGACGATCAGTGTGTGTGGGACCAGGGCCTCGCTGAGCATGCGCTGGATCGGTCCATTGTAGAGCGCCAGGGCCCGACCCTTCCCGCTGTGCGGGTTCACCAGGACCATGACCCTGCAGGGCTGGCCTGCCTCGTTCAAAAACACTCCTGCAGCAGTGCAGAGAGAAACACAGAGAGAAATGAATTAGAAACAGTGTAGCAGATGCCACACACGGTTAAATGAAAAGTGATGAAAAGGTGATGAAATCCGGGAGTTTGAAGATATTAGATGAACAGAACAGATACAGGCTATCCTTTCTCCGTTCGGTTGCGTGGTGGTGGCTGGTTTAACCTGTGGGCCTTGATTTCCAAGGATCCACAGGTGTGCAGCCTGGGGTCAGGTGAGGCTGCTTCAACCAGCCACACACACAGCTATGGAGAGACTGCTGTGCAGGGAGAGAATCGCAAGAAACAGCAACATGAGGTTAGAACGTGCATGTGTGGAAGCAGAGGCCCTGATAGAGGCCCCCAGTATAGCCTACATGTCCGTGTGACCCAGCCAACACACACACACACACACATGTTCTCGTAGCTTTTGTTTGCAGCCTCTACAGTGCTGCGGTGTGAGGCTTCACACTCTCAAGTGAGTGCGTTTAGCGGGGATTGATGTGAGCTGTTCGTCTGTCTCTGAGCTGGGCACACCTTCTTGTTCAGTGCCCCCGGAGGGAGAGAGCAGACACAAGTATGGCTTTACATCATGCTCCTGCAGCCCCTGGGCACGCACGCAGACACACACGCATGCAAACACATGCACATACACGCAGACACGTGTGTGTGTGCGTGCCCAGGGGCTGCAGGAGCATGATGTAAAGCCATACTGTGAAGCCTCACACCGCAGCACTGTAGAGGCTGCAAACAAAAGCTACGAGAACATGTGGGTCAGAGTGTGTGTGTGTGTGTGTGTGTGTGTGTGTGTGTGTGTGTGTGTGTGTGTGTGGCAGACTAAATGGATGCTTTTGCTCCACAAAATCAATGCATCTATCGCCACCTCTATGCCCAGGAGGAGCGGACCCAAGAGTCTAACATTTCCCAACCGGTCCTCCAATAAACAATTGTTACCTTCAAATATGGACTCTTGCATCCCGTGTCTCGTTGGAAGGAAGATTTAAATCAAAAACGGAAAGATTGAATCCTGTTTATTGGTTATTTGTTTCTCTGCATGTAACCCATCTTAGTATTAGGAGCAGTGGGCGGCTATTGTATAACACAGCGCCCGGGGAGCAGTGTAGGGGTCTGGGGCCTTCTTAAGGTCACCTTCGGCAATGCCCAGGTGTTTCGGGGACTTGAACCAGCGACCTTCTGGTTCCAAAGCCAAGTCCTAACAGACTGAGCAAATGCTGCCCCATTTGATTGCTTGTTAAGATTGTGAGGGATTTTTCACCTTTAATTTGTGTGACCGCTCAAGCGGGGAGATGGTGGGAAAGTCCTTGTGAAAGGAACTTATCTAACAATCTCAGTGACTTCAGTGTAGGTGTTGATATAAGTACACACACACACACACACACACACACACACACACACACACACACACACACACACACACACACACACACACACACACACACACACACACACACACACACACACACACACACACACACACACACACACACACACACACACACACACACACACACACACACACACACACACACACACACACACACACACACACACACACACACACACACACACACACACACACACACACTGTGAAAAATAAACTTGCAAGAGAAAAATAAATACACATTTAACAGATGAATCTGTGAAAATACTGATAATATTACTATTTTAACACTTCGAAGGCACAACAATCATGTCTCCATGTCAAAACACGAACAGCATCCCCTACCGCAATTGAAAATGACTGTATGGAAGTCTGTCCTCCCCATGCTCCCCATTGAAGTCCATTGTAAAACTGCCGGACCCGAGCGGCCGGTGAGTCCTGTTTTTTTTATCATGAGTGTGTACTGCAGTAAGGGAGGACGATCCTCTCTTAGGGCGGGGAGAAACTTGGTAAATACCCAATCTGAGTTTAAGGGGGGTTATCATCAAGCAAGGATCTATCTTGTGTTATTCATCAATTCCGCGTTCCAGTCGATTATTTAAATTCGTGAGTCGAATATTTCAGACTTTAAACTACAGAGTTCTGAACCCGTTTATGTGAATAACTGGTTTTCTTATACCATAGTATTTCTTATTTGAATTAAATAGCAGGTAAATATACTAAACAAATAACACTTCTCTTCTTCTCAAATCTCACTAAATTTCAATTCAGTTAAGTTTGTTTGGTAGAACTAGCCTTCTATTCAGATTTTCATCATTAATAGAGTAATAGCTTAACAGCTCTTTTTCATCAAAACAATGCTTCTTCCCCCTCAGCTCACAATCGGTTTCAATTCTGTTTGGCTTGTCTGCTAAAATAACCCACTAATACACTGTCAAAATTGATAGTGAGGACCTTCCCCTACTTTTACAACCACCAGCCGCCACTGGTGTGTATATCCGGAATAAAACTACTTTAGAATGGTGAATTCCAAAAAACGTGGGTCAGATTATTTTACAAGAGGTAAGTAACTACAGCACTATTTCATTCGGAATAACTGCTTAAAATAAGTTATGTTGTTATTGTATGGGAAGAAGAAACGGTTATTCAGATCGAATACCGATCCACAAAAAGTCATCCCATTGCTCTTGCCTAACCCTGGGAAGGGTCACAAAAAGGTGAAAAAATACAAAATCCTCAACGAACCCTTTAATAATAGAGTTGGATACATCGTCAGATCGGCATGTAAACTTTAGATAGACTGTCTGGTACGACCATGTATGATCAACTTGGCCGGGTTTTTTTGTGTGCTGACGTTTGATTGATTTATTGAATCAATCAATTTCTCCACCAACCAACTGGCCATCCAATCAACCCACCGTTGTCTTTTTGGACCATTCAGAATAAAAGGGTAACATGAAGACAGCAGAACTGCGGTCACGAACAACAAGCTTTTGTTGAGGCAAAAAACAACAACACAAAGCTCCTCCTGCTAGAAGAATGATGTACATTATCTTTCGAGCCATCCAAACAGGTGTGCCAGTTGAGTTGCCAAAGGAGCAGGGCAGCTCGATTGACCCGTCAATCAAATTAGTCTTTGGAGAATTTAAAACCAAAAGAAAATTGCATCTTTCATTCACGACTACAAGCTCTCGGGTTCCAAAGCTCTTGGCTTTCACAACAAGGATTATCCAAATACACACACAGTGTTTCTCGTGGGATCTAGCCCCAACTTGTACATGATTGCTTGTTTTAGTATAGAAAGTTTACAGAGCGGTGAGGTTACTGAGATAGAGAAAATGTCTAGACGCTGCCGTTTTGTCTCAAGATCTTCCCTCTAACCAACCAGCATCTAAACCTCTTCAGCGGTTCTCTTCTTATTGCATGGCTCGGCAGTCGGAATAGAGAATTCTAATTTCACCGTTGTCCGATCTCCGGAGGATTCTTGTCACATGATGCCACTTTGCAGACGGCCATCCTTATCTCATTGCAGGAGGACCCGTCATCTTCACGATCTGCCAGTGCTTTGGGTTTCCCCCAATTAACTTTGGGGTCACACACACACACACACACACACACACACACACACAGAGAGAGAATGACATGAGCAAATCAAATAATGCTCAATTAAACTGTATCAAAACAACTACCCAGCATGCCCTTTCCACTTTCCAGTAGAGATATGCTGCCATGATGTTGACCTTATAAGGGCATACGGCAATCTATTTTATTATTTTCCTTATAGCCGTGGGTAGGTCCGGTTCTCTCTTGTAAACCAGTGATTGATAAATGACAGGGGCTTTCCAACGCTACATAAGAGCTGTCCCAATAACCTCAGAAGGAGCATCTAGGAACACTATAACCCACACAACAAGAGACAATGACAGACGAGCGGGATGGAGCGTTACCCAGTGCCTCAAACACACACAAGTAGTCCTAGTCTTTCATCACAAGCGTTACCCTCCACCGCAAATACAGTCCTAGTCTTTCATTACAACCGTTACCCTGCCTGCCTGACTGCCTGCCTGCCTGCCTGCCTGCCTGCCTGCCTGCCTGCCTGCCACACACTCAGGTGTCTCGTTTTCTAGCCTTGGGAGCAGAGCTCTGGGAAAGACTAAAGAGATCTTAATGGAATAATGACCATGTTGGTCCCCTGGCAAAGGAAGCAGCAGCTCAAATTAAAGGGGATGGGGGGGGACTCTGGAGAACTGTAAATGCACCCTAGGCCTGTGGTGGCGTGTGAGAATAGCTGCTCCCTCGCTTCGGAACCTTGTGACGAAACAGTTCAGCTGACATGGCTAGACATCCAGAGGCTGTCTACGGCCACTTCAGGTCATTTAGCAGATGCTTTTTTCCCAAAGCCATTTACAGTAGGTGCATTCAACATAGGTTGTAAGCTGGAGAACTACTAGTCACCAGGAGTCATAAGTGCATTTCCTTCCCCATCAAGCCTCCGTGTGTGCCTCTCTTGCACCCCCCCCCTCCTCTTTGTCATAAAGATTTGTATGTGTTACTCCAGTGACATTAAGCTGTTTAGAGTATCAACATTGTAAAACAACATACACATACATACACCCAGTACACAGGTGTTGACTAGTTACACTGCTAGTGGCATTAGCAGCAACATTAGCATCTGTGCTGAGCCCCAGAGGCAGACGTTGAAAATCAGCTTTAAGTCAAGTTATCCTTTAAGCTGATGACTACTTCAGATAAACAGTAGTAAACATGAGCACCCCCCCCCCCCCTTAGAAGAGTGTCCACTCATCCAGTCAGCACATTGGAGGGATTGGTGAATGAAACATGAATTTGGCCAAGTGCTTGCACTCTGAACCATAACACAACTACTTGGTACAATTCCAACCCACCAGTCATTCATGTTATTGTTAAGACATGTTTTTTTTGCAATGGACACCATTGCCTTTTAGTTATTGAAGCCAAATGGTACATTTAGTCAAAAGTACAAAGATGCATCATGGTGTGAAATTAGTTGGAAGTCAGTGACCAACGATTGCATCATTGATCATTTCAGATAACTAAAAAGCCTGCTGCCTGGAAATGACACATTTTCAGTCTTGACAGTTTTGAGTAAAATAAATAAATAAATATAAAACAAATCGTTCTGAAATTAAACCAAGCATGAAAACAAGCACGAGACATCCTGCCAATGGTGATAAAGTCCCTACAAAGGATTGGGCATTACTTACCACTGTAAATTAAAGATTTGTCAATGAACAACACATTGCACTTTCTATTTATTTCACATTTTTGAAATGCTACCAACTCCTCATGATTGAGCAATACTCCACTTACTCAAGCTGCACAACCAATATATCCCCAATTCACCATGGCAACCCTGTTTTACTGCAACAGTTCCATCTATTTTCCAACCGTTTGATCTCACAACGATACATTTGTCACCTGGCATACCTTAACACCATATATATGACAGTGTGGGAATGTCTCAACTGGAAGTATGGGGTTAAGGGAAATGTAGTCGCTTTATTATACAAAATATGGCCACATTTAAGAGCACATATTGCGGCGGGAAATCCCATGACCCTATGGTCGATCTACATGAAGTCACAGCAATATCTGTACAGCAAAGGTGGCCTTTAGTACTTTATATTATGTAACTTAAATTATGAGCTATTGTAGGTCAGACCTGCTTTCAGAGCAGTAAAAATCGTAAGCCTGCATGAATTCTTTCACCTGGCATACCTTAACAACACCATATATAACAGTGTTGGAGTAGCACCACTGTAGTCCACTGGAAGCATGGGGTTGTGGGAAATGTAGTCTCTTAATTATGCAAAAACATTGCCACATTTAAAAGCACATATTGCGGCAGAAATCCTATGATCCTATCTAGGATTGAATCTAGGATCCTCTCCTAGGATTTACAGCAATAAAAGGTGACAATAACCAAAATGTATATTTGTAAGCGTGAATGTCTGGATGTGTGGTGTGCGAGTGTTCTTGACTGAGCTCAACCACAGAGAGGAGGAGCAGGAGGAGGTGGTTGTGGTCAACTGTCTGAACTGCTAAATTGAGATAGAAATGAAGGGCGAGACGAGAGCGCGACAAGAAAGAAGTGTGTGTGTGTGTGTGTGTGTGTGTGTGTGTGTGTGTGTGTGTGTGTGTGTGTGTGTGTGTGTGTGTGTGTGTGTGTGTGTGTGTGTGTGTGTGTGTGTGTGTGTGTGTGTGTGTGTGTGTGTGTGTGTGTGTGTGTGTGTGTGTGTGTGTGTGTGTGTGTGTGTGTGTGTGTGTGTGTGTGTGTGTGTGTGTGTGTGTGTGTGTGTGTGTGTGTGTATTACACAGTGGGATGGACAGCCACACACTGGGTTTAAAATTGCAAAAGATGCCGTGACCTCCCGTCACCTTTTTTGTGTTTGGACATCCGTGTCCCTTACGGCTGTGTTGCCTAATGAAGTGGGGACTTACGGTACAGGGTTTCCCCCCCCCCCCCCCATGTACAGGTCTACTTTTGCCTTGTGGCTCTGAAAAAACAACCTTCCAAATGCCTGCGCAGGAAGTGGACAGCCCGCCATCAGCTACAACCACAACCCGTTCTCTCCACCAGGCGGGACCCCTTTTGAAGAGACCCCCTAGTGGCTGGCCTATCGGTGAATGACTTATGACGTCATCATAGGCAAGCGTTGGGCCCCGTCGGTGAACAAATTTAATCATCGGAGATGAGAAGTTTATATACTTTATATACAGTACATGGGAACTCTTCACATTGTTATATTGTTATATTGTATTGTTATAGCCAGCAGCTATGACATTTAAAAATGATAGTAAGCTATTCTAGGTCAAGACATTAGGAAAAATCTTAAGCCTGCCTGACTGAATATGGCAGCATCACCGGGAGAGGATCCACTTTGATGTGGAGATGTGGTATTTTCACGTGAGACAGCTCATTTAGAGGGAGATACCAACAATGACAGAAACAGAGAGAGAGAGAGAGACGTCTGACAAGGTTTACATTTTTATCCAGAGTTACAGTGATAGAAAAGGAGAAAATATAACCTACTACAATGCCAGATGAGTGCTGTAGTACGCATAGCACAAAAGACAAAACACCGGGAGATTTGGAGCAGTGATGGAAGTTAGCACAGCTGCGTGAGTGATCTCATTGAAAATAATGGTTTTTAATTCATCAGATGCCATGTTTATTAAACACTGACTAAATGTGACATGGACCGTGTAACCAGTGTCCCCGGCCACCCTCTGTCAGAAGTGTCTGTCTCAGAGGTGAGACACTATATGAAGAATAGACCTGGATGTCCTTCTAACATGTCAAGCTGCAGCCAGGCTGTTGAGAGTGGGGTCTGACGCGCTGATATTTTTGTACAAGTCACGAAGGCCGAGGGCAGGTTGTGATGATGGAGAAGCTGGCTCAGAAGAGGCCAACATATATCGACTTAATCGGCTGAAATTTAACAATTTTCCTGCGTTGCATTTTGTTTTTTATGTTGTCAAGGAAACAGCCGGTCGACTGTTCTTTTTTTGTATTTAAACGTTGTTGTTGATTGGATTTGGAGCAGATTGATTCAGACCTGTTAAAGGCAGAGGTGTCCCTTTTGTGAAAAACAATGCACACCCTTGGAACGTTTATTGACCAATCAGGATCAAGTATTCATCAATGCTGCGGTACAATAATTGTGTCAATATTGAAATGCCGACCACAGTGTGACGTTACACAGGCGCTGTTTGTCGTGAGTCATTAGGAGGTGGAGACCATGGATGTATTAAAATAATGGCTCATACTCACAGGACCAGTAGTAGGTTATCCCCGGGGCGAGAGGAGGAGCCTTGACAGCTGCTGGTTGTTTTATGGGCCATGTTGTGAAGGCGTGGTGTGGTGACCCCCGGGCCGAACCGTAGATCAACTAATCAATAATCACACTTCAGCCTCCGGTCGATGGAAGATCTGATCTAATGCTCTGTAGCAAAGGACCAACGTTCATTCACTCATTGACTTCACGTTTCTCCCGAGCACAGCAGCATGTATGGTGATATATATGTACACATATATGTGCACACACACACATATACACACACATCATTGCCCCCCTTTGAAATCTAGAGAGCCAACCTATTGTTATTTTACCTGAGCACTATAATATTATGGACTATAATATATGACTAGTAGTTCTCTTGTCTACCTATGTTGAATGACCTTATTGTAATGTATTGTATGGCTATGCAAAGCTCCAACGTCATCATCAAGTTTGCTGATAACACGACAGTGATGGGCCTGATCGCTGGCGATGACGAGACAGCCTACAGGGAGGAGGTCGGACTACAGGAAGCAGAGCGAGAGCACAGCCCTATCTCCATCGACGGTGTTGCAGTAGAGAGGGTCAGCAGCTTCAAGTTCCTCGGCGTGCACATCTCCGAGGACCTCACATGGTCCACACACACACCATACACGTGGTGAAAAGGGCCCAACAACGCCTGTATTTCCTCAGGCGTCTGAGGAAATACGGGCCCAACAACGCCTGTATTTCCTCAGGCGTCTGAGGAAATACGGGCCCAACAACGCCTGTATTTCCTCAGGCGTCTGAGGAAATTCAGCATGGGCCCCCGCATCCTGAGCACATTCTACACCGGCACAATTGAGTGTTCTTACAGGGTGTATCACCGCCTGGTACGGGAACTGCACCGCACTCGAGCACAGGGCGCTTCAAAGGGTGGTGCGGACGGCCCAGTATATCGTTGGAGGTGAGCTCCCCTCCCTCCTGGATATATACAACCAGCGGTGCGTGGCCAAGGCCAAACGCATCATAAAAGACAATGCCCACCCCAGCCACCAACTGTATTCACTTTTACCGTCAGGCAGGCGACTCAGAGATAGCTTCCACAGTCAGGCCATCAGGCTGCTGAACAAGGGCGTATAGCATATAACAATGTATATTTTATTACATTGATTTATATATACATATTGCTATTTTTCTGTGCTGATATATTGCATTTTAATTTAATTTTTTAAACTTTATTCTATTCTATTTTTATCTTATTTTTATAACTGCTGTCTGTCGTCGGGTATTGCACATAAGATTTTCACACCACTGCTTTATGCTTGTGTAAACTGTGAAGTGACAATAAACTTGACTTGATATATTATGTTATTATATATGTGTATATGTATGAATCTATAATATTATTATGGCTTGTTGGGAAAGAAATGCCCTTATGAATTCTGGTGACTAGTAGTTCTCTTGTCTACCGATTATATTAAGTCGCTTATAAGTCGCTTGGGACAAAAGTGTCTGCTAAATGGCAAATGTATTGTAATGCCACACTTCTAGGTTGTTGTCAGTAAGATGAATTTCTAAATCTTCATTTGACTTATTGTAAAATAAAACAAGTAAAACAAAAAATGTCCCTTTTTTTCCAAGATTTTTGATGTTGGAAAGGGCTGGAGAACCACCCATTCTGAACCACACCATTCTGTTACATATCTATTGCGAAAAAACGAATAATACTATAAACAATGATTGTTCCCTAAAATTACAAAATATAGTCAGTCAAGAGGCCCTCTTCAATAGTCTGGTCAAACTAAGAATGGCTTTTGAGTGTGTACACATGAGCCACCAGAGCAAAGAAAAATGTATATGGAAAATGTAAATGCACAAAAGCAGCGATGTCTACATTGTATTTGACGGCGTAAAGAAGAAAAACAACATTTTCTCTCAAGCCAAAGGCAGGACCAGCATGTCAGAGATACGGTGTTCCAGGACATGACAACTTGTTTGTTGAAGGTATGAATGGTTAAATGGTCTGCATTTATATAGATTTGTTTTTCATACCCGTGTGGCTACTTATCACGCTTTACACAAACTACTGCCTGACATTCTCCCATTCACACAACGATGGCGGTGTCAGCCATCTTATCAAGTGCCGTTACAGGTCACATGTCTTGCTCAAGGACATTTCGACACTTCGCTAGGAGGAGGAGTCGGGGATCGAACCAGCGGACCACCTGCGCTACCTCCTGAGCCAGTGCCTGGCCCTGTACACACACACCCCCAAGACACACACACCAACAAGTCATCAATTCTTCCAGATATGTCAACTGATGGCTTGTGTTGATACAGTATGTCACACTGTGCCTTAATTGTGTCCACCGCCGTTTGCAACTATATATACTATATAACTATGCTATATAACTTTGGTGGGAAAACCCTGCTGTACCGTTTACTCTCCTTACAATACTAATCCATCAATAGATAGTCTTCCTTCGAGCCACATATACACTGGAAACCACCATATTGGAATAACACCTGAACACCTCTGACCATGTCCCTCCTCGTCCCGAGGGTTAGGGGAGCAGGTGGTGTCCCGTGTCTTGTACGTAGCATGGAGGGATTACCCAACCTGACTCAGATTACACTAGTTTGCAACCCAGGTTTCTGGGAGGGCATTAGGCCAGAACACTAACCTCTTGGGTTACACACTACTGCTTACTTTATTCAATGGCAATTTCAGACCTAGTTTTGGGCATATTCCATACCATTCAAAATGTATTTGTAGGCCTATCAAAGAGGGAAACACTATGAAGCATGTTCTCAACATAACTGCTCATAAGTCAAGAACAAGTTTGTGCATTGGAAGAAATATATGTGAGATGACTTATCTAAACAACTTAATTGGGCTATAAGTGAGTGCTTCAAAAAAATGTTGTCTTGTGATTGATTTGATACTCCCTCAGGGTGCTTCACGCACACACGCACACACGCGCGCGCGCACACACACACACACACACACACACACACACACACACACACCTTAATTGAACAAACAACGACACGTGACCCTCACTTAACATAAACCCACAAATACACACAATTTAACTTCAATGAACATAAAAACGAGAGAGGCTCACCGTCTGTGACGCGCTGTGGGAGCCCCGCGCGTTCCAGGATCACTCGAGCCCACTTTTCCGCCTCCTCCAGGTTGGCGCGCGGGTCCCGGACGGACGCCAGGCGAAAGCACAGCTCCATGCGCTGCCGGGACACACCGGAGCACATCCGCCTTCTCTTGAACGGATAGAAGTAGGCAGAGAAGTACGCGCCCGGGTCCCCGTTGTCGTTATCGTCTTCCCGGTAGGACCGGGCGCCGACGCAGTCCTTTAAGCTGAACGTCTGTTGCTTGTTCCGTGAGGTCACCACGGGGAGCTTCTGCACGGCCAGGTCGTCTCCCGTCAGGCTGACGGCGTACTTGACTTTTGGGTTGTCCGTGGCGTAGGAAAACTCTCCGTACAACACCACCTGGCTGATGGAGTGGCGGTGGGTGGGGAAGGACGGGTGATCCGCTGTCTTCTGGTCCATCTCGAGTGGTGGTGGTCCAACAGGGGACTGGGATACGCAGCCCGGCACACTCTAGTTTCACACACCCACACTCATATACTAGCAGGTACCGGTAGGCCTACCTGGGGTACCGGGTTCAACACGAGTGTGCAACACACTGCGACTAGACGCTCGAATGCTGGTAGTACATTTAAGTGTTAGACACCACACGGGAAGTGCCGCTGAGCGTTTTGCCCGTGAGATGAGGTGGGCGCAATGTCGCCCTCTAGCGATGTCGCTGAGCGAGTGGATGAGAACGGGGACGTGGAATGTAGTGTTTTCCTCATTCAAGATTCAAGATATTTATTGCCATTTGTAACAAGTACAATGGAATGCTTACACCCCATTTCCTCCCGCAGAATGAACATATTCTATACTAAACTATACAATACTGTACTAAACTAAACAATACTATACTACAAACAGCACTATACACTATATTATGTAGTATACTTTATATTTAAAACAACACTATACTTAGTTAAGAGTGGAGCACTACAGAGATTAGTTTGGAGTAGTAAGGAGTGGAGCACTAGAGTTTAGTTTGGACTAGTTAAGAGTAGAGCACTAGAGTTTAGTTTGGACTAGTTAAGAGTAGAGCACTAGAGTTTAGTTTGGACTAGTTAAGAGTAGAGCACTAGAGTTTAGTTTGGACTAGTTAAGAGTAGAGCACTAGAGTTTAGTTTGGACTAGTTAAGAGTAGAGCACTAGAGTTTAGTTTGAACTAGTTAAGAGTAGAGCACTAGAGTTTAGTTTGGACTAGTTAAGAGTGGAGCATTACAGAGATTCGTGTTGGACTAGTTAAGAGTGGAGCACTAGAGTTTAGTTTTGGACTAGTTAGGAGTTATCCGAACTACACCAGCCTTTGCTAAAGCGGAGGCTGCCATGGCCTGTGCCACATTTAATCAAAGGTTAGGTAAGCATAGTATTTTATCTTATCATTTGTCATGACATAATCGTTTTCGTGGACCGAGGCAACCAACTTCAGTGGCCTTGACAAGTTATGTTAGTTAACAACAGTCGTTGGAGGGATAGAGGGGCTTACCAGAGTACTTGAAACGTCTTATATTTTAATATACTCAGGCCATCGCAATACGTTTATATGTTGTTTTTTACCGTTTTATTTAGCTTCCTTTTTTTTTTTTTTAATAATGCATATTTTTCAATTGTAGTTTGTGAGAGTGTTGTGGTGATTGCTAGACAATTTCATCGTTGAACTACGTTCAATGAGAATAAAGGCATTCTGATACTGTACCATCAGCGATATATTGTTGTCTCTTACAAATGTGCAACTGTTTAAGGGGAGGGATTCTCCACCAGCAGGGACGTGGCGACCATGGTAGAAGCGTTCTCGTCGCGATCCCTTTCAGGCTTTAAACAGAGCCGGCGAATTCTAACACAAACTCTGAGGCTGAGTTGAAAGACAACGATGTCCAGAAGCTCAACAAGTGACAGCAACCCCCCCCCCCCCCCCCAGTCCACAGCAGGAAGAGACCCTCTTAATGTTGAAGGACTGTGTGCAACTGATGAATGGGAAGCTGTCGTTGCGATTGAAATACTGCGGCGGGCGGGCGCTGCTGTATATGGATAGCAGGTGCCCAAAACGTACAGTTTGTTCACATATTTTAGTTTTTCTTCTTAAGAGAGGTGATCTAAATGGTCGTAGCTTGACACAGGTTGGAAAATACCAGGTTCAAGACTACCAGGTTCAAGTTGTTATCCACAGGCAGTGCGCCTACTGAACTGCGAGTGCTACCACTATCATAACATTGTCATCCATATTACATTACACTATCATACTTTTGCTGGACGTTCTGGACTCATTACAGTAACTTCACTGTTCGGCACTGTACTGCACTGTATTCATGATGCTGCTGTACTAATGGCACTTTAAAATGCTTTTTAAACACTTTGTTGTTCTTTGTATTGTTATTTTGTATTGTGTACAGTATTTCTATTGTATTAGTATATTGTTTTCGAACAGTTATGCTGCGGGAGGGAATGGGGAGTAAGCAGTCCGTTATACTAGTTGCATATGGCAAATCCAAATCTTGAATCTTGAAAATTGACATTCCTGCACTGCAGTTATGAACGATGTTTTGCCAGTCACGTGACTGAAAACTATGATTAAAAGTTTTGACCACTGACAACTCGTTCAATGTCCTCAGCCTCTACAGGGATGTAGAGAGAGTTGAAGGTCTCCCAGACAGGGGCCTCCACCAGACATTCCCAGTTCACTCGCACTCACCCGCATCCGCACATCAGACCCAGCTCACTACCAGGTGATGATCAGTTGACAGCTCTGCCTCTCTCGTATGTGCAATTGTAAATACGTTTTTGTTACGTATTTACATGTTTTCTTTAATTATTTATTGTTTATTGTGTGTACCTTATTTATTTGCAATTGTTTCATTTAATCTCAGTGTAGATAAATGCTGTATTTCCTTGTGCATGTTCCTTGATTTGCGATACAAATAAAGTGTATTATTTAATATTGTATATGATAGAACAGTATCGCATTACAAAAACCACCGACAGATGGCGGTATTCTACTACACATAGGGCTAAGCTCTTGTAATTTAGCAGAAAGCAATGGGATGTTAGCGTATTACCTTGAAACTAATTAATAGCCTACGGTGGTGGCGCAGAGTAGTCGACACATCAATAGATGATTAACCTGTATGAAATTACACTCAGATGAGTACTCCGTAGGTGTGTCACATAGAGCAATTGAATGAGGTGTGTGAGTGACTTATGAGAAGAATAAGGCCAGCTTAGGCTACCGTGGTGTCAGTCAAGTCACTGATAATTAGAGACTCTAGTAAGGATATAATGTAATGGTATACTTGGTATACTTATTGTTGTGGATTTTGGGCTCTCAGCTGGGTCCCGGCACCAATGTAACCATGAGCGTCCCGTACTGAAACGCAACGCTTTAAGGTGAGAAGTTAAAACCCATGGGCTCTTGCTTCATCGCAACAACGTCTTTTAGGCGTCGGGGTTGAGTGGGGGTGAGGTTTACCACTGCACAGCACCAACTGCTGGTGTCCGTTACACATGCCTACCGTAGAAGAGACGCAAGTGTTATGGGTTAATGGAGTTCCAATTGTTACAACAAGATATTATACTACGATGAGTATCTGATGCAGTAGTAATAAATTGTTAACCTGGCGTCGTAGTCCCCATCCTATGTTATAAGTCAGAAAGATATAACAAAAGTGGCGACGAGGACGTCTGAACCAGCGCATGTTGTTCGCGACGGGGAATGTTTTTTTAGCTGAATCCAGGTGTTAGACGGAGCTGCAGAGCGCCGCCACATGGGCTTACGGGTCCAACCCAGACCACGAAGAGGGAAGGTGCGAAGCGGGGGACAGACAGCTACAGTAACGCTGTTAGAAGCGGAAATAAGTTATCGACTCAATCGACAAGAGCATAGAGCAATGGAGCTCTTATACTGAACGTTTTGAATACTTTGTCGTGGCTAATGGAATGAGTAATGAAAAGAAAGTGCCCACTTTTTTGAGTGTGATAAGGCCAAATAAATTTGTTACGCAATTTGCTACAGCCAGCAAAGCCATGCAGCGAAGCCTATGAAGAAATTGTGGATACACTGACAGGACATTCTTCCCCAAAGCCTCGTGTGTGGATTATGGAATGAAGCTGCACAAAAGGCAATACTCACAGAAAGTGACTTAAACTCTTGAAAAGGCCATTAATATTAGTGTAACAATAGTAATGGCATTAAAAAACAGCAGCTAATTGCATCAGCAAGACTCCATAAACTTAGCAGCGGAACAGCTAACTGTAAACAAAACACACCAGGGCCATGTTTGCTCTGTGGTAAATCACCTGGCCTCAGCAAGCTTGAAAATAAAAGACACATGAAAAGATACAAAAAGAAAATACATGTTTGTGCAGTGGGGAAGGCGTGGAGTAGTGATTCTTCAGAGAAAGAATTACCTACTGCAGTAAATTCATTATGGATAATGAGAGTGGATGAGAGCTCAAAAGCTTAATAGGCCAAACCCAAGTTGGAGGGACATTCAATGAAAATGCAGATAGACACTGGATCAAAAGCATCGCTAGTGTCACATGAGATCTACAGGAAAAGCTTGAAGTACCTTTCTGCAGTTTTACACACAGTTGTACACATGATGGGGATGACTGAGGTTACTGTTCAGTGTAATGGGCCAATGGCAAGCCTTTCAGTCTATGTCCAAAAAGGGAATCATCCAGCCATAATGGGCCATGTGTGGCTAGTGGGAATCCAGCTTAACTGGCAAGCAGAAAGGAAGTTGTCACATGGTGCCACTCACCTGCAGGCAATATTAGAAAATCATGAAGAGGTTTGCCGTGATGAACTAGACAGCATGAAGGATATTACAGTGAAGCTCTATGTCAAACCTGGTACCAAACCTGTGTTCATGAAGACCAGACCAGTGCTTATATGCTATCCAACTAAAAGTGGAAGCAGACCTGGACAATCTGGTCAAGACTGGAGTTCTAGAGCATGTAACAATCAGTGAGTGGACAATTCCCATCGGTCCAGTACCCAAGAACAATGGGGAAATTTGGGATCTGTGGAGAATTAAAAGTAACGCCGAACCTTGTGATAGCAGCAGAGCAGTATTCACTTCCCCCGATCAACCTGCTGGACTGAGTGGGGGGAAAAAGTTCAGCATTGCAGGTAAAAAAAGGAGACTCACAATGACCCCAAGTTATCATGGACATATCATGGACATCATCATCAAGGGTTGACCTGCTGGTAATAACTCAACCCTGAATTCCTACCTCAGGAGGAGGTTGGAACTGCCAGTCCAGTCTGGGTGTTTGCTATGGGGGAGGAGAGTGTGCTTCACACAAAAGTGTTGCAGCAACCTCATTTAGGACTACACTAGCTACATATTTGAGGACAGGATGTTGCTTGTTGTTGATGCACACAGCAAAGGGCCTGAGGTGGCTATCATGCGATTGACGACCACTGAAAGACAATTGAGAACCTAGGAGAAATGTTTAGTTGTTTCGGATCTCCAGCACAATTAGTGTCTGACAATAGACCACAACTTGTTTCACTGGAAATGACTTATGCAGGCTAACGGTGTGCAACACATTAAGTCAGCTCCCTACCACCCTGCAACAAACGCTCTTGCTGAACGGTTTGTTCAGACCCTGAAACATGCACTTAAAACATCATAAGGGCAAGGAACGCTACATCAGCGACTGCACAAATGAAACAGCCCCCATGCCACCACAACTCCTGCTAGCCTTATGCTAAAGAGAGACCTGCGTACCACCTTTGACCTCCTAAAGCCTTTAGCAGTGAATGACACTGTTCAACCTCAACAGGAGAAACAGATTAGGCGCAGAGAACAACAAGCCAAACACAGAGTTTGCTCCTCTGTGCTGGCGAGGAACTACCGTGGCGAACCCGTGGGTCCCTGCCACTATTATTTCCCAAACAGGACCAGTGTCTTATACTGTCCAAACTGCTGATGGTGTCTGGAGAAGACCCATGGACAAACTCCTCCATACTCCGCCTGTGGAGCTGCCACTGGGAGAGTCATCAGAAACCCACACACCAGTGCACCTACCTGCCACGTGCAGAACCCAACCACTTCAGAGGCCGGGGTTCCAGATGCAGTTGTGCCTGCAAAAGGGACGGGGACACTGACCTGTTCATCAGCACTGGTTTAACATTGAAGGAAACTACTATTCCTCCAGATAATAGATATCCAGAGAGAGAGCAGCGGTCTCCCTACTGGTTGGACTTATATATTGTCCAACAATATTGTTGATTATATAATGTCAATGCTTGGTAAATACTTGTGAAAAAGTTATTTATATGTATTACTGTAATAATACTGTAAATTGTGCAAGATTTAATCGAATTAGATTTAATTTAGTTATATTTTGTTTATAGTAGTTTAGTTTAGTTTAGTTTGTTGTTATTTAGATTGTAGGTATTAGTATATTTTGTGTGCATTTATTCCCCCTGTTTCAACTGTTGCACCTTAATTTCCCTCGGGATAAATAAAGTCATCTTGAATCTTGAATCTTGAATCTTGAAACGAATAGTGCGTATATTCCTCTGTTGTTATTTTGTACGGCATTGTCTGTAAGAGGGAAGGAGATGTTGTGTATTTTGGGCTTGCATGCCTACCGCCTAAGAGACGCAACGGGTTATGTGTTTTCTAACGGGTATTATGGAGTTCCGATTGTTACCACAATTTGTTATACTACGATGAGCCTCGGATGCAGTAGTAATAAATAGTTAACCTGACATCGAAGTCCGAGTCCTATGTTATAAGTCAGAAAGACATTTGACCCATTAAAGTGACTCCTGTGTGTTGCTTAGATGTACACTTAATGTGTGTCCTGGCTTCAGGGCTTGGCACACAAGATCCGCCGAGCGGAAGAGCGCAGTGGTGGGAGGTGATGGAGGAGGATAGCTTCGTATATACAGATGGTAATTAGCAGTCCCAGTAAACACCTGGGCCCCCAGAAGCCAAACCATCTGATATTATTCGCATGCGAAACCTGTGTGCGACTTTAACACGCCTTGAAAAGCATTTTTTTTAATCCAAAATGTAATCCACTTTGCATTAAATATTTCTACTACTCTCATTGAGGTAGTCAAACAATTTTTTTTGCAATCAAGCCTTCTTGAAACGGGAACCTCTACGCCATCGAAAGTGGTGCAGGGGAGCAACGAGCCTCACGGGAAATGGCTGTTTATTGAGCGTCGGTGCTGTAAAGGCGACATGTCTCTCACCACAGCCGTCTTTTCATGTAGCGAGGGGAGGGTAGCTGTTGATTTCCAAAGTGCTATTGATTTAAATAGCACAGCTGAGAAAGAGGAGTTGCAAAAATGGCGACCGGCTTTTCACTTCCAATTTTCTCCAGCTGTGCGTCCTTTTCCTCTCGCTACTTCAGTTTGCATAGGAAGGCCATCAATAGATGGGCACTTCAGCCCATCAGGCCAGAGACCCGCCTAGTGCTCTCCCGTACTTGTCCCTGAGAAACGTACTTTTCAAGGAGGATAAAACAACTGTATTTTCACGGCACCGTTTCGCATTCAATTTTCACTAATTACAAATCCCTGGCTTTTTCTCCAGCCATCTGGTTTTATCTGCTGAACATAAGGCCCAAAACAGAATTACATGGAAAGTCTGCACACACAGACACACACACACACACAGACACACATATACTCACACACACACACACACACACACACACACACACACACACACACACACACACACACACACACACACACACACACACACACACACACACACACACACACACACACACACACACACACCAGTCATTTACAGTTTCAGGAAAATTACTGTATGTTTTTGTCAGTGCTGCAGTATAGTCAGTAACAAGTTAACCTTGTTATTAAGGTTACATAACAAGAGCAGTGATATAAACATGTAGGCACACACACAAACAGGCACTCACGCACACTCATGCATGCATATACATGCACAATGTGGCGTATGCAATCATAAACATTTTTATGGAAATACAGCACATTATGAGCAGAAGAATATCTAGAGCATTTCCATTCATGATTGTCCATATGGCATGCACAAGACCCCCCCCCCCCCCACACACACACACACACACACACACAGGAGGGGTTAAACTTGCAAGATACATGTTTAACCCCCTTCTTCTCCTTCTTCCTCTTCTTCTTCCTCTTCCCTTTCTTGTTTTAGGCTCATGGATATCTCAGCAACGAGCATGCTTAGCCCTCAGGCTGAGATGTGTGTGTGTGTGTGTGTGTGTGTGTGTGTGTGTGTGTAGCATCACTTCCCTCTCAACACTCTCTAAACGTGGGCGCCTGTCACCCCCCCCCACCCCAGGCACTGGTAGCTAGTGGTCCTGATGGGGAGGCGGGGTTCCGGCCGAGGCGGCGGTCGGATTGACATGTGGGTGGGTTACGGCGCCAGGCCTCTCCCGACGGCTGAACCCACGCGGCCATCCCAATTAGCGGGGCTCCATTTGACTCCCAATAAGTGGGACGATTTACACAGCCACAGGATGACGTGATCCAGTGGGCATATCACTGCATGGATCAATGAGTTTGTTGTTAAGGGGTGTTTAGGGGTCATTGCTCCTATGCCAGGCTGTGAGCTGTCGTATGTCTCGTACTCAAAAGTTGCCTTGGATGGAGCAGTCTGCTTCTGTGTGCATTCATCCGGGGTGCCTTGGCTGCTTTTGTTTAGCATTTGCGTAGAACTGCCTCAGATGACATAACCAGAGTGGTGTATGTATCCAGAGAGATAAACCATCAATCTTATCATACTGAAACTCTATCAGAATCCTATCAGCTTTAGACTGTGCCTTTGGGTCGCTTCTTCATCTGATATGCACAATCTACACTCCACCACCGGATCACCAAACATACTAATCATTATAGTACAGCAAAACAGTCCTTATTGGACCATGACCTTTCCGTATCACATGCCATTATCAAAAAATATGCAAATTATATTAAAAGGTCATCTCTGAGGAGTGTCTAAGATGCTTATCGCAGAGTTCTCAATGACAACAAATGTGTTGAGGTGCATTGAACATACATTCACGTAATGCTATAATAAGTCATTCAAAAGTTATTTTAGAGCTTGTCATCAGATGTGTGTTGTTTTGAGAAAAGGCGTGTTTGGTTGTTTGTGGCTGGGGGGCACCTTATCAGTATTCCGCCATTCCTTGCAGGAGGCCCATAGCCTGCAGGCTCTGGAGCGCTGCTCTCTGGCTGGCTGGGGAGTAACCAGCAGATTACCTTATTCTAAGTCCTGGTAATCCCTCCGTAGGGCAGCAGGGGGTGAGCGGCTGCAGAGCCAACGTTAGGAGGTGGAGGATGCTGATGCTAAAAGGGAAATATGTTCTTTGGAGACGGTTAACAGTTTTTCACTCACAGTAATATGATGTATTTTTTCCAAGTACAAAGGTCAAAATGGGGCAGGAACATGATTTGATCCCTGAACATGAAATATGTTGCCTGCAATGCTACAGCGCTTAATCAAGGATGCTTTCATCAAGGATCCGATGTCTAATGACCACCACCCATTTTTTTCTTTCAGATTTTCTTTCAGATTCTCTCTCTCTCTCTGTGCCATCTCCCCCGGGAGAAAGAGAAGGCCACTTAATTGTGCTTTTATTCTTTATTATCCTCCCTCAAGGTTGTCAGGTGTTCTGTCCTGGAGAGTCCTCATTTAGGAGGGGAACGTTGGACACAATAGCTGAATAGCTAGCACTGCGCCAGGCGAAGCGGACGGATTCTGCTCATTATTACCCAGAATTCCCCACTTCACCCAGGCACTAATCAAAACCTGGTTATCCGAGAGGGATGTGGCCCCTCGTCATGGCCGGTGGCCAGAGGCAGAGCAGAGATACGGTTTCATCCCAGCCTATTATGCGTTGTTTCAGCGTCCTTTTCTGCCGTTGTTATTATTACACAGGTGGATTCAGAGTAGGCATCTGGCACAAGGCAAGCACCCCGGGGACATATTAGCTTCATTATGTTCCCTGGTCCTCTGCCAGCACGGACCGCGGTGGGAGGGGATTAAGTACACAGCGGTTGCGATGACAAAACAACAAGACATTGGTAATAAACAGACTCCTTAATAGAGTCGATGCATATTGCACTTTGCAAAACATCCCCGTCTCAGAGGTTGGGTTTTCTGGCCCTTTTTTTTCCGTTGGCAAAGAATATAATGTTGCGTGGCTGGCGCTCCGGGCCTTCTTGTCCCTGTGGACGGTGCAATTTGTATGGCGCTGTATCCCCAGGACAACCGCAGGACCAAACAACAACAATATCAAGAAGGAATTGAATCACGCATTTAATTAGGCAGGAAATAACAGAGGGTCGTCTGGAGACTGTGGTCTCTGTGCGTGTGTGAGCTGCCTATGAGAGGGCACCTGCCTCTGCGGTCACATCCCGTGCACACAC